>CAJGYO010000014.1:91124923-91841327 GCA_904845875.1 Miscanthus lutarioriparius
AAGGAAAAACAAGACTAAGGGTAGCTAATTACAGTAGTAGCAGTATAGACAGACTGTTATTGCTACTAAATTACTGCTCATGTCAATACACTTACACACAATTGCTACTACCAATTGGTTTACTGAATCATTTTTAGTGAAGGCCTAATTTAGGGTCTGTTTGGATTACAACTGCATTACTAAAATCTATATTCTAGATATGATTATATGGATTATAATAATCAAAGTGTTAGTTCAACTGAGAAATATCTATAATAATCTCTAAAAAGTGGATCTCAGGTGGATTATAGGACTATTGTAATCCGGTGTGAATATAATAATCTACCTCATAATCTAGTCTTTTGTATCATAATTAGATTATTTTAATTGATTATTATAATCATAATGAATTCAAACATGCCCTTAAATTCCCTAGCCACTCTATTGCTTATCGCACGTTTCTATTGGTCCAATAATCTGAGTGAGACAAAGGAACAAAGCTACCCCACCTAAAATAAATGGAAAAAGCCCTAAAACAATGCGAACAGCTGTGCATGCGGCCTTGTTCCCAAACTAGGGTTGCCTTTTTCCATCCGCCTTTTCGCCACTAGCCCTGTTTGGATCTGCTTCTTAGGCCCTCCACAGCATGTAGCCTCACTACCATTGCCTTACGTTAGAAAATTGCTAGCTTCGCTAGTAAATGCTACAGTGTGAAACATCACTCTCCCCTGTAGTGGGACCACAATATATGATTAAAACTTTTCCACTCACTGGTCTACTTGTACTACTCTGGTTTTTCAACACCCGCAACAATTGTTTAATAAGCCAGGAATATTTTTCAAGCATCGGTGGTTGTAGTGTTCTTGCACAGGTAGAAGTGATCTTTGAAACCCCAAAAGTCATTTCCAACATCGGTTCAATAGTACACTGTGGAGGTCCTTAGGCCTCCCACGTAGTCACGCCTGCCTTACCACCGTCTGCGCCTCTCAGGAGCACCGCCTCCGGCCATCCTACATCACCAACCTCCCTTGCGCCTCTGCCCTCTTCGCCTCCGATCTGCCCTCCATACGTCTCCCATCCTCCAACTCTCAAGCGATGGCGCCGTCGCTGGATTGGTTGGTGAAACGTATTCATGAGACTTTTTTCTCCCATTTCGAAAAAAATCACTACACACCGTTGTCACCTAGTCCATTGATCGACGCTGACAACTCTACAGTGCCACTTATTCATGCCTACTTGAACCAATTCAAGCGAACAGACAGATTTTCAATCTTAATTTTTAATTTATGTGGAAATTGAACTACCATGTTCTATATTTCGTTGTTGAATAGACTGATTTTTGGATGTCTGTTGACATTGGTCCATGTGGGCCAAGTGTTAGAATTCTTTTTGATTTTTCTGACATCGAAGACAATACCGCTTCTGTTCCAAACATAAATGATGATAGATTGTTGAGATTTGGCCTCTTGTGTTTGTGTAGGTTATCCTCTTATTTTTTGCTAATGATTCTGATCTTTTGCATACATAAATGAACTTCTTATGTATAATCAATTATTAAGTTTTATAGCTACACAATGTTCTTGTTGTACTAACATATGTATTTTTTTTAATTTTTAGTTCAATTGGTAGGAAGATAGTGTTTTAGAACCTTTGCATATGAGGCATGTTATAATAGGGATGAATGTTGAATGTTTACCTTCTATCCTTTAGAGCAAAACAAGCCATTATATTCTTATGATATCTCTGGTTATTTTTTCTGTTGTTTCCCATGGTACTATGTGAATAACATGTTATAATGACTTAAATGCATATGTGAATGCAGGGCATTGGTGATGGAGTTGATCACTACTATGGTAAAGTTAGTAATGATTATACCTACCAAGTTGATACGACATATCGCCTACTAGCAGATCACTTGAGAATGATTTCTATTAGTACTGTTTATTATGCTCAACCTGGTAAGTGTGTGCATTATAGGTTGGTTGTGAATGTTAATAGCTACCGCATTAATATGACTTTTATTTTATTTTTTATCATGAACACATCATGGTTGAGGAATAACTTATCGCGTCTATATATGATTAATGTTTTTTTGGCATTCTTACTTCTCTAAAAAGAAACATTACTTGTTTCTTTATTTATATCAGGATTACAAACTGAAGATCGAGAATATCTTCTAAAGCACGTAGATAGACATGGTTGGTTTTACAACCGAACATAGAGAAAGGGAGTGAAGAATGAGAAGTGGAGCCATATGAGTGATGGCCCAAGGTCCCCCTCCACCTTTCCCCTCTCTCCCTTTTATAGGAGAGGTGGGAGGGGAGGTTTTTATTATTTCCCATGGTCGGGCTTGTGTTTAAAAAACCTCTAGGGGCTACAAATGGGAGCTAAACATTATCTACAAGCCCCTTGGCTATATAATTGGGCCCAAACACGCTAAATGGGGGTCCTTAACATATAACACACCCCTAATAGTAACCCCTCAGCTATTCGATTTTGCTCAAGAGCACAAGACCTAATAGCCGAATGCAACTAAGTGTGGCCCAATTACAACTTAGACCCAGCACACAACTCACATCTATACAAAGATAGTCTATGGATGATTTTATCTTTGCCTAGACTTCGGTGGCAACCCTCTCTTGAACCTCTGTGACACTATCTTAAGATGCCGATGATGATCCCCCTGCTCCAAAATAATGTTGATGAAGGCATTATTGATGATGTCGTAGTCGTTGGTGAAGCCCCTCATCGAAATGTTAGCGAAGGCATAGTCGATGACCTTGAAGTCGGTGGCAAAACCCCTTGCCAAAATGTTGGAGGAAGCAGTGTTGTTTATTGCCAAATTCGATGGCGAAGCCCCTTGCCGATATGTTGGCGAAGGCATAGTTGATTTATACCAAAGTAGTTGGTGAAGCCCCTCGACGATAGGTTGGCGTGGGTGGAGTCAAGTTAGCCAAAGTCATGGTGAAGCTGCTCAACGATATGTTGGTGAAAGCATAGTTGATGACGTCGAAGTAGGTGGTGAAACCCCTCGACGATAGGTTGGTATAGGTGGTGTCAAATTAGCCGAAGTCAGTGTTGAAGCTGATCACCGGTATGTTTGGAAAGGCCTTGTTGGTGACAGCAAAATCGGTGGCAAGGCCCTTTTTCCAAAAAAAATAAATGATGGGTTGGTTGGTGTCGAGTTTGCCGAAGTAAGTGGCAAAGCTCCTCGCCATATCTCAACCAAAGTCTCAAACAATGGGTCGTTGAAGTTTCAATAGCAAGGTAGGGAGCGAAAGCAATGTGAATGATGAAATTCTTGGAGAGAGTGCCCTGATGGGATTTGGTGCTTTAGTGTCAGTATGATCACTTTAGTGTCTTATCTTGTTCTTTTTTATGGGGATGAAATGTGCGAGAGGTAGCGAAGAGAGCTCCTCGGCTGTTTTAGATTACTTTTGACCCATACCTTTTTAGGGCGAGGGGCCGAGTGAAAGCCCTAGTTTGGTTTTGGTTAATTGATGAAACCCTAAGTACTAACCTTTAGCTCTAAGTGAATATGAGATAGGTTAGTACACACCAAGTGATGGAGCAAAGATGAAGTCCATGGTGACGTACATTGGTGGACATGTGATGATGGTGAGCAAGCTCCAAACTTGGTAAAAAAGAAAGAGAAAAACAAAATTAGCTCAAGGCAAAGGTATACTTGATAGGAGCATTTTGTTTTGCCACTCAAGACACCAAGTGGGTGTGAGTGGATTTAGGATAGATAGCCATACTATTAAGAGGGATGAAACTCATCATGAAATGCGGTTATCAAAGTGCCACTAGGTGTTCTAATTCATTGCATATGCATTTAGATTCTCTAGTGAGTGCTAACACCCTTGAAGTTGCTAACACATGTGCACAATGGTGATACACTTGATGGTTAGCACTTGGGAGCAAGGGTGGAGAAGTTGGAGAAGAAAAGGAGGTGTTAACAGGGACCGGACCCTGATTCTGTCAGGACCAGACCCTGAGGTCAGAGTCCGGTCCGGACTCTGCCTTGCTCGTTGTGGCATGGCTGGTGCTACAGACCCGACGCCCTAGCGAGACCGGACTCTAGCATGGGGGTCCGGCTATGGTGCAAGTGCATCTTGCTCTTTAGTGGATTTTGGTGAATTGAATGACAACATAATTAAAGGTCTAACAAGTTTGCTAAGTGTTGAGTAGGAAATTGAGTTTATTGCATACACTTGTGGATTGTGTAATGAGAAGTGTATCAAAGGTTCAACAAGAAGGCAAACTTGATGATATGCCACGTAGTGTTGAAATGAAGGCCAAATTGTATATTGTTGTATTGGAAGATTATGGAAACAATCTAGTTCAAGCAAAAGACAACAATGCAAATAGAATTAATGAAATAGCTTTTATATTGTGGGATATCATAACATCATGTGAAAGCAAGCATATTTGGTAAATGGCAAATGAGACATGAGTTGATGATTTTGGATTGGTCTCTATAATGGCTTGCTTTGTATGAACAAGAAGAGTTGGATAGTGGACTAGCTTTGATCAAGGTTTGAAGAATGAATCAAGAGTGCATAAGTGAGGAAATGTCAAGCAAAGGTGAAATGACAAAGGAGACAATGTATAATGGATATAAGATATTCTCTACATTGGTTTGCTTGTATGGATAAAGATTTAGAAAATCACTTTGCATTAATATGATCAAGCTAGAAATATGAAGATAGAGATTGAAGTGAGTGTTAGGAGTGTCAAGCCAAGATAAAGAGGATATAAGGAATCATGAATTTTCTTGACCATATTGATGTTGATTCATATATCTCAATCTATGTGAATCCAACTGAAGCTTGATTGATCTCAACATTCATATCTAGAAGATATTCAAGCAAGGATCATAATATTGAAGAAATGTTTTTTCAATGGATACTTAATATGGTGTGACTTGAGTATGGCTCGATAGGGTGAAGATAGAAAGGAAAAGGCTTCGAGGGACTAAGCGAAGGTGAAGGGCAAGCAATAGCTTGAGGACCGAGGTACCATGGCTAAGGTGAAGAAGAGAGTACTTGCATTGAGTCGAGGAACTAATCGAGCTATGAGGAGTCATATTGTGTTGAGGATCAAATCATTAGTAGAAGTGACTTGAAGCCATGAGGTGAACTCATATGTATGGAAATGATTCAAGTCACATGCTTAAGGTATGTTTGCTCGAAGAGATGAGACAAAGATGATTGCAGCCCCTTGTGAAGTGATATTGAGAAGAAATGACATATGAAGACATTGAAGACTCAAGCGGTTGAAATTGCTATATTCTCTTGATCTTGAGTATAGGTATGACGTACTATCAAGGGGGATGCAATACAAATCATAGACAAATCTCAAGTGCTCAAACTAACCAAACCCAAGTGCTAATATGATAGAAAAACATTTATCAAAGCACCTGAACTTTTTGATCTTGGGGCTTGTTCTTGGCTGGGTTGGATAGCCCTCGAAACAAGCTTTCTGGAAAGTCCAAGATCACTGAAAACGAAGTTCGGAGTAAAAAGTTATAGCGTTTTTCTATGATATGACCTTTGCTGTTTTTCAGAGCTACGGCAGTGCCGTGACTTTTTGCAGCAATGCTGCACCGCGGTAGTGCCGTGGATCGGCGCAGTAGTGCTGCACCTGTATAGGTCATAACAGCTAGTTTTTTAACTATAATAGCTAGTTTGTTTGGGGTGGGTATAAATACCCATCCTCCGCCTCCTGGTGAGGCTGCTGATGCTCCAAATATTCCAAACCCTTCCCAAGCCTTGTGAGAGCTCTCTCTAACCCCTCTCTTTGTGAGAGTGAGTCATTAGTGTGTGATTAAGTGTTAGAGAGCAGATTAGAGCAAGCCAAACCTTGAGCACTTGTTGGGCTTCGTCGATCTTCGTTGCGCATTTGTTACTCTTGGAGGTGAAGCCTCCTAGACGGCTAGACATCTCCCAATGAGCTCCCGTGCTTGTGGTGTGCCGCGAGAAAGTTTGTTAATCACCCCATCGATCTAGTGGAAACCTCTCATCTCAAGAGTTTACTCTCTTGACTTAAGAACGAGGATAAGGGTTGCAAAGCCCAAGCCTTAGTGGCTTCCTCAACAACGTGGATATAGGCAAGCCTTGGTGGCGAGCTGAACCACGAGATAAATCTTGTGTCTTGTTCCTTTATGGTTTGAATTGCATTATCTGTGTTTCACTCGATCTACTTGGTTGTGCATGTTTGTGAGTGCAGGTACTTAGTGGACTTGCCACTGGACATCTCCACGCATATCTCCAAGTTTGAGTTCTAGGCGCAGCTTGTGTTGAGCTGTCTACAAGGGCGCGTCAGTCCTACATTTTGAGTGAGGCAGTGTTGCAGTGCGGTAGTGTTGCAGCATTAGAGTAGCAGTGCCGCACACTCTACTAATCCGCTGTAAGTTTTATTTGTTGTTAATTTTTAGAAGCGTCTATTCACCCCCCCCCTCTAGGCGACATCAAGGTCCTTTCATATGGCGCAACTGAGCATGGGAGGCGACGTGGCGCGTTGTGAGGGACCGGACCCTAGGTCCGAGTCCGGTCACGAGCACCAGACTCAGTCCGGTCATGTTTTACCCTGTTGGGAGCTCTCTGGACAAAACCGGACCCGCGCATGTCGAGGGTTCGACGCTGTCCAAGCAAGTCCAGTCCAGAGCGCTGCAGCATGAGCGAGTGATGATCGGACCCTGCTCGGCAGGTCCGGTCATTTGCTAATGCACGTCCGGTCTGAAGGTGCTGTGTAGCCGTTGGCGCGGGGCAAGTGACCATTGAAATCTAGCGGTCGCCATTCAAAGCTGGGGACAAGTGGTTGTGATCAGTTGACCGGACCCTAGCGCTATAGAGTCCGGTCTGGACCATAGGAGGATCCGATGGACCCGTAGGTTGCCCAATAATAGGGGCAATGGCTCTATTTTTTGGGGACCTCTATAAATAGAGGTTGGCCAGCCAGCCATACACCCTTGTAAGCCTAGCCATTCCTCTCTAACTCATCTTGCTTGATTGATTCATCATTTGGTGAGATTAGAGAGCATCCAAGTGTATTGCTTGAGTGATTGCATCTAGAGGCACTTGGTGATTGTGTTTCACTGCGGATTTCTCTTGTTACTCTTGGTGTCTGCCAACACCTAGATGGCTTGGAGCAGCAAGGATCATTGAGCGGAGGGGGAGCTTGTCTCTGGCTCCGATCGGTGGATTGCGAGGGGTTCTTGTGCCTTCCCCATGGGAGATCACAAAAGGCAACTCTAGTGGATTGCGCGTGGCTTGTGGATCCCCATCTTGTGTTGGTTGTGCGGCACCCGGTTGTGGGTTAGGCGTGTGATGCCTATTAGCGCGTGAACCTCCAAGTGGGTGAGTCACCACAACGGGGATTAGCTTGCCAGCAATCAAGTGAACCTCGGAGGAAAAAATCATTGTGTCATCTTGTCTCTGTGGATTTTAGTGGTATTCATTGTGATTGATGTCTTGCCGGCTCGGTATATCCATCTCTAGCGCTTGTATTTACATTGTCATATACTTGTGTAGTGCTAGTTGTAGCTGGTGAGTAGTGTAGCTTAAGTAGTTGTAATTAGCTTACTAGTTTGCTCACTAGGTTTAAAGTAGTGACTTAGCCTTTGTGTGATACATAGAGATCATAGCAACTAGACTTGTGAATAGGTGGCTTGCAACTCTTGTAGTGTTAGTGCAAAACTCGCATTACGCCTTTTAGTAGTCTAACCATTTGTCTTAGTGTTGTTATAGAAATTTTTTATAGACTATTCACCCCCTCTAGCCATTTAGAACCTTTCACCGAGGAGTCACAAAATGAGCCCCTCGATGTTTTAAGATTACTTTGGTGCTAACCCCCATACCTTTTGAGGCAAGGGGGCAAGAAGCGATGAACTGGGCCCCTCGACGCTTTTAGATTACTTTGGTGGCGAACCCATACCTTTTGAGGTGATGGGGCGAGGAGTCACGAAATGAGCCCCTTAGCACTTTTAGATTGGTTTGGCACCGACCCCATACCTTTTGAGGCAAAGGGATGAGAAGTCGCGAAATGAGCCCTGTAAGGAAAATGGATCCTAGGCCCATTTAATTTAGATTTTGGTGTTTGATGATCAACACAATTAAATTGCACTAATGAATTTGTGAGTGTTTATTTTGTAGTCCAATAGGTTGCATAGTGGACTTTGACCAAGAATGGAACTCGAAGAAAAGGTTCAACACTCAAAGGAAGGCACTAGAGAAGGTGTTGACAACCTATAAGTGAAGGAAGGAGTCCAAGACGCGAAGATGACGAAGCCCGAACGATGACACTTGGAAGGAAGTCCTGCTGCCCTGGCAGCACCGGACGACTATAGTGTCAGGCGGGCGGCTGCTGCTGGAGAAGGTGACATCGGACAACAGCATGTGCACCAGACAAGCAGTGGCGGTGACCATGGCAGTGCACTGCCGTAACTATCTAGAGAGCAGCCAAAATAGGATTGGTCACCGGGCAGGTGGTCATCGAACTGTACGGTCGCACACCGCCATGTGAACAGTGCCCCAACAATCGGTGTGTTAGAGACATAACAGCTAGTCCACGTGGCGGCACCGGACTATCCGATGAACCTATAAAAAAGTGCAGCTCGTCCACAACGGCTAGTTTTGGATTGGTGGCTATAAATACCACCCCAACCAACCATTTGGAGTGCGAGGGACCAAGGAAAGAACAGTAGGATGTTGCTACACCACATTTGTACTCTCCACATGCATAGGGCTTAAAGATCACTTGGTGATTAGCACAGGTGATTTGTGAAGTGCTTAGGTTAGTTAGACCATGCTCATATGCACCTGCTCTAGGTTTAGGTCTAGTTGCTAGTGAGGTTTGCATACCTCTAAACTAAAGGTGCTTGCACGCACCGTGCTTCTACTCGGCGGGGCTTGTAAGTCTTGTTAGACCACACCAACCGCGTTTGTGGTATGGCCGCCACCGTATACGGAGGGAACAAGGCCCGCGGCGTTTTGGCCGGAAGCTTGATAGTGAAGACGGCGGGGAGCGGTCCGGGAGAGGCACACCGGAGACCCACTTGTGCGTGGGGGAAGGCCCGGGGCTATCCATGGAGTTACCTGACCAGGAGCTTGGCCCTTACGAGGGATTCCTTGCGAGGGGCTCCAATGAGGACTAGAGGGAAGCTTGCGCGCTTCTCGATACATTGGTAAAAATACCGAAGTCATCGACGGGAGTTTGCATCTCTACCTCATTTTATATTGCTACCTTGGTTGTGTGCTTTACTTTCCTAGCTTAGTTGATAAGCTAGTTGATAGGATTGGTGTGACAGAACCGCCCAATTTATACAAGATCAAGTACGGTTGTCCCCGCTAACACGTTGACACACCCATACTTTCACTCATATAAACCCGGTAGTCCGCCGAGTGTCCCGAAAGACCTCGGTAAATCAACATCACAACCAAGATCGCGTGATTAAGCAAATACACATCACATACATCGGGTTGCAAATGAAAATAATATTACAAAGGGGTTAACAAATAATAGTACAAGTTTGGGTTTCAAAACCGCTTAGTGAAAACAACATAGCTTTCAAATGATTACATTAATATAAGTTCCAAATATATTGCTAGCATAGTGACATCATCCGACAAAAGCATATAGATGAGAAGTAAGTATAGAATTACCGAGCCCACGGTGGTTAGCCACCATCATCAACAAATTCGAGAACATCACCGCAAACAAGGTGGGATAAACCACGAGTACTCGAATGTACTCAACCGGACTTACCCGTCAGAAACCGTAAATACAAATGACACCAAGGATTATGCAAGGCTTTCTTTAGTGGGCTAGCTAACTTATTTGCGAAAAAGCATAAGTTATCATGAAGAAACCATTTTAAGTACTTTGCATCATCTTTATTATGACCTATCCATCTAGGTAAGCACACTGTACTATAGCAATCACTTGATTAACCAATAACATCCAGCTTACCAATTTAGATTTAGCATATCCCGTACCATCCAGATAACCATCATTGTTCCATAATAATTACTACGATGAAGTAACTTTCGAGTCAAGTGCTCACTATCCGGGAGCGATGGCGATTCGAATCGATTCCTAACCAAATGGTGATTTATTCCTTACACAAACCTCACTCACCCGCTAAAGTGAGATATTGATCACCGAGTCAACTTTCCGGTATCTCGAGTTTGCCAGAACCACATGTACCGGGGCCGACCGATTGCACTTTGGTCTTATCATCCCGCCCCGTGTCCTACCACACCACTGCTCCGGCACGGTCTTGCGCATGCGGGCAATCTACTCGGCCGAAAAATCTCCCAGCCCAGCGGTCGGAAGGTACTTTATCCGCCAGCTAAATGTAAGGCATGCGTTCAACATGACTCGAGGGCCAACAACGGTCGGTCCTTAATCGACACGAGACGAAACTAACAAAGACCCCGTAACCTCGTCTGTTTGCCTCCAACTTTTCCGTCCGGTCTCCAATTATCCATCACACATGGTTACTTCCAGGATATCATTCTTTCCATGGCTAAATTCTTCCAAGAACCACCTATAATGTAGGTGATCGGATATCACCGATCGCTACCGGTCTAAGCAAGGCTAAGCGGTTATTCGATCCCCGACCTAACAGGTAAAAAGGTAATAAGGTAGGCAAGGATAGTAATAAATGCATCAACGGTTTCAATCAACTCCTACAACGTAATGCAACAATATATAACTCATATATAGAAAGAATTGCTTTTATAAATTAGGAGACTCATTAATGCTCCGGGGCTTGCACGGATCCGACACAAGTCGATTCAGTTAGCTTGCACCATCCCGGTGACATCTCCGGTTCTAGCACTTGCTTAGTCCTTCCATCTTTGGGATGTATCCATCAAACACCGTCTTCGGGTTTGGCTCCAACATCACGTTTCTTCACGTGGTGCATCTAGCGATACCTAAATGAGATGCAAGATGCAAGTACATGAATATGAAGAATAGTACCATGAGACGCATCACAAATAGCAAGCAAGACAAGCATCGTTTACACTAAACACACTTAAGTACTTTGCGATGCTTAACTTAACATCACACAATCTATCATGCTAAGATAACAAAGAATATTATACATGGCACATAAGTCTCACAAGATCTCAGGTGTATTTAACTTAATTACCAAGGACGTGAACCACACTTAGCAACATGCAAAGCAAGTCAAGGTGAAGCAACAACTATCACCGGAATATGCCAATTTCTGGACTTGCAAACAGCAGCTTCATAAATCAATCATATCTGGAGTTTTATAAATCCAAATGATATAAAACAAGACATTCTGGAAAGCTTAGGAAATTATCTACATTTCATCTTTAATCATCTCAGCATGATTCTTAAGTTAACTAAGTCAAATATACCCATTTACAGAAACTGGTCTACAATTGACAGAAAGCAGCCATTTCTGAAACCCAACTTTAAACAGCTGTAACTCTTAAACTACTTGGCCAAATGACACCAGATTTTAATAGAAGCTAGATACATGAATTATCTACAACTTTTGTATAAACAAGTTTCACAACAAAGCACATTATCATGAAGAACTTTGCTAAGTTCCCAGATCTGTCCATAAACCACATCGGCAAGAAAATAATTATTAACTTATGTTGCAAATACATAATTGGGCAAAACCAACTTTACCAACATGTCACACATGACTAAAGAACACCAGAAAACCTAGTGTCCATGACCAAATAAATTCTTTTAATGCATTTCTTAATTTATTTTAGATAACAAGGTGACTTAATGAACATATACCAAAAGTGCACAATAACTTCTACAAAAATTACAGTGGCTCGCATATCCTCTCAATAGTCTACTGTACAAATTTCACTTCATTTGGATATGTATAGCAACCTCTACGAAAAAGACAAGTTGCTAAAGCAAGAATTCATGTGAGAGCAAGATAAACCAATAACTCACTCATACTTCATCCAATACTCATGAAATTTTTACCACACATCAACTATCACATGAGTAGCATGCCACAAAAATTTCACTTCATTTGGAGCCCTAGATCTACAGTTATGAAAAATAACAAATTCAACTAGCATTACAACCTTACTGCACAAATCTATTTTTACCGCAAAATATTTAAACTAAAACATGCCATATTATAGATCCACTGCATAGACAATTTCACAAGGATTCCAAAAAGTCCTCATTTACTATTTTACGAATTTTCTACGATTTACTATGAATTTCCAAAGTTCCTGCAAAATAATTACAAACCAGTCCTACGGCACTATTCACCTGAGTCTATGACATTGCAGTTACACCCCTCCCTTTAGTCGAATTGCCGCGCGAGGTCCTTCACGTGAATCACAACAGAGGAGGCCGTCGGAGCCGGTTCGGCCGGCCGGCGAGGACCTTCGGCCAGCCAGGGACGCGAGGGGGGGGCTGCCAGCTCGGCCGCGGCCACGCCCTGGCCACGCCCTGGCCCAGACTCGGCCTGCTGGAGTGCCGGCCGCGGCAGCAGACAACGCCGGCGGCGGCGGCGTGCTACGGCGGCCACGGTGACCGGCCAATTGGTGCAGGGGAAGCGGCACACGACTGAGAGGGTGGTGGCGCACGCGGGGAAGCTCGGAGGCAGCGAGGACTCGACGGCAGCAAGCTCAGCGGCGGCGCCCATGGTGGCCGCGCTCTGGCATTGGCGCGCAGGCTCTGGAGAGCGAGAGGGAGCGAGCAGGGAGTGAAGAGGAGGATGGAGAGGGCGTGCTGGTGCCCCTCCTCATCGGCAGCAGGGCGCAGGGCGTCCACGACGCGTGGAGCAGCGGCGGAGGCGCATGGCGGCCACGTACAGGGTGCGTGTCGTCCGTTGGGGCATTTTCGCGAACAGGTGGCGGGCGACGACGGGATCAGCGTGGGACACGATTTTGGGCTATTTCCAGGCCGAATCAGGACCTGGGCCGAATACGAAGATCGAAGCCCGCACGAAGCTCTACGTTTTTCATTAAGGGGGTTCAGCCATTAGCAAAACATATTAGAAGATAAATGTATCTCAAAACAGCAGTGTCAACACCTTGACGGTAGTCCCGGAAACTCGCTTTCGGTGGTCAAAACTTCTTCAAACTGAATCCAACTTTTTGTATGCTCTTCACCAAGGTGTAAACTCCAACTTTTGTTTTTGTACCAAATCAAGTTGCTTAACAAAATTTGGAGAACGCGAGACGTCAATGCCGATGTCAATGAATTTCAGACTTAGAATATTTCTAAGTGCTGAAATCAGCAGCAGGTTCCAACTTCGAGCCTCTGTTTGACTTATTTCCAAGTTGATCTAGCTCTGGGTCCAAAAACAAAGTTTGTTCTACATGATATGGACTACAACTTTCATTTAAGGTCCAACCTCAAAACTGGTATAGAACCTGCTGTTCTACTTTGACCAAAGTAGGATCACGATGAAGCTTAAATTATCCTTTTTGATCCATTGGAGCATTTTCTTGGCATTTGCCCAACATGAACCTTTCATGACTTTTGTTGTAGAGTTAATCTAGAGTCATTTTGGCAAGGTTGCAAGGTTTGGTTGACATCTCATGTTCTCATTCACTTAATAGTGAAATTCAAGCACTTAGTAAAATCATTCCAACAAGCATATAACTTATCATTTCATGTGACTTTTTGATTCCAAACTTCATGAAACTTTTCCATGGATCAATATAGATGGGTATTGATGTGAGACATATGAAGATATTCCAATCACACCACCCAAGCATGTATCTTGAAAAGGGGTCTATAGACGAGCAAAGGTGCAATATCCAAGTTTCGGTTGGGGCTCGTTTCTATAGGTTTGACCTTGACATCTTCATCATCACTTAATATACCCTGTTTTAGCTCAAACCCATTGCTTAACTGGTGGCAAACACCTGGGGTGTTACAGCCCTCCCCCCTTAAAGGAATCGCGTCCCGAGATTCGATGCGAAAGACTTTTAAGGGGAAGGGAAACATGTCACCATTTTCCAACATCAGCCATAGCTTTAGGCTACCTAGCTTCAAGCATAAGAGAGGCTAATTTGGTCAAGGCACTTTCTAATACTTGTCCTTTGGAGTAAGTTTTGTCTGAAGAATTTCCTTCATTGGCCTTCATGAAGTATGGTTACTTTGGGAGGAATCCAAGATAGCAATGTCCTCACGATTGGTCCTTGATGTATGAAGAGCGATACAAACATAGACTAAATACTTGCAAAGATCTACTTCCCAAGTGGATATAGCACGCAGACCATATGGACTTTGCACTAGACCGCAATCGGTTGACGGATATTCCTTAACAATGCTATATATTTGCTCCCAAGGTTTGAAAAGCAGCTTCTCTATTAAAGTGGCTTGAGCACAACTTCTCGTAAAGGATGTGATCATAAATGGGTAAACGTCCTTTGAGGGTATGAGAAGCTAGTTAACCAATATCCAAATCGGTTGTAGCGGTGCAATCACTCAAATGTCAACTGATGGAAAGCTACATAATGTTCCATGTGCGCAGTGCTCTTTCTTTGATAACAATATTGTATGGTCTGAGTCTGATGAGTGAGTGGTAAACATAATAGCTGACTCAGTCGACTCAACGTTCTCGATGATCATTCCTTAGGGAGCCTTCAGATCCAAGTTGCAATGAAGGATCCAGGTTGAATCGATGCAACCTCTTGGGTAAAAACACATATAAGGTACCAAAGGCATATCAGCATTAGAGAACCATTGACGAGAAGGATGTTAGTGAGGCTAGGAGGACAACACAAGTTGCAAGTAATCACAAAACTAGGGACTAGTTCACTACCAAGCGAGTTGAGCACAATTTGCCTTCGTGGTGCAGTTGCACAGCAAGTTAGGTTGACTTACATCGTAGCAAAACCAGCTTTCTTACTACATTTGTCGTCGAGGCTTCCATTCTAAGGCCAATCAATATCTCAAAAACCATAATCCAAGAAAATATATGGTTAGACACCTTTCCAATCGCTTTTTGAATTGCAAGGGCAAAATTTTGACTTCTAGAACACCTTGATCGCTCACGCATTGCTGATCTAAGAGGGCAAAGGCAAGGCACATAGGGGTGCAATTAGTCTTCTCAAGGGTATGGAGGGTTGTCTAATCAGCAATACACCTACAAGTTGTAATTCCTTGGCGAATGACAAACACAACCGTCTAATGCAAATGATGAACGTAGTCACAAAGAAAATTGCAGATTCTGTACCCTTTTGTTTTATATTCATATCTCACAAACTACTACTCCAATATACACAAATTTTGGTGGGCATGTAGATCCATGGGTCTTCTAAATACTCATCAAAATTCAACTCAAACGAACACCGTTTGACCATCCAAACAATTCATCTACCAAAACTGTTGTGTTCTAAAATGGCAGCAACCGAGCCGACAAGGTATCTCTCAAATCCGATATTTTACTCAGCCAATACTCAAACCAACTTAAGACATTGTAGGGCCTTAAGCAAGGAATGAGATCACCAAGTTTGGGGTCAATCCAACTTCGTTTGAGTCACTAACCGCCGGCTTGAAGATAACCGGTTTAGTGCCACAAAATCTGGACATATTTCGTGTTCTCCTTTTCTTTGCTTTCACACGTTGAGGTGTGTGTTTTGCACTCTCTAACCTTTCTCATAGCAGCAATAGCCTTTCTCTAGCTGAGGATGGAGGCTAGAGTTTTCCTTACATGCTTCTCTAGTAACACTTCAACCATCGTTCTAGACACCAACTTGACTATGCACAAGCATTGGACTTGTGGGCTGTTTTCGCAGGGCACAAAACATTATTCCACATGTAGGGCATTTCTACATTGACAAGGAACCATTCCTATATATCCTTCGGCACTTCATCCAATAGAGTCCGAACACATGTGTAATTGGCACCTTAGGGCATAAAGATGCTAACTAAAATCAGGGACGTGCTTTCACTAGCTCCTACCTAGCCGATACCACGTCTTGTACTATATACGTGATTGTCCAAGATGGAATTGACTTGATAGCACACTTGGAGAAGAAGTAGCACTTGCATTGTAGGGCTAGGTTTGCTGTTTCCTTGATCAACTTTGTTCTGTGAGATCTGGCCTTCATAGTTACCAAATAGTCGTTACCTAACTGAAGACTAACTTTCCTACTGGTAACAAATCAGTTGTCCCTCAACACTAAAAAAAATTCCAAATCTTCACTCTTGATAATAAAAATTTTGGTCGAAGCCTACCGATGGTCGCCATTGAAGTCAGCAGAGAGGGGTCACACCAAAGAAGGTCGGTTTGTCTACGTCATCCTTATGCACCTAAAGATTGAGAACTTGGATAGGAATCTCATATATACCAGGTGACCTATTACAGCACATAATCTCCTGGTCCATTTATCATCCGACTGATAACTTGTTCAACCTTAAGTGTGGTGCACCTTTCTGATCCAATGAAAATGACATAAGTTGCTCACTAGATGATCGACGTCATTACAGGGACAGTCACGTCGAGTAGAGTCACTTATCTACCTCCTCTTGCAGTCTGTTTATGTTCCTGTTAGTGACCTGTTCTTCAAAGGTTAACCGTTGGACGACTTAAAAAAAAAAGGAGTCCTATTGCATCTAGTTCGACATATAGATCTCTTGACATGATAAGGAGAGATAACCAAGGAAGAGCTCACATGAAAATAACACATCGGTGCAGTTCGGCAATGGATCATGACTAGAAACCTCGATACCGGTAGCGTCTTAGCAAAGACAACCTTGTGTGCGCTACCACGGAGGCTCTCGGTTTCGTCACAGCGGCACCATAGATCGCTAATCGTGGCACCATTACTGAACCGACAACCAAAGTGAAATTTCGATGGCACCAATTAGATTGTAAGAACAAGCATTGTACAAAAGAGGATAGCAAACAAGGATAGTCACAAGGTTAGGAATCAACAAGGAGGCGATCTAAAGATCAAAACACAACAAGAAGAGAACATAGCTTAATTGCCAAAGACAACTAAGTATGAGGTTCTTGATTAAATTCCACGCACGCCTCACGTCTACCAAGGTGATTACCAGATGAAA
This sequence comes from Miscanthus lutarioriparius, assembly GCA_904845875.1. NCBI lineage: Eukaryota > Viridiplantae > Streptophyta > Magnoliopsida > Poales > Poaceae > Miscanthus > Miscanthus lutarioriparius. The sequence goes on from CAJGYO010000014.1 coordinate 91,141,952, forward strand.
GATTATCATAAGATCCGGTCATGTTGAGCAACAACATGAGACCAAGACTGATAGACATCCCGAGACGTGGGAAGGTTGGAGACAAGATAAACAAGATTCAAGGGACAGAGCTAAGGCACTGACTAAGGATTCAGTTGATAAAGCAATGACAGGATCTACGAGGAAAAGGTTCCAAAGCAGGGTAGATAGCGATTAGCATTGCACCAGATCATCAGTAGAAGGAGCAATGAGATCTAACAAGGATTTTTGAGCAAGGTCCTCCCACACAGGCGGGACAACCACAAAACATGCGAGCAAAGAAGGGGGCTAAGCTTGGGTCGAAGGTCAAGCAAAGGCATGGATAAAGGTCTTCGTAGCACAACGTTCAAGGCTAGCAACCCCATGTACAGGCTCAGGCTCCTAAGAGAGAACTTAATTGAAAATGACAACCATGAGATTACCAAAACTTGGACGTGGTTCTAGGATAGAGCTCTTCAACACTCGTATGCTTACCGAGGACAAAAGGGGTGATAACTATGGCACTAATCAGATAACAAGCATACATACCCACCACTTGGCTAAACTAGAGGACATTATAGGTTAAGCATGTAACCACAATTATTTCTAGCAAGACTAAGCACACACTTTTCTCAAGCACTTCCTATTCAAGAAACATGGAACAAGGCATTCTTGTTTAACTCCGCACAAGGAAGATAGTACAATACATCGATCACAAGTTACTTAGTACTTTAAACAAAGGAAGGGAAGCATATTTATGCACAAGCACAATCATGATGCATGCTCGTCCTATTCGTCCTCACGAAATTGCCAGCCTAAGGTGGCAATCACGTTCTAGGTCGGTGGCATAACACGTACTCTCTCGATATATAGCTAGTCGTCAGCTACATTCAATCTACGCATTCGCGGTTAGCGTACCTGCAGGCAAATTCATTGCAGCCCATCCCCACAAGAGATAAATAAGCGCACAATGAAAACAAAGAAACTAAGATACTCTCCATATATACATCCCCGGATGTATATACTTGATATCCATAGCTACCCTACAGAGATATACCCACAATTAAGTACCTTCATATATACATGTGTGTAACATGTAAATATTCCAATAACCACAGACTAACTCTCCCTAGACCGATAGTTGGACGGTCATGCTCTCACAACTCACACTTACCTAGACGTAGAGGCAATTGATCCATACATTACCATTCAAGTGAATGACATCCATACAATAGCACGCGCCGTATGACGACGTAAAGTAAAAATTGCAATAAGGTACATCCCCAAAGTTAGTACTTAGATAGCCACCTAATAGTCCTTAATCGGGCATAAAGGAAGATGTCGCTAGCATAGTTTTACAAATAAGTTTTGACAAATTTGCCTGTAGCTAAAGTTTTAGTTAAAATAGACTTTTTAAAACCAAAACTTGGCTTTTAAAATGACGTACATGACAGTATTATGCTTAACCATGCTCTGATACCAGCTGTGACAGAACCGCCCAATTTATACAAGATCAAGTACGGTTGTCCCCGCTAACACGTTGACACACCCATACTTTCACTCATATAAACCCGGTAGTCCGCCGAGTGTCCCGAAAGACCTCGGTAAATCAACATCACAACCAAGATCGCGTGATTAAGCAAATACACATCACATACATCGGGTTGCAAATGAAATAATATTACAAAGGGTTAACAAATAATAGTACAAGTTTGGGTTTCAAAACCGCTTAGTGAAAACAACATAGCTTTCAAATGATTACATTAATATAAGTTCCAAATATATTGCTAGCATAGTGACATCATCCGACAAAAGCATATAGATGAGAAGTAAGTATAGAATTACCGAGCCCACCGGTGGTTAGCCACCATCATCAACAGGTCGAGAACATCACCTGCAACAAGGTGGGATAAACCCTGAGTACTCGAATGTACTCAGCCAGACTTACCCGTCGTAAACCAGAAATACAGCGACACCAAGGATTATGCAAGGCTTTCTTTAGTGGGCTAGCTAACTTATTTGCGAAAAGCATAAGTTATCATGAAGAAACCATTTTAAGTACTTTGCATCATCTTTATTATGACCTATCCATCTAGGTAAGCACCTGTACTATAGCAATCACTTGATTAACCAATAACATCCAGTTACCAATTTAGATTTAGCATATCCCGTACCATCCAGATAACCATCATTGTTCCATAATAATTACTACGATGAAGTAACTCGCGAGTCAAGTGCTCACTCCAGGAGCGATGGCGATTCGAATCGATTCCTAACCACCGGTGATTTATTCCTTACACAAACCTCACTCACCCGCTAAAGTGAGATATTGATCACCGAGTCAACTTTCCGGTATCTCGAGTTTGCCAGAACCACATGTACCCGGGGCCGACCGATCGCACTTTGGTCTTATCATCCCGCCCCGTGTCCTACCACACCTGCTTCCCGCACAAGCGTCTTGTCATGGGCAATCTACTCGGCCCGAAAAATCTCCCGGCTTCATGGTCGGAAGGTACTTTATCCGGCCAGCTAAATGTAAGGCATGCGTTCAACATGACTCGAGGGCCAACAACGGTCGGTCCTTAATCGACCTGACGGAAACTAACAAAGACCCCGTAACCCCGTCTGGGTTGCCTCCAACTTTTCCGTCCGGTCTCCAATTATCCATCACACATGGTTACTTCCGGATATCATTCTTTCCATGGCTAAATTCTTCCAAAGAACCACCTATAATGTAGGTGATCGGATATCACCGATCGCTACCGGTCTAAGCAAGGCTAAGCAGTTATTCGATCCTGACCTAACAGGGTAAAAAGGTAATAAGGTAGGCAAGGATAGTAATAAATGCATCAACGGTTTCAATCAACTCCTACAACGTAATGCAACAATATATAACTCATATATAGAAAGAATTGCTTTTATAAATTAGGAGACTCATTAATGCTCCGGGGCTTGCCTGGGATCCGACACAAGTCAGTTCAGTTAGCTTGCACCATCCTGGTGACATCTCCGGTTCTAGCACTTGCTTAGTCCTTCCATCTTTGGGATGATCCATCAAACACCGTCTTCGGGTTTGGCTCCAACATCACGTTCTTCACGTGGTGCATCTAGCGTACCTAAATGAGATGCAAGATGCAAGTACATGAATATGAAGAATAGTACCATGAGACGCATCACAAATAGCAAGCAAGACAAGCATCGTTTACACTAAACACACTTAAGTACTTTGCGATGCTTAACTTAACATCACACAATCTATCATGCTAAGATAACAAAGAATATTATACATGGCACATAAGTCTCACAAGATCTCAGGTGTATTTAACTTAATTACCAAGGACGTGAACCACACTTAGCAACATGCAAAGCAAGTCAAGGTGAAGCAACAACTATCACCGGAATATGCCAATTTCTGGACTTGCAAACAGCAGCTTCATAAATCAATCATATCTGGAGTTTTATAAATCCAAATGATATAAAACAAGACATTCTGGAAAGCTTAGGAAATTATCTACATTTCATCTTTAATCATCTCAGCATGATTCTTAAGTTAACTAAGTCAAATATACCCATTTACAGAAACTGGTCTACAATTGACAGAAAGCAGCCATTTCTGAAACCCAACTTTAAACAGCTGTAACTCTTAAACTACTTGGCCAAATGACACCAGATTTTAATAGAAGCTAGATACATGAATTATCTACAACTTTTGTATAAACAAGTTTCACAACAAAGCACATTATCATGAAGAACTTTGCTAAGTTCCCAGATCTGTCCATAAACCACATCGGCAAGAAAATAATTATTAACTTATGTTGCAAATACATAATTGGGCAAAACCAACTTTACCAACATGTCACACATGACTAAAGAACACCAGAAAACCTAGTGTCCATGACCAAATAAATTCTTTTAATGCATTTCTTAATTTATTTTAGATAACAAGGTGACTTAATGAACATATACCAAAAGTGCACAATAACTTCTACAAAAATTACAGTGGCTCGCATATCCTCTCAATAGTCTACTGTACAAATTTCACTTCATTTGGATATGTATAGCAACCTCTACGAAAAAAGACAAGTTGCTAAAGCAAGAATTCATGTGAGAGCAAGATAAACCAATAACTCACTCATACTTCATCCAATACTCATGAAATTTTTACCACACATCAACTATCACATGAGTAGCATGCCACAAAATTTCACTTCATTTGGAGCCCTAGATCTACAGTTATGAAAATAACAAATTCAACTAGCATTACAACCTTACTGCACAAATCTATTTTTACCGCAAAATATTTAAACTAAAACATGCCATATTATAGATCCACTGCATAGACAATTTCACAAGGATTCCAAAAGTCCTCATTTACTATTTTACGAATTTTCTACGATTTACTATGAATTTCCAAAGTTCCTGCAAAATAATTACAAACCAGTCCTACGGCACTATTCACCTGAGTCTATGACATTGCAGTTACACCCCTCCCTTTAGTCGAATTGCCGCGCGAGGTCCTTCACGTGAATCACAACAGAGGAGGCCGTCGGAGCCGGTTCGGCCGGGCCGGCGAGGACCTTCGGCCAGCCAGGGACGCGAGGGGGGGCTGCCAGCTCGGCCGCCACCACCCCTCGCCACGCCACAGCCCAGACTCGGCTTCTTTGAGTGCCGGCCGCGGCAGCAGACAACGCCAGCCGGCGGCGGCGTGCTACTGGCGGCCACGGTGACCGGCCAATTGGTGCAGGGAAGCGGCACACGACTGAGAGGGTGGTGGCGCACGCGGGAAGCTCGGAGGCAGCGAGGACTCGACGGCAAAGAAGCTCAGCGGCGGCGCGCCATGGTGGCCGCGCTCGGCATTAAGCGCGCGCAGCTCTGAGAGAGAGAGAGGAGCGAGCAGGGGGGAGTGAAGAGGAGGATGGAGAGGGCGTGCTGGTGCCCCTCCTCATCGGCAGCAGGGCGCAGGGCGTCCACGACGCGTGGAGCAGCGGCGGGCGGCGCATGGCGGCCACGTCACAGTGGTGTGCGTGTCGTCCGTTGGGGCATTTTCGCGAACAGGTGGCGGGCGACGACGGGATCAGCGTGGGACACGATTTTGGGCTATTTCCAGGCCGAATCAGGACCTGGGCCGAATACGAAGATCGAAGCCCGCACGAAGCTCTACGTTTTTCATTAAGGGGGTTCAGCCATTAGCAAAACATATTAGAAGATAAATGTATCTCAAAACAGCAGTGTCAACACCTTGACGGTAGTCCCGGAAACTCGCTTTCGGTGGTCAAAACTTCTTCAAACTGAATCCAACTTTTTTGTATGCTCTTCACCAAGGTGTAAACTCCAACTTTTGTTTTTGTACCAAATCAAGTTGCTTAACAAAATTTGGAGAACGCGAGACGTCAATGCCGATGTCAATGAATTTCAGACTTAGAATATTTCTAAGTGCTGAAATCAGCAGCAGGTTCCAACTTCGAGCCTCTGTTTGACTTATTTCCAAGTTGATCTAGCTCTGGGTCCAAAAACAAAGTTTGTTCTACATGATATGGACTACAACTTTCATTTAAGGTCCAACCTCAAAACTGGTATAGAACCTGCTGTTCTACTTTGACCAAAGTAGGATCACGATGAAGCTTAAATTATCCTTTTTGATCCATTGGAGCATTTTCTTGGCATTTGCCCAACATGAACCTTTCATGACTTTTGTTGTAGAGTTAATCTAGAGTCATTTTGGCAAGGTTGCAAGGTTTGGTTGACATCTCATGTTCTCATTCACTTAATAGTGAAATTCAAGCACTTAGTAAAATCATTCCAACAAGCATATAACTTATCATTTCATGTGACTTTTTGATTCCAAACTTCATGAAACTTTTCCATGGATCAATATAGATGGGTATTGATGTGAGACATATGAAGATATTCCAATCACACCACCCAAGCATGTATCTTGAAAAGGGGTCTATAGACGAGCAAAGGTGCAATATCCAAGTTTCGGTTGGGGCTCGTTTCTATAGGTTTGACCTTGACATCTTCATCATCACTTAATATACCCTGTTTTAGCTCAAACCCATTGCTTAACTGGTGGCAAACACCTGGGGTGTTACAATTGGAATCTAGGATGGATAACTCTTTTGCAGTAGAGATAGCAACACGCTATCAAAACCGTAGTTGCACATTTAGATAGTTTATTTAATTGCATAGGTTTTGTTAAGGTGAAAAATAGAGGCCATAGTTAGAAGTAGAATTTTTAGTTGCCTAATTCAATTCCCCTCTTAGGCGTCATGGTCCCTTACAAGCCCCTCAGAGTTTTTAGATTACTTTGATGCCAATCCTCATACCTTTTGAGGTGATAGGGCGAGGAGTCGCAAAATGAGCCCCTCGGTGCTTTTAGATTAGTTTCGAGCCGACCTCATACCTTTTGAGGCAAAGGGACGAGGAGTCATGAAATGAACCCCTCAGTGCTTTTAGATTAATTTGGCACCAACCCTCATACCATTTGAACTGAAGGGATGAGGAGTTGCGAAATTAGCCCCTCGACGTTTTAAATTAGTTTGTCATCGACCCTAATACCTTTTGAGGCGACGGGCCGAAGAGATGCGAAATGGGCCCCTATGCGCTTTTAGATTAGCTTGGTGTGGATCCCATACCTTTTGAGGCAATGGGGCAAGGAGACACAGAATGGCCCCTAGGCACTTTTAGATTAGTTTGGCGTCAACTCTAGTCGATGTCACCGATGGCGAAGCCCTTCACCGGGACGTTGGCGAAATCCTAGTTGATGACGATGATGTTGACTACGAAATTAATTACAAAGTTTGCAAAATATAAATTTACATTTTGCTCATACTGCTTGGTTGCTTGTATTTTTGCAAGGCATAATTAGGTGCTGGACACTAAGAAAAGGTGGCCTTTGCCACAACACACTAAAAAAACATGTCTTTGCCCAAACACACTAAAACTCTATGGCAATTGGGTGCTAGACACTATAACACATATTATAACATATCCTCATCAAACAGTTATCAATACATTTATAAAAGACAAGTATACCCCTGCTCCTTCAAATGAACATTTCTGATAGATAAAAGGACATGATTATAGCATGTTCTTCACCATTCAGCAAGCAGTACACAAATACAAATAGCAGGTTCAGACACATTTGGCTACAGTATAGACCCTAATGACATGGTTTAGCAAAGGGGAATGATTTAGCAGGTTTAGCAAAAAAAATCATAGATTCGAGCCACATTTGGCTATCTTGATGCTACCAAAACCATACATGCTACTGATCCGGCACTCCCTACTCTTTCTTAGACCTGACAACCTTCAACTTCTTTGCCTTTCCCTTCTCCATGAAGGCTACTAGAGATAGTGCTTCACATGCAACAGGCTCTATGGAGCCTTCAAATTCCAGCAACATTTTTCGGCTGAAATGGATATAGAAGCATGTCAACAATTATTTTAAAGAAAGATAACAACCAGGAAAACATAATTGGAGGACTTATACCTCCTTGTCATAGGGCTAGGTGTTTGCACAAGAGTGATAGCTCTAGTCGGTGTAGATGGATTTTGTTGCAGCAACCTCCTTGACATACTAAATGGAGAGAAAAAGTCAAATCCAGTAAGAAGTAATACAATATGGCAAAATTTTGGAAGTTGCATTTGTACCTTCTTGTCATAGGGCTTGGTGTAGAAATAGAAGTGATAGTTCTTGGTGGTGTAGCGCTATAAATTGTTTAGATATGCATGTTAGTGGTCTGCTATGTAAGATATGTTTCAAGTTTGAGTTGAAAGCTTACAATGGTTCATCAAGTGATGGTTGTTCCTGTATTGGATTAGTAGCACTACTAGATGGCACTACTGTGACATTTTTCTTGGCGCTCTTTCTTTTTGGCTTTGGAGGGGTAGGTGGTGGTGCATCAAATTCATAAACATATTCATTGCATGTTTTTTCCATGTGGCCAAGCTGTCTGCACCTTTTGCATCTTGTGGATCTCTTTCCAGTTCCACCTTCTGCAACTGATTTGTACCTTCTCTCCCTTGGTCTACCGGCTGCCCTTTTCAGAATTGGAGGCCACAATTTGAATCCAGGGTCCATCTTAGGCCATTGTTTCCTATCTGTCATTGGCTTCACAGACTTTTCATAGGCTTTCTTGAACTTTGCCACAGAATAGTACTCATGAACATAGTCTTCTATATTATAACCTCGAAATGAGGTGATAATACAGAGGGCGTGTGTACATGGTAGACTAGTAACTTGCCAGCGCCTACATGTGCATGTCCTCTCTTTAAGATCAACAGTATGCCTCCAATGAACTAGATCCCTTGTAACACCTTCAACTTCACCTAAAATTTCAGTCTCAGTACCACCATCTTTGTGTGAATACCTCCACACATATTTGAGCCCCCTGCTTCTTGTATTGAGTTCCTTCATGACTTTAGGTAGGATCTTGCCTTCAAGCTTTCTTACAATTTTTCTTCTCAAGAACATTTTGTCCATTTCCATCTGTCTTATCCTATCCATAAGATCAACTACATGAAGGGATTTCTCATCTGTAACCCAGCTGTTGAATGTTTCAGCAATGTTATTTGTGACATAGTCACACTTGCTTGCTTCAGAGAACAAGTGTCGTGTCCAAAGGTGCTTATGAGTATTATGTATCCACTTCATGGCTTCAGGACATGCTTCATACATTAGATTGTAGTGCTCTTCAAACCTGTGTCTTTGATAAGCTCTACATGCTGGCCACAAGTGCTTCTCAAAGACTTCACCCCGAAATCGCTTTTGGAAGTTTGCAACTAAGTGTCTCATGCACTCTCTATGCTCAACCCAATTTTTGAAGACTTTAGTAACAGCTGAATCAATTCATTTGCCTGCGTCAGTTGATATCACTAGCCCTGGAGGTGATCCAATAGCTCGATGAAGTCTGCTAAAAAACCATTCCCAATTGTCAGTTGTCTCTGATCCAAACACACCATGACACACTGGAAACATCCAATTGTTCCCATCAATAGCAGTAGCAGATGCAAGTTGACCCTTCCATTTTCCGGTCAAATGAGTGGAGTCCACACCAAGAAAAGGCCTGCAGCCATTTAGAAATCCATCCACACAAGACTTCAATGCAACAAACATTCTAGTGAACCTCATCTTCTTCCCAATTTTCTCATATTCAATGTCTACCAAACTGCCAGGATTGGTCTTCTCCACCTCTGCCTTGAAACTGAAAATACACTCAAAACTATCATCCCACTTCCCTTTGAGTTGCTCCAAAGCCTTATTTCTTCCATCCCAAACTACCCAGTATGACAACTTCAGATGATACTGCTCCTCTAGCCTTTTCTTTAATTCTTTAGGCCCAATTTTATTGTCCTTTGCAAGCCAATCCGAACCCAATCCTTGACCCACCGATTTGTTGCCATGCGCTTCTTCTCAACTTTTCCCGTGCTTTGACAAGTGTGTTCATAAGGCATCTTCTTTATCTGAAATAAGCAAGAATTAAATTCAATACAAACATACAAAAAAAAATTAGTATAAAAAATCTAGAAAAAGAACAAGTACCTCCCAAGTCCTTCCATCCCGCAATTGTGAAGCATGTATACGCCACCGCACTGCTCAACTTTGCAATAGCCTCTATACCTTGTTGCCTCGTAATAAGGAGCTACAATTTCATATTCACCTTTTATTGCATATTGCCTAATAGCTTTCTTGAAAGTATCACCATCCCCAAAAGTTACACCAACTTCTATTTTCGGATTCTCCAAGTCAGGTTGCATGGATAATTGTCTTACAACCCCATGCATCCTCAACAACTAATTCATCCTCCAAACCAAAGATAGTCTACATCACTATCTCGTTCAGCTCGATAAATCGAAAATTGGATCCTCATCATTCGGACCAACGTACTCTATGTCATCATCCACCCAAGCCACTTCAAAGAATTTGTTTGAATTGGTGGCTCTACAAGAGATGAGTCGGTTTCAAGTGAAGGTTGTGCAATAGTTTGGTTGGCTAGGGCATCGATTGCTTCCCTCAAAACACAAGGCATGCTCTCCACCGGCCAATATCATGTATGTGATCCTCGTCGTCTTTTCTTATAACACGCACTTGCACGGAAAGCCTCCTTATATCCCAATACATGTCAATTGCATGAAGCAATTTCTCGGTCGAATCAATCTCTCTATAGCTACGACTCATATTATCCCAATAGGTGACACGCGGTTTTTTTGTTTTGAGCCTAGCTTAATTTCTCAGTAGCAAATTCAAGAAGCAAATCATTCCAGCTTTGTGCTATCCCCGTCTAAAATCTTTGGAATGTTACATGCCTTGCAATATTCGCAACCATCATCATCGATTAATTTGACATAAGCGCCTACTCGAACAGCAAGCAGCACAGAGGGACGAATTGGGATCCTTCCTACTGAGGGCACAAAGATAAATGGGATGAACAAGGGTACGATTTACTTTGCAAAATTGAGCCTACAGTTAGCCTAACCCTAGGGGAAAATCGCAAGAATCTTACCTATCGGGAACCCATGACAGATTGGCGTGGTTCTCTAGGAAAATGTCGCTGAAGAATCGTGGAGGAGGTTCCTCCATCTCCTGCCACGAGCGGGCGCCGCCGCCGTGACCGCCGCCCAGGAAGGAACAGGCCCAGCCTCGGGCGCCGGGCGGCGGCGCGGCCGCATGCTGGAGCAGGGCGGGCAGCAGCAGGAAACGGCCGCCGGAGGGGAGCAGGAGGGCAGCAGCAGAGAGGCGCGCAATGAGGAAGTCCCGATCTGTTTTGGTCATCCCGTTCGGCAGCAGGGAAACAGGAGAATAGGCAGGCGTACCTTTCTATTAAAAAAGATTATAATAAGAGGTGTAGTGTCCGTGACCCAATTATCAAAGAGTTTTAGTGTGTTTGGACAAAGACAAAAAAAATTTGATGCGTTACAGCAAAGTCTATCTTTTTTTTAGTGTCCACGACCTAATTTTGCCTTTTTGCAACGTGAAGCCTCTGAGCTCTTAGACCCATCAAACTTGGGCCGTTGTCGGGCCACATCAGGCAAGTGTTACTGACATGGGTTGGGCTGGCCTTCCAGCTCGTAGCCCGGCCATGGCCTGGATAACTACGGCGGCGCCGGCGGGGGTGTCCGGAGTCCGGACGTCCAGTGGCCATGGCGTGCGCGGTCTAGGGTGTCCCTGCACGCGGCGATGATGTCGTGCCCCCTCCGCGGGTGTTGTAGGCTGCTGCGTGCGGCGGGCCAGCGACAACTGGAACCTGTGGCTGCCTGGCTGGCTCAGCGATAGCAGATTCAGGTTGCTCCTCTCTCCTTGACCTATACCCACAACCCACCACTCAAATGTTTAATGTGTTTTTGTTGCCTGCTTGCCGTCTGCCGGTATGACTGAATTGAATTGAACTGAATTTCAGGGGCATCTAAGAGTCTAGGACAGCTAATCATTCTTAAGTTGTTCTTTTCCATGCCAAATTTCTTCGAAATTTACAAAATCATATTGCTCTGTTAGATGTAAACAAATAGTACACTGATCCCATTAGGTGATGCACAGACAGATCCTTACTGTTCTCCTTTTATCTGTCTCTACATGTAAATGTAATAGGTCCAACCACTCTCTGCACAAGAGCATCCTAATCTAAATGAGTATGCGTTTTGTACATTATATATAAGGGGGTAAACCAAACCTGACATTTTGTACATCATTTATGCACAAGATAGCCATATAAAAACTCATTCCAGACATCAGGAACTCCGGGGGAGGCACCAATGCGTGCAATCTGCGTAGCTGGCTGGATCCGCGATTTGCTCTTTCGTTAGAGGAACAAATTGTCTCCTGAACACCGTTGGATGCCCGTCCTTCCGGTAGTCAGAAAGCTCGGTGATGTTCAGTATCTGAACATGTATGCCTTTCGGCTCCAATGTTCGGAAATAGGACTTGGCCGTGGCCATCAAGCTGTAGTCTGTAGTTGCAGCTTTGTATCCGGTTTTGTAGATCGGCTCTGTTTCATTAAGGCATTTGTTCTTGTCTTCTCCACCCCAGTTGCTAGCCCTGAAAGTAAAGTACCATATGTGAACACTAGATGTCATGGAGATGTTGGTATTGTACTATTTGTGTTGCAAATGATTTGTGGGTATCTCTCTCACCAGGAATGTGTTGGTGATGATCCTGCAAAAAAGATCCTAGTCTTGTTCTTGTCAATATTCTCTCCAAGCCATTCGGTTAGTTTCTTGAGAGCTATCTCAAAACCATCGACCATTTCCATTTCGTCTAACTTTGCATCACCATCTTCAAATGAGCCATACCTTCACATATATAAAAGTTTTATTACCTATTCGCTGATTGCATTTTGGTAACTATGTTAGTGCATTTTAATTACCAGTTCTGGTATCTTTTTTCCTGATACGCGAAACTGACGGTGCAATACCTATGATCTATGATTAGGAAGGTTAGAAAATGTACTTACATGACCTTCATCCTCATGTCATCCTTCTGCTTCCTCCACCACAGGTAAGAATTGAAGACAATGATGTCAGCATCCCTCCAGACACTGGCATGCTTCTCAATTCTGTCTGCCCTTATGATCCGGTACTCCACCCGGTGGATAATGGGGTTGTCGCTGTTAGACTCCACCAGTAGTGGTGACCAGTAGAAATCTATTGTTGCATTGTATTCCTGAAAAATAATTATATGTTCAAACAGGCTAACCAAATAAAATTGTTGGTTTCTGTAGGCTGTAGATTTGTGAAGGGAAGCATACCAATGCCTTGAAGGAGATGAGTGAGCCATTGAAGATGCGTATCTTGAGCCTGTCATCGGGTATTGAGGCCTCCACCATGCACACGAGAGAGACCCATTGGTTCCTGTTGACTGAATCACCCACAAACACCAATCTCTTGTTCCTCAGCTTTTCAAGCAGCTTGATGGCATCGAATCTGTTTTGAAAAAAGGTAAAGTTCAGACAGCATGTCAAAAATACCATGCAAAGTTATGCTAAATTTGATCTCCTTTCTACTCTTACATACAAGCTTTGGAAATGGTACAAATGGTAAAATAAAAGGTAGGACCTTTCATTGTCAATTAGTTGCCATGCATGTTTAATTAGTTTCTTGTTGGCCTCCAGCTAACAACTCCAGTGAGATCAGTTTTGCAATCTCAGTTCTAGTTGTTTCTTCCTCTCTGCTGTGCTATTCTGTGCATTTATTCAGTTACAGATTATCTCAGTGTTTTTATGCTTCTATAAAACAAAAACATTTACTACCCTTGGAAAATTCTTGACTGATACTGACAGAGCTTATTGTTCAAGAACTGCACCTTTGGATATGTTGGAATATTTGTGCTTGAGCTAAAAACACTTGGGAAATCTGTAATAATCATACCTCGGGAGGTCACATCCATGAGGCTGCCATCTCCAGTGCTGGTACATGACATCCTTCCTGCCATATTTGTCACAGGCCACCTCAGGGAAAATGAAGGCACACTTGAGCCCGTTGTACAATGGCCGGGACACGTTGTCGTACACCCACCGCCCCCTCGACCAGTTGCACTCCTCGTTGCTGGCGTCCCCCTCTTCAGTTGTCCCTCTGATCGCTGGTTCTTGGAGCCCAGCTTCCAGCTTCACCTGCACTTCTTGGCGTCCATGCTCGACTGCCATTTGCACTTGCTCTTCCTGGCCTCTGTCAAGGAGGAAGACGATGGAGCTGGCCAAGATCAAGAAAGCCACCAAGGAGGTCACGATGCTCCTCACTCCAACCGGAGAATGGACCACCGTCATCTTGCCACCTGCTGCTATCGCCTTGTGAGTGGCTTCTGTCTTCATTCTTTCTTCAGGAACCATACTGCTTAGCTCTCCTCTTTTATGGTCACCTATCGAGTCTGTACAATGGCAATGCTGCTAGCAACACACCTGCACATGGCTATATGGTCCAGCTCTACAAAAAGTAGTGATACTCAAGCAACCCGAGCACTGACCCTTGGGCTAACCACAAAAAAGGGGGGTAGTGTCGGACTATTTGGACTGTTGTTGTAGAGATCAAATCTTTTTGCAGGTCAAAGTAGTTAGAATAGCCCTTGTACGGAAATCAGAAATAGAAAGTTTGTGTGTATACATCGGTGTACTATGGTTATACTGTCTGAATTTGCAAAATCATCTATAGATGAGTCTCATGTGTGCTCCAGATATTATCTACCTGTCACTAGTATTTTTTCCAAAAAAAAATGAAGCAAAAAGTTTAGAATATCAGAATGTAGAAGTGTTTATTTGTGTCACCGACGGCTGCACCAATCCACTCACACCAACTAAATGAATAAACAAAGGACTGAAACACTACTGAGTGTGTCAACTCCAAAAGACCAATGAGTGCATCTCAAGCAACAAAAAAGGTGATGGGCTGATGGCCAGCATGCATCCTTGCCGAGCATAAATAATTATTAATCTAAAGCTATTAAGCTCCTGAATGCAAACATCACTAATGTTTGAATTCAAATCATCATAATCCTCTATTTCTGGTTATACTCTAGTAAACCAATATGCGCAGAGTCTTTATTTCCCTGAGAACTAACACTTTCAGCTTTCCAGAATTCTTAAGAAGGAATTATCTCTGCAAATTGTCTGTTCTGCCCAACACAGTACATTAGTAAATGATTTATGTTTGACACGGCCCCCTTCTCCCTACCTAAAAATATGAAGCATTGCTGTGAGGCACACGATACGGCTTGTGGTCCTTTTTATTGTGTGGCAGGATTCATATTAAAAGGGGGAATTTGTTATGATCAATTTGGCCTATCTATGCATAAACTTAGAGTAAATTAAGCATTCTATTTTAAGATACACAGTTAGTCGCTCTTCTTTTTTTAAGAATACACTGGAAAGCTACATGTTTTGCACAAGCCACATGTGTGCATACTACAGATTAATTCAGTAATTCTGAGTCAACCATTACAAACTTTTGTCCAAATAAAAGGGGGCCCATCATATTGGCCTATCAGTGCGTCAACAAAAATAAGTGAGATACGAATGTGTCACTTTTGAAGACAGTGCGGTGTGAATTCCTTTAAAAACATCTGCTGAAAAACGTTGAGTTGTGCAAACACGCACCATCAATGATTAGCCTTGCCTTTTGTTTGCCTTCCTTTCCACACTTGCCATCCAAAAAAAGAGTAGGGCAGATCCTCACTATAGCAATTGTTTGGGAGCACTATGAGCATTTAATTTGATGGAAGTGCCTAGAGGTAATATCATAAATCAACACATTCTATCTTTAATTTGGTTTGGTATCTTAAAATGACCCTACTCGGTGCTATAAATCATAGGCCCTTTTTGCATTCCTTCTTTAAGCGTACCAAGAAATGAGTGGCTCCAAAGACCAAAAGGAAGGGTTAGGTGAAATCCTGTGCTCACATTTGCTTTATGGAGTATCCTGTCCTATCCCTGTGGGGTCTAAATGATAATGCTTGGCTGTCAAGTGGTATAATATAATATATGCGGTGTGAATCTAATTTGCTTTTGCATTTTCAGAAAACTATTCTGCCTGGTACATTCAGTCTGAAAAGCATGAATAGTGAGCAGCAGAGAAGAAAAGAGGCCAGGGAAACATGCTTGCTGGCTGGACAATGGGTACCATTATTTACTGCATTGTACACCAGCTGATGGTAAGATCTGTATCAGTAGTTGCAACCGAATGGTGGTCCACATGATTCCCTGCAGGATCAGGCACGGGTTGGCTTCCTGCACAAGTCCAAGAAGAAGCCGTGCAACCAGTAGTATTTGTTCCTGAATAGCAGTCCATGTATAAGAGTGCAAGGCACGTATTAGTTGTAAGGTGTGCGTTGTAATTGTCATGTTAACGATAAATGCACTGAATGTTCGCATAACCACAAGGAAGCTCTGATTTTGATCCACCACCAAATACTAGTAATTAGCCTATTCTTTCTGCAGTCATTCCTAGATTGAAGTTTGTCACAATCAGTTAGAGACTAAAATGACTGCAGTCATGGTACTGATGAATGTTCTGGAATCTTTGTTGCTTGCATGGTTCTGCACATGGAATAAAGCTGTCTTTTGGTGTTTGAAATGATGATGATGCAGTACAAACAGGAAGGTATGACGTGCTTGTTCAGCCTGATCAACACTATTCATTCACTGTAGCTGACGTGGCGTGCGAATATACTCTCAGGGACGGGTTAACCTGTCTGGAACTTTGCATGAGTGGAGTGAAGATGCACATGCATCTTGGGCAGTCTGCAGTGTACAAGGACGATAGCAGTTTGGTGGTTCTTCTATGGTACTGCTTGCAATTCATCAGCAGGGAAAGTAGAAGAGCAACATCTAGCTACAGCAAGCACGTCAAGTAACACTGTTCCTGTCGGCTGCCTTTACATTCTACTGGGAATGCTGCAGTGCAGTGCACTGAGGCCACGTTTAGTTCCTCACGTACTCCTAAAAAGTGCACTATAAAAAAGAAGATTCTTCGTCATATCAAATTTGCGGTACATGCATGGAGTACTAAATGTAGACGAAATCAAAAACTAATTGCACAGTTTGATTGTACTTTGCGAGACGAATCTTTTGAGCCTAATTAGTCAATGTTTGACAATAATTCACAAATACAAACAAAATGCTACAGTAGAGAATCTTGCACTGTACAAACTTTGCACCTTCTAAGTTTAGCCAACTAAACAAGGCCTGAGTCTGAAACTCGAGTCAACCACCAGGGGCCTACCCTACCCTACCTACATGCAGACACGAGCAAGAAATGTAGCATGCTGTGCCAGCCTCAACCACCGCGTAGTACCGCACCAACTATGTTGTTTAGTCCTAATGACAAATCAAGCTGTGGGACTCAGAGACATTATGCAGCATCGAATCTTTTTTAATCCCACCGACGATTTGTACGTGGACAATGTGCTTCAAGCACTGATTAATGGAATGCTTTCCCACTCTGACATTATTCTTAGCATTTAATCACTGCTTGAGATGACATATACTGCTATGCTGTCTTCAATTCATACTCATCCTTATAAGACTGGGTCCTTTTCTTTGTTAGCTTCAAAGTGGTCTCTTATTATGATTAGGTTGTTGGGCTATCGGTGCATCAGTCAGAGTAACCATGTGCTACTGAGCGCTTCGGTTGTCGGCAGACAGTTACAAGTTTCTGTACTAAATCAGAGAAGGGAGCATGCATCAAATTGGCCTATGATATCAGTTCAGAGATTTCAATAGCTGTTTTTGCCTGGAATGCATCTCTTTCCCATTATATGGTTAGTCCCTTGTGACACACTCAACCTCTGAATTATAGATGGTGTGTTCTTCCCAGTGATGCCAATTTACTCACTATTTTGGCGAGCTCACGTTTTAGAGTATCAGTCCTCTTAATCTCTGATAAAGCTCGTTCGTTACTACTGATCACATTCTCATCAACTATCTTGTAATGCCTCGATATGTTCCGGAGGACCTCCCAGCGTACCTCGACATACCCCTCGTATTTGTTGAATAATGCAGGTATTGTAACCAAAGCAATGCATGGTTCCTGTTATGCACGTGTTGTAACAAAATCAGCAATGAAATTCAGACAAAATTGTAAGACCAAGCTTATGGGCCGAATTACGGTTGGACCGGGCTACTGTAGCCATAACGATGAATTGGGCTGGGATGAATTCGGGTTGCTGTAGCATACCAAACGTTTAGTACCATACCGTGAATTCTGAGTTCGTCGAACCAGCTTAAATAGCTAGACCAAGGACACGTAGTAACATTCGGTTAACCGTTTTGTGCGAAGCGAGGACGAAAGCGCAAGCGGGTTGCTACGGAGGTGGGGCCCACCCTTCGACAGAGTGGGCCTGGGCCGTGTGCCGGGCCTAGGGTGTTACAAATGGTATCAGAGCCAACTCTCGCGGTTTCCCGATACGTATGGTCTGGAAGCCTGGATAGTCTGTGCATGGTTTCCGAGAGAGGGCATGACACCTAGGCTGGGGAACTAGAAATATGAACGTGACCAAGAGAGTCGATCATGAGCATTTGTCCCGTATGGGTAAGCTGGTTCGATAGCTCGACAAGGATGTCGAACCCATTGAGGGTGGGTGGATGTGAGACCCAGCTCATGGACCGAATTGCGGTTGGGCCGGGCATTGTAGCTATAGCGTTGAATTGGGCTAGGTTGAATTCGGGTACTGTAGCACCGAGTTACTGCAGCTACGAAAAACATTGTGCAGCCAGATGTTTAGTACTGTACCGTGAATTCTGAATTCACCGAACCAGCTTAAATAACCTGACCAAGGACGCATAGTAACCTTCGGTTAGCCGTTTTGCGCGAAGCGAAGACGAAAGCGTAAGCGGGTTGCTACGGAGGTGGGGCCCACCCCTCGGCAGAGTGGGCCTAGGCCGTGTGCCAGACCTGGGGTGTTACAAATGAACTGAAGACAAAGCAGATACGTATAAGATTCTGCCTGCCCTTTGGTACTGTCTATTCCTAAATGTAAGGCGCAAAGTGTAAAGTATGATCTGTGCAGGACATGCCTATGTAAGTAAGAGTGATAGACGAACATAAATTGATGATAACAGATAGCAGCCAAAGGATAGGCACAACCTGTGAAGACAATTTTCTGTCTCGGCAATGACAGGAATAACAAATGACAACAAAAAGAAGTACAGCTAACCTGGAAAAATAGCCGGAAGTCCTTGCCATGAGTAAAGTCATGTGTGTATCATCAGCATGTTGTTAATTTTAAGGGTTATTTGGATTGCTACCACTGTAATTTTTAAAGTTTCGAGAACTGCCATTACTATTCACCTATTATGAATCTTACCATTATAATTCTTCCCCTCTTTGAAATATGCCACGGTATACACTTGGAAAGGATTTAGGCCCACTTGCAGAC
Organism: Miscanthus lutarioriparius; assembly: GCA_904845875.1. NCBI lineage: Eukaryota > Viridiplantae > Streptophyta > Magnoliopsida > Poales > Poaceae > Miscanthus > Miscanthus lutarioriparius. The sequence continues at coordinate 91,160,808 of CAJGYO010000014.1, forward strand.
GTACACTGCATCATCGTATTTTTATATGGACAAAACTGCCCCCTCCACCTTCCTTTCTCTATAAATCATTGACGTGTGGACCCCACTAGCCATCTCCTTCCTCCTTTCCCGTCTCCTCCAGAACAGCTTCTTCCCCACCCATGCCGCCCTTGGCCATGCCTTGCGCGCACGCCGCTGCTAGCTGGCTCAGCCCCCGTGCGCCGCTGCTGGACATCATGGCAAGCACGAGCGGCGACAGCTGGATTCATGGCGGCAGCGGGTTCAGCGAGCGACATGGCAAGCACGACCTCACCCGCTCCATGGCAAGCACGAGCACCGAACAGGGATAGAGACAGGAGGTGTCGCACGCCCTCAACCGATCCCATGCCTCATGCTGCATGCCTGCGCCTGTGTTCGCCGGCACCCGAGCTCTCCGTCCCGAGTTCAGCCGCGGCAGCGCGGATCGGAATGCGTTCGGCCATCAGCCTGCCTGGATCCGCTTCTTTGGCAACAGGGCCAGGAACACGGTAGTGAGCTCGTGCGCGACGGGGAAGAAGGCTGTTGCGGCGGAGGGCACTCGGCGCCGGCAGCCACAGCATGCTCCCCTCCGACGTCGTGGGCTCTGCCTTCGCCTCTTGCACCTAGGCCTCCGATCCGGCCTCCCCTTGCGCGTGGTGTCGAGCGCTGGTGAGCTCGAGAGCAGCCCCAGTCGCCTTGGTGAACCTGCAAGCGGGCGGTGCCCTGTGTAGGCGAGCACCAGTGGACGGAGGAAGAAAGGAGTAGAGGATGACACGTGGGCCCTCTAGGTCAGTGGGCGGAGAGAAAAAAATGACATGGGTATTTTAGGTCATATGAAAATACAGTGACCTGCAGGTGGTCCCGTTATGGTTTCAAACCTAGAAATGGCACGGATGAGGTAGAGACAAAATTGTAATGGTAAGTTTCGAAATAGACAAATAGTAATGGTATATTTTAAAAACGCAAAAATTGTAATGGTATGGATCAAAATAACCCTAATTTTAACACGGAATGAGGACGAAGTGTTGCTAATCATCTCCTCTGATAAAACTAACTCAGCTAGTGGCCTAGGCTGCCTGCAAATAGTTAACCAGTAGGAGTATGAAATAACACATACTACAGTCAATTCGATCCAAATTTGAGATAGAATGGAAGGAGGATTCGGGTTGATCACCTATTTAGTATTCCAGCTATTTTAATTAAGAGTAGAGTCCGGGATCAGACGGACTTGCTTAAATTCATGCACAAGTCCGTCCAAGAAGAGGCTTCAGGACGAGTACGACCGTTACAAGCAATCACATGATGCTGTCGTTGGCCTTGCAGGTACTTTTTTTTTTTGGTCCTCGATAGGATGGATAGAGAGGCATGTACTGAAAGTCTGAAATAAAGATTCATTCGGTACATTTAATTAAGAGTGAGATTATGTATGTATATGCATCATTAGTGGCTGCCAAGGCACATATTAGTTGAACACTTTGTGTCACTGAACTTGTTGGTATGGTATGTGTGGGCCATATGGGGTACTGTGCTCTTTAATTTGGCTCTCTTTATATGTGAATGCGATGTGATGTGGAATGTTTGAGGTTTACAGGAGGCGTCCATTGGCATGGGAATGAAATTGACATTTTACCACGACTGGTTGATTTTTCATGGGTTATATAGTACTAGCATGCATGCATGTCATGCCTGCACGAGTTGACTTTTTCACGTACTGATTCTGATTCTGTATATCTTGTAGGAGTAAAAAGAAGTCTCCACTTAATTGGCTGGTACGAGGAGCTGGGATGATATGAGATAATGAGATGTTGGATTATTCATCCCTCGATCGACAGCTAGCTCGGCTGGAAGGAATGGCAGCATCCACAAACCACAGCCACAGTGAACAGTGAACACAGAGCACTGGTGGCGGTGCTCTGAAGTCAAAAGATGGACAAAAGGCAAGGAGGGACCGACTACCTACAAGGCTACAATGCAAGGACAAGCAAAAAAAGGAGTAGTGTCATCTCTGACTGCCATGCATGCCTCCCTACTCAACAACCCCTCACCAAAACCATATGCAGTGTTGTTTAGTACGACCGACAATCATTCATTCACAACTCTCTTTCCCTCTCTTCTCTGTTCTCTCTACTCCATCTGACCATCTCCACAGATGATGATATATAGGGCACGGCCGCATGGCATTTCCATGGTTGCCAAGTACTTCTATAATCATGCATAAAAAAAGTACTTCTGTAATCAGATCAGGTGCTAATTGCCGTTTTAGACAGATTCTAATTGCACGGTGGCATCCAATCTTTCTTGCTAATCCCACCGACGGACGCATGTGTGGACAATGTAATGCTCCTTAATTAGACCGTAGCACTAGCATCAACTAGTGACGATGTCCAGATATTATACAGTAGCATTTCTTCTATTCTGCAAAGGGAAGCACAACTTCTTCCTCTATCTTAGCTTCTTCTTCCTCGGAAAAACAAGAGAGGCAACTTGTTCGCTCAAAAAAGTGTCCAAATATAGTTTACCAGGCCAATGCTATTAACCAAATGAACTTGTTTAGAAGTTGCTTATTTTATCTTTTGTGAACAGAAGGACCAAATGAGCCTTGGCTAACTTTCGTTTATGAAGGCCTACACGCACGCACACTCGCATCTATGAATGAACTCATACGCTGAAGCAGTTGGTGCAGGGTTCAGAGAGGATAATGGGATGGGGTCTGACAACGATCTCGGCCTGTCAGCGGAGTTTGGCGGGGGGAAGGAGAGTGGTGAGGCTGTCAAGATGGGTGGAAGATGCTCCAAGTGTTCAAAGAAGGGACATCAGGCTACAGTGTGTAAGGCGGAGGTGTACTGTGTGATTTGTGACTCGCATGATCACATGAATCACAGATGTCCTCTCCTCAAGGCGCCGAGGCCTGTGGCTCATGCTGCGGGTTATGTTGTGATGGGTTTGGGATTCTATCATATCCCTCATCCGACGACATTGCCCAGGGTGAAGAAGGATTCCAAGATGGCTCGAGTGTTAGTAGTTGGGGGTACTCTGTCAGGCGACCAACTGATCATGCAGCTAAAGAGGGTTGTGCCGGTTAAATGGAATTGGGAGCTAAAGGATCCTGGAGAAGGTAAATTCCTTACCCAGTTCCCTTCCAAGACCGAGCTACAGCGTTCGATTGCTTATGGAGGGGCTGATGCGAAGGGAGAGGGAGTGCCAGCTGGTACTCGGTTGCAGTTCGAGGAATGGCAAGAAAAGGAAGAAGCTTTTTTATTGCCTAAGGTCTGGGTGAGGGTGAGGTGTATCAGACAGCCGCTGCATGAGTTTCTCATTTTGTGGGCAGTGGGGTCCCTGTTGGGTTCGACTCAAACAGTGGACATGGAGACCACACGGAAAAACAAGTTTGGTCGAATCTTGGTCGCTGTACTTGATCCTAAGCTGATTCCAAGGAAGCTGGATGTAGTTATTGGTGACCACTATTTTGACTTGGAGTTCGAAGTTGAGAAGAGAGGTTTTGATGAGAACGGAGAGGAGGCTGACGTTGAGTGGGATGGTGGAGAGGATGAGGGGGAAGGAGAGGGGAAGAAGCAGGGTTCGAACAGCGAAAACGGTCTTGATGATGACCAATCAAACGAGAGGACTAACAAGCGTGCTAAAGGGAATGATGGGGGAGACAATGGGGAGAGGAAAAGGAATGATTCTCAGTCTGAGATGGGGGCTCCAGCTAATAAGGGACACTTTTTGAGTGAAGATGGGTTTCTGGAGTTTCTTAATTGGAAGGCCAGCAAGGTGATCGAGGTAGTTGTGGATGAGGTTTTGGAGGATGCAGCAACAAAGGTGATGGAGGAGAAGGAGGGGTCTTGGGAGGGGGCTTCGGTGACACCTGATTTCACTGGTGTCCTCTCTGTTGGGATGGTGTCGACACAGAATTTCGTCCCATGCCGAGGACACACGCAGCAAGCCGGAAGAGTCCGCTCGATGGAGCAGATCCGCCTAGCTTCAGCACAAGGGTGGTCGATCCTGTGTGATCCTCCCGAGACGTGCTAGTCAATTTGACCCTACAATTGACAAGGAGAGAAAGTTTATTAGTAATTAAGTGCGGAACATGCCGGTGTTGCCAGACAGTCCCGAATGTGCGGCTCTGAGAGCCGATATGAGAGGAGATCGGCTAAATAGTCGATTCCGGCATATTCATAAAAATAAATCGGTTAAAGCTCATGGGGTTGTGTAAGAAGAATCGGTTATCATCCAAGATAGATATAATTCGAACAATAATTTAATCAATGGCAATAAGATGTCAATGATGATTGGTTTATACTGAGCCAATGATTACAAGTAACCGAACCCCTTTTTATATAAAGAAACAATTTAACACCACTTAACCATTTAATAAAGATAAATCTAATGAACATGTTAGATCTCATCTATCACCATGACCAGTGGGGCATGAGGCAGAATCATGTCGGCCGTAGAAACAACAATAGACTCGACGACCCTAACTCATTACTAATATCAGTGGGGCATGAGGCAGAATCATGCAGGCCGTAATACAATAATAAGATCATGGGGCTAACATATCTCTCAACTTATCTCAACTTCAATGATCTCATGATGTGAACTGTTCGTGAAAGCATTCGATATCGGCTAAACAGTCTATTCAGGCATAACGCACAGTTAAGGTCATGCCTTCTCAGGAACGGATCTATCAACTAACGATCCCCACTCCACGGTGCTAATAGTGGGGTGAGAGGCAGAATCCCACAGGCCGTGATAACAGGTCATGGAACGGTTCTCGCTAGCCAATAGATCTACTCAAGATCGAACATGCCTTAACCGCACACTATGCACGATTAAGATTGATATAAAACAGCCGATAAAAAACATAACTCATCGTTTAAGATATAGATTAGATCAGTTTTAGATTAGCAAACGATGGGTTAAATAAGGTATAAGGCCGATCCAGATCAATCTCAATCGGGCAGAGTGATATTGCTGTAATTAGATAAATAATGAAAGCAATGAGCAATATCGGTAACTTAATGAATCTACCAAAGACTGCCATTCAAAGGTAGAGCCAATAACTTGACCTTGATCTAGTTCAAGCAGTGAGGTGTGAGGCAGAATCACACAGGCCATACTTGAACTAGGCAAGAGTCGATAACTAGCCTATACCAGAGTCGCAGTGGGGGTCGACCGGATCGATGCAGCCATACGAACAGAGATATAATTCATGACGGTACTTACAACAAGCAGTGGAGGTCGACCGGATCGATGTAGCCGTACTTGCTGAAGAACTCGCCGAGATCTACTCTACTCCTACTCCTAAGGGGTGGCTGGAGCCAAAAAAGTAATTAACTTGTATTTGATTGATTGGTTCCTTTTTTATAATGGCCGGGGTTTGATATTTATACCCGGAGCCCAGACATGAATCCTATTCTAGCACGATTTATTACAATCTTTGACATAAAAAACAAAAACATTCCTAATTTAAGATAACTTGGACTCTAATCTTTCCTTTTTTTAGAGTCCAGCATGTATCCTTTTGACGCCAGTCATATCCCATCATCGTCATCTGCTGACGTCATTTGGAAAGAATCGATCCAGTGTCACATTCGATCCAGCAGATATCAACCTTTACTCCATCGACTCCTTGATTGGCATACCTTTGGAAGCCTGCGAGTTTCCCGCGTTCATTCTCCCAAATTTTGGTGTAAACACATGCCCCCTAATTTTGGGGTAAAATGGTTTTATCCCAAAATTCCGACTCATCGGTTCATCGCGCTGTTACCGTCCTTATCCGAGAAATACGCATAACTCCTGACTTTTCAGCCTGAGCCTCGTATAACATCAATAGTATTTCTTTCGACGCACCCGGCCTTTCTGCTTTCCCCTTTTTCCTGGAGCCAACTCCAATAGTCGACGCCGCTGTTACCGGGGACCCAAACCCTAGCATATCCATCGTTCCGCCGAACCATCATTCGGGCTATTTTTGTTAGATCTGAGCTTGCTCCGGCTGTGATGGCGACCAATGATCATGTTCCTGAGGTATGTTTTCAGTTTCCGCTCTCTTGATGTCGGCCATTACCCCGTATTTCTGCTCCTCTTGAATTTTAGCTTATCCGATTTCTAGGAAATGAAGAACGAGATCTTGATTCCATCGGCTGTTGTCCCTAATGCTTACTTTCTCGGGCCGATGGGTGATCCTGATCCATCTGATTTTATCTGCCAAGAGACCAACCAAATCCCCTTCAAAAGGTCCATGGTGGATTTATCTTCCTGGAACAAAAATTCCTTCAGAAACTGGCCTAAAGCGCCTAAGGGATGGAGGGACTGGTTCCGTAGGGTATCGGCTAAAAAAGGGTGGAGACTGAGAGCTTTACGATCTGAACCAGTGTCTGACACTTTCGTTGTCTGAAATGGAGAGGAACGATTCACTCCTGATCTCTGCTTCTTATTTTTGGTCCAATGCTCTAAATGCTTTTATTTTTGGCCATGGCCTGATGACCATCACCCTGGCCGATGTATACATGTTGACCGGTCTTAGAACTACTGGACCAATGCAATCTTATGAGTACTTAAGTGCTGGTTCCAAAAGACTGGCCAAGATAGCAGATTGTACTGGATGGGCGAGTTACATTCTGAATCATGTTGAGGATGGATCATCTGTCAACGAACGAGAATATATGGCCTTTCTGAACATGTGGCTAGAGAAATTTGTCTTTTGTGGGTCATCTTGTGGCCCGACTTATAATCACAAACTTATGGCAGAACACCTGGCAATAGGCAAGGATATTCCTCTTGGAAAATATCTGCTGGGGGTTGCTTATTGTGGCAGAACCGCCTAATTTAATGCCTCACAGGAGTGCTTGTCTTCCATTAGACACTAAGCACTCAAGGGAGAACAATAAATTACTCGGTTCCGTCGGACACACCCCAAGGGAGAACCCGAAAATCCACATTTTTGCCATCAGGATCACAAACGAGAGAATAAAGCTTACATCATTCGTAACCATTTCTTACGTCATTTTTAATACAACATCAGAGTATAATATTTATTAATGTAACAGCGGAATGAAATCATGTTATCAGAGTTATAAACAATTTAATTGAACAGCGGAATAGAAACATGTGAACAGAGTTACAGCGGAAATAAACATCTATTAATGACATGATGAAGTATTGATATATACACTACAACAACAGATTATGAACTTTCATTTTTAAAAGCATTTGGTGAGAGTTATAAATAAAAACTACGATCGCAGCATAAAGGAAATCCTCTCTGAGCCCACCAGGAGGAATCCACACACAAGAGTCAGCTTTAGCCTCCACCTGTCACCTGCAACAGGGGGAATAAAACCCTGAGTACTCAATTGTACTCAAAGAAGACTTACTTACCGATAGGAGAAAAGAAAAGACTCCAAGGATATGCAAGGCTATCTGGTTTGTGGGTTGCATTTACGAAAAGCATTACTAAGCGCGTGCGTCCTTATATTTGATTTTTATTAATAGCCGCATTGGTTCATTAACTAACCATTCTATGTAAGCACATGTGCTACTTTCAAGCGGTGGTAAGCAATCAGATTTCCTTTGTCCATCTTCCATCTTTCATCTTCGCTTACTACGATGCTAAACCATGAGACAAGCCGCACTTTGGATAGCCCGGCGATTCATGAATCAATGCCCCACTGGGTACCCGAAACACACGCCCGCTTGTACCCTGAGCACAAGCAGGACCAACCCATCACTCTCTGTCCCGGGTGTCCGTGTCCCCGTCCCAAATCGGGACTCAAGCCCCGCCCGAGTCCCGGACTCAGTGCGGTGTAAGGACCTCCTCCACCAAAATAAAACCCTAACAGTCGGTCCGGAAAGAGCCGGATCCGCGACAAGAGAGCAACAAGTCTTTCAAGCGCCCATACACAAGTATGTGCTCGGGATAATAAGTCTGTGACCTGCCTAGAGTCATATGCAATGATCGGTCCTTAACCGACCAGACAGGGAAAAATGGTGTAACCAAGCTATGACCCGCCTCATGGCGACACAACTTCTTACACCCACCAATACCCAAACCACATCCCCGCCTTGGGTCACCATTTTTCCTTTCCACCATTTTATATATTCCAGGTGATAATCATATAGTAGCATATTTCCTATATCTCGCGAGTGACAGGCAATCACTCGACTTCTACCGGAGTCCTGTAGCATAGCAATCTACACGATCCTGTCATACTAGTAAGACTCATAGGATAAAGATATATATATATATGCAAGTGGGTTTCATTCAACTCCTTAAAACTTAATGCACAAATATAATTTAAACTGCAGAAAGTAGGGGTTATGCACCGGGGCTTGCCTGGGTAAAATATATTAAAAGTTAGTAGCTGCATCTTCAGATCATCCACCATCAGCTGAAAAACAAGCCCATTGCATCATCCCCTGAAGAGAATATCATCACACCATCTTCGGATTCCCAATCATCCTTCAGTTGATTCGTCGATCCATCACCGTACCTATATGATATGCATGCGATGCAATGCAAAGATGTAATTAATCGACTGCAATCGTGACTCGTAAAATACGACGTACGCGTCTTGAGTTAATGGGCTAGTTCTAACGATGACCATACTCAGGCTACCTATCCATGTTGCCGAACAAGACGTTATTTCCCAACAATATTTTAGTTATACAATCCCAAGTTGTTTCTTTATTGCATTCTAACGATTTAGCCTTTATTCAGAATAGGACATCATTATCTATCTAGCAACTAATTATTCTAGAGCTACAAAGATTACAGCGGATACGTAATATTGCTAGGACCCTACTGTAAAGATTTAAGATCCAATACTATTACCAATTTATCACGGGAATTCCTACAAATTTATATTTTACAATATTAAGTACCTTAAATTAATTATATAGCTTCTAAGAATACTATCACACTATGTGAACAAACTATACTAACAGGTAGATCACGATTTTAGGAACTCAACAAAACTGGTTTGACATTTTTACGATTTTTCTATGATTCACTACGAACTTTACCGGTTTATTTCCGAAACTAAATTAACACATACTTTTAGAAAATTAAAAAGGGCAACGGCCACCAACCCGGCCCACAGTGCGCGGCAAAAGCACGGCGGCCCAGGCAGAGGCGCGCGGCCTGCGGCCCAGCAATCCCCTTAAGCGGGCGCGCGGCTGACGTCCTCATTCTCCTCCTCGTTCACTCCGTCGGATAAAAGCAAACAACAGGCCAAGCAAACAAACATAATTAAATAATCACATAAATTCAAATGAGCTCAAAAACCATGAAATTTATCTGAAAGATAGATATTGATTTTAGATAAATTTAGGAAGAAGAATCACTAGAGTCGGAGTACGGATGGAGGAGATATTAATTTGCAAAGTGGGCTGCGAGATTAAATAAACAAGTCATTTAGGAGAGAGACGCAAACACGTGCTTTGCTCCTGGGGGGATCATGATTGGCTCTTGGAGAAGGAAATAACTAGGAGAGAGAATGAGGCAACCACGCAGGGACAAAACACAGGACGTCGTGTTCCATGCGTCCGCCCGCCATGGATGGCTACTGAAACTCGAGAGCAGCTCGGTACAGACCAAGAGAGGAAGGGGCGCTGCTTGGGGGAGACAGAGGAGGTGCTGGGGAGGCTCACCGCTGAACCAATCGAGCTGCAGCGGCTACACACGAGAGATCGACGAAGCGAGCTGGGCTCTGCCGAAGGTAACCGAAGCGAGGATATGGGGCTGGCTCGTGCTTGCTGGAGCAGAGGAGGAAGTTGAATAGTAGCGAGCTCGCGTGGGGTAGCCGAGAGACGGGGTGGACTGGAGCTGGGGGGGGGCCTCTTCCCACGGTCAGTAGAAAAAGGAGAAGGAGAAAGCAAAGAGAAGACAGTTCCGACACGACTTAGACTTCGCCCGTAAAACACGTGATACTGATACACGACTTGATCGCTGCATGTAAGCTTGTACACATAATATCGCTATCTGTATTTAAGCTTGCTTCACGTAACTTGTAAGTTTGCGGTGCTTCTCGCTTGAGAATGTGCCAGCCGCGGGGGCGGAGACAATGACAAGCTCGAGATGACCGCCGGCTTTGTCCGATAGAGAAAACAGTGGGGGCAAGGACAAGCAAGGTAAGACCGAGACAACAGAAACGTGAGTGACCCGGACAACATCATTTAAGGCGATCATCGAGAGAAAGACGCCGACGAAGAGGGAGCGATGCACGCGGCGACGAAAACTCGACAATTCGGTAGCGACGCTAATAAACCGGTAGTTGATTGATTTCAAACAAGGGGGACGCACCATCGACGACGACAAGCGACGAGGCGAGGTAGGGAGACGTCCCATCATCGCCATGGAGCCGTTAAGCTCATAAAGTCAAAAACTAAACCAAGGCTTTTCAACCGAGCGTGCTTTTCAAAATAAACACATGAGCATATATATACATATATATATCGTTCTATTTATTAATGGATTTTATTTTATTTATAAACGTTGCTTTTTATGCTTACTATAATAGAGCAAACCGTTAAGCTATCGATTGGCGAAATTTTCGCTTCGACATTTATGAGTATCTTTACGACCGAGTAATTTAACTTGGGCGTTGATTCGAGTCAACAACACTAAGTCACACACGATTTGCTTATTGCCTCAAGTACGTTTAGATTAAAAATTCGATAAAACTCGATTCGGAAATTTTTTTTTAGACCTAAATCGTGGTGCTAAACAAGTTCGTAACACCAGGGGTGTTACAACCAACCCCCCTTAAAAAGAATCTCGTCCCGAGATTCGAAGCAAGAACCAGAAGAGAGGAAACGCAATTACAATTCATAGATCGGGGATTACATGAAGGATTACACGACTTCGAATACTACCACACGGAGATCTAGGGATACATGGTTACGAGCAACCTAATACAACCGAGACTTAATCCAGAAGTCGGGATAGACGAGGACAATGGAGAATCAACAAGAAGATGATTATCCAAAACATGGCGTAGCACCAACAGATCCAGAAACAGTCAACTGAGAAGTAAAACATCGCGAACCCTAAGACCAAACTAACCAAGAGATCTTGAACTTATTCGACGAACCGGATCCTTTCTTCTCCTCAGATTACACCATCACCTAAGACTGGCAAATCTAGCTTCACAACGTCGACTGGATTTCGTAGCTCTGCTGTGAATGTGAGAGGAATGGGGATGAAGAAGAAGAGCAAGGACCAAGGGTTACTTATAGTGGAGAATGGAGGTGGGAAGCAACACACCGGAGTGGAGATAAGATTGGACATGTTGCGCTCCCAATGTGAGCGGCGGAGGGGGGAATAAAGGAGAGGAGAGGGGGTTCGCTCGAGGAGACAGACGTGCGGGCGGCCATGTTCACAAAAGAAGAAAGGAGGGAGGGGATGGAGGGGGTCCGGTACAAGGGACGAGGCGTGGGCGTCGAGAGCCGACCGGATGCCAGGGAAAAGGAGCAACGCACAATGCACAAAGACGGCGAGCACTGCACGATGCCGCGGCCACGCGAAAACGGGGAGCTAAAGACCCGATACAGACAACGTTCGTAGGACACGCAGCGAAATTACCCAGCATGCAAAGCATGGTCAACTAAAAACAGGGTTTGGGACAAGACGTCCACTCTGACTTTTGCAATTACTCCTGACTGTCCATTGCTAACCTTCCTTTACTATTCTTCTTTTGCTTTCCTTCCTTGACCACATCCGTCTTTTCTGTAAACCCAGATCATATCATTCTTTCTTTCTCCAAACCATCTCTTGTTTACCTTGAGAGAACACTTCTGTATCACCCCGTTGTGGATTTTCCCGTTTGAACACCTAAACATTTTCAAGGGAAAATTTTTAAAACAAAACGGTACGGCGGTGTAACTTGGTAAAGGTACGTGGTCAAAAACCTCGATACCAGTGCGTGCCGAGCAGCGTCACATGTGGCAGCTGTTCCACAGGGAGCCCTCGGTTTCGTCGCGGCACCATAAGCTTTTAACCAGGCAACTATCACCAACTTACACGCCATAAAGGCGGTGGGGTCATAGACCACAGAGTAAGGGGTATCGCAAGGGAAAATTTCAAACAACAAGGGTTCCCTTTTACAACCAGGGATAAGGAATTCAAATCCAACGGCAGATTTGATTTAAAAAAAATTCAAGTGTTCTATTGGGACATCCACAATTAGTCGATCGATTGTCCAATAACATCTAATCACGATCGATCTGTCAAGCGTCCCTAATGGCAACTTTTCTTGCAACCCGCTTAATATCGCCTTTGAAAACTTTAAGCACATCTAACTAAACTTTAAGGTAGATGAACGCAATAAACATAGCTAACTAATAAAATGCATGTTCCAACGGTCTTATATGGGTACATCATACAGGCATTCAGGCTCCATTCTCGACATAGCCTTCACCTACGGTCAGACGATCTCAACAACTACGGACGACGAACAACAAGTAAGAGTACAATACCGGGGGACAGCAACGAAAAACACTACTACTACGGGTACAAAGATCCCAAGGCAACTACTCTACATCTTCTTGTAGCAATGGTCGAGTGAGAGGAATCAAGGGCTCTCGCTTCTAACACTTCGATGGTGGAGGTGCCAAGCGGTTCTGCATCACCGGTTCTTCTTCTCTCGACGGGTGGAGAGGATCCTTCCAAGATCGGGGCATCCCCGCCTTCCATCAACCAAATGACCTCCGCCTAGCCCTAGTGAATAGATAGGCCTCACCCACCGATGGACATGCAGATCTTCACCTCCTTCAGAGATTCCTCCATGGTAGCCTCTCGGCTCTCAAAGAATGCAGCCACTGCATGCGCTTCAAGGCGAGCTGCACTGGAGCATCCGGTTGAAGACCTCGGCTTCCTCGGTACACAAGGCACGCCCTCGGCTCAAGGCTTGCTTGGTCATACCGCTCATCTAGAGCGAGCAGTATATGTGGTCAAGTGCACCACGGTGGGACTGTCCTCTTTGCGCATCCCGCCTTGCAAAGCCTCCATGCGAGCCCTCCATGCCCGCCGGTTCCTATCCAAAGGTGGAAAGAACCGCATGGGGGTGCAGGCAATGGGCTCCTCATAGATCCGGCAGAGGTACCGTAAGGCTTTGCGGGCCACAACCTGGTAGGTGTCGGTGAAGCTAAACCCGGTTGCGGTCACACTCCAGGCTTCGGTGAGGTTAGGGAACTCTTCACTCTTCCCGATGTAGACTGTAACCTCACACCGCTCGGTGCCATGCTCCTCATACTCACGGCCCTCATACTCGGGGCGATCATTGACTCCGAGCTTTTGCAGGGTGGCATGTAGGATTCTGGGAAAACCCTCAATGTTCATGCAGTAGGTACTAACCCAGGCTCCTGCCATCTTTAGCGGTGGTTGCAAGGAAGGCTGAGCGAAAAGCTGGCTCAAAGGAAAAGCTAAGTGAGCTAAAGTGCGCCGAGTGGTGGTACCAATGGCTAAGCCAGGCCCTACTTATAAAGGCGGAGCATTCAGTGGTCCTGGCGCGGTTCACCAGGGTTCCCGCGCGAGATCACTACGGCGGATTGACCAAATTCCGCGCGTTGGAGGCGAGCGACGTGCGATGCCATTACTGACTAGTACGACTGCAGGGCAAGGATCCGACAAGAGCGCAGAAAAGGGTATGGGGAGACATGGGTCACGACCGGCGTGAACCACGGGCAAACGCGGAGAACGAAGCCACAGTGCAGACCTAACTCTAGAACAGGAACGAGTTAGTCGTGCACAATACGACACGCGTGACACCTATGGATGGTGTATCTACCAGTAATACGAGTGCTACAATGCACCAATGGAATATGCATGAATGCACGTCCTATACGTCCTTCCACTGTTGCCAACATATAGGGCAACCGTCCTCAGATTTTTGGCACATCGTTCTCTCCCTGTAACTAGTCGATACTATCGAACTATGCTCGAGTCAGTGTACCTGCAGAAAATTTGATCAAGCCTATCTAAGTCAGCAGAGTGCCATCTATCCTGGATACATAACCATAGTAATAGGGCTACTTATATAACTTCGCATATAAACGTCCTAACTTTTTGCAACAATGGGTTGTCAAATTTTAGTTTAGAAAAGGTTTTCGAAGCTTTATTTCCTCATTTATGCTCTGATACCACCTGTGGCAGAACCGCCTAATTTAATGCCTCACAGGAGTGCTTGTCTTCCATTAGACACTAAGCACTCAAGGGAGAACAATAAATTACTCGGTTCCGTCGGACACACCCCAAGGGAGAACCCGAAAATCCACATTTTTGCCATCAGGATCACAAACGAGAGAATAAAGCTTACATCATTCGTAACCATTTCTTACGTCATTTTTAATACAACATCAGAGTATAATATTTATTAATGTAACAAATGAAATGAAATCATGTTATCGAGTTATAAACAATTTAATTGAACAATGAATAGAAACATGTGAACAGAGTTACAAATGAAATAAACATCTATTAATGACATGATGAAGTATTGATATATACACTACAACAACAGATTATGAACTTTCATTTTAAAAGCATTTGGTGAGAGTTATAAATAAAAACTACGATCGCAAAGATAAAGGAAATCCTCTCCGAGCCCACCAGAGGAATCCACACACAAGAGTCGACTTTAGCCTCCACACACCACCGCAATGGGGGAATAAAACCCCAGTACTCAATTGTACTCAAAAAGACTTACCCGATAGGAGAAAAGAAAAGACTCCAAGGATATGCAAGGCTATCCGGTTTGTGGGTTGCATTTGCAGAAAGCATTACTAAGCGTGCGTCCTTATATTTGATTTTTATTAATAGCCGCATTGGTTCATTAACTAACCATTCTATGTAAGCACATGTGCTACTTTCAAGCAGGTGGTAAGCAATCGATTTCCTTTGTCCATCTTCCATCTTTCATCTTCGCCTTACTACGATGCTAAACCGCAGACAAAGCCGCATCGGATAGCCCGCGATTCATGAATCAATGCCCCAAACTGGTACCCGAAAACACGCGCCCGCTTGTACCCCGTGCACAAGCAGACCAACCCATCACTCTCTGTCCCGGGTGTCCGTGTCCCCGTCCAAACTGGACTCAAGCCCCCGCCTCGAGTCCCGGACTCGGTGGCGTGCAAGGACCTCCTCCACCAAAATAAAACCCTAACAATCGGTCCGGAAAGAGCCGGATCCGCGACAAGAGAGCAACAAGTCTTTCAAGCGCCCATACACAAGTATGTGCTCGGGATAATAAGTCTGTGACCTGCCTAGAGTCATATGCAACGATCGGTCCTTAACCGACTGCATAGGAAAAAATGGTGTAACCAAGCTATGACCCGCCTCACATGGCGACACAACTTCTTACACCCACCAATACCCAAACCACATCCCTGCCTTGGTCACCATTTTTCCTTTCCACCATTTTATATATTCCGGTGATAATCATATAGTAGCATATTTCCTATATCTCATGAGTGACAGTAATCACTGACTTCTACCGAGTCCTCGTAGCATAGCAATCTACACGATCCTCATCATACTAGTAAGACTCATAGGATAAAGATATATATATATATATGCAAGTGGGTTTCATTCAACTCCTTAAAACTTAATGCACAAATATAATTTAAACTGCAGAAAGTAGGGTTATGCAATCGGGCTTGCCTCAGGTAAAATATATTAAAAGTTAGTAGTCAGCATCTTCGATCATCCACCATCACCAAAAACAAGCCCATTGCATCATCCCAAGAGAATATCATCACACCATCTTCGGATTCCCAATCATCCTTCATTGATTCGTCGATCCATCACCGTACCTATATGATATGCATGCGATGCAATGCAAAGATGTAATTAATCGATTTGCAATCGTGACTCAAAATACGACGTCTGCTGTCTTGAGTTAATGGGCTAGTTCTAACGATGACCATACTCAAAGCTACCTATCCATGTTGCCGAACAAGACGTTATTTCCCAACAATATTTTAGTTATACAATCCCAAGTTGTTTCTTTATTGCATTCTAACGATTTAGCCTTTATTCGAGAATAGGACATCATTATCTATCTAGCAACTAATTATTCTAGAGCTACAAAGATTACAGCCGGATACGTAATATTGCTAGGACCCTCATCAGAAAGATTTAAGATCCAATACTATTACCAATTTATCACGGAATTCCTACAAATTTATATTTTACAATATTAAGTACCTTAAATTAATTATATAGCTTCTAAGAATACTATCACACTATGTGAACAAACTATACTAACAGGTAGATCACGATTTTAGGAACTCAACAAAACTGGTTTGACATTTTTACGATTTTCTATGATTCACTACTTAACTTTACCGGTTTATTTCCTAAACTAAATTAACACATACTTTTAGAAAATTAAAAGGGCAACGGCCACCAACCCGCCCACAAGGCTTGCGGCAAAAAGCACGGCGGCCCCAGCAGAGGCGCTGCGACTGCTCAAGGCCCAAAGAATCCCCTTAAGCGGGCGGCTGGGTGGACGTCCTCATTCTCCTCCTCGTTCACTCCGTCGGATAAAAGCAAACAACAGGCCAAGCAAACAAACATAATTAAATAATCACATAAATTCAAATGAGCTCAAAAACCATGAAATTTATCTGAAAGATAGATATTGATTTTAGATAAATTTAGGAAGAAGAATCACTAGAGTCGAGTATGCGGATGGAGGAGATATTAATTTGCAAAGTGGGCTGCGAGATTAAATAAACAAGTCATTTAGGAGAGAGACGCAAACACGTGCTTTGCTCCTGGGGGATCATGATTGGCTCTTGGAGAAGGAAATAACTAGGAGAGAGAATGAGGCAACCACGCAGGACAAAACACAGGACGTCGTGTTCCATGCGTCCGCCCGCCATGGATGGCTACTTGAAACTCGAGAGCAGCTCGCATGTACCAAGAGAGGAAGGGCGCTGCTTGGGGGAGACAGAGAGAGGTCTTTGGGAGGCTCACCATTGAACCAATCGAGCTGCAGCGCTACACACGAGAGATCGACGAGCGAAATGGCTCTGCCAAGGTAACCAAGCGAGGATATGGGGCTGGCTCGTGCTTGCTGGAGCGAGAGGAGGAAGTTGAATAGTAGCGAGCTCAAGGGGGTAGCCGAGAGACGGGGTGGACTGGAGCTGGGGGCCTCTTCCACGGTCGATGAAAAAGGAGAAGGAGAAAGCGGCGTGAAGAGCAGCTTCCGACACGACTTAGACTTCGCCCGGTAAAACACGTGATACTGAATACGACTTGATCGCTGCATGTAAGCTTGTACACATAATATCACTCAGTATTTAAGCTTGCTTCACGTAACTTGTAAGTTTGCGGTGCTTCGCCTCAGAATGTGCCCGCTGCCGGGGCGGAGATGCAAAGAGCTCGGAGATGACCGGCGGGCTTGTCCGATAGAGAAAAACAGTGGGGGGCAAGGACAAGCAAGGTAAGACCGAGACAACGAAACGTGAGTGACCCGGACAACATCATTTAAGGCGATCATCGAGAAAGGACGCCACGAAGAGGGAGCAGTGGCACGACATTTACGAAACTTCGACAATTCGGTAGCGACGCTAATAAACCGAGTAGTTGATTGATTTCAAACAAGGGGACGCACTCACCGACGGCACAGCGACGAGAGAGTGGTAGGGAGACGTCCCATCATCATCAGGTGGAGCCGTTCGCTCGCAAGTCAAAACTAAACCAAGGCTTTTCAACTGAGCGTGCTTTTCAAAATAAACACATGAGCATATATATACATATATATATCGTTCTATTTATTAATGGATTTTATTTTATTTATAAACGTTGCTTTTTATGCTTACTATAATAGAGCAAACCGTTCGCTATCGATTGGCCAGAATTTTCGTTCGACATTTATGAGTATCTTTACGCACTGAGTAATTTAACTTGGGCGTTGATTCGAGTCAACAACACTAAGTCACACACGATTTGCTTATTGCCTCAAGTACGTTTAGATTAAAAATTCGATAAAACTCGATTCGGAAATTTTTTTTTTAGACCTAAATCGTGGTGCTAAACAAGTTCGTAACACCAGGGGTGTTACACTTATCATCTGATGTACCAGGTGGCTGCTCAACTGCTGAAGAATGAACCAATACAGACTATCAACGGCCCTTGGTGGCTGATACAATTGTGGCTCAATCTGTACATGCATAAGTCGGTAAGGCCTGATCTTAGAAATCTGAGTTTTCCCTCCTCCAATTTTGATGAGGAATACAAAGGCAAAGAAGGAAGGACCCGACAGTGTATGAATTATGGTGAGGCTGCATCGGCCACAACCATTGACTTCGATGTTGGTCACCTCTTCAAAAAGCTTTACAGAGGGTTTGATGTAGCCGTCCTGACTTGGCTACCTTACAAGGAGGATGATGAACTAATCTTTCCATTCAAGTTTTGATTCGAGTCCGGCTGCTCGGACGAGACAGCGGTCACGATCTTTAATACCTTTATCAAGCCCTGTGTTCTTTCGGCCAAATTTCATCATGGTTGTGGCAAAATGGTCAAAGGCTCCTCTTCCCCGGGCAATCCTCCGACCTACGAGTTCTACAACCCTTCTTTTGTGGCCTGTCAGTTCGGGCTCGACCAACTTCCCCCCCATCTGTTCTTTGAGAACATCTTGAAGCCAAGAGAAGATGTCAGCGACGTGCTGGAAGCTTCCAGAATCTTTCAATTGGGGTCAGACCTTCCTTCTTTTCCTTGCACGACTGGGTCATAGCCAGTTTCTCTTCTAGCCTCTTCGACACCCGGTGGCAAGAATGGCGTTCCCATCTTTTCTATGGGCCAGTCCACCCTCTGTGTATAGCTCTGGACAAGGAATTTGCTTATGCTAGCAAGGTAATCTTTTATTTCCCTTTTTAGATAGACTACTTGGCGAATCCTTTTGCCAATCATTCTGATCGATCCTTTCTAGACATCGAATTCGACCCTCCAAGCCTGGACAGGAGAGGGCATCCCATAGGTTACCAACCCTCATGTCCAGTTTCAAGGATGGGATCAACCGTTCCTTCCTTGAAGAGGTTGATGAGAACCCCTGTTGTTCCCACAATTGTGACACGTCACTCCCCAAAGCGCAAGGCGTCTCCAGGGGTAACTCAGAAGGCTACTACTAGGAAGAGACTGCGTAGAACGAGACCATCAGCTGTTCAGGTAATCAATTCGCCTTTTCCTCGGACTGGTGTTTAACTTTCTAACCTCATTTCTTTATAGTTATCGAGCATTGCGTCACAGTCTACTTTGGGCACCGGATTGCTATCCCAGGCATTTCATTCAGCCCCAACTGAACCTTCATCGGCTGATCCACGAATGGAGCCGATCTCAGCTGAAATAACCAATACTCCCATAACAACAAAAAATGTAAGTTCCATCTTTTGACATTTGCTGGAGCATCCTTCTTGATTTCTTGATTCATTGTTATTCTCACCTCTTATTTGGCTATTCATTATTCTAGACATCCTTCGATGAAACATTCATGCAAGAACAGGAACCCGATAGTTCACCTGTTAGCAATGATCCAATTGACTTAGGGAATAGTCCTGTGGCCTATGTTCAGACTGTCGATCCCCCAATCCAGCATACACCTGATGGTAAGGAAGCTATACGTCTTTTTCCATCACAATGATTACGAACTAAGAATTCTTCCTATCATTGCAGATGCTAACGCCAGGAGTTTAGAGCCGACACAACTGGACGTTATTGGAGCATCATCAGCTGTCCCTTCCCTTCCGATAGAGGCCGCTATAGAGAAGGTGCTATATCATCTTCGTTGTTCGCTTTGTGATAAATTGAGTCAAGCTTTCCAATCAAGTTTTCTCTTGTACATAGGCGTCCAATCTTCCGGCCCAGAGTCATTCTCTCAATTTCGAGGAATATTTTGATGAGGACAAAATCAGATCATCGGCTACTTCTTCTAGTGAAGCCTTGTCAGAAGAGACCAGAAAGCGGCTAAGACACATATTGCCAATGCTCGAGAAGGACATAGCCGATCTGATCCAAGACACTGACTCGATGCAGAGAGTCTTCTTGGCTATAAAGGGTGATCCTTCTCCAACCCTTTCCAAAGTCTCGTCATATTTGTCTTCTTTCGAAGATCAAGCTCTGAAGGCAAAAAGGATTTAGAGAAATCTATCCAACCGTGAAGCTTTGATGGCCCAGGATAGCTCCAACAAGCAAGAGGCTAAAGAGTTGATGCGGCTAATTGATGATCTAAAAAATTCTTCCTCCAAGACTGATCCAGAGCTTTCCCAGCTGGAAATCAAACGTGCTAAACTTGAGAAGGAACTGGAAAGCGTGAAAGCTGCTATTGACCGTCGCAAGTTTACTATGGCCCAAATCCCTGATGCTGTCAAACAGAAGAAGCAGGAGTTGCTGGCCAAAATGAAAAGAAGCAGAGTCATTCGTAGCAGTCTTGAGAACACTCCTGGAACAGCCGAAGAGTACGAGCAAAAGATTGCAGAGGTTGATGTCGTCTGGCTGGAACTATTGAAAATTATCCAGGATGTCTTGGACTTGTAATTCATTAGTCAATGCATGTATGACCATACTTTCCTGCTGTCTCGTTGTATCTTTTGTTTCGGCTAAAGAGCCGATTTAAAACATTCGATCCCAGACTTCTGATCTCAATCCAGGTGAGCCTAAAAACACAACTTTTATTCAGAGAATCATTTGATTCCCCTCCTTCAGCTGCTTGGTACCTTTGCGTATTCTATAGGCAATACATATCATATCGGCTATTACTATCTTTGAAGATGTTTACTTTTCGAACTAGAGGTGATACCCTCCTGGTCCCGGCTATTAGAGCCGAGAATGAATCAGCTACCAAGTGCTGATCAAACGCTAGGATAACGTCCCGCAGAACTTTCAATATAAAAGGTCGGAAGAGTAATCAACCCAGGTCAAGCGTCCTATTAAGCGAAACGGAACTTCTCTTAAGAAATCCATTAACTCTGAATCGCACTTACACTTTAACTCGGCCTTCACATACGTCGGCCTAAACCCATCTCCAAGACTTAATATTCATTTTCCTTTGATCCAACAGTCGACGTGAAGCTGTGACTTTTCTACTAAAACAAACTTTCAGAGCCGATCGCTTGCATTGGCTATTGGCTTTCTTTGCTGATTTTAATGAAGCCTCCTTCCCACGTCTTGCCAGAGAAACATTTGAAATCTCCCAGTTCCCAAAAGACTGGATCGACCGTTGCAATACTCACAGATTCATCAGCACGAAGTCACGAACCAATTCGACATCGTCTCCATGCCATTGAATCAAACATTGATGGATGGTCGATGGTATGCAGCAGTTTGCGTGGATCCAATCACGACCAAGAAGCAAACTGTACGACCCCTTTCCATCAATGACGAAGAATGTAGTGGGCAGAGTCTTGCTTCCAATTGTCAGTTCGACGTTTATTGCCACTCGGGTCTTAGATGTGTTACCTCCGAAGTCTCTGAGCATCATGTCGGTTTCCAACAGATCTTCTGGTCCTTTGCCAAGCTTACGAAAAGTAGTGTAAGGCATAAGATTGACGGAAGCACCCTCGTCTACTAACATCTTGCTCATCGGCTTTCCATCGACAAGACCTTTCATATATAACGCTTTCAAGTGTCGATGCTTGACTGGTCTGTCAAATATCGCTTGCTGCATGACTGTCAACTTGGCAACTATCTCTTCATACTCCGCTTCATCGAAATCCGAATAAACTTCTTGATTTACCGGAGCTCTGAACTCTGATGGCAGCAGAAAAGCCATTTGGATATTAGCCGATGGTTGCCCTCTATCGGCTGTTTGCCTTGCACGCCACACTTGAGGTTTACCGGATGCTTGAGCCTGTTCTAACTCTCTATTCCTTAGGCACTGCACCCTTCTCTTCTGGCTTCTTGTCAATCCTCCGGGGCATCGTTGGCCTTCTTGCCAAATGTATTCTCCCTTGTTGCTTTCTTCTTCATGATTGGCCCAGCCTTGGTCAACGACTCTTTTTCCCAGCCGATCATGAACACTTTTATTTTTTAAGCGCCGATCCATGTTATTATGATGATGTGCGTCCTGGGCATGGATAGACCGGCGGTTGATTTGAGATTGCCTAAATCCCTAATACTGATTGCTGCATTTTGGGCAATTATGTCTGGTAGGCAATTTCAAACCTTCGTTCCAGCAGTATCTGAAGAAAGGACAATCCTAGTGTGATTCAGCTTGTCTCCTTTCATACCTCTCTTCTCCTAGTTGACGCTGGTATTCTTGATCCTCTAACCATCGCTGATAATTCTTTTCCTTCTGCCGCTGCCATTTATTCAACAAGATTCGAGATGTAACTCGCGGCCTTGTCGCTCCATCCTTTGACGTTTCCCCCTGTTCATATCGGCTCTTTTGCTGATCACGATGTTTTCTAATCTCTCTGTATTCATCAACCAATATTTGCATCTTGGGATCAACTGTTCCAGCTTCTCTTGATTTGGCCGACGTGAGGACCTTAGTTTTTCCTTTGAATATCCCGACATCAACCATATTTTGATCTCCTGGGAAAGGATTATCATCAACTTTCATCTTTCGTGGCGTATTGAAAGTGCATCTAGCCCTTTAGTGGGTTTTGGTTGATTGAATGACAACGTGATTAAAGGACTAACCCGTTTGCTAAGTGTGAACAGGTAATAGGTTATCTCACAGGTACTTAATGAAAGCCAAAATGATGTGTTGTTGTATAAACAATCTAGTTCGAGCACAAGACAACAATGCAAATGGAATTCATGTGAAGGCTTATTTTTTGTGGGATTTCCATTGACTATGTGAAAGCAAGCTCATGATTATTAGTTAATGAGACATGAGGGATTGCATATGGAATGGTCTCATATTTGAAGCTTGCTAAATTAAAATGAAAAAGATAACAATACATATGAATGGATGATTCAACACAAGATGTGACTTGATGGCTTGAGATGGTGAAGATAGCAAGGAAAGGCTTCGAGGTACTAAGCAAGGGTGAAGGGCAAGCGACGGCTTGGCGGCCGAAGAACCTAGCTAGGGTGAAGAAGAAAGTACTTGCATTTAGTTGAGGTACTAGTCAAGCTAAGATGGTCATATTGATGTGAAGGATCAAATCTATAATGAAGTATTTGATGGAAGTGACTTGATACATTTGGGATTATTCAAACTTGATGAATGGAATCAAGTCACATGCTCAAGATGGCTATGCTCAAGTGAAAAGATCAACATCAACATGTTAGCACCCTTACTTGATGAAGATTGGAAGGGACGGCATCAATTCAAAAGAACAACTCAAGTGGTACAAATTCATATTTCCGTTTGTCTTGAGTTTAATAGGTATGACGTACTATTAAGAGGGATGCATCATGTTGATAGATAATGTTTCATAAGTGCTCAAGCCAACCCATGTGAGTTTTGAGTATTTGAGAGACAAAAGAGCTAACTGATTTGTTGCTGGTCTGGCAATACCGGACGTGTCCGGTATTCATACCGGACGTGTCCGGTATTTGTCCAGCAGCTGTAAAATTGTTGTTCTCGGGTTGGTTAGTCGGGAGTTCCGACGTAGGTCGGGAGTTCCGACGGTCGGGAGTTCCGGCATGGGTCGGGAGTTCCGACGTGTCGCACTTCAACTGACTTGGAGGGTTCACTGTCCTGGTCATACCGGACGTGTCCGGTATTAATACCGGACGTGTCCGGTATGGATGACCAGAAGCCAACGGCTAGTTTTCAAAAGCCGTGAGGGTCGGGAGTTCCGACATATGTCGGGAGTTCCGACACCTCACTAACTTTAACTCAGTTACATGTTTTTCAAAATTACTGAGGGTCAGGGGTTCCGACTTGAGTCAGGAGTTCCGACGGTCGGAAGTCCCGGCATTCTTCGGGAGTTCCGATGCCTCACAACATCACTGTAACTTAGTTACCGTTGGCGCAGTCTGAGTCATACCGGACGTGTCCGGTATGCATACCGGACGTGTCCGGTATTGCAACGGCTATAAAACGGCTAGTTTTTCAAGGGGGCTATAAATACCCCCAAGCCTCCACCTTTGGAGGTTGCTGATTCTACTAACTTAGACACACGTTTTTGAGCCTTGCCAACCCTCTCTTAGTGAGTGATTGATCAAACTTGCAAAATCAATTTGTGGGTTGAGTGAAATTCAAAAGAGAGCTATCCAACCACTTGAGCACTTGTGCATATTGTCAATCTCGTGATTCGCATTTGTTACTCTTGGACTCTTCGGTCCTAGACGGTTAGACGTCGCGGAGAGCACCCGGAGAGATTGTGGTGTGCCTCGGAAAGTTTAGTAGCAGTCGATTCCGCCGCCTCGGAATCAATTAGTGGAAGGAGGAAAAGGAGTTGGAAAAGACTCGGCTAGAGTGACCTTCGTGGTATCCTCTAGGGCTGACCTTCATTGGGTCGCGCCCGCAGCCCTCAACGGAGAGTAGGACTCGAACGAGTCCGAACTTGATAAAAAACAAATATCGTGTCTCAATTCGCATTTCATTTGATATTTGTGTTGCTCTAGCACTTGTGCAGGTTCTCTGTATACACCGATAGTTAAATTAGGTGCCTGCAGTTTGGTTTGAAGATAGAAATCAAAAGGAGCAAGTTCGGGGCTGATCTGCGAAATCGTATATCTGGGACACGTCCGGATTAATACTGGACACGTCCGTATTTCTTCTACTGCACTAAAAATATTTATTCTCTGTTCTAACTTGATGTTGCAGGGTTGTAGCTTCTAGATATATTCTTTATACCTTGTTTACTCTGTGGCTAACTTGTGAGGGGTGGTAGTACTCTTAATTTGGAGTTTCCATTTTGGAAACTCCCCTTTCTAATTGTTTCCGCATTTAAAGGTGTTAATTTTCAGAAACGCCTATTCACCCCCCCTCTAGGCGACATCCTAGGTCCTTTCAATTGGTATCAGAGCAAGGTTCTCACCTAAAGCTTCACCGCCGTGAGAAAAGGATGTCGACGCCTATCGAGTTGGAGCCGGTGCTTCTCCAAAATGATGGTTCAAACTTTCTACCTTGGTCAATACATGTACTCAATGCTTTTAGAGATATTAGTCCTCTTGTTGAGCATATTGTGGATGCAAGCATACCTCTTTCTATAGTTGATTGGAGCAACTACAAAAATTTGTCAAAAGAGGAAGAGATATGCGTGCAACTCAATGCTCAAGCTATTAATATTATTTTGAGTACATTGAGTGTAGAGGTTCAAGATGAGGCAATCTTCAATGAACAACCACCTCCGGAGAGTGCTCATCTCATTTGGACTAGACTTTTTGATTTGTATGGAAAATCCAAATGTGATGATGCACTTGAGATTAAGTCATTGGAAAGTATGTCCATTGTGTCATCATACAGCGAAGAAGCCTCACAAGACCTCAAGAGCACCGAGCCGGAGCAAGAAGTGCAAGCAGCACATGACGTGCTGTCTGCCTGCACCTACCGGACGTGTCCGGTATGCCTACCGGACGTGTCCGGTATGGCCGAGGCAGCAGACCAGCAAGCAGCTGTTTGTAGCGATGCTCAAGCCCGATGGCGACCAAGTGATGAGTCAACCTCAGTATCTCATGATACTCATCACTTGTGTCTCATGGCCAAGAAAAGCAAGAAGAAGAATAACAAGAAAGATCAAGAAAAGGAGAAAGCACAAGTAGATGATCAAGATAAGAGTGATGTTGAAATTGAAGACAACTACAACCTTGATCATCTCAACCATAAAGACAAGTTCATCATCATGAAGATAGTTGAAAAAAGAATGATGAGCTTGAAGAAGAGATTGAGAAGCAAGAGCAATCGCTTCAAAATCAAGAAAAGTTTCTCATCTCCAAATTACAAGAGCTAAAGGCAATAAATGAGAGGTATGAAAAATTGTCAATCGAGCATGCTTTAGTTACTAATTCCTCTTCTAGTGTTTCACAACTAGAGAAGGAAAACTTCGAGCTCAAGGCAAGGCTCGATGAACTATCAAGCAAGTATAATGAGCTACAAGCAAATTATGTTCATCTAAAGTGCTCTCATGAGGAAGTAGTAGAATCAAGCATCATGCTTGAGGTGGCTCATGAGGTTGTGATTACATCGGTAAAATTCTCTCAACCTCTCACACATCCGCTCACTAGTACACCATCTCAAATAAATATTTCTTGTACTAATGAGTGTGCTCCTCAAGCAAGCCAATCTTCGATTGAGCTAAATCTTATAGAAAACATAGAGCTCAAAGAAGAAGTGCAAAGATTAAAGAAAGATGTGATTCGGTTGAAGGGTAAGGAGAAAGCACAACCTTCTCAAGATAACCGTGATAACATGGTGAAGAAGCTTGAGAAGGGTTCAAACCTTGCTTCCTCCAAAGCCCAACAAAAGAATCACATCTCAAGCAAGGCCAACACAACCAAGAGCAAGAAACATGGAAAAAGGATGTGCTATGGTTGTGGATTGTATGGACATGAGTGGGCTATGTGTCCACACAAGAGTTGGGCCGACAAAGTTGAAGCCGCCAATCAAAAGGCTTCTACCAAGAAATGCCCAATGTACAAAGAAGCAAGAAAGGAAGCCCAAGTTGCAACTAGAAGATGCTATGGGTGCAATGAGATGGGCCACAAGGTTGATAGATGTCCATACAAGCAAATCAAGCATAGAGCACACAAAGGCCGCATATGCTATGCTTGTAGAAGAAAGGGGCATCTAAGCTATGAATGCCCAAATGGTAAAACTCCTAAGCCAAACACATTTGTTTATAATGATATGCTTAGGAAGACCACAAATGGAGTTAGCACTAGTAAGGTGATGTGTTCACCACAAACTAATGCTAAAGCCATTTGGGTGCCTAACACTTATTGACTAACTCAAAAGGACCCAACAAGAGTTGGGTACCAAAGTGTGCTTAGGTTAATGATGTAGGTACTTGGTGATGAGATGGAAGCTTCGGGGTGATTGAGCAAGCAATGTGACAATTTTCACTCAATCTATCAACCAATTCTTATCATAATTCCTTATATGGTTGACCCGAAGATAATTCAATGAATATATCATATATTTCATTCTCACCATTGGTAACAAGTACCTAAACCTTTTAGGATAGCCACTTTGTTCGTTTCATGTTCTATAGTTCACAAATAAGTACATTTGTGAAATAATGAAAGTGGCTAATTAGATTCAATTAAAAAGAATTTTACTTTGTCATATGATGCTTTTAATAATTCTCTAGTAGAGCAATTCATTTGTTGAGGTGCAAGTATACAATAAATACTAGAGCTAAACAAGAATCACAAGCAGAGAATTAATTGTCTCTGTCCTGCAAATATCGGACGTGTCCGGTATTACTATCGGACGTGTCCGGTATGGCCAGGGACAGAAAGTCAGTGTTTCTGTTCTGTGTATTCCAGACGTGTCCGGTATACAACCGGACGTGTCCGGTATTACAGGAACCAGAACACAAATTAAATTGCAACTGAGTCTTTGATTAATATATGATTCATAAATCTCTAATTTACTCAGAAGCTTGTGATTTATTAAATCTAAGTGGATTGTGAGCATCTCCCGAACTCAATTTTAAATATGGCAAACTTATTTGATTTATGGTCAAAATAGAAAATTGGCTCCCGATTTCTTAATAGAATAAAAGTGCTTGTTGAAAATTGTTCAAATTACTTAAAGCACTTATTTAGGGGGAGCTAAGTTTCTATTTTGTACCATTGTGGACTAACAAATTTATCTAGTATTATTTGTAGTCTTTTAGATGAAAATTGATTTCATATATGGTATGATTATTTGACAAGTAAGGTCAACATGATGTTGTCATGCCATGTATTATCTCAGTGGCGACATTGTGGACTAACAAATTTATCTAGCATTATTTGTAGTCCTTTGGATGAAAATTGATTTCATATATGGTATGATTATTTGACAAGTGAGGTCAACATGATGTTGTCATGCCATGTATTATCTCAGTGGTGATATTGTGGGCTCAAGGCAAAGGTATGTATTTACATACATGCATTGTAAGTGCATCTAAGGCCCTTTATATGCTAGTGTGTGCATTTGTGTGATATAGGATAGATGTTTTACAAAATCCCTAACTAGCATGTGTAGGTGGTGTGGTTTTTGAAAATCATGTGGTTTTTGGGTCTTTGTGACCAAGTCATGTCATATTGTGATTGTTGCTACCCTTGGTTGATTATTTGCCTAATCACATGTGACATGGTTCTCTCAAGTCTATAAATATCCCTATGTCCCACTAAAATCTCTCAAATTTTGAAAATTATAAATTTGCCAAATATTCGAAAAAGAGAAAATCAATTCTTGGCTAATTCATGTCCCCTAAGTGAGAATCCTAAGCCTATTTCAATTAATGCAAATATTATGCCTAGGAAGGTTTGTCATGGTGCCCTATTGGTTAGTATTGCAAAAATATTCCGCTATTCATACTAAGGCTATGCCTAAGTATGTTGCATCTAACATGGGAGGACCCAAACTAGTTTGGGTACCATCGAAAAGTGGATGATCGTTTGTAGGTACCATGGCATTGGAGACTTGATTCAATGGAATTATTATTGTTCATCTTATGTTGAGTCAAGTATTGAAGCCTAGTGCAATTCTATCCCAATGCCAAGTCAAAATTGAGTGAAGTCCATATGCTATCAACATACAAGTGTCATATTCAAGTTGTAGGAATTTATTGATATATTTGAAGGCATGCAAATAAGTGGAGTTGAAGCTTGCAAAGATGATCATAAGCTATCAAGGTATATCTCTTGTTGATCAAAGTTTATTTGGGTGCATATGAGTTAATTGAATTGGATACATATGCATATGTTGCTTGCTATGAGATGTTTGAATGGATTAAATGCTTAAGTAATCAAGTTTGAAGTTGGTTTGATTGGATATGTTCATAAGATTTCTTCTAGTAAGTGGTTTGAATGGACATATGTCTTGTGAGAGTATTCAAACAAATTGATTTC
The DNA here is from genome assembly GCA_904845875.1 of Miscanthus lutarioriparius. Classification (NCBI taxonomy): domain Eukaryota; kingdom Viridiplantae; phylum Streptophyta; class Magnoliopsida; order Poales; family Poaceae; genus Miscanthus; species Miscanthus lutarioriparius. Next base: position 91,189,771 of record CAJGYO010000014.1, read on the forward strand.
AAGTTTGGTTCAATTTGGAGAAAAATGGCTCAATTATTGAAATCTGTCCAATATTGAAATCTGAGCTAACAGTGATCATAGACATGTTTGAGTAATCAAATCTATTTGTATTGGCTTGAAATTTGGTCTGCATGCTCTACACTTATGGTATTAGTTGCTGTGCAAATTTCATGAGATTTGGATAAGTGATACTTCGGATTTGGAGTAGATCTTGTCAGCTATAGTGCAGCAGTTTTCAGCATGTACCTGTGTGGAAAGATATGAAATCTGGTAGCAATATAGAAGTCCAAAGAAGCTCAAATTTTTATATCTACTAGAAGACTTAGTGTGTCACATCTTCACCAAATTTCGTGGTTTTTGGATATGTACTTTGGGAGATATGATTTATTCTTTAAAGAGTACAGAATCTGCCAGGAAAGTGACAATTATCGGATTGATCAAAAGTCACTTAGATTCAAAGGTCCGCAAATTAGAATCATATCTATAAGTGATTGAGGTACCTATGTTTTGGTTTTGGTTTGAGATAGAAGCATGACAAATGATGAGTACAAGACAATTTATTTGAAGAGTGTATCTAGTACACATTTGGTACTCAAGCTAGAGATCAAGACCAAGATCAAGATGAAGATGGAGTTTAAATTCTAGTGATAATTGGAGATCTTTTGATAGAAAGAAAAGGACTTAAACAAGTAGAAAGAAAAGGACTTAAAGAATGATTTAAAGTTATTCATCAAATTAAGTCCAACAATATGGATCAATCAAACAAAATCTTTCAAGTGGATCAAGTGATTTTCTTTCAGGTTATTTCAAGTGAGTATCAAGGATGGTTCTTTGGAGAGAGGTCACTTCGCTCTAGGCTTGGATGGCTAAAATCTAAGTGGTAATCTAAAAGGGACATTTGAGGTACTTGGTTGAAGAAAATCAAGAGATTGGTCTAAAGAAAAGCAAGCAACACCCAAAAGAGAACAAGTCATAAAATTTCAAGTGGTATCATGAAATTTCAAGTGGTATTACAAGTGGTGCATCTTTCAGTTCTCTCAAGCAAGCAATGATCAAAGAAGAAGCAAGCCAACCACAACAAGAAAAGTGCACTTGATCATTAGTGATTCTCAATTCATATGGGTGAAGAATAGGAATTCAAAGAATTGGTATCTATTGGTCTTCACCAAGCTTATAATTGGACTTCATGGTGCTACTGGAGAAATGAATTGAAATCTATATGACTATCTTCCTCTCCAACATAGCAAAGGTATCATTGTATTGTGCATGATCATTTTTCATCCCTTACTAGTATGCGGTTAGTGCATATAGTACATGCTTATAGGATCATGCACTACAAATGAAAATTTTTAGATTCATAGACTACCACTATTGCCTGAATGATTATATGATCTAGTGGTTAGTGTATGAGTTTGTTCATGAGCTAGTAAATCCATGTACTTGATCTATTTTGAATTGCAAACAAGTGACAAGTACAACCTCTTTAAGATGACAAAGGGGGAGAGGTTAATACAAAGAGGGAGAGATTTGTACAAAGTTTGAACCTTAAGCACCCTTTGTGCTTTGTGTGACCCTTTGTGGCGATAGATGACAAAGGGGGAGAGATATGATTAAAGCTTAAGGAGGAGAGAGATGAAAGCTTAAGGGGGAGAGATATGTTTAAAGCTTCAGGAGTGCAACCTTGTGTCTAGCTATGACAAGGGGAGAGATATGACTTGAGAAATCTTTATGATGAGTGCTATGTGTGTGATATATATGATGTATTTACTTTCATAAGGACCATGCATGTTTTAGAGTGACTTTGTATGGTGTGATGCTTTTTGTTTAGTCTTGTGTGATATATCATGTCATATGCATCACGGTTTCTCTTTGTCACACACACATGCACCCCACGGATGCAATGATTTAGGGGGAGTCTCCTATTTGTTTTAGTATGTGCAATTGACTTTTGAGGTCATTTTGTGAATTCTAATCATATGCACATATTAAGGGGGAGCCTCTCATAAATCATTGAACCCAAAAGTTTAAATGTTTATATCATTTTGTAAGCTTTAATCAAGTTGTCATCAATCACCAAAAAGGGGGAGATTGAAAGTGCATCTAGCCCTTTAGTGGGTTTTGGTTGATTGAATGACAACGTGATTAAAGGACTAACCCGTTTGCTAAGTGTGAACAGGTAATAGGTTATCTCACAGGTACTTAATGAAAGCCAAAATGATGTGTTGTTGTATAAACAATCTAGTTCGAGCACAAGACAACAATGCAAATGGAATTCATGTGAAGGCTTATTTTTTGTGGGATTTCCATTGACTATGTGAAAGCAAGCTCATGATTATTAGTTAATGAGACATGAGGGATTGCATATGAAATGGTCTCATATTTGAAGCTTGCTAAATTAAAATGAAAAAGATAACAATACATATGAATGGATGATTCAACACAAGATGTGACTTGATGGCTTGAGATGGTGAAGATAGCAAGGAAAGGCTTCGAGGTACTAAGCAAGGGTGAAGGGCAAGCGACGGCTTGGCGGCGAAGAACCTAGCTAGGGTGAAGAAGAAAGTACTTGCATTTAGTTAAGGTACTAGTCAAGCTAAGATGGTCATATTGATGTGAAGGATCAAATCTATAATGAAGTATTTGATGGAAGTGACTTGATACATTTGGGATTATTCAAACTTGATGAATGGAATCAAGTCACATGCTCAAGATGGCTATGCTCAAGTGAAAAGATCAACATCAACATGTTAGCACCCTTACTTGATGAAGATTGGAAGGGACGGCATCAATTCAAAAGAACAACTCAAGTGGTACAAATTCATATTTCCGTTTGTCTTGAGTTTAATAGGTATGACGACTATTAAGAGGGATGCATCATGTTGATAGATAATGTTTCATAAGTGCTCAAGCCAACCCATGTGAGTTTTGAGTATTTGAGAGACAAAAGAGCTAATCGATTTGTTGTTTGATGCAGCAATACCGGACGTGTCCGGTATTCATACCGGACGTGTCCGTATTTGTCCAAAGAAGTATGTAAAATTGTTGTTCTCGGGTTGGTTAGTCGGGAGTTCCGACGTGGGTCGGGAGTTCCGACGGTCGGAGTTCCGGCATGGGTCGGGAGTTCCGACGTGTCGCACTTCAACCGACTTGGAGGGTTCTTCGTCTCGGTCATACCGGACGTGTCCGTAGTATTAATACCGGACGTGTCCGTATGGATGACCGAAAGCCAACCAACGCTAGTTTTCAAAAGCCGTGAGGGTCGGGAGTTCCGGCGTATGTCGGAGTTCCGACGGTCGGAGTTCCGACATATGTCGGGAGTTCCGACACCTCACTAACTTTAACTTCGCTTACATGTTTTTCAAAATTACTGAGGGTCGGGGTTCCGACTTGAGTCAGGAGTTCCGACGGTCGGAAGTCCCGGCATTCTTCGGGAGTTCCGATGCCTCACAACATCACTGTAACTTAGTTACCATTGGCGCAGTCTGAGTCATACCGGACGTGTCCGGTATGCATACCGGACGTGTCCGGTATTGCAACGGCTATAAAACGGCTAGTTTTTCAAGGGGGCTATAAATACCCCCAAGCCTCCACCTTTGGAGGCTGCTGATTCTACTGACTTAGACACACGTTTTTGAGCCTTGCCAACCCTCTCTTAGTGAGTGATTGATCAAACTTGCAAAATCAATTTGTGGGTTGAGTGAAATTCAAAAGAGAGCTATCCAACCACTTGAGCACTTGTGCATATTGTCAATCTCGTGATTCGCATTTGTTACTCTTGGACTCTTCGGTCCTAGACGGTTAGACGTCGCCGGAGAGCACCCGGGAGATTGTGGTGTGCCTCGGAAAGTTTAGGTGAGTCGATTCCGCCGCCTCGGAATCAATTTAGTGGAAGGAGGAAAAGGAGTTGGAAAAGACTCCGGCTAGAGTGACCTTCGTGGTATCCTCTAGGGCTGACCTTCATTGGGTCGCCATGCAGCCCCTCAACGGAGAGTAGGACTCGAACGAGTCCGAACTTCGGTAAAACAAATATCGTGTCTCAATTCGCATTTCATTTGATATTTGTGTTGCTCTAGCACTTGTGCAGGTTCTCTGTGTACACTGATAGTTAAATTAGGTGCCTGCAGTTTGGTTTGAAGATAGAAATCAAAAGGAGCAAGTTCGGGGCTGATCTGCAGAAATCGTGTATACCGGACACGTCCGGTATTAATACCGGACACGTCCGGTATTTCCTGCCTGCACTAAAAATATTTATTCTCTGTTCTAACTTGATGTTGCAGGGTTGTAGCTTCTAGATATATTCTTTATACCTTGTTTACTCTGTGACTAACTTGTGAGGGGTGGTAGTACTCTTAATTTGGAGTTTCCATTTTGGAAACTCCCCTTTCTAATTGTTTCCGCATTTAAAGGTGTTAATTTTCAGAAACGCCTATTCACCCCCCCTCTAGGCGACATCCTAGGTCCTTTCACGTATCGAACTTGAGCCTCCCTTGCTGAATAGCCCTCTGTATATGTTGCTAGAAAATCCTGCACTCATTAGTGGAATGAGAAGTAGCATTATGGAACTTGCAGAACTTCTTATTCTTCAACTGTTCAGGGGGCAACATGACATGATTGTTCGGCAATTTGATCTGGCCCTTCTCAAGTAAGAAATCAAAGAGCTTGTCTGATTTTGTGATATCGAAGTCATAGCTCTCTTCGACTCCTCTTCCCCAAGGATTCGGCACCATTACCGTCTTCTTGCCCCAATTCCATTCAGCTGCAGCAACCTCTTCCTCTTCATCTTCATAGCCATCGGCAATCGAACATGGATTATAAGCTTCGGCTACTGTGGTACTCTTCTAGAATCGGGTATCTCTGTGTATACTCTGGAATTTTGCTATTGAGTGCTGTTACTCGTAGAGCCAATTGATCAAAGTTGTCAAATTCTTGTCCTAGCAACTTTTCTTTCCACATTGGCAGCATTCCTTGGACAGCTAAAGCAGCTAGCTGATCACCGGCTAAGCTCAATGAGAAACACAAGTTCCTAGTTTCTCGGAATCTCTGAAAAAATTCGGTGCCCGATTTATTAGTCCTCTGTCTCATGGTTGTCAAATTGGTTATCTTCTTTTCTCCTGTCCCAGTGTAAAAATATGTATGAAACTTCTTCTCTAGGTCAGCCCAGTTGGCAATGGAGTTGACTGGTAGGGACAAAAACCAAGTGAAAGCTGGCCCTAATAGGGATAAGGAGAAGAAACGAACTCGATGGGCATCCTCAACTGATGTTTTGCCCAATTGTGTAAGATACTGACTGACATGCTCTATCGTGCTTGTACTGTCTTGACCAGTGAACTTGGCAAACTCTAGAAGCCTGTAATTCGTAGGAAGAGCGACCAAATCATACCACTCTGGATATGGGTGTTTGTACGAAAAGGTCAGCCCTTTTGACTTTAGACCGAACTGATCCTTCATCATCTCGGTCACCTTCAGCAGCAACTCATCAGCTTGCGGATTTGGATTTCTTGGTACTTGCTGACCCATCTGTGGATTAAAATCCCGCGTGCCCTGATATTCTAGATTGGTATCATGTGAAGAGTGTTATAATCTGTGCCATAGTGATACCCTTGTGGAATCTTAATCTGTTGAGTCCTCTGCTGGCTTGCTGCCTGGAGCCTCTGATTGTAGACATGAGGATCTATATCTCTACGGATTGTTTGAATTGATGGTGCTATTTTCTAAGCCAACGACGGTATGTGGCCTGATGTGCTGAAATTAATCATCTGGTTCTGATTCTGCCCCGCCGACTGTTGCACATGCTGTATCAACGGTCTAGTACTGTACTGTGTCTGATTTGTAGTAGTATCTTGAGCTTGTTCAGATGAACCTTGAAGTGCCTGGACGTCATTATCACCAGCTGGTGCTGCTCCTTGATGGCTGGTACCGACTTGATTAGTCCCTTGGGTCGACGGATCTGGAATGTTGTAACAAGTCGATCCAACCTGGCCAACTAGAATTCCATGGATCGCCTCTTTCATGGCGTTGTGAAATGCATTAATGAAAGCTTCATTGCGGCTTGATAGGGCATCATGAACAGATTTGTCTATGGCTTCCGCAAAGAAACGCATGTCTTCAGCTTCGACTGCATCTGTCTGTCCGTGTAGTAGAACTCTTGGTAGTGGAAATTTCCGAATAATGGTGCTATCACGTGTTTTGATGTAGGACAGCAAACACTTCTTCTAAAATTCTTCTGTGGCTTTGTTGATGGAATCCTTATCTTCATCAGGTAGGTATTCATAATGTACCATAAGGATGTTGTCGTTGTTGTGAATCGCCATGACGATTGTGGTGTCCCACCAGGCGTGCCAGAAACGTGTGTCGACCCAGAATTTCGTCCCGTGCCGAGGACACATGCAGCAAGCCGGAAGGGTCCGCTCGATGGAGCAGATCCGCCTAGCTTCAACGCAAGGGTGGTCGATCCTGCACGATCCTCCCGAGACGTGCCAGTCAATTTGACCCTACAATTGACAAGGAGAGAAAGTTTATCAGTAATTAAGTGCGGAACATGCCGGTGTTGCCAGACAGTCCCGAATGTGCGGTTCTGAGAGCCGATATGAGAGGAGATCGGTTAAATAGTCGATTCCGGCATATTTATAAGAATAAATCAGTTAAAGCTCATGGAGTTGTATAAGAAGAATTGGTTATCATCCAAGATAGATATAATTCAAGCAATAATTTAATCAATGGCAATAAGATATCGATGATGATTGGTTTATACTGAGCCAATGATTACAAGTAACCGAACCCCTTTTTTATAAAGAAACAATTCAACACCACTTAACCATTTAATAAAGATAAATCTAATGAACATGTTAGATCTCATCTATCACCATGACCGGTGGGGCATGAAGCAGAATCATGCAAGCCATAGAAACAACAATAGACTCGACGACCCTAACTCATTACTAATATCAGTGGGGCATGAGGCAGAATTATGCAGGCCGTAATACAATAATAAGATCATGGGACTAACATATCTCTCAACTTATCTCTACTTCAATGATCTCGTGATGTGAACTGTTTGTGAAAGCATTCGATATCAGCTAAACAGCCGATTCAAGCATAGCGCACAGTTAAGGTCATGCTTTCTCAGGAACGGATCTATCAACTAACGATCCCCACTCCACGGTGCTAACAGTGGGGTGAGAGGCAGAATCCCACAGGCCATGATAACAGGCCATGGAACGGTTCTCGCTAGCCAATAGATCTACTCAAGATCGAACATGCCTTAACCGCACACTATGCACGATTAAGATTGATATAAAACTGCCGATAAAAACATAACTTATCATTTAAGATGTAGATTAGATCAGTTTTAGATTAGCAAACGATGGGTTAAATAAGGTATAAGGCCGATCCAGATCAATCTCAATCGGTCAGAGTGATATTACTGTAATTAGATAAACAATGAAAGCAATGAGCAATATCGGTAACTTAATGAATCTATCAAAGACTGCCATTCAAAGGTAGAGCCGATAACTTGACCTTGATCTAGTTCAAGCAGTGGGGTGTGAGGCAGAATCACACAGGCCATACTTGAACTAGGCAAGAGTCGATAACTAGCCTATACCAGAGTCGCAGTGGGGGTCGACCGGATCGATGCAGCCATACGAACAGAGGTATAAACCATGACGGTACTTACAACAAGCAGTGGAGGTCGACCGGATCGATGCAGCCGTACTTGCTGAAGAACTCGCCGAGATCTACTCTACTCCTACTCCTAAGGGGTGGCCGGAGCCAAAAAAGTAATTGACTTGTATTTGATTGATTGGTTCCTTTTTTACAATGGCCGGGGTTTGATATTTATACCCGGAGCCCAGACATGAATCCTATTCTAGCATGATTTATTACAATCTTTGGCATAAAAAACAAAAACATTCCTAATTTAAGATAACTTGGACTCTAATATTTCCCTTTTTGTATAGTCCAGCATGTATCCTTTTGACGCCAGTCATATCCCATCATCGTCATCTGCTGACGTCATTCGGAAAGGATCGATCCAGTGTCACATTCGATCCAGCAGATATCAACCTTTACTCCATCGACTCCTTGATTGGCATACCTCTGGAAGCCTGAGAGTTTCCCACGTTTCTTCTCCCAAATTTTGGTGTAAACAGATGGAAGAAGAGGTGACACCTGATTTCACTGGTATCCTCTCTGTTGGGACGAAAGAAGAGGTGCAGGCGATGGAGGTGGAAGAGGGTGCAGCTGTATCTCAGATGGAAGAGTTGGAGAAAGTTCCAGAGGTGGGTGCGGAGGCAGAAGGAAAGGGACGCTGCATGACGGTGGCCTAGGATGGTCTTGCTGATGCAAAGCTGGTGGGTGCTGCGATGATTCCAGAGGTCGTGCTCTCCCCAACCAGGATGAGTCCGCGACTGGCTGGTGTGGCGGCTGAACACACTCTGGTGCGGGCAGAGCGTTTGGTGCGGTCCAGGAATCTGGAGTGCAACAAAGGTAACAAATCCACGGACCCCTCTTGTTTTTCATCCATTTCAAAGGTTGTGGATAATCTACGGATGTTAGGCTTAGGGGTGGGCAGTAATATTTGTAGTTCTTTTGAAATGAACGTCCAGAACTTAGTGGAAGGGGATTTTGTTTGTAGAGGGCCTGGTTCTGTTCTGGGGACAGAGAAGGCAGAGTTTTCGGATGTTGATTCAGTTGAATCAGAGGGTTTTGAGAGGAAAACACTAGAATTTTTGTGTCAGGATCTAATGGAAGAAATCTTCGACGATGACAGTTATCACCTAAGTAGTGATCTTAAAACCGTTCAAAGGAAGCCCAACGCTAAGTCATCACGAAAGAGGGCTTCGAGAAAGATGAAGATAAGGATTAACAAGATTAGTGCGAAATGAGGGGAATTTTCTGGAATAGCAGAGGTCTGCGCGACTTGGCTAAAACCAAATTTCTGAGTAACACAACAAGGGAGCAGGGACTAGATTTCATTGCTCTCCTGGAAACCGGTAAAAAGGATTTTACACAAGCTAAGCTTGATAGGTACTGTGGGGGGAGGAATTTTGTGTGGCATTGGACTGAACTCCATGGAAGGTTAGGAGGTATGCTACTAGGAGTGAATCTAGATGTTTGCGATGTTGGAAGTATCGAGGAGGGAGACTTCTTTATCAAGTTTCACCTCAGAAATAGAAGTGATGATTTTCACTGGTGCTTAGTAGCGGTCTATGGGGCAGCTCAACCAGAGTTTAAAGAGAAATTCCTAACTGAATTAGTACAGGCGTGCAGGAAAGTCTCTCTTCCTCTACTGGTTGGCAGAGACTTTAACATAATCAGAAATCCAAGTGAGAAAAATAATGATAACTACAATGGCTGATGGCCCTTTTTATTTAATGCCATCATAGATGAGTTAAATTTAAGGGAGATCGAGATGTCGGGAAGAAAAATCACTTGGGCCAATTCCAAAAATGTCCCAACTTATGAAAAATTAGATAGGGTACTAGCCAGCACAGAATGGGAGCAACAATTCCCCCTAGTTACTGTTGATGCATTGAATAGGGAAATCTCCGATCACGCTCCCCTTCTGCTTTGCACAGGTGAGAGGGTGCAAAGAAGTAGCCAACCTGAGTTCAAATTTGAACTTAGTTGGTTCCTTCAAAAGGATTTTTTTGAGACGTTCACGAGGATTTGGAGAAGTGTAGATTATGGATCTACCCCAATGAAGAAATGGCAGAATAAGATTAGGAGGTTAAGGCAATTTTTGAGAGGATGTGCAAGAAATGTGAACAGAAATTTTAGAAAAGAAAAGGAGGAGTTGTTTCGGCTAGCTGGGGATCTGGATATAAAAGCAGAGTCCCAGATATTGAGCCAGCAAGAGCTAGACCTGAAGCAAAGTGTGAATGAAAGAATCACACAATTGCTTCGAGAAGAAGAAATCAAGTGGTTCCAAAGAGCAAAGACTAAGGATATGCTAGAAGGGGACAACAATACTAAATATTTTCATATGGTGGCCAACGGAAAAAGAAGGAAAACAAGGATTTTTTAGCTTGAACAAGAAGGGGAAGTAATTGAAGGACAGGAAAACTTAAAAGTTTTTATAACAAAATATTATAAAGATTTGTTTGGGTCATCACAGAGAAATAACTTCTCTCTTGATGAATCACAAATAAATGATATACCTCAGATTAATGAGGAAGAAAACAAATTGTTAATAGAAGAGTTTACAGAAAAAGAGGTAAGAGAAGCGATTTTTCAAATGAAACATAATAAGCCACCAGGCCCTGACGGCTTCCCGGCAGAGTTTTACCAAGTTTTTGGGTCTCTCATTAAAGATGACTTAATGGCCATGTTTAGAGAGTTCCATGCTAGTAAATTACCTCTGTTCAATCTGAATTTTGGTACAATTACTCTGATTCCAAAGCAAAAGGAAGTCAAACAAATCCAGCAGTATAGGCCTATCTGTATGCTCAATGTGAGCTTCAAGATATTTACTAAGGTATTGGCTAACAGGCTAACTGTTGTGGCAGACAAAGTAGTGAGCCAGTCACAAACAACATTTATGCCGGGAAGAAACATTCTGGAAGGAGTTGTGATATTGCATGAGATAATTCATGAACTGCACAAAAAAAAGAAAAATGGGGTCATACTAAAATTGGACTTCAAAAAAGCTTATGATAAAGTCAATTGGTCCTTTGTGCAGCAGACTCTTAGGATGAAGGGTTTCTCACCTATTTGGTGCAATTGGATCGAAGAGGTTATGAATCGAGGAAGTGTGGGGATCAAAGTGAACGAGGAGGTCGGCCATAACTTCCAGACCAAAAAAGGACTGAGACAGGGGGACCCCCTCTCACCTACCATTTTCAATTTGGTCGCAGACATGTTGGCTATCCTCGTTTCGAGAGCAAAAAGTTGTGGTCAGTTTAGAGGCTTGGTACCTAACCTAGTTGATGAGGGGCTGTCTATTCTGCAGTATGCAAATGACACGATTTTGTTTTTGAAAGATGATTTAGAGGAGGCTACAAATCTTAAACTGGTGCTGGTAGCCTTTGAAAAGTTGTCAGGCTTGAAAATCAACTTCCATAAGAGTGAACTGTTTTGTTTTGGGGCGGCTAAAGACCGGGGCAAGGAGTATGTGGAGCTTTTCGGTTGTGTAGAGGGAAATTTTCCCTTCAGGTACTTAGGGATCCCAATGCACTATCGAAAACTGTCAAACAAACATTGGAGTTCAATAGAAGAGCGCTTCCAGAAGAAACTTAGTAGTTGGAAAGGGAAGCTTCTTTCCTCAGGGGGTAGATTAGTGTTGATTAACTCGGTCTTGTCTAGTCTACCGATGTTCATGATGTCGTTTTTTTTGTTATCCCTAAAGGGGTAAGAAAAAGACTGGATTACTATCGATCCAGGTTTTTCTGGCAATGTGATGAACACAAAAAGAAGTACAGGTTAGCAAAATGGAGTATACTCTGTAAACCAAGGTGCATGGGGGACTCGGGATATTATATTTGGAAGTTCAGAACAAGTGTTTACTTAGTAAATGACTGTTCAAACTTTTTAATGAAGATGGCCTATGGCAGGAGGTACTTAAAAAGAAATACATCAAAGATAAATGCTTGTCTCATATAGAAAAACGCCCCGGAGATTCACATTTCTGGTCAGGTTTGATGGAGGTGAAGGAATTGTTACTACAACAGGGAAGGTTCAGGGTTAACGATGGTCACCAAACAATATTTTGGGAAGATGTGTGGGTTGATCAGCAACCGCTAATGCGGCTGTTTTCGGGTCTGTAGAGGATAGTAAGGAAAAAAGGGGTTTCGGTAGCCAGCGTACTTAGTTCGACTCCGCTGAATGTATCGTTCAGACAGAAAATAGTGGAGGAGAGACTGAAAGAGTGGCTTAAGCTAGTCTCGCTAGTGCTACCGGTAAATCTAAATTATGATAAAGAAATCTTTATTTGGCATATAAAGAAAAATAGATTTTTTTTCAACACAGTCGATGTATAGAGAGATCATGAAAAGGGAGAAACTGTCAGGAAAAGAGATGTTCTGGAAAGCAAAACTGCCATTGAAAATTAAAATTTTCCTTTGGTACTTAAAAAGAGGGGTAATTTTAACAAAAGGTAATTTAGTGAAGAGGAGATGGAAAGGTGATCCTAAATGTGATTTCTGTGGTTTGGATGAAAATATTCAACATCTTTTTTTTCAATTGCCGTGTGGCTAGATTTGTTTGGAATACGCTATTTATCACCTTTAACTTTCAACCACCAAAAAGTACTTCTCATATGTTTGAATCTTGGATAAGGAGATTTGCTCCAGGGCTAAGAAACCAAATAATAGTGGGAGTAGCGGCTATTTGTTGGGTCTTATGGTTGAATAGAAATGATGCGGTGTTCCAAAAAACTAGTTACTAATTCTCACTTGCAGGTAATGTTCAGGGGAACTTTTTGAATCAGGCAATGGTCACTGCCATCTAAAGAGGAAGAGGGAAGAGTGATGAAAGAGGGATGTAGACGTTTAGAAGGCGTGGCGCTACAACTTTTTGGTTCCAGTGAGTGGAAGAATCTAAAGAGGATAGGAGTTTAATGCCTGTGTGTTTTGATCTGCCTTCTCTTGAAGCTGGGAGTTTAGTGTTGTCTGGTTGGTGTTCAGTGGAGCTTTGGACATCTTGTTTTGTCACCTGTGTTTGTCAGGTTAGTCCGATTAGCAGAAACTTGTCAAGTTTGTCTCGTTGGGGTTCAGTCGACCTTTGGACATTTTGATTTGTTGCCTTCTGATGTAAGGTCACCTGTGTTTGTCAGGTTAGTCCGATTAGCGGAAACTTGTTAGGTTTGCCCGCCTAGCGGAAACTTGGGCTCAGTCCCTTTCTTGTAAGTTTAAGCCATAAGCATTCAGTGGTGAATATGAAGGCTGGAATCTTTAATTCCGTAATCAAAAAAAGTGTACGTCTTAGTCTTACCTAATATGAACAGAGAGCTTGAAGAGACAACCAAAGCAAGCTTGCTGGGCTACATGCCTTGCCTTCGTTCTCGGAAGGAGCTGCGGCCCGTTTCTTTCTCATCTTTCCACAAAATGAGGCCCACGATCACACTTCCTTGACCGGGTTCTTTCTATTTTATTTATTACAACTCGATTCAAAGTCAAAAGTACGTGTCTTGTCCGTTCCTATTTTGCCTCGCTCAGCTAGGATCCCTGTTTGGCAACAGAATTAAAAACTGGTTTTGCCCGGCACGCTAATTTGACTCAACAAGGTTTTCCTTGCCCGCATGGGCGAGCTGAATCCACTCTCTCGAGTGGGCAAGATTTGCTTGCTCTGTTTGGCGGTTCCGTCAAAGCAGTGGAAGGGGAGAAGAGAGAACATGACAAGACAGGAACCAAACAAATAGCTTTGATAATGCTTGACCACGGGCATCCACCCCATCCGAACGCCATACGCGTCACTCCGCCTCATTTCTCGCTGCAGCCGCCGCTCACTCCCGCCGTGGACGTGCGCCCGACGCTTGCTCACTCCCATTGCCCGCCTCGCCCATCGAGCGCCCCGCCTACGCAGATTCGCCGCCTCCATCGCGCCCCCCTCGAAATCGGCATCCTGCCTAGACTAGCGCCGCCTGCCGTGGCGCTGCGCCCATCCGCCTGCTACAGCCACTGTCGAGGCCCATGCCACTGATGAGCTTTGCACCGGCAACCTCCGCGGCACTCCATGGCATCGAGCTCCACGCCGACGTTGAGCTCCGTGTCGATGAGCCTTGTGCAACCGTATGTTTTCAAATGTATGTTTCATGTGTTTCATCTGTATATGTTTCATGTGTTCATTGGGATGTTAAAGTAGATTTGGTGTTGCGTATGTTGCAATGGCTACACACGTATGTTGCAAGTATATGTTCCACATGTTTCAGCTACTATTTCAGACGTGTGATGCAAATGTATATTCTAAATGTTTCAGCTGTTTCAAACGCATGTTGCAAGTGTTTTATCTGGATGTTGCAATGACTATATAAGTATGTTTCAAGAGTAACTGCATATGTTGCGACAGCAGGGCGGATGTTGCAGAGGAGATGAGATGTTAGGGCGAGGGAATAGGCGCGATGAAATGCGCGCGGAGGACGGGGCGTGACAGGAGATGGCGCCGCGGCAGGGGCAGGAGCGCAGCGCAGGACGCGGGATGGGTCGCGGGCAGTCGGACGCGGTCGCTGGTGCGGGATTGGTTGCGGGGGGGGGGACGCGGTATCTGATGCAGGCGCGGGACGTGGCATGCTATGCCGGGGTGCAGGCGCCAGAGCTGCTTCCGTACAGGAACTAGCGTCCCGGCGTCCGGTCGCTAGCCATGCCGAAATAGCTTTGCTTGCTTTGCCTATTCTTGCTTGGCGGGGAGAGCGGAGCAAGGCCAGGAGAGCTCGATAAAGGTCCAAGTACTGTGGCATGCATGTAATACTACATCCTAATACTTTCCTAGTGTCAGTTTGAAAAAAAATCAGTTCAAATTTTCAATAATGAATAATAATAATGTACTTGTTCAGAAGCAAAACCTTGTCTGCAGGGGCTGTTGGGCCTATTCGGAGTCCTAAATAAATGACCCAATGATGCATATATTCTCAGCCCACTTCTTTCTGAGCAAGCCCATGCGTCATTTGCTAAAGGCCCATACTAGTATATATGCCAGTATTGGTACTGTAAACAATGAACAATATGTAACAGCACATTAAAAAGTCTCGATGCCATGTGCACCATCGAAATACAGCAGCAAGGACAAGGGTTGAGTTTAGGGTTTGAGTGAAGGTTTGTTCCACCTATTTTTAACCCGCCGTCAATCATTGATCTTGGTAAAGATTGATCACTAATTAATAAAATGGCCGGTTTGCACTTGATCCAATGTTAACTGCCACAATTATATAGTGATTGTCAGTGTAGGACGCGACACGTCCTCACAAAGAACACAACTGCCGTTCGATGAGCTAGAGGGCTAATGCAAATGCTATGAGACGAAATGCGACGGCTTGTTTATTATTATCGTGAAGAGAAGGACTTAACAGATTACGAAATGCTATGAGCTAGAGGCCTGCATCTTTTCAGGGACTGCAGATTCACGAAGCGCCTCTGGAAGGAAATTGCCACCTGGACACAAAACTCCAACCTACACCCGAGTGCATGGCCACATAGCGAGACACTTGAGAACTGGTGGACGGCGATGTCAAATGCGCCGAGTACGAGGAGGAAAGGCCTACGTTCGCTCATTATACTAGTTTGCTGGGAAGTTTGGAATGAGAGGAATTCGAGAGTTTTTGAGCACACAGAGTCCACCAATGTTATGGTTCTTCAGAGAATCAAAGACGAGGCGAGATTGTGGATCTTGGCAGGAGCAAAGCACCTTTCTACTTTCCTTCAACTTCTCTCCTAGTTTTCAATTGTGTTTATTGTGTTTTTGTTTTTCTAGTTGTGTACAGAGTCGAGTTGATCGAGTTATGCAGTGTCCGTCCGTCCCGACGTTCCTTCTTTTAATATAGCGGGCAGCTCTCCGCCGGTTCGTTTCAAAAAAAAAACAGATTACGAAATGCGCTTCTCCCATGTATATATTTGTCTTCCTTCTTGTTAATCTTAACAAGTGCTTTGTGCTAGACCTAAACAATGCTTTGTGATCTAATCTAAAAAAAGCAATACTTTGTGATCAACACAACTACAATTCCGGTCTGAAACACAAAACAACAGTTAATAAAGTTTTGGTCAAGCAAAAAGCAAAGTACTCCACCCAAAGGTGTATATCCATATAAGCAACACGTACCGTGGGGCCGGGCTACAAGCCTATACAACCAATACTTTTTTTTGTTTGTCCTAGATTCACCTCCTCATGAGTCCATGCATGCACCCTGTTATCACTTTGACAATATCAAAACCATGCTTGGAACTCAATTCTTTTTTGAACAAAAAGAAACGAATTAGGTTATTCTAATGCTTTGGCATTTATCAAGTACCAATGTACAGTTGCACAGCAGATAGAATATCAGTAAAGCCAGGTAAGCCCTTGTGCAGCCCAGCAGACGAAGGACACGTCCTATGCAGAAAGCCAGAAAAGCTTAGGAATCTGTTAGGTCAGGTCTTCCAGTTGGATGCAGCAGCAGTCATATATACACAACTCCGATCCAGCGCGGTGGGAAAAGAAAAAGTTTTTTGATGCTTAGTGTCCAGTTGTCCACGAACAAAACAATCCTACTGTGCACACCATGTGAATCCAAACGCGTCCAAATAGCTGACTCTCAACTCCCAAGTCTGCCAAAAGGTGAACAACCTCTGAAACTTCACTGGCTCGTGCAAAAACTCTGCTTCACATCAAGATCCCTCAGATAGCTTCGTCTTGATTCTTAGTTTTTATTTTTATTTTTTTCCGAAAGATCTGATTCTTAGCTTTTAAGTAGAAATGCTGAGAGCCTGAGATTGTGATGCTCATGTGGCCCAATTAACTCGTCTCTTAATAATTTCCCATCTTTTTGGAAAATTACAGCGGTGGACAGCGATAGAGACAAGAATTTTTTTTTGTTATCGACAAATGGAGGTACATAATTCATTCATTCATGCCCAGAGGGACTCTTTCTTGAGGCACGCCTCCTGCAGCATCATTGCAGTGTTCCCCGCAGAGCCGAAGCCACCCAGCATCTGCTGCTGCTGCTGAACTTCACCAGTGCCGTTCAACGTGTTCATCATCAGGCCATTCTGCACGAGCAGGCTGCCATAAGCCTCGCATTCCATCTGCTGCTGCTGCTGGTGATGGAGTTGTTGCTTCGCCGGTGCTGGCGCGGCAGCAGCTGAAGCTGACTGTGCATGGCCGTCGTCGTGCTGCATCTGGACACAGAGGATCTCGGCCTTGGCGAGGGCGAGCTGCACCTGGAGCTGGGAGACCTGCTGCTGGAGGTAGGAGATGGCGCCGACGCAGCCGTACACGGGGTCCCTCATGCGTGCGTTCGCCTCGTACACTAGGGCTGCTCACAGCGTCCGCTCTCTGCAGAGCAGGCAGCTCCTGGAATCAACAGTTGATCCAGTTTCTTAGGTTAGCCTGATAAGCAAGCTAGCTGAATGGTCCATAGATGACAGTAACGAAGGAGATGAGAAAACTGAATGCACGAGGTCAAGGAGGAGGAGAATTGAACGGACCTGCAGCATCTTGCTGACATTGCTGGCGCCAAAGACCTTATGGACGATGGCGAACTTGTGGGGGTCCTCGGGAGGGAAGTAGGGCGCGAACACGCACTCCTGCGTGCACCGCCGACGCAGCAGCTTGCACGATGCGCATGGCGGGCTGCTGCTGCTCCCACTCCCGCTTCCGCTGCCAACCATGTTCTTGTTCCTCAATCCTCTGTCACAGGGGTTTAGAGTGAACAGTGGAGACAGGACGGTTGCAAAGGGAAAGGGGAGACTGCAGGGTGCACAGCATCCTCTTTTATAGAGCCAGGCTAGAGGAAGGAACAAAGTATAGGTTAGAAGAACTGATGATAGGTTGGAACTGATCATAGGTCTAGAGAAGATGGGAGAGATCAAATAGTTTGCATTAACTAGAAGAGTATCAGGTCAGGACAAAGATGATAGAATATATATCTGTGTTGTTCTATTGTCACGATGATCTATCAGCTCTTGCTCTTGGGTAGCAGCGTTGCAGCCAGCTACCTCCCGAGAATGTCCTTTTCCCGATATGTAGAACCCAAAATGGAATTGTAAAGCCTTCATCGGCTATCTTGTAACTCAAACTGCTTTCTTCTAATACAAAGATATGCACACTCGTGCATATTCGAGAAAAAAAAATCTATCAGCTAATGACCTTCCTTAGCTTCCAGCTAGATCACAGGCACAACAAGCATGTTATGGCTGCGTAGTGCTGTACCAGTACAGTGTGTATGGTTCTATGGTTTTTCTTTGTCTGTATTTAGCAGCCACGATCAACAAGGTTTGTTGGTCGCAGCAGATACAGCTGAGAAAGTCTTTATCTCCTTATAATTAATTACTAGAAACAAGAAAGAAAGCGAAACGTAGTCTACGCGTTCATGGTTCATGGACTATTCTATACGTCTCCCAATCAGTACAGCTGTGGCATGGAAATTCTAACTCTGTTTTCACTTGTTGCAGTCGGCAATAGACACCCCTGGTTGGCCAAAGCCAGACAAAAATGTGGAAATGCATGTAAGCATCACTTGAGACCTCAAACTCTGCCAGACCAAGACAGCATTGTTTATTGTCAGTGATGACAAAAGCAAACCATGTTCCATGTTAATGGCTCACATGCATTAGGACTAGGTAAATATCTTGAGAAATGAGTTGACTATTATTGCAACTGACCAAAGGGCAGTACGTGGCCGGCTGCTGAGCAAACATATACCACTGCTGTGTGTACTAGCATACTGACGACACCTAGCTAGCTCTAGAGAGCAGGATTATTTGACTATGGTTGATGGTGGAAATTAGCGCCACATGCACGTTCGGTCTGTTGACCTTAATTACATTAGGGAAGAAAGAGTACAGCTAGCTACAACACCCTTACGTACAGAAGAACCAAAGCCGTCTAGCAATAGTTGACCCTTAAGTACTAATTGATTCGATCTTAATGCTAGTGGTTTTGTAGCAAACTAGCAATGCATGTATATTAGCGGTTACAGCTTATAAATCAAACGATGCATGCACTAGCTAGGTAGTAGAATTATTCATCTACTCATAGGCCTGGGATGAAATTAAAACAGGGCAGGGAATTGGCGGGGTTCAATTCAACAAGGATGCCTCTATATTGTTTTATTGGCATTCACGTGGGTCAGTTCTCTCCCTATGGATCACTGCTTCCCACTTCGTATCATTTTTAGTATTGGACACGGCCACATCATGGTTGGTTCAATCCAATCCACATAATAATTTAAAGAATCACTAATCAACTAATCATTACATTACAAGCAAGAGAAAACGACAGAGCATTAGCGTAGCAAAGATGAAAGAGAGAAAGCTGACACAGTGACACGTATGTAAGCAGTAGGTCAGGAGTGGCTACCCATGCATGAATGCAAGAGGCCACATGACAACAGCAAGATTAGGGATTTGTCGTGCATTACAACAGTGGGGAATCAGAGTATGTTGTACTCCCATATAACAGCAACAATCCGTGTCTTGACGAGGACTAAGTTGTAGCAGGAGACAACAGACAAGTATGCTATATATATACCTACATCGGATGCTCCACCAGTTGTGACATGTGTACAGGTTAGAGGGTGACACATGTATACCCGTGGTCTGGAGCGCACCTGCAGTCGGATGCGAACTCCACAACGACTCACTATATTTTACCCACACTGGGTTTCCACTCTGCATGACAGAACAAATTCATGTTGCAGCAACTACTATCACAAAACCATGCATGCACGCATATATCCGCTACCATGACGTCTCTACTCGTGCGTTAATCTTAATTAATTTCCTGCTAGTATGAAAATGGAAAATCAAACGAAACAGAACAAAATCTCTACGCCCGTGTTTGGTTGCGAATGCAAGCATGATCAATGATTGATCTTCAGATAAGACGTCCTAATTGTCTCCCTGTCTCTTACAGAGGATCGGCTTTCTGATTTTCTCACTGAGCGCATGGATCCATGAGATGCAAAGGCCTACTACATGAGTAACCTCCAGAGTCCAGACCAGGAGGAGGCAGGACTTCTAAAAGAGTTTGCTGCCATGCGTGTGTGCACATGCGATTGCTATCAAAAGCAAGCCTTCCCGAGGTTTGATTGGTCCCTAATATGGATGGATGGCATGCCAGTCAAGTACAACCGCGGCTGCCCAGGCCCCTCCCACTACATTATTAAGCTCTGCCGACAGTGTTAGTTTCACAGCCTATGTAAAAGTCTTCAGAATTTTCGAAGTCAAATTCAATCCGCCACTGAGTGCTCACCCACACGGCACATGACGACCCATATCTAACCTCTTGTACTCCACATAACCCTTTTACTTAGCATCCCAAGTTTCCTTGCTGGAATAAGCAGCAGACGTCTTTTTTTCCTGAAACACGACAATGTGTTCCCCATCTGAGCACTTCAGACTCGATGGAGGACCCAGGATTAACTCTACCAGGATGGACCTGGGCAAGTAACAAATTTAGGTTCTTGTCATTTCACGTAGCATGTGCTCTGGGATCATAATCAGAATATTCCACTGCCACATGTTAAGTAACTGACGTTCAAAAGTCTAAAGCCCATTCTTACCTTCTAGATTTGCAAGTATTTCCAAGAGCACATATCAAGAACAAAATCTCCAAATGCTTGTTTAACAGAAACGTGGTGAATGCATTGTGTTATGACAATTTTTTTCTATTGTGCATTTGTACCTAATAGCGCATTTCCAAAGGAAAAACATAAACCCTGCTCCCTTTTTTTTCTTTTTTTAAGAAGGACAGTATGGTGGGGCATTTCCAAGCAATAGTCTCAAAAGACAGTGCTTCACATGTATTGTTCTCCAACACTCAACTCAACAGCCAGCAACAGATTCCAGTTCATATTATAAGGCAATATGTAAATCATGGCGGACAGGCAGAGTTACTATTTATTATTGTTCTGCACATGAAAAACAGTCTGCAGATACTGAAGATAGCAACTTACTTGCAGAGTGAGTATGCTACCAAAGGATGCAAGTCCACTTCGACGTCTTTGTCTTAGTGTTGAATAAAGACTCGTCCATAACTCCACTTCATGTCTCCACTTCAAAAAAAATGTCACCTAATTGGACTGCATGTAAATAAAGCAAATTAACGTTTTCCAAATATAGTAAGCACAACTGTGCATAGCTAGCATTACTTCCTGCGATCAGATTGAGCAGAGTAGGCAACCAGGCTGCAATATGTGGTTAAGGATTGTAATAATGTAATCAGCAAACCTTTTATAGTAAATATGCCAATGACAAATGACATGATTCCCTGTAAGCATCTTATTTCCATGCAACTGACTTATAATTAAACTTTTTGAGCTGAAACAAGACATGATGATCTAGTCACAGTTTTCTTATTTATTTCAGGGGTCCAATGCTACAAAAAACTAAGCTGAAAAATACTGTGGTTCTGTTTTGGAGAACTCATGAACAGAGGTTGTGGACTACTTAAGAAAATGAGGACGGCTGGCATGCACATGCTGCCAATGCCACTCCCACATACCCAATTTCAATAATCAGATGAATGTAATTGACACTGCAGATATTAATTTCAGCTGGTACTCTAGAAGTTGAACTAGGCATTTAAGAGATTGAAAGTGCATATGCACTGGTGGTAACTTAGAAAGAAATAAGTAAATTAAGGCATAAAACTCACCTTTTTACGACATTCCTCTCGGTCTTGCGGAAGATGCCACGCTAATATTGCTTCAAATCTCCCAAGTTCCTTTCCTGGCTATGAAAGCAATTTCTTTATGTTCCTTGTTTTAATCCCTAGCCTAAACATTGAATTTCCTGTTAACTTTGGTTTTCCTGATTGCAAATTATACTTCTCGTGCACACCTGAAGCTCTCCTTTTCATGTATTCAGCAGACTGTGTCTGAACTGTCACAGCAGAAGTAAATGGCATCAGAAAGCTATATCGAAAATATACTCAAACAGTAGGAAGATACAAGAGAAGATTTGGTGTCACAATAGGTCCCCAAATCTCCCAGATAATAGATGGCATGTTTGAGACAACCAAAAAAAAAACATTAGTTACTCAATCATAAAGGAAGACATACATTCAGTCAGATTGGACCTCTGTTGATTAAACATGTATCACTCTTTCATTTACTCAACTTAAGAAGATGAAGGCAAATTTAGTTTCTCTGCACTTATTTTACTTGAAAAGTTAAGGCAAGATCAGTTTCTCTGCATGTAATTTAAGCAATCCATGGCATTGAAAACTCACCAGAATGCTGTGCAGATAATGACTTGGCCAAGTTCTGGAGTCCTGTTATATCATTGATCTTGTCCTTCTCCTCAATGGCATTAGCAGAGTCCAAGTGCCCTGGGTGGCTTGGATGAATGTGCCCAAGAGCATCTGCAAAAGCCTGAATTAGTTACAATAAAATGTAAGCCAATGTCATTCTCCACAGTACTCTATTAATTTGTGCTCAGATGTACATCCATAAACATTAGTGCATTAGTAGCAATATACAGTACAGTCATCAAGCAACCTTCATTGCTTACCTCAGACAGAGCAAAAAAATGGTACTTGTCCATTTGAATGACAAAAATCCTTCACCCATTAGAGAAAATATGAATTTGAAGTAGTATTTACTGATAGAGTTTTTTTTCCCCCGAAAGGACTGATAGAGTTATTTCAACAATTATTTCTGAAATGATTGAGACTTAGTTTTCCCCTTAGTATTAATTATATCATACCAGCAGTTTGATTATCAGAGTGGCATAAAAAACTTACACAGGAGCAGTAAACTCTCGAGCACATGGAATTGCCTAAAACTAGTAATCAAAGAGAGATAATAATGTAAAGCAGGCAAGCAGGTAAGAGAGGAAGGCTTCGATACATTTGTTAGATCTTCAGGTTAAACAAACTACAGTAAGCCTGCTTCAAACTTCCAGAACTATCGGATTGTGCTCTTCACACCATTGAACCTAATAGCTTAGTCCGAACATGCCAATAAAAAAGAACAGTAAAGGGCCATTTCCTACAACAAAGGTTGCAGCTCAATAAAACTACCTTGGAGGCAATGGTGTAGAAGCCATTATCAAGAGAGTCCTTTGCGAAAGTGAACCACTCCTGACGGGACACTTGCAAGTGAAGATCGTTGCAGTATTTAGCGTCTCGAAGCAACAGGGCCTCGTATCTCATGGCAAGGCAGCTCTGTCAGTGTACATGAGGAGTAACAGTATTAGCAGAGAAAAACGCAGCGCATGCTCTGGGTTTCTGCAAACATTCAAGTCTGAGTAAAACAAATGACTAACGCACGTTGGTTGATGAATTTGAGTGTTGCTTGCGAGTGTGTATGAAACATGCTGCAAACATCTAAAATAAAATGCTGCAAGCCTGCAATTAGGAACGTATACTGAACTGAAGCACGACAACCGCGGGGGCCTAAAATCAGAGTAAAACCCCAGGTAATGCGCACGGACTAGCGATAGCAGTGCATAATAATCTGCACACCGTATGCGCCAACAACTAATTTGGCTGGTGCTGACCTCGACATCGCCTACGAGCGCGAAGGCGCGTGAAAAGAAGTCAGCGACGGCGAGGCTGGTCCCACCATCCATCACTGAACCCGTCGCGGTGAACGCGAATGCCTCCGCCGCGCTTGCTTGCAGCAGACTCCGGGCCGCCGAGCGCGTGGCGAGCAGCGCGGGGACGTCAGCGCCGGCGGACAGCGCGGCCTCCAGCACCCGGAGGTCCTCGTCCCCGAACCTGCAGCGCACTCGCACCGAGTCAGGGGCGGCGGGAGGGAGGTCGAAAGGTGAGCGAAAAGGTCGCAGAGGTCGCGCGGTTGGGTGCGGCAGGTGGGTTGGGGCAGACGCGCGGCCGCGGCGTAGTACCTGCGACAGGAGAGGCGGGAGGCGAAGAGAGCGAGCGAGGAGGGCGTCGCTGCGTTTCCATCCTGCTCCGCCATCGCCGGCGGCATCGTCCCTTTTTTTTTTTTATTTGGTTTTATTTCGAAATGAAAAACGCTCGCCGTCGCCGGAGATGGATGGCACGAGAATGAGGAATTTTTTGTGGTGGGCGTGGGCTCTGAGCTTGTTGAACTAAAAATGGGCCGGGCCGGGCCATCAACGGAAATGGTAGAGGCACGGGCACTGGCAGGCTGGGGAGTGGGGAGGGACCATCATTGTAGTTGTTGTAGCTGTTTCTCCGCCTAGTGAAGATCAACATCGACACAGCAATATCCAAGAACACAAGGACGGCATCGACTGCAGCTGTGGCCAGGGACGAGAGGACGAGATGGGCAATTTTCTGGGAGTCTCGGCCCTTGTTCTAAAAGGCATAGACGAAGCAGTAGAGGTGGCCGAAGCAATAGCATGCCGAGAAGAGTTATCGCTTCCTAGCGATCTTGGGTTGCAGTCCAATGAGATTTTGGCAAGTGACTATGCAAACGCTGTGAGAAGTATCCAAGGTGAGGCTTTGGGAGATTAGGAACAATCATCCTGGAGATCAAGGGACTGATTGATTGGCTACCAATTTTTGTCCTACTAAAATCATGGCAAGCCAAAATTTAAGCTTGCCAAAATTAAGGTTGCCAAAGTTAGGAAAAAAAACATAGGTGTGCATTTGGTTGATTGTCATAACAATAATAGGAAGCACATTTTCTCTTTTATGCAGTTTAATAACTTTCTAGAGACTTGCCAAAACTTTGGTCATAAACATCGGTGCGCCAATTCTTTGACAACGAACCAATTGATGACTAAAAATTTTGGCATGCCATGGTTTTGGTTGGACAAGAATTAGAAGCCAACCAATCAGACCCGAAATCAAGAAGAGATTTTTTTTGAAATGTCATGGGGGGGGGATTGTCCTCCACCTGAATTTTATTTCAGAACTTGGAGGTACAGATTACATTTGTTCTGCCACAAAACGTTGTGGCGGAGGGAGTGATGATGATGCCGCAGCTCTCAGCCCCGTGGCAGCCCCGGCCTCCAAGCGTAGCCTCATGTCCTCGCTCATGGACGCCACCGCGCTGCTCCGCTCCCCCTCCTTCAAGGAGGACTCGTACGTCGCCGCCGCGCTCCCGTCGTCTGAGCTCAGTGCGCTCGCCGACCTCAAGGTGCTGCTCGCCACCCACCCAGACCCCATTTCCATTTGGGGCGTCCCACTGAACCCCCACTCTCCTCCCGCCGTGGCGGACGACGCTGCCCCCGCCCCGGTCGACGAGCGCGCCGACGTGGTGCTCCTCAAGTTCCTCCGCGCGCGGGACTTCCGCGTCCGCGATGCGCACGCCATGCTGCTCCGCTGCGCCGCCTGGCGCGCCGAGTTCGGCGGCAACGCCGTGCTGGACGGGCACCTGGGCTTCAAGAAGAGAAAGTTTTAGCAAGGTGAAGTTTGCTCATGAAGGAATACAGTTCAATCATGAAGCTCATTTGTTAGCTATGAGTTCAGTTAGCTTATCCTTTGGTCCAGAGCGCGCGTGAGGTCTCCACACGCACTGCCTAGTCCGCTTGTGCTACCGCTGGGTGCAGGGTGCTGGTACACTGGTCGTGCATGCATGTGAGTACTCCTCTGCTTTGGCAGCCTCCACTTTTTGATTTCCCTTGGAATTTTGTGTGCGCTTTCGCTACCAAGAATCTCCCTCATCTTATCTCCTTGTCCTAGCTCGGCCACTCTTTCTTGCAATCTCTCTTGCTCGGTCGTAGATGGAGGATATGCTGTTTGGGTCATCATCAGGCGTGTGCCCGCCACACGACTTTTTTTTTTTACGTCATGTTTGTTGAAATAAAGGTGCTACAACTACAAGTCTCATCGTTATCCTTTGGACCAGATGGAGCTTAAGCATTGCCTGATCTAAATAATTCGGTTTATAATCAAGCTTACCGCCTATTTTGAACTATCTGACAAACCACACACCGATATAGACCTTGTATTGTAAAGAAAAGCTACGATCTAACTCTCCTTAGATTCAGGTTGGGAGGAAGACCTACTGTGTTATGCAATTTAAAGGAAATACAGTGCAATTTCAGAGGTCTGTCATGTGCTTTGATCAGGGGCAAGGATAGACCTGTAGCAAGCATCAAGATTGACTAAAGGAACCCCCCGGTGTGCAGCGGAAAGATTAAAAGGTAAGGCACCCCAGGCCATTTTTTTTCTCGATCACGCAAAAGGTTTGCGCGTCTTTGTATTAAGATAGAGAAAAATTTTAATACAACACGCCTTAGCAGCACCCTAGGGGATCACAAGAGTTGCACATAGACGCTCAGACCCACCCTAGTATACTGAAATCTACATTGTATTGCCACATTGTGCAACTCTTTAATTAGCTGGCCAAATTGACAAGTGCATCATCAATCTTTTTTTTTTACTAAAAATGATTCCTTTCCGGTCCTCTGACAAACGAGTTTTGCGAAACAACCAAATTGTTACACGCCGATGCTCAATTCGCAAATGAGATAGGCATCCTGCATAGTTGCGTTGTAATTGAGAAGACACATCCAAATGAAAACCAACAGCCGTGGTGAAAACAGAGTATTGAACCAACACGTGGAATCTGAAAAACAAAATTACTTGCACTTCCAGTATATGCATACAGAGAAAACATCCATCGATGTGAGGAAGTTAAAGATAAAAACATGAAAATGAGGAAGTCAAAGATAAAAACATCATTTGTAGGAACTTCTTGTTTTAATCTCTGCACAATTTGGTTTTGAGTCTAAATTACTTTAACTTTTAAGATATGAGGGGAAAAAGATAAGGGTGTGTCTCCTGCACAGGTGACTGATAGCAAAACATCAGTCATCTTCAACCTCGCCCCCCCCCCCCTGCCTCGTTGGTGGCCTCGCCTTCTTCCTCCTCCTCGCGTCCCCACCCGCTTCTTCTTCCTCCTCACGCCCACCCCTTTGCCTTCTGCCTCCGGGCGGCCAAGCCCTCCTCCTCGTCCTCGCCCCCCACCATGGCACGGGCTAGGGTTTCACCAAGCTCATGGCTCCACCGCCCCACTGGCGGCGGGCTAGGGGTTTCAGCAGAGGCTCGGCCATGAGCTCGGGCGAAACCCTAGCGCGCCCGCGGTGGCCGCCTTCTTCCCCTTCCACCCTCCTTCTTCCACGGCGAGCTCAGGCCATGGACGCCCTTGCCCCGATCTGGCCCGGCCGCCAGGCCCCTAAGCCACCCTCCCGCTGTCCCCACCGCCTGGCCAGCCTGCCTCCTCCCGAACCCCCTTCTATGCTCGGAGAAGAAGAGAGGGAGAGCGCGGGAGCGGGAGATGCTTGAACCCTAACGTCGGCAAGGTCTCCATCTCCGTCCTTGCCGCTGTCTTCTTCCTCTCCGGCAGGGAGCAGGCGCGGGCGTATCGACTGACTGGTAAACAAAATTGTAGTCGCTTGCGTTTGAGTATATCTGGAAAATAAACCCCAAATTGTCTCCTCATTTTTCTTTGGAATGCATTTTGTTCGAATGTGGCAATATAATGAAATATATATTATTTTCATTTTCATAGCAGACATGAAAAACAAAGGTGACTCGCAAATAGCACTCCTATGATTATTCTAGGAATTTAGGCTTACATATGACATGACAGGTACATATACTCTATATGTAGTATTTATTAAAAAGATTTTTTTTTTTTAAAAAACTAATAACAAGATTTAAAATTTTCTATATACCAAAGAAAAACTAAAATTGAAGACCGCCAAAATAGGCCGCCTCCCCAGTGAACCATCCAAAAATATCCCCCCGCCCGTGCGCAGTGGACGGAAGGGCGCTCGCCCGCCACGAGCCCTCCACGCGCTCCCTCCGTCGCCTCCAAATCCCAGCCGTCCACGTGTCTCCAATCCGCGAGCCCCACGCGCCTATATCTATTCTTTTCCTCCCTCCCCCATCCTCCTCCTCCTTCACTCCCTTCCATCCGCTTCCGCCACCGCCGCCCAGAATTCACGCGAACGCGCCCGCACACCTTCCTCCTCCAATCCTCCTCCTCCTTCAGTCCCAAACGATGCTTAGGGTTTCACCGTCCCCGGCCGCCGCCGCCGCCGCCGCTAACCAGCTCGCTGGTGCGGGCGTGACCCCGGCTCCCGTCAGGGTGGCGGCGCCGCGCGGCGTCGGCTCGCCTTCGGCTGCCGCCGCGTGCAGGGCCGCCGGGAAGGGGAAGGAGGTGCTCAGCGGGGTGGTTTTCCAGCCGTTCGAGGAGATCAAGGGCGAGCTCGCCCTCGTGCCCCAGACGCCCGACAAGTCCCTCGCCAGACAGAAGTTCGTCGACGAGTGCGAGGCCGCCCTCAACGAACAGATCAAGTACTAAATACCTCACTGCTCTGCTCACTCCTCCTCCTCCTCCTCCTGTCCTCCTTGCTTTTCGATTTCGGGCGAATATCTGGGCAATTGGTACATTATACGGCTTAATATTAGATTATTAGTTTCAGCTGTCAATCATTGCAGCCGTGTCTGCAAATCTGCAATTTGACTTGAGTACAACCAAATGTTTCATCAATTTGACTCTGGAATCTCTGGTCGTGCAGTGTGGAGTACAATGCCTCGTATGCGTACCACTCCCTCTTCGCCTACTTCGACCGCGACAACGTGGCTCTCAAAGGATTTGCCAAGTGAGTCGCCTCCTCTCACCAAGTTCAGTTATCCATCTGTAAATAAATCACAGCATTGCCATTTTATCATTTCCTCTGTAATAATGATGTGGTTCTGCACATTTGTTCCTCCAGGTTCTTTAAGGAATCAAGCGACGAGGAGAGGGAGCATGCTGAGAAGCTCATGGAGTACCAGGTATCATTTGGTCCTCTAATTTCTTTGACTCTTTGGCAGCGGCGGAGGGTGGATAAAGAGCAAGGAGGGGCTGATTGGTAAAAACTATTGTGGTATTAGCTAACTGCAGAAACTACAACTGTTTTATAGGCTATTAACACTAGGATTATACACTACCAATAGTAGTGCTGTCACAGAGGAAGGGGGGCGGAGGCCCAGTTTCGCCTCCATGAGCCTCCGCCCCTGCTCTTTGGTCCGTTCCATTGCACTATGCTACATATTGGGGTACTGACACAACACTGGATATGTTTTTTGTGCCATCAGAACAAACGTGGAGGCAGGGTGAGGCTCCAATCGATTGTGACGCCCTTGACCGAATTTGACCACCCTGAGAAAGGCGATGCTTTGTACTGTGAGTTGATGCGCATTTCCTTCTTGTTTGCCGAGTCTGACCTCTGGATTAGGATGGGGTCTGAATGTCAAGTGCCTCAGAGGAGTCTGCATGTGTGTGGTACAGCAGAGGAAGTAACAAAAGCCCACTGTTGTCAAAAAGTGGAATTTGTTCTGCAACTGAACCTAGTTGTATGAGTTGCAGCTTTCAGTATATGGATGGATGGATGATAGATTGAAAGACTAGTAGTGATTAACAGTTTAACACGACTTATATAGAAATAGAAGGCTGGCTATTGTTAGTAAATGTTGATTGGGTATCAGCTAGGTTGGTCTTTTGTAGTTTTGTTCATGTTTGGCATATTTGGAAGCTAATCTGGTAGCTATGTTTTGATCTGTGCCTCTTGATTGATTTCAGCTATGGAGCTGGCTCTGGCTCTGGAAAAGCTGGTTAATGAGAAGCTGCACAACCTGCATGGTGTAAGTTGCTTTCAGTCACATGCTTATTTGTGGAGAAATATTGTGAGCTTTGCTTAAGACATACTTAAAACATTTATGGGCATATATAAATTGATTAACTTGAGTCACTACATGTTGTTTGTACAATTGTGCCACGTACAATTTCTAATGAGTTTTCACCTGTAATTAACAGGTGGCAACAAGGTGCAATGATCCTCAGCTGACAGACTTCATCGAGAGTGAGTTCCTCGAGGAGCAGGTAAATTCAACCAAAGCATATGTTCCATATGGAACAAAATTATGCAGAACAAAATTTGATTCAATTTTGTTTTTGCTCTACTTACGACGCAATTCTTAGCTGAACGAAAATTTTGTATTTTCTTTTGAAAGGTGGAAGTCATAAATAAGATCTCCAAGTATGTCGCCCAGCTGAGGAGAGTGGGCAAGGGGCACGGTTAGTCTGTCGCTGAACTTTGGTTTCATCTGCTATGTCTCGTGCCTAAACTTACACCTAGTTGATATTGTTGAGGTGTGATTTGCGGGCAGGGGTGTGGCACTTTGATCAGATGCTGCTTGAGGAAGAGGCCTAAAGGACGGACGGACTGTGGCTGCTCAAGGACTAAGGGCCTGAAGGAAGGAAAGAAGTGTGAAATGATCAGGTTGGGGAATAATGGGCGGCATGGACCAGCTGAGGAAGCCCTGGGTGTAGGTGGATTGTGGAGTTTTTTTTTTCCCCAGTTGGTTAGGGTTTTAGTTGTAGAAACGGTGTTGCCCTCCTACAGAGAACATAATGCACTGAAATGCAGTAGAGCATGTGATATTATTATTGCTGCCGTCAGTTTGGGGTGCTTATTGTGAGACGTTACCCTTTGGGATTTTGATTGTTTGAAATAAAACATGGCCATGAATGTGTGCTCTGATATTACCTTGCTGTGACTTTGCGAGCACCGAGGAGATGATCGTCGTTAGTATACTGTGTAAAGAGACGTGGAGGATTATTTCTTATTTGTAAATCTGAAGGTAATCCGTCAGAACTGGTGGCTATTTACTATCCAGGCAACAAGCTCTTTTGAAGGCCACTTGAAGCACCCAACCAGTTGTTCTGATGATTGTTGTTTGTGAATTGATGTGGTATGCCCTGTCTTCGGTCTGCTAAATTGTGCCATTCTTTCTCTTTTTTTCCAGTTCTTGATTTTTTTCTGAATCTAGTGGCTGCAATTGATAGATTAAAAAAAAAATCTTCCCTATAGTTCTGCTCTTGGGCACGTCCATTTCTACAGGTTCTGCAAGGAATCGGGTGATGAGGAGAGGAGCATGCTGAAAAGCTGAGGAAGTACCTAGTACTACATCATTGCCCCTAACTGCTGTGATCATTTGGTTACTGATGTTGTGTGGCATGTTCTTGTGCTCTAGAACAAACGTGGTGGGAAGGTGAGGATCCAGACATCCAAGTCCATTGCGACACCCTTGACAGAGTTTGATCACCCTGAGGAAGGCGATGCTTTGTACGCTGAGTAGCTTTGTGGTACCGGGACTTTTCTACGTCCTTTCTTGATAGTACTGTATGTAGTTGATGGCTGCTTCCGTACACGTACGTTTTGCTGTATGTTTCCGGGCTTCTGATGGGGCATCTGAAAAATAAACTGTGAGGAGGCTGCATGTTTGTGATATATCAGGGAAGTAACAGAAAGTTCGCTATTGTTGCAAAATTGAATTTTTCTGTTCCCTCCAAATAAGAATATTCTCTTCTCTATTAATAGTACATGCTTGGAAGGGAAAGAAAGAAGAATATTCAATAGAAAAATTGATAGTGTTTAGCATGCCTCATCATAGAGTAGAAGCTTGTTATTTTAGTAAATCTTTTGGGTGTCAGTTATGTGTCTAGTCTTCGCAGATCAGTACTAGCCTACTAGGAACCTAGATTGGCCTTCTGTTCATGTGTGATATATATCAGGAGTTTTTATTTAGCACGCACTAATATGGTAGCTCTGTTTCAATCTGCACCTCTTTTCTGATTGCAGCTATGGAGTTGGCTCTGGTTCTTGAAAAGCTGGTTAATAAGAAGCTAAGCTACACAACCTGCAGAGTGTAAGTTACCCTTAACAGCATTACGCGCTTACAGATAAATATTGTGTGCTTCAGGAGCACCCAAAACTGATTTAATTGAGCAAAAGTAGAAGCAATACATACAGCTTGTAACGAGTTTCCGTTCATAATTAACAGGTGGCAACAAAGGTGCAATGATCCTCAACTGACCGACTTCATCGAGATTGAGCTTCTTCAGGAGCAGGTAAATCCACCAACTACATTAGTTTGTTCATGGTAGCAGAACCTGCATCATTTTTTTATTGAGACTTTGTAAAGAGATGCGGAGGATTGCTTCTTGTGATGTAAATCTGAAGCTACCTCGTCACAACTGGTGCCTACTTACTTTCCAGGCAACTCACAAGCTCTTTTGAAGACCACTTGAAGCATCCGTATCCAGTTGTGTTGATGTTGTCTGCAAATTCAAATATGCATGCTGGAATCGTTTGGGCTTTGGCGTTGGGCCGATGGACTTAAAAAGACAATGCAGGCCCCCTTTTTTCTTGTTGATGAGAAGAAGTAAAATTCAGTCCCGTTGTATGTATTACCTTAGTATGACTCCAAGTTGAAGACTAGTTTTGCGACCGTCGTTATGCAAACACTAGTTGGAGTACAAATTTTGGCTATTGCATTTCACTGCACGTAGCCCAGTCTTCCCCAGGCCCAACAAGAATAATTAGGCCCATGTGTCATGGTACAGTTGGCCCACTTTGCGAACCAGATGTTCCTTTTTTTGGCGCCTGCAAGGAAAGCACAAATTTCCAGATACTGCCAAGTGGGTCCATGGTCTATCTGTCAACCCCACCAGAAGCTACGCCTCTACCCACCGGGCTGCCTCCTCGGCAAACAAGAAGTCCAGCGACACAACGACCGCCAATCTCTCTCGCACTCGTCGTTCGTCCTCAAGACGCTAGGCCAGAGCCAGACCGGAGCTAAAGCAGAGCGGAGGTCTCATTGCCCGGGCATCGAATCCAGCTCCAAGTTAAGTTCTCTTCCCCTAAATCTGGCCTGGGTCATCACTCACCTCTTCCCCTGCAATAAAACTAGATAAGTTTGACTTAAGATAAAACTAAAACAAATTATAATTTAGGACTGAGGGAGTACAAAAGAAGGACAACTTAACCCAAAACGATATCTTAAAAAAAATTTACGCCAAAGACTTTTCTAGTCGTCTTCTTGCTTGGATTGCTCGTCACTCGCCAGAGCTTATACGAATTGAAAGTTGTATCATTTTGACTTCAATTACTTTCTCTAGTAGCTTGCACATTCTTTCTTATGGTGACATGGATCTGCCCCATATTCCTTGGGGGCAGATCTTGGGATTGCAGGGTCAGATTCGGAACATGAGTTCAACCATGATGGGTAGCGGTGGGCATAATTAACTAAAACCGAAGAACCAAACGGAAAGAACTGGAACCAAAACCGAAAGAACCGGAACCGAAAAAAATCGGTTCCCTATTTGGTTCCAGATATCATGGAACCGAAATAACCAAAGAAAGTTCGGTTTCTACTCTCAGATAACCGAATTAACCGAAACAACCAAAATACATGAATTGTGCTTCACTTACATGCATTTTGTACGATTATGTTTGGTTTTATGTGTGATGTCTCATATTTAAACTAATGTATTGGTCTTACTATATTGCTATTGTTCTCTTATCAATTATTATTATCTAAAATAGAGGTAGTGTTGCCCAAATTTTCTTTAGAACCTGCATATTTTTTTTTGTTGTCTTAACCTCTGCTTAAAAGTTCAGTTAGTTCAGTTAGAACCAGAACCGAATCGAAAGCCCAAATGCTCGGTTCCTAGAATTTCTCAGAACCGATCGGTTCCTATTTTCTTGGAACCAAATTTCTTCAAATACCGAAGAATCGAACCGAAAACC
This sequence comes from Miscanthus lutarioriparius, assembly GCA_904845875.1. Taxonomy (NCBI): domain Eukaryota; kingdom Viridiplantae; phylum Streptophyta; class Magnoliopsida; order Poales; family Poaceae; genus Miscanthus; species Miscanthus lutarioriparius. The sequence continues at coordinate 91,222,923 of CAJGYO010000014.1, forward strand.
GAATGCCCATCCCTAACGATGGGTGGTATGACTGAAGATGGCATTGCTTCACTTGGGAATGCCTATGGAGGAGACGTCAAGGTTGTGGAGGAGACCCGATGCCCTAGCTACCGCTACGTAGGATTTTCTTTTCTATTCGATTAGCCCATGATGCTTGTATCAAATTCATATTTCCATATTATTTTAGGATGTAACATGTTATTATACATTGTTTATCGATATATGGATGTGATACTATGCTGAGATGAGCTCTGTACGTGATAGCTGTTAGTTCTGGGACTACCACAATGGTACAGAGAGTCGAGTTCTTGGTAAGAGAACCCGATTCATTTTAGTGCATGCGTCCATCCGAGAACTGATTTTCTTGGGACTTGGGACGTGAAGTCCCTATAATTTGGTCGCCAACACATTGTCAACATATATTTTTGACTACTTGGTACCGAAGTTGTAGAGCTCGATGAAATATACGACTTTCGTAATTGATGACTTTTTTCCATTGAGGTTGCTTAGAGTATACCAAATAAATACGCAACTCAAAGTTGAGAGGTAAATACAAAAGAATAATATCCCTTATCTAGTGAAGAAGTGATATGTATGTGTGATGGTAAGAAGGCTATGCATGGAGCAAGAGGTCTTAGGTTCGGATCCTAGGAAACGCATGAGTGCGTCGCGTGTAGATGCCTCCTAAAAATGGCTCTTTATTCTGCCATCAAGGGCACCAAAGCATTTAGATATATTCCTAGCCCGACTGCAAGGAAGCAAAATGTACTATTCAAGCATTGTCGGTGTTTCGGACCGGGGGTCCTCTACCAACTAGTGAATTTGAACTGCGTGCCCCTAATCCCGGATGGTGATGCAAAGAGACACAAGGTTTATACTGGTTCAGGCAATCGATGCCCTACGTCCAGTCTGAGAGATCAATCTTGTATTCCTTGCACCGAAGTGCTAGTAGTAGAGGGTTACAAGCACAGGGAGAGAGGGAGCTAATCCTCGGTCTCGGCGAGGTGTCGTGTGGGCTGCTTGAGACGTTGCTCTCAGGCGGCTGGGATGTGTATGTGTGTGAGCTACCAGGTCTTCTCCCCATTTTCCTTTCCTAAGGGGCCCAAGTCCTCTCCTTTTATAGTTGAAGGGAGGACAAGGACAAGACATGTGCCGACTTGACTATCTGGCGTGCCAACAGGGGCGTGTGTCCGAGCCCACGTGGCTCTGCTCTGGCGGGCGTGGTCGCCGGAGTGGTCCGTCCTTGAGCACTTTGGGCGACGTCTTTGGTCACGTCCGACCACAATGCATCATGGGAGCTTCCAGGCTACCTCGAGGCAGTCTTGCGGCGCCGTGACGCGGATCGCCGTGGATTGGCGTAGCGCTGTGAGGCCGAGGCTTTGTCGCTGCCGAGGTCCGCACTGATGGGGGGTCTCGTGAGCACGAACCCCAGATAGCCGAGACCTTGATGTATAGTGCCGAGGCTCCGAGAGGCGGGCCGATCTGGCGCTACCGGCTTGAGGCGGTGATGACCGGGCCAAGTAGTCCGCGCGATGTTGTTTTCGAGGCGGGATCGCGGGCAGCAGGCATCTGATGGGTGCCGATCGTGGGCATGTTGTCGAACACAAGGATGGCCGTAATCCCAAATGTATGGGCACAAAGGTATTGTGGGCGTTGATGCGACCTCGTGTCCGTCGGTCATTCTGCGGGTGTCAAGCCATCGTCCTACCGAGATTGCAGGGAGTGGTTGAAGTATTAATGGGACATGACATGCTGTCAGGAGGGTCGGTCGCAGCGGGGGCGACGGTCTATGGATAAGCTGGCCTCGCGCAATACGGAGAATGAGGCCTAACGTGAGACGGAGGGCGGAGCCTTGCGCGAGACGGAGATCGGACTCCTTGCCGAGGCCTTCCGTGAAGAGCCTCGCGCGAGGCGGAGATTGCGTCAGGACGCCGAGACCTTCTGCGCGAGGCTCGAGATGAGGCGGAGAGCCTGGCGGGCTCGGACGTGGCGGGTGAGGGGCCCACGGCTTACCTTCTAGCTTTGTATTTTGATGGGACTTAAGTGCCCCCTTTGATGTTCGCTCGGGGTACCCCGTCCTAAGGTACCCGACGAGAATCGGCATCAGCGAAAGGGCCTCGGCGAGAGGGCTTCGGCGAGAGGGCCTCGGCGGGGCGAATCGGAGAATCGGCCGAGGCCCTCGTGGTTGTCCTTCGGCTTTGATACTTGTAAGGTCTAAGCAATCTTTTCGGTTCTTGCTTAGGGTACCCCTTTTTATGGTATCCGACAAGCATATAAAGGGAATTAAGGCTGCCAAAGAAAAGCATAAAGGAATGGCAATACAACTGTCAATTAGCTAAGAATAAATTCATTTGTGATAACCCAATGCATAAACGCCTAGGCCGTTGAGAATAAATTCATTTGTGACAACCCAATGCTTAAATGTCTAGGCCACTGAGAATAAATTCATTTGTGATAAACCAACCTCCTGTCGACCATGGCATGATCATATTATGTCCTCCTCCAATAGGGTGGGGATGTCGCTAGCGGACGTGGAGGAGAAAGAAGGCACAGATGCAGGCAAGTGCTTCGGGAAATGTGCGGAGAGAGGAAGAGGGAGGGGATGCATATGGAAACGTGCGAGACCGGCGCTTCGTTTCGCACTAGCGTGCTGCTTTTTTTTTGCATTGTTCATGAGTAAAAATTATTATTTTGACTAGCGACGTCGCTAGCCGTTGGAGGAGGCCTCTGCCTCGAACTCAGCCTCAGTCAGATCACGCCGAATCCAAATATATGCCATCCGAAAAAAATACGATCACTATATACAACTGTCATAATGGCGTATTCTCTAAGCGAAAGATTTGGATGCACCTTGGCCGGCATTCGCATAATCTAAATATATGCCATCCGTCGTACGAATAAACATGATGTTTGCACATTTTTCCTTATGGACAGGGGGGTGACGGTGTTCTCAAACCGTATAGAACGGTGGCAGCTCAGACCCGGCGATCACATCTACGCCTGGTTTTTTTAAAAAATCATTCCCTACTCTCATCATGGTACCTAAATGGAAGAAGCGTACATTTATGATTTATTAAAAAGAAAAGAGGGCGGAGGTTGGTTTAGATTTGTCCTGATGAGTGCACGAATCCCAAGGTATACAATGTTGGCGTTGTACACAAGCGATTTTGCACTCGGGCGTTGCTGTTGGCAGGATTTGGTTTTGGGATTAAGTACTAACAAAAAGTAGTAACTCTTTCGTCTCTCAATCTCTCTCTCTCTCTATTAACTTGAGCGTAGTACATACAGGAATCTACGAAAGCAACGACAAGGTGATCCACTTCACCAACAATGCGCAGTCTGCCTCCTCTGGCTTTTCAGTGTCGTCGTCATCGTCCTCGTCGTCGTCGTCGTCGTCCTCCTCCTCCTTTCCGTTCTGCTGGAAGTGCCGCGATGCTATGCGTGAAGGCGGTGTTGTCGCCTGCTGCCTTGACTGCTTCCTAGAAGGAAATAATCTTCACCTCTTCGCCTACTCGGTGCCTGAGTGGTTCTGGACACGGAGCAATATTGGTGTTCAAGACACCTGCTTCATGTTACCTGAAGAGCACCCCGAGAAGGTCTTGTACGTCGCCAACAACCTGCTTCACCACAGCGACTTCGGCACTTATGACCTTACGCTCAATAACTGCTTCGACTTTGCCTTTTACTGCAAGACAGGACGCCGTTATCGTTTATCAGCAGAGTTGCTTCTTGACCCCTCGATGTCTCCGCGAGACGTGCGCCCCCCAAGGGCATGTACAATCATGTAGAGATATAGCCATACGGCTCTTGTCTACCATATCATACTAGTGGATGGCCGCGCGCCCCTGCGCGCAATCAAGTGACGTTGGAAGGTGTTTGGGATGATAATAGCTATGTCTAATATTGGATGTAACGGTGCACAACACTATAGTCTATACAGACTAAATTCTAATGCATAGAAAGATATGACATGCATCCTATCATGCAAAAGAAAGAGAGATTTAAATGCAAGGAGAAATAGAAGTGTTGTGACCCAAAAACGTAATGCCCAAAAATCACGTGCAGCATACCTGGTGGGTTTGCCGCAGTCCGACATGGATCAGCATATAGTTGAGGGCAGCAGGAAAATTATATTATGATCTAGATATGACAGTTCCGCAAGTGACCCAACTCCATAATAATTTGCAAAGGGACAAGCTGTGTGACTTAAGAAGGTAAAAACTAATAAGTAGAGAACACCTAGAATCTTCTCAAGAAAGGAACAAACATTATCAGGTAGATGTTACAAATGTATGGAAGTTCCTTCTTTGCTGCCTAAACCCCTCAGCCACCCACAAAACACGAGAAAAATATTCAGGCCTAGTTCGTTCGGAACCCATAGCTTTTCTATGCTATAAAATTGAAATCCAGGAACAGATCGAACCTTGTGTAATAGTACGTAGCTTACATTTAATTTGAAGAATGCAGTAGTCAGTATACCAGCTAACTAATATACAAAGCTGATGGAAGGCATACATCAAACCACATATCATATGAAATCAGTATTAGTACAAACTATAAAATGTGAAAATTTATTTAGGTCTGTCACATTCCAGGTCATACACGTTTCATTTAAGGATTTTCACTTTGCTACTGGGAAAACCTCCACCACCACCTTGTTTTCAAAAAGCTGGAACCTGATTTTTGTTTATCCCCAAGGCACTAAAGGTAGTCATAGAATAATCTTTCAAGGATATGAAGTAATTGTTTTTTCATCTAGAATGAGAGTTTTTTTAGTAGCATGCACACTGTACTATGAAGCCCTCGTCACAATATATCTTTGTATCGTCTATAAATTTAACACATACACCGAACCATGGGCACATATAAACAGAGAATGCCATATTGGTGCATATAGGAGCAGTAGCAGAACTAAACAGAGTGTTATCACCTTTTGGCAGCCGGAGAAGTGAGACAGAGCAGAGGAGAAGCCAGCCGCTTCGAAGAGAATCCGGGCAGAAGCCGCTTCAAAAAAATCTGGCGGGGACAAGCTGAGCCATCGGTGGAGGAGATTGGACGGCTGGGACAATTTAGGGCGACGTGGATGGTGCTTCTACCCTAGAAGCTGACGCGGTTTACAGGAATAAATAAATTAGACCAGATTGGAAATAAACTTAAGATTAGATGAACTTCCAAAGCAAGAAAACAATGACCTTTGCTGTGCTTCTTCTTCAGGCATGCAGGCACCCCACTTGAGTTCACATAACACCAGTGCAATAATTAAGATGTATCGAAAATTCGAAGGAACAGGAGAACCAAAATCTTGACGATGTAATCATTGGGAATAGGGCATGTGCTCAGAGCCAACAACATATAACTTGACGTCAGAAAGCGACGATCACAAGCAAGGATCATAAGGCTAGAAAGAACAAGAATATATGTATCAGTTCACAGGCAGTAAATAACAGAAGCTCAGATTGCACAAACGTGTGTATCGACATCACAGACAATGATCATAAGCAAGCATGAGCGGAAAACGAAAGGCAATCATCAGCAGGCAGCGTCATCAGAAGCTGCGATTTCATAACTAAGAGATAATTGCAGCCGCCTAGTCTGTCACTGGATAGGCAATAAAAATTACCCCTCACTGGTGTCTCCAAACAACACAAATTTGAACAGGTAGGAAGAGATGCATAAAAAAACAGGAACCACCACCATCGCCTCAATTACCACAGAATAGTATGTGACTCGATAGACAATAAAAATTACCCCTCACTGGTGTCTCCAAACAACACAAATTCGAACAGGTACGAAGAGATGCATAAAAAACAGGAACAACCACCGTGGCCTTAATTACCACGGAACAGTTGGCAAAAAAAATAGAATTTAACAGCCTATGATCATTGCCTGAGTTATGGACATAGCAGAGAGATGTAAAACGAAGGAAGAATCATCATAGCTCATGAGCATCGCCTTATTAGTTATGAAAAAGAAGGAGGAGATGTAGACCATGGAAAGATAGCCCATGATCATTGCATCAAACACTACAATAATCATCACTGCAGTAGCCCATTCCCTCAAAGTAAAACGTAGCAGGAAGAGAAAAGTGTATCCATCATTGAAGGTGACCAAAATGCAAACACTGAACCAGAAACCACCAGGACTAACAGGGTAGAAGGTCACATGCTCAGACGTATGGCACAATAATTGCCCGCTCTCAAAATCCAACAGAACCGATCAGGCCACAGCCTACAAAACGCAAAACAATCGTTAGTAGCATGCAGATTGGTAAGACAAGGAGACAACAATAGATCTAGGCTGAAAATGACCTTGCCTTGCTCATTTGTCTCCTTTGACCAAGATTCCCAGCTCCAAATGTCACATGCAGCGAAAAATCATGCAAGAGGAGAGTTAAAGAGAGGTAAAACAAGGGAGGGGGCTGGGAGCGAACGTGCGAGCGAACAACACGAGGAAACAGTGGATCCGTGTAGACCACCTGCACCAGCCCCTGCGGAGGAGCCGCGGCCACTGACGGCGCCCTGCTACAACGCCGATGTCGTGCACACGGCCGTGTCGGGGGCACAGACACCGGGTGAGCTCGAGCCGGTGCGCTCGCACAGGGTGGCGCCACCTACATGGCCGCACGCAGCAGGGATCCGCCGGCGCTGGCAGCCGACGGATGCCGCGGCACCGCATGCCGGGGGTGCGGTCGGCGGAGGCGCGGTGAAACGGCGGTGAGGCGGAGAAGACGCAGGCCCCCCGGCGCGTGGAGACGGCAACGGATCCCGCCTCCGCCGCGAGCTGAGCAAGGCGACAGCGGACGGGCCCCACAGTACGGTGACCGCGGAACCTAGGGTTTGAGCTTGCCCGCGGCCGTCCTGTCGCGGCGGGTCCCGCGCGCCGCGCTGGGGCATGGCCGGGTTGCCTCCACCGCCGCCTCAGCCGGCCGCGCAGAACCCTAGGTCGGCATCGCGGAAGCACCGGGCGCCAGCCACCCAGGCCGATGTGTCGCCCAGGACGGCTGCCGCGAGGGCCGACGCACGGCGCCGCGGTGACCCGCTGCACCGGCGCAGCACCCCGGCAGGTGCCGCCGTCGCCCCGCCCTTGCGGCGCGAGGAGGGAGGGGCGAGGAGGAGGAGGAGGAGGAGGGTGGGCGCCGCCGCGCCGAGGGCCGGCCGCCGCCGAGATCGGCAGGGAGAGGGAGGGAGAGAGGAAGGGACGACGGGGCGGAAGCGGCGGAGGCGCCGGTAGCGTGAGGAAGGGGCGCAGCCTCGGGAGAGACCGAGAGAGGGAGACGAAGGAAGAGTTTTTTTTTTTCGATCTAGGACGAGGAGGGGGAGAGACGGAGATATTTTTGTGGAGGGGGCGGTGCACTGTAGCGGGCGGTGGAGCGAATACGGAGCATCGATCGGGAATCGAACGGCTGAAGGATTTCAGGGTGACGTGGCGCAGCTCTCCAGCGGCCGTGAACCTGCGGTTTGTCGGTTTGTAGGGGTAAATAAATAAATAAATATATATAGAAAATATATAAAGGTCTGCCAGGCTTTTCCCATCTCTGCTCGCCTTGAGCATCTTTATAGCCTATTCGCTTGTTAGTTTCAGCCAGCCCAAATTAGTCAGTTAATAGTATTTTTTTCTCACAAAAAACTAGCACCAGTTAGCCTAAATCAGCACCAGCACCAACCAGCGAACATGCCCTTAAACTACATCGTCCACCTTGCCGTGACCAATGAACGCTGGCTGGTTTAGACACTCAGGCCCTGTTTGGTTGAGCTGTGGCTGTGGGAAAAAGCTGCTGTGGGCTGTGAGCTGTGGAAAAGCTGCTGTGGGCTGTGAGCTGTATAAAAGCTAAAAGCTGTTTGGTTAAACAAGTATAAAATATACCTTTTATCTTTATCTCTCTTGAAACAACTATGGAAGAGCTTTTTATTCCACCAATTTCGAAAAGCAGAAAACCAAAAGCCAAAAGCAGGGTCAACCCAGCTTTCAAAAATAAACTACGGAAAAGCAGCTGCTTCTGGAAAACACTCTCCAAAAACAGCCCCTTTGGTTGGCCTTTTGATTTTTGGGGCCAAAAGCCAAAGCCAAAAGCCCAACCAAACAGGCCTCAGCCATGTAGCAGGTTTGGTCACGTGTAGCACTGTAGCAGACTAGCTTTTTATCGTATTGATGCAACCGAGATCCTTGAAATATTAAGGGGGTGTTTACTTCCCACCCAAAATTTTTTTTGCAGTAAAATCGAATGTTTGATATATGTTTGGAGTATTAAATATAGATAAAAACAAAAATTAATTGTACAGTTTGCTATGAAATTGTGAGATAAATCTTTTAAACCTAATTAGTTCATGATTAGACGTAACTGCTATAGTACCTACATTTACTAATGACGGATTAATTAGACTTAATAAATTCATCTTGCAGTTTACAGATGAGCTATGCAATTAGTTTTTTTATTAATATCCGAAACTCATTCCGACGTCCCACCCCATCAACTAAACACCCCCGGCTACCCGGCTTGCTGCCGATTCGCCCCTGACAAAATATCAGACTAGTGATAATGGCTAGCTTCAAATGCCGATGCTGCAGGAATTTTGACCTTACGCTGCGCCAGAAGCGACATCTATATCTATATATACAAATACACACATCTTTATGGATCAGGGACTACTCTTTTTAGCCTAAGACTACGTTTAGTTCACGAAATAAAAATTTTTGATATCACATTGAATGTTTTGAAACATCGGAAGAGGTTTTCGATACTAATAAAAAAACTAATTACATAACTCGTCTGAAAACTACGAGACGAATTTATTAAACCTAATTGATTCGTCATTAGCGCATGTTGGTACTGTAGCACTTAAGGCTAATTATGGACTAATTAAGCTTAAAACATTCGTCTCGTAATTTCCAACCAAACTGTGCAATTAGTTTTTTTTTTATCTATATTTAATGCTCTATGCATGTGCCGTAAAATTTGATGTGATAATTTGAGATGAAAATTTTAGGTAACTAAACGCAGCCTAAATATGCGTCAGCTTTTGGAGGTGCCATAAACGCCATTATCCACGAGTGGTATTTGTGATTATATAACTATCTTAAATCAAGTCTTCTTTTTTTGGAAGATTTATTTAAATCAAGTTTTCTTCGAATCTAGAATCAAGTCACGGACGTCGATTTAGGGTTTCAACGCGATAAAAAACTGGTCTGCTACACGTGACGAAACCCTAAATGTCTCTGAGTTCTGACAGGAGGTAAAATATTACCTGTTTCTGTGTCAAACTCATGGAAGAGGAAATGCAAACAAAGAGGGAAGAGGAGATCAGGCCTGGAACGAGCCCGCCGTTGCGGCAGGGTGCAGGCGACGGGAAGGCTAGATTCTCCGCCATGGCCATGGTTGCTGTTGTCCACAGTTCAATTAGTGATTTGTTCGCGTTCGATTTGTCGAATATTAGCCGATTTATGTCTATCTGTGGTCGATTAGTTTCGATTTTTGTTCTGTTAGTGGTCGAATTGGGGAACGGTGGATTTATCGGTCATTTTGGGATTTCCTGTAGGTTGTTTGATTGATTCTCGATCTGTAGTAGCTACTGGGTGGCGTTGGTAGTTGTGGCTCTAGTTATGGTACTGATAGTGGTAGCAGTAGTGGTTGGATGTTGGAACTGGATGGATGACCTGTGTTTAGTTGGGTTGTGGTAAGAATTGTGGTGAACTGGTGATGCTTTTGGAATTACTGTTTATGGATCCAGAATAGTCGTGGTGCTTGTTAGCAGTGCTTTTGGAATTACTAGTAAGAATTGTGGTGAACTGGCATCACTTGTTTTGTAGAAGTTTGATAATATGGAAGAAGCTCTCATCTATGGACTGTGGCATGGACATTGCTGTTCTGCTATTCTGGTGCTTCAAATTCTGAAATCAATGGTAAAATTTAATTGATATTTTACAATTTTCTGATGATGTTTCAGAGGAACATAACTGTAGTAAAGATATGCTAACTGAATACCTTTTTTCACCTTGTTCTATCACAGGATCATGTTCCACCAGCCTATTTGTTGGGTACTCTTCTGAATGTCAGCTTCATGGACGTGAAGCTACCAGCATCTTTGTTGGAGACTTTTCTGGATGTCAGCTTCATGGACATGAAGCTTCTCCTTTTGTTTCCATCTTCCATGGGCCATGGCTCACAAACTGCCCTTACAAAATGATACAGATTGCAAGGTATTCATCCTGTTCAGTTCGACCTTTAGCATTGATGTCCACTGTTGTCTTAAAATCTTTGCAGAATGCAGAGATGTATTGTCTTCCACTTTGATGTTCTTTTGTCAGCTAGTTGGTTATTTTGGGATTTCCTGTAGATTGTTTGATTGATTCTTGATCTGGGGATTTGCGGCAGGTCTTTGTTCGATCCGAGGTCTTTAGATGTTCGAGTGAGGTATATGGGGGCTGGATTTAGGGATTGATGTATGTTTGGGATTCGATTTGGAGATTCCTTGAACATGTGTTCTCTTTTGTCCTCCAATGTGATATATCAGTTTACCATTGTTTGTCCGATTATGCTAGCTCTTACTGATTTCCATTGCCTCACCTGTTAGGGCTGTAGAATATCTTATCGAATTTGTACGAGAGTTAATATTATCATTTCTTGATGTAACACCTTTTTTAAAAAATTCTAAGGATAAGTTTTGCCTCATTGTTAGTAGCTCTTTCGTATACAGCCAAAAGACTCCAGTTTCTTCCCTCCTCCCCTTCTGTAAATTGCATGGAATTGGTGTGGACCAGTGATATAGGGAAGGTTGTTCTTTGCTAATAATAAGAAAGTAATGTGGCACTCTTATCTGACAGGGGAACCTCATGGAGGTATGAAGCCATAACATAACCAGGGGAACAAAGAGTTATTTTTCATCATCTGGGTGCAGATTCACTATTGCTGTGATGGGTTAAAGCCACGAACCTGTCTTGGGAGCTGAATGGGGGAAGAAATGGAGAATCTGAGAGGTGAGGGAAGTTCAGATCGAGCAGCAGGATCACTGTCAATCCGCTAATATAAATGTTTTGTAATTTTTTCTGTTATTATCAATTTTGCGTAGCTCTTATCAATGAGTTTGTTTAATTAGAACCGTGTTAGTCCCTGTTTCTTTAGGTTCTAAGTCCTAGATTTTGGTGCTGTGTTGATTGGGGATAGAGCTTGTCTTAAGGACAATAGAGAGCATATGCCGTTCTTTCGTATATAACTTCACAAGAAATTCCTTACTAGGAAATTGAGTCCCTCATTTATTCATGGCCTAATTTGTTTGTCTTGTATAGGCTGTGCTGGTGTTGATGTTTTACCTACATTTTTTTAATTCAAAGCCCTGTTGTGTTATGTATCACATTTGTTTTAGATGGCTATCACAAGTTATGTATCCCCTTTAGCCGTATTGATATCCCCTTTAGCTGTAGCTGCGTAGTAATTGCATATTGAAACTAGTTGTAGCCAGGACTAATAATGGTTGCAACTGGGAACCAACCTGAGCTATAACTATTGTATACCAGAAACATTAGAATTGCATCTGCTTTGTATCCCTAATTGTAACTCTGTGTTAATCGGACTTGCAACTGGAGGTCATTGAGTTTGTAAGTACTTCATCTGCAGCTAGTCGTAGCTGAGAGTAACTGCATATTGCACTATATTCCTAATCGTAACTACTTGTAGATGAGACCAATCCTGGTTGGAACCCTGGGAACCAGCTTGAGGTATAACTATTTTATAATAGAAACATGAGAACTGCAACTGCTATATTTTTCTAATTGTAACTGTGTATTAATCAGACTTGCAATTGGCTATAATTGAGTAATTACTTTAGTTGCATATAGTTTAGTTGAGTAGTAATTGCAAATTGCAACTAGCTGTAACTGAGACTAATTATGTAGAGGCAGACGGATAGGGCCGCTGACCCTTTTGAAGCAAGGGAGATATATTTTATTGTATCAATCAGTTTACCACTTTTCATTTTAAAAATGTATCTGGACTTTTAAATGTCACATGTTAGAAGTTTAGTAACACTGGTATATAACTAATTTTACTATATTAGAATTTGTGTAATTTTCGAATTAGGGTTGGTGTAATTTTTTTCTTGTAGATAGAACTAGTTCACCTTGAAACTTTGTATGTGTGTTTTATCTATTAAAAATAGGTCTTCTTTGAGATATTTTTTTCATTTGAATATTAGTTGTATATTTTCAAATGAAGATGGTTAATACCATATGTATGTGCTAGTTTCAGAATTGCTGTTTACTTAACAATCATTGGGTTTTTCCTCTGATCAAAGAATAACTTCAGCTGATGTTCTGTAGGTACAACTGCATGCTGATGAATTGATCAATGGGTAAGGGCTAAGGAGCCTATTATTAAGATTCTCATACTGCAATTACTAGATCTTAGATTCACTGGTGTTTACACTAATATACTTTATTGCTTGTTTATCAGGATCTCTCTCTCTCTCTCTCTCTCTCTCTCTCTCTCTCTCTCTGTCTCGTGTGTGTCTCTTCTTTAGGGTTTATCTATCCCCTTACCCGCATCTTTTTGGATTTTGCTTCTCAATTTGATCGACGCACGTGTCCCATTATTGTACTGAACTGTGTCGTTTTCATTTCTATGTTTTTTTCTGATGGTGGATTTGGTGGCCGGACTAGGGATTGTTTTTGTGCGCTGTGGTCTCCCTGTTTGTGGATGTTAGTTTCTGGGATTTAATTTTTCTAGACAACTTTGATGAGAGATGAGGCTGGGTGGGGGCAAGGAGCGACTCTTGGATGGAAGGTCTGTTTTAATTTCATACTTGTTTATGTTTGAATCGTTTGAGTTTTTTATGTGCATTTTCCGATGGTGGATTCTGGGGCTGTGACCTGGGGGTTGGCAGGTTCGAGGGGAGGGGGGTGGGGTCTGGCAGCGGCGTAGCAGTCTCCTTGGTTATGTTTATTTGCAGCAGAATTATTTTTGTGCAGCTTGATTCATCCTGAAAGCTTGGTGAACATGTGATGTGGGGTGGGTGAAGGGAGTACGCTTTGTGTCTATGTTAATGAAGGGATTGGACAGACAGATCTTTTGGCCCCTTGTATGTTGTTTCCCATTGATGTTTGTGCTGTAAGTTAGATTATTTATTTCTTTAGTTCAGTAATCTTCATTTTCTAGTTTCAAGTATGATCTGTGTCAGTAAGCCATGATAGTCGAGGTAGCCCATATGTCACTTCCAGTTCTCCATATGTTATATTAGATAAATAGGTGTTATGTTGGACATTAACAAACAAATTTAGTCCTATTACCTATCAGTAGAGTTTTGCTAGTATAATTGCCTTACAGAACTAAAATTTTACCATAAAAGCATCCGATCCTGAAGTAATGAAGAAATCTAGTTCTATCAGTGATACATTGACATGAGTTGGTAATGCTTATGCTGATTATTCTTGTGTGATGCGTTTAGGGTAAAGCTCAAAACATTTGCCGTATATGAAATCTATATTTGGGATGAAGCTGTTGATTTTTATTTTCTCCCAGAATGCATATGCTACATTTCGCACAATGTGAGTCCCTTTCTGACCAAGTTCTGGTCCTTTTTCTTATTTTTTCTCATTCTAAAAAAACAAAGGGAGATGTGCTAGTCTGACCAAGCTCTTGAGGTGTTAGTTTTAGATATACGTTATCCCCCTATGGTTTGCAATTCATCTTTTGTTGGAGGTTTGATCCTGTAAAGGAGTGGTAAAGTTGTTAAAAAATGAGGCACATCTTTTTTAGTTGTTTCATTCAGTTTTGGCTTTTTAGTGCTTCCAGTCATGGCCTCTTGTGTGTTTATTTGTTAGCTATTTTTTTCCAAGTTGCGATTGCACCATAGAAATTCTTGTAACTATCTATTAGTGTCCTATGTAATCTTGTGGTGTGCGGGAACGTATAATTTGGTTTGGTCGGTGAGGAGTTCATTGGCTAGCTTATATGGGAAGCCTGCAACTATTTATATAAGCTAGCTGCAACTAGAATGCAACTGGTTGCATCAATTATAAGCTGTATTTTTTTTAAATGGCTATAGAATGTGGAATTTTGTAGTTAGTATGTGTTCCTAGTTGTAATTACTCTATATCCCAAATTGTAACTGAGTATGAAATGGACTAGCAATTGTCTGTAATTGAGTTTGCAATTACTTTAGCTGTGCCTAGTTGTAGCTGAGTAGTAATTTCATATCATGACTAGTAGTTGTCTAACCCTAGGTGCTGTTAGAAGTGAATGTAAATGAACAAGTGATCGGAAGAACTGTCTGTTTCATTGATCTGTTGAATGATTATATATATATATGAAGGGGTGTGTTGAAAGGACACAACCGTTCACCAAATCTCACGTCTAAAGGACGTGCCCCTTTGGTGACATGGTTAACTGTCTAATCTTATCACTAACTGCACCTATTACTAACTGCACGTGTGGATGAGATCACCATGGGAAGGGGTGTCTGTTGGGAATAGACACCGTTTCACAACACTCCCCCTTATCGAATCTTTCTTGAGATCAATGTAGCTGCAAGTTGGAATTCCTCGAAAAATCCCACGGAAAAAATCCGAGGAATATATGGATATGCCATAAAAACTCCTTTAAAACCTTATTGGAAAATAAGAAGAAAATAACATATTGTGTGTGATTTAAATAAACCACTATGTCATTGGTATCTCATTAAAAACCCCAGTGGGGAAAAAATATTGGAGATACGACATAAAGATAACACCCCAAAAACCTTTTAGGAAAAATGTGAGGAGCAATATAAAGTGATATGCCGCTAAAACTCCTGTAAAAATCCAGTGGAAAAATTAGGAGAAAATGTGTTGATATATTATTGTTATTGCCTCTTGGATAACTCACGTTAAAAAACATTTTCAGGAAAAAACCATGGATGAGTTGTGTAGGCAATATGTGTCTTTGATATTTCTCACAAAACCCCAATGGGAAAAATAGAAAATATGACACATGCTTATGTTAATATTACCTCATTAAAAACTTTAACAAGAAACCTTGCGAGTAAAACTTGTGAAAGAAAAAAGTGTAATATGATACTAGTACATGTCAGCATTTAGGGGATGTCTTCCCCTGATTCTTGCAAATTTCGAAGTCGTTGCATACCAATTTCATGTACAAATTTTTGAAACATAGATGTTGGTAAGGACTTAGTAAATAGGTTAGCGAGATTATCACATAACTTGATTTGCAAGATGTTTATTTTTCCGCTTTCTTGTAATTCATGGGAATAAAATAGTTTAGGAGCAATATGTTTAGTGATATTGCTCTTTATGTAACATGTTTGCACCTGTGTAACACAAGCAGAATTATCTTCATAGATAATTATAGGTGATTTAATTGAACCAATACCACATGACTGTTGTATGTGGTTAATCATTCTGCGAAGCCATACACATTCACGTGATGCCTCGTATAGTGCAATAATTTCAGAATAATTTGTAGAGGTCGCCGTCCGAGTCTGTTTAGAAGACTTCCATGAAATAGCTGTACCTCCATGTAGGAATACAAATCCTGTTTGGGATTTGCCATTATGGGGATAAGATAAGTAGCCAGCATCCGTGTATCCAATCATAATGGGATCATAATTTTTCTTAAAGAATAAACCAAAATCCTTAATGCCATTAAGATATTTGAGGATATGCTTCACTCCCGTCCAATGACGGTGAGTTGGATCTACACTATGTCTAGCTAGTAAGTTCACTGCAAATGTGATATCAGGTCTGGTGCAATTTGCAAGATACATAAGTGCTCCAATGACACTGAGATATGGAACCTTGGGTCCCAGTATGTTTTCTTCAATATCATATGGTCTAAATGAATCTTTCTCCATTTCTAGAGAACGAGCAACCATGGGGGTTTTAGAAGGATAAGATTTGTCTATATTGAATTTCTTCAATATTTTTTGGATATAGGCTGATGTAGGGTTGAGATGGCGGACTAGAGGGGGGTGAATAGTCCTTTTTAAAAATAATTGCACTGGCTAACTGAAACAAATGCAGAATTAAAACTATCGGTCTTGTCAAGACTACATCCCTTTATCTAAGTTTATAAGCACCTTATAAGGATCCTAATTAGGCAACAAAGGTGTCGGGCTATCTACAGCTCACCTAACCAATTCTAAAAGCAAGGTTCACACAAACCTATGCAACTAGTAATTCAAGCACGGGGGAGCTCCTACACAACTAGTATGCAAAAGCACAAAGCCTAAGCTCGCTAGCAGTGCTCAATAACAAGGCAACTAATGCCAAATTAGATAGTGCAAATTATTTAGCTACACAAATTAAGCAAAGTAACTAACCGCAAGGGAGCTACTTCTATGCTACACAAGTAAGAAGGTAACTAGCAAGCTACACAAGCTAGCTAATTACAAGAGCAACTACACAAGAATAATATATATGAAAGTAAATACAAGCTTGTGTAATGGGGATGCAAACCAACGAGAAGACAAGGATGACACGGTTCACTTGGTTGCCATAAAGCTAGTCCCTGTTGTGTCGATCGTTCACTTGGTGGCTTGGAGAGCTAATAGGCGTTTCACAAGCCTAGCCCGACAATCGGGCGCCGCAAGAACCCCACGGACTAAGTGAGGATAGCTCAATGACACACTCAACTAGAGTTGCTCTTTGCGATCCCCGCGGGGCAAGCACAGCACCCCTCACAATCCTTCTCGGAGCACCGCACAATCTTCTTGCGTGCTTCGACGGAGCCACAAGCCACCAAGCCGTATAGGAGGTGGCAACCTTTAAGAGTAACAAGCACCACTGGCTTGCAACTCGATCACCTAGTGTCACTCGATGCAACTTCATGATGCAATCGCACTAGAATCACTCACTCACACAATTGGATGATCACTATCAAGCATATGTGAGTTAGAGGGCTCCCAAGCACACCTACACAAGCCACTAAGGCTCAAGGGTGCTCAGCCACCAGCCCAAGGCCGGCTAAGGCTCCTATTTATAACCCCACGAACAAATAGAGCCGTTACCCCTTCACTGGATAGAAATAGCACTGATCGGACGCATCCGGTCAACTCCACTCTACCACGTGTCCTACTCAAATGAGTTAGCCGTTGGCGCCTAACGTCTCTTTCTGACACGCGCTGACAACACTAATCGGACGCGATGCTTGGAAACAATCAGACGCCCCCTGGGTAGTGTCAGGTGTCAGGTCGAGTCCAGAGAGCTCCCGGAGCCGCTCTAGACCGATCGGACGCACCCAGCGTCAGGTCACTCACAGCTGCGCGCGCCACCTCCTCTGACCGGACATGATGCTTTGCAGAGTCCGATCACGATCAAAAACCACATCGAGAGGTCCAGGGCATGACCAGATGTGTTAGGTCACAGCCGAACGGACGCACGCCAGAGTCCGGTCACCACTGCCTTAGCTGTTCATGCCTGGGCTAAATACCGGACGCGTCCGGTCCCAATATCGGACGCGTCCGGTCACCTCTGCACCACTGTCCGAGCTAAGGGTCATGAACTGGACGCGTCCGGTCCCAACGTCGGACGCGTCCGGTCACCCTGTGACCAGTGCTTTCAACTCGTTTTCTTCACCAACTTCTTCTCCTTTGCAAATATGCCAACACCACCAAATGTACACCACCATGTGTAAGTGTGTTAGCATTTCACAAACATTTTTCTAAAGGATTAGCACTCTTTCCTCAATGTCACTTGATCCTAACACGTATGCAAAGTTAGATCGCTTAAGTGGCACTAGATGACCGATATGCAAACAAGTTTGCCCCTCTTGATAGTACGGCTATCTATCCTAAACCCGGTCATAAACTTCTCTACACACCTATGACCGGTGAAATGAGATGCCCTACAAATATACCTTTGCCTTGCGCATTCCAATTCCATCTCCTCCAATGTTGATGCAACACATGCACCAACAAATCACCAAATGATATGATCCACTTCATATCATCACGTGACCGTATTGGTTCATCAATCTTGACTTCACTTGCTCTTCACTGTTGCCTTGGTCCATTGGTGCCAAGTCATCACTCAACTTGCCCTTCACACTTGCAACCGGTCCATCAAGCCAAGTCTTGTCTTGATCTTCTCTATCTTAGTCACATGACTCAATGTCATGTCTCATATGCATTGAGCTCCTTCATCACATATGTGAGCCTTACAACAAATCCAAGCCATCTTCACCTCCATGGCATGTGTTGCTCACACAAGTGTACCCGTGGACTAATCACCTGTGTATTACACTTAAACACATATTAGTCCACCTAGGTTGTCACTTAATTAACAAAACCAAACTAGGGACATTTCAGCTATTTATGCACTAAAATTCCTGAGGGAAGGTGCTCAAGCTGTAAGCCTAAGCAATATTTGGTCTTATTTAAATCCTTCATCTCGAACTCCGTCTTTAGGTGATTGCGTGCTTCATCTATATCCTTTGGGCTGCCAATGATATTTAAATCATCAACATATACGGATATAATACAAAATCCCGTTGGAGATTTCTTAGTGAAAACACATGGGCAATCATCATTGTTAGTGTATACCTTCGTTAGAAGGAACTTTCTCAGTCGGTTGTACCACATTCGTCCCGACTGCTTTAAGCTATATAGTGACTTGAAGCTTTACACAATTCATGTTGCGATTTGCGTTTGGATTCGAAATTTGAATTCCATCAGGAGCCTTGTTGACGGTAGTTAACAACCATTATAAACTGTCAATATAACATGTATAAGGGCATAAATATAATCACCAACGAAGGTCTAGGGGTTTAAACTAACAAATTCCATGAGTTTTAGTGAATCTGTATTTTCTGCAGGGTTTATCCAAAAAACCGTCAAGGTGGATCTAGATGTCAGAATTAATCGCGTTTATCCGCAGCGAAAACTACCCTAGAAGGTTCCAGAAGACTCGAGAGGACTCCACACCGAAGCGGAGGGCGAGACGACGCCACACCTGCAGGTCGGCCGGCCCCTGGGGCCCACTATCAGCCTCCGCATCGTAATGTGGTTCTCCACTGCCTCCTAGGTTGCATCTATGCCGTCCTTTAAGTCGGTTTGATCCGAGGGCTCAGGATTGATGCTTCGGCTTATATATATACCAGCCCCTGCTAGCCCCCCGGGTAGATAAGTCATTTGAGAAGACAGAAACCCTAATCATCCTCATAGCTCCACCAAATTCTAGGGTATAGCTAGTTAGGGTAGGTCTAGAGGGAGGCAAGCAGGCTTCGCTTGGATTCCTGATCTTGTCAAGAGCGTGGTTTGGTATAATCTTTGTACCCTTTCTCTTTTGTATCTCCATTACTTTTATATGTTTGCTGCAATTGTTATGACAACATTGGTATTCACAATATTCATGTTCTTAGTTATAACGTTCATCGTCTACTTTGATTATATACTTAGTATAGCTAGTTAATCATTATGTTTATGCATAAGTTCGTATAGTGCTCGCTCTGGTGTACACGGGGTGAGTGGTCGATATTGTGTAAGCGTGGTGCTTATACGTTATTTACCTGCAGATACACCCTATATTCCGGGTCATGTGGTAGATCGCGGATGTGACACTCTCGTTGAGTCCTTTGTAGTCCACTCCCCAAATATAGGTGCAAGTAGGGTCCGGTTATGAAGGAAGAACAAGCTATGTTCTTAATCTTCCTTACTAATATCCCTTATGTGTAGATATAAAGATGACCTTAGTCATGACTACTAGGTGTAATTGCACTAGTCAATGTATGCTTTGACTTGTAATTAAGAATGACTTAGGAATTATTCATCTAATATTCTACTTGTGGGAAGGCACATGAAGATGCAAGTGCACATCTTCAACATTTCTTGGAGATCTGTAGCACTTTCATCATCAAGGGAGTAACCAGAGACGCCATACTACTTCGCCTCTTCCCATTCTCACTCTTGGGGAAGGCGAAGCAATGGTTCTACGCCAACAAAGATAGAAACACTACATGGGATAACAGCTCCACCACCTTTCTAGCCAAGTTCTTTCCCACAGGCAAGACTAATGCTCTGCATGGGAGAATTTCAAGTTTTCAGCAGCAACACGATGAATCTATCCCTGAGGCTTGGGAACGCTTTCAAGATTATATATTAGAATGTCCTCATCATGGGATGGAGAATTGGCTACTCATGCAGACCTTCTACCACGGGTTGAGCAATAGTACCCGTGAGACTATGGATGCTGCTGTTGGAAGTGCCTTCCTGTCACTCACTATCCCAGCTACAATAGCTCTCGTGGAGAAGATGGCCTTCAACCAAGGCTGGAATGAAGAATGAGTTCAGACCCGCAAGAGACGTGGAGGTATGCATCAACTCAAAGAGGTAGACATGTTGTTTGCCAAGATGGACTTGCTGATGAAGAAGCTTGAAGACCGAGCTAATGAGAAGCAAGAAGTCATGCACATTCATGATTCCCGCATGACGTGTGAAGAGTGTGGCAACACTGGGCATTCAGGGAATAGTTGCTCTGAAATTCATGAGGATGTGAACTTTGTCAACAACAACTACTTTCATCCTCAACAGAATCAAGGATGGAGTCAGCAACAAAGGTCAAACTACCAAGGTAACTATCAAGGTAATAATTTTAATAATTTCAATCAACCACCATTGAGAGAATTAATTGCTGGCCAATCCAAACTTATAGAGGGATTATCTAGAAAGGTAGCTACCAATGATAAAATTCTAGAGAACATAAATAACAGAATGGATAGCTTTGCTTCTGCCATTAAGAACCAGCATAGTTTTAATAAGATGATAGAATCACAAATAGGTCAGCTGGCTGCTGCTGTTACTCCGTCTGACAAAGGTAAGATTTTGGGGCAACCAGAAGATCTAGAAACTGCAAATCTTATCGATATTCACAATGCAG
This sequence comes from Miscanthus lutarioriparius, assembly GCA_904845875.1. Taxonomy (NCBI): domain Eukaryota; kingdom Viridiplantae; phylum Streptophyta; class Magnoliopsida; order Poales; family Poaceae; genus Miscanthus; species Miscanthus lutarioriparius. Next base: position 91,243,779 of record CAJGYO010000014.1, read on the forward strand.
CTTACTTTTACAAGGAGCCATCGACGAGAAGGTGGATAGATTATTCCCTATCCGACAAGAAAGGTGATCCAGGGAGACCTATCATCCGCATCGCCATTGGACCTCACATCTTCCAGGAAGCTGTCTGTGACTTGGAGCGAGTGTCAACATCATGCCTAGGGTAAATTATGAGAAGATTCTAGGAGATCCTTTATTGTACACAAATATGCATTTTCAGCTTGTAGATCAGTCACTCTGCTACCCCAAAGGAGTTCTTGAAGACGCCATTGTTCGAGTGGGACAATCATATGTTCCCGTAGATTTTGTGGTTCTAGAAATAGGTGGAGATGAAAGGGCACCCATTATCTTGGGCCGACCTTTCGTAAGCACCGCAAAAGCCATCATCTATGCGGACAACGCAAAGATCTGTTTCACCATCAAGGATAAGAAGGAAAAGTTCTCTTTTAAGAACCGCATCTTGCAATCTCCTAGTCATCCACAAAAGACGTACCTGCCCAAAGAGACAACAGTGATCAAGAAGAAGAACAACCGGAGAAGGAGAAAGAACAAGACCAGATAGCCACAAGAAGAATTAGTTAACATGATCAACACACTCCGATCAGAGTATGACCACCTCCTAGCTTCACCATTCCTTGCTAAGAAGGATGATCCAGGCGTACCCACGATCGAGTGTACCATTGGATAAAGAATCTTCCACAAGACTTTCTGCGATATTGGATCGGGTGTCAACATAATGTCTAAGGTAACGTATGGATATTTATTTGGTGATGAACCTTTGTTCCATACATATATGCAATTGCAGATGGCGGACCAATCAATCCGATTTCCAGAGGGGATAGCTAAAGATATCATGGTAAGAATACATGATCATTATGCTCTTGCCGACTTCGTGGTTCTAGACATGGGAGAAGAAGAAGACGATACACCCATTATCCTTGGAAGACCGTTCCTCAACACCACTAATGCGATCAGCTACGTTGGATCTGGACAAGTCCACTTCCAATTTCCTAGAGAAAAGGTACGCTGTTATTTCAATAGTTATACCACTTATGAACAACCGAAGAAGTCCCGCTCCAAGTGGAGACGTCGATCATCCCAACGCCTAAAGAATCAATTCCCAAGGGATGAAGGGGAAGAACCTGAAGAACCCGTGAAAGACGAACCTACTCTGCCAAAGTCAAGTCCATAGACCAAGCAGGTATGGAAAGAAAAGGTGACATCATCCGAGTCAACATCACTAGAGGTGCAACCATCATGGTCTCCATCCTTGGGAACGACAAATGCACCCAAGGAATGATTAAGACTGGAAAAGTCTTGTCCGGAGGACTTAAAATTTTAAACCCTCACCGAAAGGTAACATTGGTAGTTATCCATATTTACTTTTTCGCATTACATGAATTATTTTTTATTTTAGCATATTTACTTTTCTGCATTAGCATTGCATTTACAAAAGAAAAATAAAAAAGTTTTATCATTGCATTATAAATCTTAAGCCCCATGTGAATAAATCTACGGCGTAAAAACCCGCAAGAATATTCACCGTGGTGGCATAAAAATTAAAAATACTGTGCATACATATTTTTTGTTCTACATATCATAAATAAAAAAATAAGAGTGTATATTAGGTAAACATCGTGCTAAAATTCTGCCAATACAAAAATATTTCTAACCCTCTAGGACAACTAATCTCTAGACGGCTGACCGCTTACCCCTTATCCTAACCCGTTCCACAAGTTTTGGTGTTCTTGTTGGTATTTTACAGGATGATATGATCAAGAGCAAGTTCACCCTATTGACTTCATCTCTCTCCATTTCGGGACAAGAAGAACATCCGCTGGCAAATCTGTTCTAAGGAGGATCACTCGGCTTCAACATTCGACCACGCCAACATCTAGCATGGGGGAAGGGCATCCCCTAGTATCTAGATAAGTATTTCTTTCCCTTTGGTTTTACTACTAAATATGTTTGTTTCATGCTAAAAAAATATAAAAAGATGCATAACTAAAAGCAAAATAAAAAGTTATCTTTGTCTTATATATATTAGTAAGTTGTGATCTTAAAAGTAAGAAAACAAAATAAAAAGGTGTGTCTAGTTTTCTGTTTTTAAGAGCTGAATAAATAAAAAGGACTCTGTAGATAATCTCTTGCAATGGAAATGATGAATAGTTGCTCTGTTGTAATTCCTTTCAAGTACCTAGTTTTCAGCCTTGAATTCTCCCGAGTTTTGGATACGACTGTTTTGATATAAGAATTTACTCTGAACTTGAAACTCATGGGTAGCATATACTTGATCTAAGTCTAGGTAATTGACGGTTATGATATGAGAAGGTCTGAGCGGCTGTTTATCTTGTTCGAAGTGACACTAAAAGTTCTGGAGATTTATCTTTTAAAAAAACATAAAAATACTTCATGACGAGCTCCTGTGTGACAATGCTTGAATTCCTACCAGTCATATATGTTATTTAGATTAGGAAAACTTTCACATATATATGCTGCTTGTATTGCATTGAGTTTTATCAAGCTTTGTTGACTATTATGAGAGGTTTATCATGCTCTCAAATTCAAGATCACGTACACACCACCTACATATGCACACCTCTTGCACTGGGGGTAGGCGCAAAAACATGCCATTCCATCTAGATTCACCCAAAAATGTTTTACTCCTACACTAGGGGTGAACACTAAAAAAATGCCCTGTAGGATATCCACCAAATAGATGCTCCAAGTTCTTGTTGCTATCTCTCAAAAGCTTTGTTGCAAAAAAGAAACATGTGGCTATGCAAAAGTTATTCAAAAAAGAAAAAAAGAGGTAAAAAATGGACAAGTATCCGAGATATTAAAAACAATGGGTACTTAGATGCCCGCTAGGAAAAAAAGATGAATAAGATAGCCCATGTTTTCTTGCAAAGTTATTCTTAGTTCCAAAAGAGAGATATGTTTTCAAGGATCATAATAGAATTAGGTTAGCCACCAAATATATCCACCGTTTACATCCACACACATGCACATCTTGATTTGATTGTATGACTCAACTCTCTTTGGATCCGAGGTTTGACTTTACAATATGTGTACTGCAAGTATGCTCTTTCATGCTGTCTCCACTCTTATAAGCTCCATATAAGCTTTAGTTGTAGGAAGAGAAAGACATAACATAACTTTTGCCTTGGTGAGGATCCATAAATACCACATATATTGAGAGACTTGAGAGTCTCATACAATGGAAGCTCTGAGTTTTATTTTGAAAACTTATAAAAACTCCGAAATAATGGTTGAGCAAAGAACTTGAGATACAGTGCTTGACTTGATTGTTCTGTCGTTCAATTGCTCAAGACCCAAGTGAAGGCTAAGAAGCCCCATGGTTGAAGGTAATATGGGTAAGTTTGAAAGTCAGATCGGTTCATTCTGATCCAGAGAAGAATTCATGTTTGAACGCATGTGTACTTTTGAGGAGCGAAAACATTGACACAGCTCCTGATCCATTTACTGAGTTTAGCTTTGCTAAGGGACTAGCAAAGGTTAAGCTTGGGGGAGTTTGTTGATAGTAGTTAACAACCATTATAAACCGTCAATATAACATGCATAAGGGCATAAATATAATCACTAACGAAGGTCTAGGGGTTTAAACTAACAAATTCCATGAGTTTTTGGCGAATTTGTATTTTATGCAGGGTTTATCTAGAAAACCGTCAAGGTGGACCTAGATGTCAGAATTAATCGCGCTTATCCGCAGCGAAAACTACCCTAGAAGGTTCTAGAAGACTCGAGAGGACTCCACACCGAAGCGGAGGGCGAGACGACACCACACCTGCAGGCCGGCCGGCCCCTGGGGCCCACTGTCAGCCTCCACGTCACAATGTGGTTCCCCACTGCCTCCTAGGTTGCATCTATGCCGTCCTTTAAGTCGGTTTGATCCGAGGACTCAGGATTGATGCTTCGGCCTATATATACCAGCCCCCCAGGTAGATTAGTCATTTGAGAAGATAGAAACCCTAATTATCCTTAGAGCTCCACCAAATTCTAGGGTATAGCTAGTTAGGCTAGGTCTAGAGGGAGGCAAGCAAGCTTCGTTTGGATTCCTGATCTTGTCAAGAGCGTGGTTTGGTATAATCTTTGTACCCTCTCTCTTTTGTATCTCCATTACTTTTATATGTTTGCTGCAATTGTTATGACAACATTGGTATTCACAATATTCATGTTCTTAGTTATAACGTTCATCGTCTACTTTGATTATATACTTAGTATAGCTAGTTAATCATTATGTTTATGCATAAGTTCGTATAGTGCTCGCTCTGGTGTACACGGGGTGAGTGGTCGATATTGTGTAAGCGTGGTGCTTATACGTTATTTACCTGCAGATACACCCTATATTCTGGGTCATGTGGTAGACCGCGGATGTGACACTCCCATTGAGTCCTTTGTAGTCCACTCCCCGAATATAGGTGCAAGTAGGGTCCGGTTACGAAGGAAGAACAAGCTCTATTCTTAATCTTCCTTAGTAATATCCCTTATGTGTAGATATAAAGATGACCTTAGCCATAACTACTAGGTGTAATTGTACTAATCAATGTATGCTTTGACTTGTAATTAAGAATGACTTAGGAATTATTCCTCTAATATTCTACTTAACCATGCTAATGCCATAGAAAGGAGTACTCTGAGTAATTTATCATTGATCCATACTTATCATATATATAATTTATCCTATGACTTACCCCTGTTGTGAGTAGAATATTGGTTATGGTTTGCTTCTCCATTACATGTCTGTGCCAGACCTTCCTTGTGGTAAAATATAAATAAACGATACTTGGAATACTCTCGGGTGAAGTGCTACAATGGTATATTATCTGTGCGCTTGCAGATCCCTTTCATATATATATATATACATATTCTTCATAGTCACATAAAATAATAAAGAGCTGCTTAGTAGTAATGCTAAGTAGTACCAACAAGCATATCTGATATCATCACTAGGGATGACAACCTGGTAAGTAATGTTAAGAGATGTAGGCATACATTAGGTGACTACTAAAACAAGTGGCAAGTTAATAAATACCAACAAGCCTTCATGTATATGTCCGAATCAAGTGACCCATAAAGATATGCTATCACTACATCCATCAACTGCATAGATAGATGATTTTGAACTGCCAATGATATTAAGTATCGAAAAGTAATTCCACTCATAACTGGAGAATAAGTTTCACTGTAATCAATGCCGGGTCTCTGCATGAACCCTTGTGCTGCAAGCCTCGCTTTATATCTCACCACCTCATTGTTCTCATTTTGTTTCCGAACAAAAACCCATTGGAATCCCATAGGAAAGATTTTGGGAGGTGTAGATATTACAGATGTGAATACCCCTCTTTTTGTGAGCGAGGCTATCTCAGCTTGGATTGCTTTCTTCCGTTGAGTAGTCCGAGGGCTTTTTGCACTCTGCCATGGTCTTGAGATCTGGATCATTTAGGAAGATTTCTGCAATTGCTGCGGAGAAGTACATGTCGACAACTGTAGTCTTACGATCGTATGATTCTCCAGAATCAATATAGTTAATGGAAATTTCTTTCACCCCATTAAGTGACTCGTTATTTCTCAAAACTATGTAGTCAGGGTGTTCTGATGTCCCAGGATCAGAATTTGGATGCACAGTTGATCTGGGTTGTGGATTTGATCCGGGTTTTGGATTTTTATCCACTATTGGGTGTCTACCAACTTGAGGTTGGCTTGCATTTACCGATTTGGAGGATCTAGTCCTCAGTATCCTCGGACGTTTACTTTGAGCATTATCCTTAGGAGCGGCCGTACTTCTCCCCCTCTTCTTCGGAAGTCGGAGTTGAATGGTTTTTATTGGTACCTTCACTCTTTCGGGTGCATTATGAGCAGGATAAGAGGATTTTGTGACACCCTTATAATCAGTAAATGCTTCTGGCAGATTGTTTGCAATGTGTTGCAAGTTGGCAGGCAGGCGGTGATGGGAACCGGTAAGATCCACCACCATTGCCGCCACCGCCACGTGGAATGCCCACTTTGGAAGAGCTGTACTAAAGGGACGAAGAGCATCATCACCAACAGACCCAGATGATGGGAAGGCTAGTCAACGTTATGGAGGCAATGTAGGGCAACCAAGGGTTATGTTAGCCTTGTGGGTATCAAGCCTTTCTACAAACCAACCCTCCAGTCTCCATCGAGGAAAAGATCCAATGACTGCGGATCACTGGCTCTGCACTATAGAGCAGAAGTTCACTCTCATCCACTGCACCGATGAGGAGAAGGTCAACTTTGCCGCTCACCAGCTTTATGAGTCCGCAGGCACATGGTGGCACGACTATCGAGCTCGCTTGCAGCCCAATGCTCGTCTCACTTGGCAGGAGTTCAAGACTGCCTTTTGCGGATTCTTCATTCCCACAGGGGCAATGGCGCTCAAGGCTACCGAGTTCCGTAACTTGGTGCAAGGCAAGATGTCCTTGATGGAGTACACCAACAAGTTCAATGAGCTGGCTCAATATTTTCCCACTGACATCCCAACTGATGAGGTGAAATGTGTGAAGTATGAGAATGGTCTTTCCTTTGTGATGTAAGAGAAAGTGTGCAACAGCCCGCGCACAAACTTTAATGAGTTAGTAAGCATTGCTATCACAGCTGAGAGCAAGAGGAATGCGGTGGAGAATGACAACCACAAGAGGGCCACACTTGCTCAAGGGCAGGGTTTGTCCTCAAGGCAGAAGACCGTACAAGCACCGCCAAGAATCCTAGGTTTTGCAGCACCGAGGCCGATGTGGATTGCATCTCGCTCGTAGCAGCGTGCACCTTCTACACCCGTTGCCAGAGGCCCAAGAGCGTGCTACGAATGTGGTGGCTATGGTCACTATGCTCATGACTATCCTCGCAAGAAGCAGCAAGTGAATGCACCGCGTGCGCAGGCTCCCAAGCGCGCCGGTGGCGTTCCCAAGAAGGATGCCCAATTGCACTATGTGATCGCTGAAGAGGCAGCTGTGGATGATAGCATCATTGTGGGTAAGTTGAGCATCAACTCCATCTCAACAAGAGTATTTTTTGATTCTAGAGCATCGCATTCATTTATTCATGAGGGCTATGTTCGGGCTAATAAGTTTCCAACCAAGGAGGTTGATAAGGGTTTCTAGATATTTGCACCTAGAATTACACATGAGTCCAAACACATAGTTAGCCAAGCTAAGTTGGAGTAGCAGGTTTGAATTTTTAGGCCAACTTGCTTATTCTTAAGTTAGGAGATGATATAGATGTCATTTTGGGTATGAATTGATGGTCCGACATCAATGTGTCATTCGATGTATACCCAAGTCTATAGAAATTCGCCACCCATCTAGAAAGACGGTTATCCTATATGCTTCTAAGAGCCACCAATTTGCTTTGCATAGTTTGAGAGCCCGACCCAATGTGTCTGAAGGTGTTGAGTTAGTTCTGATTGTTTGCGAATTTCCCGATGTATTTTTGGAAGAATTAACAAGAATGCCGCCAATGAGGGATGTAGAGTTTTTATCCAACTAGAACCCAGAACTTCACCTATTTCTAAACCTCCATATAGAATGGCACCTAAAGAGTTGGAAGAATTGAAGAAGCAATTGTTAAGTTTGTTGGAAAAAGGCTACATTCAACCCAGCTCATCTCCATGGGGTTGTCCAGTCTGTCACTAAGAAGGATCATAGCTTGAGAATGGTAGTAGATTACCGGCCCTTGAATACAAAAACCAGAACAAATATCCGCTCCGAAGGATCGACATTTTTTTTGATCAGCCCAATGGGGCCAAGTTCTTTTCAAAGATTAATTTAAGATTGGGATATCATCAAATCCGAATTAAAGAAGAAGATATATCAAAGACTGCATTTTCTACACGGTATGAATCTTATGAGTACACGGTGATGTCTTTCGGGCTAACTAATGCCCCGGCTTACTTCATGTACCTCATGAACTCCATATTCTTTGAGGAGTTGGATGTGTTTGTGATAATCTTCATTGATGATATTTTGGTATATTCGAAGACTGAAGAAGGGCATGCCGAGCATTTGAGAATAGTTCTGCAAAGGTTGAGAGACCATCAATTATATGCTAAGTTCAGCAAGTGTGAGTTTTGGCTCACAGAAGTTTCCTTCTTGGGTCATATCTTGTAGTTTTGGCTCACAAAAGTTTCCTTCTTGGGTCATATCTTATCTCACAATGGGATTTTGGTTGATCCGAGTAAAATTCAAGACGTAGTGGAATGGGTTACTCCCACTACGGTGAAGCAAGTTTGAGGCTTTCTCGGATTGGCGATTATTACCATCGATTCATGCCGAACTTCTCCAAAATTGCTAAGCCATTGACTGAACTCACAAAGAAAGAGGAGAAATTTGTGTGGACTGTGGCTAGAGAGGAGGCTTTCTAAACTCTCAAGCAAAGGTTAGTCACAGCTCCCGTGTTGGTTCAACCCGACACCACCAAGCCATTTGAAGTATATTGTGATGCTTCCAATGTTGGATTGGGCTGTGTACTTATGCAAGAATGTCATGTTATTGCCTATGCCTCATGACAATTGAAAGCTCATGAAGTAAATTATCCAACCCATGATCTTGAGTTGGCAGCTGTTGTTCATGTTTTGAAGATTTGGAGACATTATTTGTTTGGCCAGCCGTGTAATATTTTCACTGGTCACAAGAGTTTGAAATATTTCCTTACTCAATCCGAGCTCAACATGAGACAAAGAAGATGGCTAGAATTAATCAAAGATTATGACTTGAATATTCAATACCACCCGAGGAAGGCCAATGTTGTGGCCGATGCTTTGAGCAGAAAAGCGAGTTGTGATTGCATCCTAGTAGAGAGGAATTTGGATTCTTTATGTCGGGGCATGCAAAAATTGGACATATCCTATGTACCCGAAGGTTTCCTATCTGTGATATAGGTGACTTCTCACTTGTTGAGAGATATTAAAGAAGGGCAACATTTAGATGAAAACCTTGCCATGATCAAAGAGAAGCTAGAAGACCCAAAGTACAAGTGTTTCCATTTGGATCAATTCAAAACTTTGTGGTTTGGGAGGAGGCTAGTTGTGCCAAACCAAGAGAAGTTGAATAGGCAAATTTTAAATGAAGCCCATGAATCTCTTTTCTCCATCCACCCCGGAAGCAACAAAATGTACCAGGATGTGAAGAAGAGATTTTGGTGGAAAGGTCTTAAGCAAGACATTGCTAGATTTGTGGCAGAATGTGATGTTTGTTGTAGAGTCAAAGCCAAACATCTTAAACCGGCTGGAACTCTCCAACCATTACCGATTCCGGCTTGGAAATGGGAAGATATTACGATGGATTTTATTGCAGGCTTACCTAGAACATATAGTGGTCATGATTCTATTTGGGTGATAGTAAACCGGCTCACAAAGTTAGCACATTTTATACCGGTCTGAATCAATTATTCAGTTTCTAAGAATGCAGAGTTGTATCTCACCAAGATAGTTTGTCTACATGGTATTCTGAAGACTATGGTGTCGGATAGAGGTCCACAATTTACATCTCAATTTTGGGATGAATTGTACAAGGCAATGGGAACTACTTTGTTATTTAGTACAGCATACCACTCGCAGACCGGAGGACAAACCAAAAGGGTCAATCAAATTTTGGAAGATATGTTGAGAGCGTGTGCTATCATGTATAGCGGCAGTTGGGACACTTGTTAGCCATTTGCCGAGTTTGCTTACAACAATAGTTATCAAGTGAACATTAATATGTGTCCATATGAAGCCTTGTGTGGTCGAGATTGTAGGACACCACTCAATTGGTCCGAAGTTGGAGAGAGACATTTATATGGCGCAAAGCGTGTCAATGAAGCCGAACAGAAGGTTGATCAAATTCGTATAGCTTTGAAAGCGGCACAAGAGAGATACAACGCTTATACCGATGACCATAGACGAAAAATGGAATACAAAGTCGGCAAATATGTGTATTTGAAGGTTATACCATTTAAAGGCACCCAACGATTCCAAGAGAAGGGAAAGCTTGCACCGAGATATGTGAGACCATATAAGATATATGCCCAGTGGGGTGAAGTGGCTTATGCACTTGCACTCCTGGATTCGCTTTTGGGCATACACAATGTTTTTCATGTATCCCAACTCAAGAGATGTTTAAGAGTTCCCACCGATATGGTCGATTTGCAAGAAATTGAAGTGGACAAAAATTTGAGCTACAAAGAGCATCCAATTACCATTCTTGACTTTTCGGAGAGATAAACTAGAACCATCAAAATGGTGAAAGTGCAATGGAGTCGCCATTTGGTAGAAGAAGCCACTTGGGAAGTTGAGGATGTGATTAGGAAGAAGTATCCTCACCTGTTTGACCAAAGGTACCTTCACTAGCTAAGTTTTAGTTTTGGGAGGGTAGTTGAGTCCTTAGAGCAGTTTAGAAGGGAATAAAACTCTATTTTCCTTGATTTTTTATTCTTGAATGCATAAAACCTATTTTGGAGAATATTGGGGCACGATTCTTCCAAGGGGGAGGTTTGTCATGACCCGATCATGACATGTTGCTTATGATACTCATCATGATCATCATATGCATTCTAATCTCAAATTAGAATTCAACTTGTGCAAGAAACTGAATTTAAACCGCTCACTGTTGGTTTGGCGGAGGGTCCGTCATGCCATTTGCATGACTTGACAGAATTTAGTCTCTGTTAGTGCAACTCGACACTTGGCGGAGAGTTCGCCAGATCCGGCGGAGGGTCCACTAGCCCATCCCATGCAGTAAACCTGAGGTGTCACTTTGTTAACCTTTTGGACCCCACACTCGCCCATACCTATCCAACTCGTGGAGAGCCAACACCAGAGCACTAGCCCACTCACCCACGAATTCCACAGCCGTTGAGTAGATGCGGAGCCATTGCCATGGTTCCGTCTTGCCATCATATTTTGAGTAACTAGTTGGCTTGAAGTTGGGCGGGAAAGGAATAGCACGTAATCTGGGGGAGAAACAAGGGAATCGATCTGGTATATCAGATGCTTTGTAAGCTGATTGTGCTCCTCCTTCACGATGGCTGAGGCGATTGCGTAGATCACCTCTAGCCGGGTTAGGCGGATGATTGTTCCTGCCTCCCTGCTCCTGACTGGGTGTTGGTGGCTAGCTGCCCCCTGTTCTGATTATGCTCTCCAATGCGATCATGAACAGATATTCTCTGCTCTGGATGAGTGGATCCACCTTGGGAGGGGTTAACGATAGATGCTAATTTTCTCCCTTTTAACTGTAAAGCTATAGACTGGAGCATGACTTTAAGATGTTGCTGATCCTCGTTGGGGTTGGCGATGTTTGCTAGTTCAGTGGCCACAGTGAGGACATTGGCATATGGGGTATTATATACCCTGTGACCTGCAACCTCCATGAAATTAGGTTCCAGGTTCCATGAAGCAGATGCAAGTCTCCTATCGTAGTCTCTGTTTGCCGCTTGCTCTTCTTGTTCACGGTTGATGCGTTGCTGCTCGGCTTCATCTACGAGACGTTGGCGATTGACTTCTTCTTCATAAGTTCTGAGCTTGGCTTCATAACGCTCCATGGTCTCCTTATGATGATTAGCGCGATTGCACTGAGCTTGCTTATATTTGTTTCTTTTGAGCCGTTCTATTTTGTCTGCTTCTGGTTCCCCTGCTGGCTCAGTGCTATCACCAGAGATGGCTTCGGCTGGTTCATTGTCAGAGTTGACATCTGGTCACTGTGGGGGGTGTGGAATCACAAAGATTTCTCGACTGTGGCCATAACAGATTGTGCTGTTTGTGCCAGACTCAGCTGTTGAAGCATCGGAGAGGATTCCAGTAGAGCCCCCCTCTGCTACGGTTGGGAGAGGTGCACTGGTTTGAAACAGCAATCGGCTCATCGTTCCGACTAACCTGGACAGATATGGTGAGTCTTTGGGTGGCCGGACTCCTGGCCAATGTACTATGTTCCCTTCTGCCGTAGCAGAGAAGACCAGACCTTGCTGAGCACCAGTCAGAGTAATCTCCTGATGAGCTTATATGAGTTGCGAGATCGATTCCTGATAAAGGAAAGCTAAATTTCTGAGTCCGAACTGGAATCAAACTGGTTTACAGGTGCTTGATATCTTGGAGTCTGACTTGGATAAGGTAGCCGTATCCGAGTAGGACTTAAGTTCCTGATTCCAAATAGGATCAGAAATTGAAAAATTAGCATTTTTCATAACGACATCCCCCAGGACTCCCTAGGGGCTTCCTGGATCAGCCTGACTCGTCGAGATCTCCGTGAGGTGACTTTGGAGTTTTCCGTAGTTGTGCGCCATGCAGGTCCAGGAACCGAAGATGAAAGTTGATCCCGTCGGGAAAACCATGCTGGTGACGAGGTCCATTGAGCTCTCGATCGTGAAATCACCAAAAGCACCTACCTGGTGCGTCTGCTGTCGGTGTTTGATGACCGGCAACACGTCATGGGGCTACCTGGGACGATGCTTGAAGGGCTTCGGCGTATGCAGAACTCGACGGTAAACCACTACTACATAAAAACTTAACCAAGACGTTTGAAAAATGGCCTCCGAGACGGTTGGGCTGGATGCCCGCCTCGATTATTCATGGCCGGGTAGCCGGCCCAGCAACCGCCTCGATTAATGAATAACTGAGGCAGGCAACATAAGGGCATTAACCGAGGCGGTTGGGTTAGGGTAACCGCCTCGGTTAACTTACCATTAACGGTTGCCCGCCTCGATTAAGCCTGGACTATAAATGTAGCCTTACCCACCCTTCTCCCCACGGCTTCTCCATTTTTGCAGGTTTTGAGCTCCAAGACCCCCAAAATTGAGCATTTACTTGGAGAAGTTTTGCGGGTTTTAATACTACTCTGCTTATATGCCTTTTTCGCTCTGTGTGTGTGCAAGGTTCGCGGTCATGGACAGAGAATGGATGTACAAGACATCGAGGCTGGATCCGTCTGACCTGGATCATGTGAGAGAGTTTCTTGCCGCTGCGAAAAAGCATCGTCTGAGTCTAAAGCGGCCGCGCATCATTTGTCCCTGTAATCGCTGCCAGAACAAGCTTGCCCACGAAGATGATGTGGTGCAATCTCACTTGGTCCGATATGGTTGCATCAAGGATTATACCGTTTGGAAGTTTCACGGCGAAGCAGATGCGAGTGCCGGTGCATCTGGAGGAAACTCATCGATGTCGTCGGTGAATGCAGAACATGACGGAGGACAACAACCCTCATCAGCAGCAGCTGGTGACAATGAAGATCATGATTACATCACGATTGATGATCTGCTCCAAGACATGGCCAACGACGACGGCGGTGCGGGCGACAATGGGGATGGTGAGCCGGCTGCTATGATGGATCCCGAGGATGTGGAGCTTGTTGGTGTTTATTAACGTGTCACTTGTCTTAAGTACTTAGCCACCTTTTATAAACCTGTACAACCTATCTTTACTAGGTTGTCATCCCTAGTGATGATGCCAGAGATATGTGTTGGTACTATATAGTATTACTACTAGAATAACACTAAGCAATGCTTATTAATGCAAGTGACTAGAGAGAATATATATAAATCTATGAATACAAAGTATGTACAAGCGCATAGATAATTATACCATTGTAGCATTTTACCCTAGAGTATTCCAAGTATCGTTATTTATATTTTTACCACTGGGAATGTCTAGCATGGACATGTATTGATAACTTATATTATTGAAGAAGAAATAAACCATAGCCAATACTCTACTCATAACAGGGATAAGTCATAGGATAAGATATGTATAAATGATAAGTATTAATAATAATAAATCACTCAGAGCACTCCTTCTATAACATTAGCATGGTCAGATAGAATATTAGAGGAATAATTCCTAAGTCATTCCTAATTACAAGTCAAAGCATACATTTGATTAGTGCAATTATACCTAATAATCATGGCTAAGATCATCATTATATCTACATCTAAGTTATATTACTAAGGAAGATTGAGGGCAGAGCTCGTTCTACCTTCGTGATCGGACCCTACGTGCACCTATATTCGGGGAGTGGACTACAAAGGACTCAACGGGGGTGTCACATCCGCGATCTACAACATGACCCAGAATATTGGGTGTATCCGCAGGTAAACAACGTATAAGAACCACGCTTACACAATGTCGACCACCCACCCATGGTACCTTGGAGTTAGCGCTATACGAACTTATGCATAAACACAATGATAAACTAGCTATACTAGATATATAATCAAAGTAGACGATGAAGATCATAATGAAGAACATGAATAAGATGAACATTGATATTGTCATAACACTTGTAACTAGCATATAAAAATAATGGAGAAACAAGAGAGAGAGAGGGGTACAAGAGTGTATACCGAACCATGCTCTAGACAAGATCTGGAATCCAAGCGAAGTCCTGCTTGCCTCCCTCTAGATCTAATCTAACTAGCTATGCTATGGAGGAGGAGGAGCTCTAAGGAGATTAGGGTTTCTGTCTTCAAATGACTTGATGACTTATGCTCTCTCGGGGGGAGGGGGCTGGATTATATAGCCCTGAGCGTACAACGTGAGCCCTTGGATCAAACCGACTTAAGCAACGGCGTAGATGCATCATTAAAGGTGGTGGAAGAACCGACATAGAAGCTCGTTGACAGGTGGGGCCCACAGGGGCAAGCCGGTTTACTGGTGGGGTCGACTGGCGGTGACTCGCCCTCGACTTCGGTGATGTGGCTTCTGGATGCTTCTAGAGTCTTCCCACGTAGGTGCCGTGGTGGAATTCTGTATTTTCTTTTGACGTTTAGGTCCTCTTTGGTAGTTTTCAGATTAAACCCTGCTGGAAACACAGATTCACCAAAACTCATGGAATCTATTAGTTTAAACCCCTAAACCTTCATTGGTGATTATATTTATGCTCTTATGCATGTTTATTTGACGGTTTATAATGGTTGTTCACTACAGTCAACAACTCCCCAAGCTTACCTTTTACTAATCTCTTAGCAAAAAACTAAACTTATCTAGGAGTATAAGGATTTAAAAAAATATTGTAGCAACTCCTCAAAAGTACACATGCGTTCAAACAAGAATTCTCCTCCGGAGTAGAATAAACCGATCTGACTTTCAAACTTACCCATATTACCTTTAACCATGGGGCTTCTCAGCTTTTACTTAAGTCTTGAGCAATTGAAAGACAGAACAATCAAGTCAAGCACTATGTCTCAAGTTATTTGCTCAACTATTATTCCGGAGTTTTTATAGATTTTCAAAATAAAACTCAAAGCTTCCTATTATATGACACTCTCAAGTCTCTCAATATATGTGGTATTGATGGATCCTTACCAAGGCAATAAAGATGTTATACCTTTCTCTTCCTACAACTAAAGCTTATGTGGAGCTCATAGGAGTGGAAAAACATAAAAAAGCATATTTGCAATACATATATTGTAAAGTCAAACAATGGATCCAAAGAGAGTTGAGTCATATAATCAAATCAAAATGTGTATGTGTATGGACGTATATGGTGGATATATCTTTGGTGGCTAACCTAATTCTACTATGCTCCTCGAAAATATATCTCTCTTTTGAAACTTGGAAACGTCTTCGCAAGAAAATAGGGGCTATCTTATTCATCTTCTTTTTTAGGGGGGCATTTGAGTACCCATTGTTTTAATAATTCAGACACTTGTCCATTTTTTCATCTCTCTCTTTTTTCATGAATAACTTTTGCATAGCCACATGCTTCTTTCTGCAACAAAACTTTTGAGAGATAAAAACAAGAACTTTGGAGCATTTATTTGGGAGATATCCTATAGGGTATATTTTTTGTGTTTACTCCTAGTGTAGGAGTAAAACATTTTTGGGTAGATCTAGATGGAATGGCATATTTTTGCGCCTACCCCCAGTGTAGGAGTAGTGCATATTTAGGTGGTGTGTACGTGATCTTGATTTTAAGAGCGTGCCAACCTCTCATAAGGGTCAACAAAGCTTGACTAAAGTCAATGCAAAACAAGCAGCATATATGAGTGAAAGTTTTTCTATTCTAAATATCATATATGGCTCTGGTAGGGATTCAAGCTTTGTTATACAGGAGCTCATCATGTAAGATTTTTTATGATTTTTTAAAGATAAATCTTCAAAACTCTAGTATCACTAGGAATAATAAAAATAACAGCTCAGATCTTCTCATATCATATCCATCAATTACCTAGACTTAGATCAAGTATATGCTACCCACGAGTTTCAAGTTCAGAGTAAATTCTTATATCAAAACAGTTGTATTCAAAACTCGGGAGAATTCAAGGCTGAAAACTAGGTACTTGAAAGGAATCACGATAGAGCAATTAGTCATCATTTCCATTGCAAGAGATTATCCTTAGAGCTCATTTTATTTAACTCCTAAAAACAGAAAACTAGACATACTTTTATTTTGTTTTTATTTTTAAGCTCACCCCTTAGTATTATATATATATATATATCACAAATTTTTTATTTTGTTTTAGTTTATTATGCCTCTTTTTACGACTTTAGCAACTATATAGAAAATTCAAAAATAGTAAAACTACAAAGGGAAAGAAATACTTAGCTAGATACATGGGGATGCTCTTCCACCAAGCTGGATGTTGTCGTGGTCTTTCTTAAAATCTCTCATCCTTACAGAAGTTGTTTTCCTTGTACAGCGGGTGTAGCAACAGCTCGAGAAAATGTTCTTTAGATGGATAGCATTACTCTAGATCATCCTACAAAATACTTTAACAAGAACACCAAAACTCGTGGCACAGATTAGGATAAGGGGTTAATGGTCAGCCATTCAGAGATTTGTTATTCCTGGAGTTTAGACAGATTTCCTAATTGACAGAATTTTAGCAGGATGTTTATATTTAATGTATTTTGGATTTTCTTATTTATATAATGCAGAAAGGAAATATGCATGCATGGTATTTTTATTTTTATTTTTACGCCACCACGGTGAATATTCCTACAGGCTTTTACACACCGCAGATTTATTCACATGGGGCTTTAGGCTTTTCCTGGTGTAATGATATAATGCAATAATGAAACTTTTTATTTTTCTTTTCTAAATGCAGTGCTAATGCAGAAAATTAAATATGCTAAAGTAAATAATTTATGCAATACTAAAAATAAATATGGATAACTACCGATGTTACCTCACGGCCAGGGTTTGGATTATTTTAAAGTCCTCCGGATAGGACTTGGCTGGAGAAGAGTCCTTTACCTATCGGGTGCACCATCCGGTTCCAATGATGGAGACTCTGATGATTGCGCCTCTTGTGACTCTGGTGACGATGTTACCTTCTCCTTCCACACCTGCTTAGTTTGTGGGCTTGACTTTGGCGGAGCGGGTTCATCCTTTACAACTCCTTCAAGTTCCTTATCTTCCTCCCATTCATTCTTTGGAGATTGATTCTTTTGGTTTTGGGATGATTGACGTCTCCTCCTGGAGCGGGACTTCTTTTGCTGCTCATAAGTGGTATAACTATTAAAATAACAGTGTACCTTTTCTTTAGGGAATTAGAAGTTGACTTGTCCAGATCCAACATAGATGATCGCGTTGGTAGTGTTGAGGAACGGTCTTCTAAGGATTATGGGTGTATCGTCTTCTTCTTCTTCACCCATGTCTAGAACCATGAAGTCAGCAGGGGCATAGTGATCATGTATTCTTACCATAATATCTTTTGCTATCCCCTCCAGAAATCGGATTGATTGGTCTGCCATCTATAATTGCATGTATGTAGGTGTTGATGCAAAAGTGGATCTGCAAACACAAAGGGCTAATACCCGAATCGATATCCAAAGCGTGCCAGTCGATTTGACCTGTTAATCGATAAGGATGAAGATACGAGCACTTTGGTCCTGACAACAGCGATACGCCCGGAAGTCACGGCCAAGAGGTACTCACGTGGAACTCGAGAATCGCCGAAGGTCGCACTGAAGCGATGCAACTCGCCGAATCAATGAGAACTCGTAAAAAGGAAAAAATATGCAAATTGACGAAGTCGCCGAAAAGTAAGTAGATACAAATAGGAGTAAAAATTGGTTTTGATATTGATTGATTTCTATTACATTGCCCCTCAATCTATATTTATACCCTGATCTAAAGAGACATAACCAAATACGACTAGGACATCAAGTCCATATCTAAGGAAACACGTGACTCTTACATGAATCATACTCTAACAAATATAGAAAAGGAAATCAACTCCTGTCTATTTCCCTGCCCGCCTCAATTACGATGGAATTCTCACCGACCTCCTTTCCATCGGTATACTTCCTGTTTCATCGGCAGTAGTTTTCAAGCCTTCCTTCATCGGCATCGACACTAACATCTCCAACCTTATCGGCAACGCCCGAGTCTAAATCAACCTTTCCATCGATCACCACCATTCATCGGCAACCATCTTTACAAGTTGATTTTCATCGGTACGTCGTCAGATATCTGATAACTTTCCTCCTCGCCGATTAGCCCACTCGATCATTTTGACACGTGCAAAAATGGTGTCAACACATGCCCCCCAATTTGAATATAAAACCATTAATGCTCGAAATTTACTCGAATAACGTTTGCCTTCGCCCAATTACAGTAACTCATCCTCCAAGCCAAAACTTGATCTGTTATCAAATCTAATAAAATATAGTCCTGATTCACGCACCTCAGTAAATATCGCACAATTTCCAACCACTCTTGCCACGATTATGGTTAAGATATCAAACAATAATCCATCGGCAAGATCCTAACATAATAATGCCGCTATTTTCAGAATTAAAATATCCTGTACCGAGATCTCTCCCAAGCCATGATTACTTGCCATCAAATCATCTGTACAATCCCTTGATTATCGTGCGAACAGTTACCACATCCATCTGAACCACCTCGACCCACATGCGCGCGGCATAGAGATAAGTCCAGAATACCCCTACTCCAAGCGGCTTATAAATAGATTTCTCCTAACGCAGCTTCGTCTTCTACCCTCGGACTCCAATCTTTGGCATTCTCTCTTTCCGTGGCGACTCAAAGCGAACAAGCACTGACGACCTCAACCAACAAGAACTTTTCTCCAACGTCAACCTCGAGTCTCCGCTTCTCGTGCCCCCATCTACCTCAAGATAATGGCAATCAACTTCGACGTCCCTGCGGTTCGTTCCACTTCCGTTACTTTTTACCTCGATTCCTCTAGTCTTTGCGAGTTCATACAGTTGGTAATTTTTCTCTTTTTCTTTGTTCTTCGGATCCTCTAAACTTAGGAACTTCGCAACAAATTAGTTATTCCAACCGATCAGCCGCATTTCCAATGCCTAGGACCAATGGGCAACCCAGATCCAACTGATCTGATTAATGCAGAGGTTAACAAAATCTCTTTTAGAGCCCAAAATTTCTCTCTGAATTTATGGAAAGATACATTCCGATCTTGGCCCAAAACCACCAAAGGGTGGAAAGATTGGTACTTGAGGGTCAACAGGTTGATGCAAGTACACTGGGCAGAATGGAAGCTAGACCAATGCATTAGGCTATCCATTGCCGATATGCAAAAGAATGAGTCAATGATGATTGCAAATTGCTTATTACAGTGGACACAACAAACACTTTTATGTTTGGACATGGCCCAGCTACTCCCACACTTGCCGATGTCTACATGCTCACTGGCTTGGACATTTCAACTGCCGATGAAGGCTCCATCTATGGCAGAAAATCTGAATATAGGGTGAATACCCGCAACATCGGTGGTTGGACGGGATATATTCAAGAATGCCAGAGGACCGGGACAGTTAACCAGACGGAACATGCCACATTCTTGAATATGTGGTTAGAAAAATTTATCTTCTGTGGTCGATCAGTAGGACCAACCAACGCCTTCCTCCCCGCGGCTGAACTCTTGGCCCATGGTGTAAGGTTCCCTCTTGGCCGATACCTTCTGAGCTCCACTTATCATCTTCTTCATCAAGTGTCTCAGAAACTTTTGCTTGGTGAACCCATCGGCAACTTAGGAGGCCCGTGGTGGTTTATCAACATGTGGCTGAATGCCCATATGCACAAACGTCGCAATGGGACTTCTTTGCCCAACAATTCCCACGAGAAATTGCTTTGAGACCACGTGCTTGGGGATGAGGAATCGGCAACACGCTCACCCCTCAATTTTGGTGAAGCCATAATTGTCCTCCACAGAACAGAGGCCAATGAAGACCAGTTTGGCGATTCTTCCAAAGCTTCTACAATGGTCTTTCTCGTGATCATAGGGCTGGGTACCTTATATTGACGAAGAAAAAACAGATTCCCCTTCTTTTCAACTTTGCCGATGACACTCTGAATCAAGATAATGAACTCATGATGGCCATCATTACTCCCGAGGCAATCCCGATAAACACATTTCGATGGCGGGAAAAACACCAATATCACGTATGAATTTTACAATCCATCGGCGGTATCCCGTCAATTGGCTTTTGGGCAACGCCAATCAAACTTTGTTTTGCCGATGTGATCAAACCCGGAGAAACAATCACTGCGGAGCAGTTTGAGCGGGTAGTGCGACTCTCCCCGATGCCGATACTACGGATGTCGATATATCCATCACGGGCCAGAGATCTTTCATCACCGAATCATATAAGCAATGGTGGTGAGAGTGGAGGAACAATTGTTTGCAACATCTGCTCACACATATCGGCACATGATCGACCACGAATCGCCATTCCCGATGACACGATGAAGTTTCTTTTAACTCCTTACGCTTTTTCCTTTCATATATCGGTAACTAACTTTCTCGTGATAGGTTAACAACCCAAAGCACCATCTATGAGCAAAAGTGGAAACCCTTCGATCTTGACTGTTTCCCGATATCACCGATCGGCTACAACGCCCCCACCTTAGCTGCTTTGACTCACCGAAAGACCCGTGCCAAGACCATCACTTCCAAGTCCAAATTGGCTACAGACTAGGGCCACTCCGTTGGTCTTTGCTACAACCTGATCAAGGCATTCAAGGTAACAACCCTATTTATTTCTACTCATGCCGATCACAAACTGTATTAACATTAATCATCAGGGTGTAAGAGCCACTGCTGGATCATCATCGGCAATTCCTCCGACATCAAGCACCACTACCTCTGACAAACCTTCAGAGGTATTCCTTTGATTTTACATTTTATCTATTAAATATCATACCTTACACTTGTTTTGCAGCAACAAATGGGTACATCGGCAAGCGTACCAGATGTTCAAGCTCCACAACCAACAAGTGCCGATGCCCCCCAGCCAACCATTGCTGAGGCCCAAGCAAAGCGCAAAGCCTTAACAAATGCCAAGGCACAGCCAAAACGACAGAAGTCCATGCCGATCCCCACATTTGCCCCAACGTCTGCAAGCCGGCCAGAATCAGTCGATGCAAGCCCGAGCAAGCGATTAATCCTCCTGTCTGAGACATACCATCGGTCATCATACCCCAAGGGCCAACCACCGATGAGGCCATAGAGGATATCCCATCGGCAAGCTCAGCTGATCCTCCACACGGCATACTCCAGGCTGCTTCCTCCAGCCAAGTACAGGAAATTGCCTTGAAACAGGTAAGCCGATTGACCTAGTCGATTTATAATATTCATACTTATCCTTAACTGACCTCTTTTTCTTTTTCTCAGGAACAAGACTCCCCAAACAGCCTATTTTCCTTTGCCATTGACGTTTCTGACGATGATGAAGAGGAAACAAGTTCTTCCCTTGCACTGGGAACAATATCGGCAGAAATTAAGTCCAAGTTGGAAGCTCTCCTGGACTTGTTACAGCAGGATACCGCCCAACTAGTAGATGACTCGGACCCTGCAAAGGCAATTTTCAAAACAATCCGTGGCGAGTCCCCGCCGATGTTGAAGAAGCACTCTTCCCAATGAGCCCATTTAGAAAGCCGCCAATTTGCAATATCAACGGGCTGCTCAACGATTACCGATAGAGCAACTCGGGCTCAACTCAAAGAAGAGATGCTACAAATCGAAGCAGTTGCCGATGAGAAGCACAAGGGCATCGGCAACTTGCGACTTCGGTACTGAACTTAAGCGAAAAATCTTAGATTTATCGGCAAAGAGGATGGCTCTATTGGCTGAATTGAAAGAAGTCGAGGCAGCCTTAACTCATGCCCAACAAGAAGAAAGCCGACCACCCCGATGCCATCAAGGCCCTTGACAAGAAGAAAGAGACATCCAGTGCTCGCAAAGCCTTGGCCATGAAGAAAAAACTTAAGCTTTGTGGAGGTGTTTGCCGATGAAGACATCAAAGAAATGAAGGAAGCCGACCAGATTCGCTGCGTGCGATATTGGCTATCCCAATCCTTGTAAACTTGTAAATCTTGTCTATTGCATCGGCACTTTATGAGACATTGACATCCTTGTATAATTTTAGCCGATAGGACTGTTATCGGCACTTATACTTTTATGCATCCATCCACCCGATGCCATCAAGGCCCTTCAGCAAGAAAGAGACATCCAGGCTTGCAAAGCCTTGGCCATGAAGAAAAAACTCAAGCTCATGGAGGTCACGATGAAGACATCAAAGAAATGAAGGAAGCCGACCAGATTCGCTGCGTGCGATATTATTGGCTATCAATCCTTGTTAAACTTGTAAATCTTGTCTATTGCATCGGCACTTTATGAGACATTGACATCCTTGTATAATTTTAGCCGATAGGACTGTTATCGGCACTTATACTTTTATGCATCCATCCAGATACTAGGGTAATATTTCTTTAAATATTTTCCATTTAATGCTCTGGGAAACACAACCCCTTCGAGGGTTTCTAGAATATATGCGTTACCAGGAACAGACTGATTTATCCGATATGGACCTTCCCAATTAGGAGACCACTTTCCAAACTTTGAACTTTTAGTCCCAATCGGTAAAATCAATTTCTAGACCAGATCTCCATCGGCAAACTCCTTTACCTTTACCTTCTTGTCATACCATCTGACTACTCTTTTCTTATTTTCTTCGATGCTAACTAAAGCCCTTAACCGATGACCCGCCACATCTTCCAACTCATCCTTCATAAGAGTATCATAATCATCGTCTGTCAGCTGATTTTGAGAACGTATTCGCCTAGAGCCAGTTTTAATTTCCCAAGGCAATACTGCGTCGTGTCCATATACTAACTGATAAGGCGTTACTTTGGTTGTACCATGACATGACATCCGATATGACCACAAGGCTTCATTTAATACTGTATGCCACCTCTTAGGATTTTCTTTAATTTTGCGCTTAATGAGTTTGATGATTCCTTTGTTAGAAGCCTCAGCCTGACCATTAGCTTGAGCATAATATGGAGAAGAATTTAAAACTTTAATTCCCATACCTACAGCAAACTCATAAAATTCTCCCGATATAAACATAGTACCCTGATCGGTAGTGATAGTTTGAGGAATACCAAATCGGTAAACAATATGCTCTTTCACAAAATCGATCATATTAGCCGATGTCACCTTTTTTAAAGGAATTGCCTCAACCCATTTTGTGAAATAATCGGTAGCAACCAGAATAAATTTATGTCCTTTGCTCGATGGCGGATAAATCTGACCGATGAGATCGATAGCCCATCCCCGGAACGGCCAAGGTTTAATTATAGGGTTCATAGCCGATGCAGGCGCTCTTTGAATATTACCAAACTTTTGACACCCCTGACATCCTTTAAAATATTTAAAACAATCTTTAAGAATAGTCGGCCAATAGTATCCATTCCTTCTGATCATCCACTTCATCTTGAAAGCCGATTGATGCGCTCCACACACTCCTTCATGAATTTCACCCATCAAACTTTTCGATTCATCACTGCTAACACATCTGAGTAAAACTCCATCTATAGTTCGATAATATAATTCATCATCGAGGAGCACATACTTGGTAGCTTGGAACCTTATACGTCTTTCAACCTTTTTATATGGATCCTTTAAATAATCGGCAATCTTCTTTCTCCAGTCATCGGTATCGACTGCCGATGTTAGCACTTTCTGAATAGGCTGATACCCTGAAGCATGCTGAGCTAGTCGATTAGCCTCCTCATTATGCAGTCGAGAAATATGTTCAAGACGAAAATCTCTAAACCCTTTCAACAATTGCAAACATCTTTCATAATACTGAAATTAAAACTTCACTTCGGCATTCATAAATCCCAGCCAATTGATTTATAACTAGCATAGAATCACCAAAGATTTCAACAAAGATCGTAAGACGTATCTCCTTCACAATTCTAACCCTTTTATCAAGGCTTGGTATTCACTGATTGTTTGTCGATGTAGCAACAATCGGCAATGAAAACTCATACTTCCTTCCTTGAGGTGAAATCAACACAATGCCGATACTGCTCCTTCACCACATGTGGACCCATCGAAGAAAAGTGTCCAAGGAGCAACCTCTAGAGAGTCCATCAGATTACAACGCCGAGTGACAAAATCAGCCATAACTTGCCCCTTAACCGCCTTTAGTCGATTAAATAACGTAGTTCAAATTACGATAATGCTAAAATCCACTTGCCGATTCTACCACTTAATATCAAGCATCGACAAAGATATACTTGACTATGTCGTCTTTGCATATGACCGTACATTCGCGAGATAACAAATAATGTCTTAATTTGACACAAGAAAAGTATAAACACGGACATAATTTTTGATGGCGAATACCTTGTCTCAAAGATCCACTAATCTTCGCTCAAATAATAAATAACACGTTCTTTCCCTTCAAATTCTTGAATAAGAGAGCTGAACCGATAATTGGTATCATCGGTTGACAAATACAACTGAAAGGTTTCCGTGTTGAGGTGGAACTAGCAATGGAGGATTTGTTAAATATTTTTAATTTCATCTAGGGCTAATCTACGCTCGGCTCCCCATACAAATTCTGATCGGCTTTCAATTTAAGTAATGGATTTGAAAGCCTTGATCTTACCCGACAGATTAGATATGAATCTTCTAATGAAATTAATCTTACCGATCAAAGATTGCAATTCAGTTTTATTGGCGAGAGCAACCACCTTGTTAATTGCATCAATAGACTTCCTCTTGATTTCGATGCCCCACCGATGCACCATAAAACCCAAGAATTGACTCGCCGATACACCAAATGCACATTTATTAGGATTCATCTTCAATCCATGCTTCCTTGTGCACTCCAAATCTTTAAAGAGATCGGCTAGATGTTTTGTGATATCTCCGGACTTATTCACTACATCATCAATATAGGTCTCCACTAATGTGCCGATGTATTCATGAAAAATAAAGTTCATAGCTCTTTGATAAGTAAGCGCCATTTTTCAAACCAAACGTCATGACTATCCACTCAAACAACCCTACATGACCCGGACATCCGAAAGCGCCTTGGGTTCTTCACCATGAATATTTGATTGTAACTCAGCATTACCATCCATGAAGTCGATAATTTGATGTCCCATTGAGATCAATCAACAAATCAACAATCGGCATTGGATAGCCATCCATCGGTGTGGCTTTGTTGAGATTCTCAAAAATCAATACAAACACGAAGTTTTCCATTTTCTTATAAACAGAACCACATTAGAGATCCACTCTGCGCATATCGACAACTCGCCGAATAAACTTTGCCTCAATTAATTTAGTTATTTCGGCCTTAATGTCGAGAAGTATATTAGGGTTGCATCGGTATTTGGCTGCGATGTGGCGAAATCCGAATTTGATAGGTAACCGATGTTCAACTATCGATCGGTCTAATCCAGCATCTCAAAGATAATCCCAAGCAAAACAATCTTTATACTCTTTTAACAAATCGCTTATTTGTTGCTTACACTTGGAATCTAACTTAGCACTAATAAAAGTAGGTCTTGGCCTATCGCCATCACCAATATCTACTTCTACTAAATCATCTGCCGATGTGAACCCTTGACCTAATTTTCCATCATCGGCAAAAACCTATCCATTAAAACTCTTCTTGAACCCATTTGCTTGGATCGGTGGAATTTCATAATCAAGCAACTCTAAGGAACTCTTTTTCCCAAACTTCTCCGATATGCATTTAGTTCGCTCATAAGTATCTGATTCTCGCCGATGCGATGATATAAGAAGAATCACCAGGACAAACTCAATCTTATCCCCAATCCATCGTACGAGAGGCATTGATGCATTGTAGAAGGGATACAACAATTAGCATGAATCAATCCCTCCTAGAAGCGATTATATGCACCCTTGCCATTAATAACAAAAGAACGTCGTCGGCAAGGTTTTGTCGCCGATGGTCAATTCAACGATATCGCCCCTTTAGCCGGTGACATATTGCCTTCAAAATCCTTGACATCATATCGGTTTTGGTCAAGTCTTGATCTCCCTTACCAAGTTTCCGATACATCACATAAGGCATAATATTAATCATAGCCCCTCCGTCGATAAGTATCTTAGATACAGGCTGCCCATCAACTCTGCCTTTCACAAATAAAGCCTTAAGATGCTGTCTCTCGTCATCGGTAGGTTTCTCAAAAACAGCCATCATTTTATCTAGTGTCAACTGAGCTACTTGATCAGAGAGAACAACTTCTTCCTCATTATCAGATAGTGCCAAAAACTCCATCGGCAACATGAATACCATATTAACATCTGCCGATGGACCCTTATTTTTGTGTTTTACCTGCCACTGCTGATGACCAGACCTCTCATTGGAGGAATTTTCCTCTCGGTATAAATCCTCCTGATGCTCACGTTGCATCCTCCTTTTCTGTGTCTTTGTCAGACCCTCCGAGCACCATCGAGGAAACTTGGTTTTCCAAACCGGCTGATAACAGGTCCCAGTTGATTCTACACGGTGTATATTAGGGTCCCTGTAGAATATTTCTTCATCGGGAACTCTTGCGTTTGCCATCTCCTCAAGCTCCTCTTGATTCCTTGGAAATATCCAGCGCGTTTACCAAGCCTCTCATATACACTAAGTCTGCCCCCCAGCCGATCATGCACTGATGCTCTGCCTCTGATCGGCTCATTGATAAATAAACCCTGATTGCCAGGTTGAAACCTCCTTTCTGACCGATTGACCCCATAATAACCATTGCACTCAGGGCAATTTTCAACAGTTGGCAATTTAATACCTTCTTCCCAGCAATGGATGAAAAACGGGCACCTCCAATGATCTTTATGCCGATACCATTCTTCCCGACGTCTCTCTTCTTGCTATTTGGGATTCTACCATTTTATTAAAGCTATACTGGTTCTTAATGGCAGAAGCAAAGCTATCCATTCTATTATTTATGTTTTCTAGAATTCTATCATTGGTAGCTACCTTCTTAGATAATCCTTTCATAATTCTAGACTGGCCAGCAATTAATTCTCTCAAGTGTGGTTGGTTGAAATTATTAAAGTTATTACCTTGATTGTTACCTTGGTAGTTCGGCCTTTGTTGCTGGTTTCATCCTTGATTCTGCTGAGGATGAGAGTAATTGTTGTTGACAAAGTTCACATACTCATGGGTCTCAGGGCAGCTGTTCCCTGAATGCCCAGTGCTTCCACACACTTCACATGTCATGCGGGAGTCATGAATGTGCATGACTTCTTGTTTCTCATTGGCTCAATCTTCAAGCTTCTTCATTAGCAGGTCCATCTTGGCAGACAACATGTCTACTTCCTTGAGTTGATGTATACCTCCACCTCTTTTGCGGGTTTGAGTACGTTCTTCATTCCAACCTTGGTTGGAGGCCATCTTCTCCACAAGAGCTGTTGCATCTGGTGTGGTGAGTGACAGGAATGCACCTCAGCAGCAGCATCCATTGTCTCACGGGAGCTGTTAGTCAGCCCGTGATAGAAAGTCTGCATGAGTAGCCAATTCTCCATCCCATGATGTGGACATTCTGCAATATAATCTTGGAAGCATTCTCATGCCTCAGGGACAGATTCATCATGTTGTTGCTGAAAGCTTGAAATTCTCTCACGTAGAGCATTGGTCTTGCCTGTGGGAAAGAACTTTGCTAGAAAGGCAGTGGAGCAGTTATCCCATGTAGTATTTCTATCTTTATTGGTGTAGAACCATTGCTTTGCCTTTCCCAAAAGTGAGAATAGGAAAAGGTGAAGTAGTATGGCATCCTAGGTTACTCCTTTGATGGTGAAGCTGTTGCAGATCTCTAGAAAGTGTTGGAGATGTGCACTTGCATCTTCATGTGCCTTTCCATAAAACTGGTTTGCTTGCACCATATTGATGAGAGCTGGTTTAAGCTCGAATCCATTATCTCCGACATTGACTGTCGGTCCAGTATGGATGTTGGCCGTAGTTGGAGCAGAGAATTCACGGAGAGTCCTGTTAGCCATTGCTTCAAATTCTGGTGTTAAGTTTCACCTTATATGGTTGTCTTTCGACTTTAACACTGAGACTTTCTTGAGCTTAGCTCTGGTCTTCCTGATTAATGCTTCTAGATCTTCAACGTCGTTTGTTGGAATGTCAAAACCGGTCATATATTACCCCGCATAAGATACACAGGTAGGCAAAACAAGGGTAAGCCTGTTTGAGCAGAGATTAATGGTTTATTTCGATCACATCAATAAGTA
Organism: Miscanthus lutarioriparius; assembly: GCA_904845875.1. NCBI lineage: Eukaryota > Viridiplantae > Streptophyta > Magnoliopsida > Poales > Poaceae > Miscanthus > Miscanthus lutarioriparius. Next base: position 91,272,279 of record CAJGYO010000014.1, read on the forward strand.
TAAGTTTATCAATACTTCCATTGCTAGTTACCTTCCTCGGCAATGGCGCCAAAAAATGCTTGTTAGTGTGTATTAACATGTCACTTGTTTTAAGAACTTAGCCACCTTTTATAAACCTATACCTCTTAGCTTTACTAGGTTGTCATCCCTAGTGATGATGCCAGAGATTTGTGTTGGTACTACATAGTATTACTACTAGAATAACACTAAGCAATTCTTATTAATGCAAGTGACTAGAGAGAATATATATAAATCTATGAATACAAAGTATCTACAAGCGCATAGATAATTATACCATTGTAGCATTTTACCCTAGAGTATTCCAGGTATCGTTATTTATATTTTTACCACTGGGAAGGTCTAGCATGGACATGTATTGATAACTTATATTATTGAAGGAGAAATAAACCATAGCCAATACTCTACTCATAACAGGGATAAGTCATAGGATAAGATATGTATAAATGATAAGTATTAATAATAATAAATCACTCAGAGCACTCCTTCTCTAACATTAGCATGGTCAGATAGAATATTAAAGGAATAATTCTTAAGTCATTTCTAATTACAAGTCAAAGCATATATTTGATTAGTACAATTACAGCTAGTAATCATGGCTAAGATCATCATTATATCTACACCTAAGGGATATTACTAAGGAAGATTGAGGGCAGAGCTCGTTCTACCTTCGTAATCGGACCCTACGTGCACCTATATTCGGGGAGTGGACTACAAAGGACTCAACGGGAGTGTCACATCCACGATCTACCACATGACCCAGAATATAGGGTGTATCTGTAGGTAAACAACGTATAAGCACCATGCTTACACAATGTCAACCACCCACCCATGGTACCTTAGAGTGAGCGCTATATGAACTTATGCATAAACACAATGATAAACTAGCTATACTAGATATATAATCAAAGTAGACGATGAAGATCATAATGAAGAACATGAATAAGATAAACATTGATATTGTCATAACACTTGTAACTAGCATATAAAAACAATGGAGAAACAAGAGAGAGAGGGGTACAAGAGTGTATACCGAACCACGCTCTAGACAAGATCTGGAATCCAAGCAAAGTCCTGCTTGTCTCCCTCTAGATCTAATCTAACTAGCTATGCTATGAAGGAGGAGGAGCTCTGAGGAGATTAGGGTTTTGTCGATGCGGGACCCCCAGGGTTCCCCAGCAATGTGACTACGAGCCGTGGGCCCTGGCCTGGCCCACGGACAGAAGCAAGAAGAGGTGTAGCATCCGCTACACCGAAGCCGAGTAGAATAGGCCAGACTAGCCGGATTCCTATGGAAAGTACCTTCTGTATTTAGTTCAGGACACCTTCTTTGGATCCGACAAGGATTGTAACCGCACCTCAACCTTCTCTACTGATATAAAAGAGAGGCTGAGGGCACCCCTGTAAAGAGGACGACAATACACCAATCAATCCAACGCAAAGGCTAACGCCGACTGGACGTAAGGCTATTACTCGATCACGATCGAGGGCCCGAACCAGTATAAATCGATTGTCTCTGCGTTCACCGTCGAGTTCCAACATACGCCGAAGCCCGAACAACTATCCCAGGTACCCTCGTGTCAGGCTATCGGTGGTAAAACATCGATAGCTGGCGTGCCAGGTAGGGGCTTTCGGCGGATTTGTGTCTGAGAGCTCAACGGACCACGACAACATGATCTTCTCGACGGGATCAACCTTCATCTTCGGATCATGGATCTGCGAGGCAGATGGCAAAGGCAAGCTCCAAGGACATCTCCTCAAGGATCATGAAGACCTTGAAGACCTTGCTCTTTCGGCGAAATCGACAGAAGAACTTGCTGGAAGGTTCTCACATCTAGCGGTGTCTGAATCAACTCTGGCTTCGTTGATATTCGAATTTGACTCAGATTCCGGGATGGAGTACATTTTGGAATCCAATACGGGTTCTTTCCACATCAAGCCGAGTTCCTTTCTGATGGGACTCCAGAACACGACATCAAGAGATCAATTCAAGTTTACTTCAGGGTTCTTCCATGAAGCCGGGTTCTTTCCCATTTGAACTCGACAACATGGCTAGGTCCTATCAAGCACTACTCCAAAAAGCAGTCGGAACAATGCGACGGGTACCACTCACAGGAGCCCAAGAAGACCTCGTACTAACCATAACACCTCAAGACTGCCTCATCCATTGGACGAGTTCTATCTCCAGGAGTGGCAACACCCGACCGGTCGACGAAGCGGAAGTTCTACCCTATCAGGAAGGAAGTATACTCTATGACACAGACGCTCTACAGAGATCCTCAGCAACCCCGATGACGCATGCACAGTCCACACCCAAGAAGTATTCATGATTCGGCAACCCCCACTGAATCCACCAAGAACACTCGATGTTAGATCCTCAGATGAGTCAGAATCCAACATATCACCCAACGCTCTGGAGTACGATGGCGAGACTGAAGGCCAGAAACAAGCTAGGGAGAGGAGGAATAAATTGAAAGGTCACAGACGATGCGCAAGGCAGCGCAAAGAAGTACTTCGATCAATGTAGAGCGCCTGGACCAGATACGAGTCTGACCTGGCCGAATACAATAGAAAGAAATCAAAACAAGAAGCTGAGAAAAGACACGCAACTGGGAGGACGAACAAATATGACAGAATCCGAGAATTAGCCGAAGAACTCGAAGCTATTTCTCACCCCAATGAAGAACAAGAGCGTCTCTGAGAAGTACTTCGATCAACGTCCCTCCGAGTACAAGGTGGAAGGGCCAATTCGAGACAACCCATCAGGCCAACCTCTCACAGGGTGGATAATCAGAGTCAACGAAAGTCTGCTTTTGAAAGGTTAGGACCAAATGGCGGTAGTAACAAAGAAAGTAGAAGAGATCATAGTCAAAGCAATCGAATTGAGCAACCAAGGGAAAGCAGGAGCAGAGTATCCATCCACACAGCTCCACGAAACTACTCTCGCCAGAACAATAGTTGGCAGGAAGGAGGGGCTGAATCATAATACAAAGAAGCCGGAGGACATGACAGGTTCCCTTGCTTTGCAAACCAACTTGCTTCGGTACGGCTACCTCACAAATTCAAGCCTTCAAACCACTCCAAGTACGATGACAAAACTGAGCCTAGACAGTGGCTCAGGATCTACTCTCAGTCAATTGAACTAGCCGGGGGTGATGATGACATCAAAGCACTTTTCTTCCCTATGGCGCTAGAGGCCATGCCACTCCAATGGTTCGATAAGCTAAGATCTGGATCAATTAGAAGTTGGGAAGATTTACAGAGAGCCTTCTGCGAGAATTTTGCAGGCATCATCACGCACCCTATCACTTACGCAGAACTAAAAGGACTCAAACAGAGGGGAGGTGAAAGCCTCAGAGACTACTATCGGCGGTTTGGTGAACTGCGTGCTCAGGTCCATGACATCACTGAACAAGAAGTAATTGAAGCTTTCTCTCACGGGATTATGGCAAAGTGGCAATTTCTAGATTTTTGCAAAGGAAATCTAAGAAACAATGAAGAATCCAGGCGCACAGTAGAAAAGATGATTAATGCAGAAGAGAAGACATGAGAAAGGTTTCCGGATTGAAACAATCGAGACAACCTGGACAGGCAAAATCATCGAAACAATGGGCATCAAGACAGAAAGCGTGGGCCTGACAACACCGTAGCGATAGCTGACAAATCAAAGAAATTTCCCAAATTCAGAAGATTTGAAGACATTGAGAATATGCATTGCATCTGGCACCCTCTGGGAAATCACACAATGGGAGACTGCCGTATCTTCATTGACCGATACACAATATAAAGTAATGAGGGGGACAAGAAAGAAGACAACCAGAAAAAAGGAGGAGATAACATTGAAGACAAGGGATTTCAGCAATCAAAAGGAACTGTAGCAGTCAACTTTTTAGGAGTTTCGGGTTCTAGGAGGCAAACACCAGGACAAGTTGGCCCTTTGAACCATCATGGCGGCAGAACTGGCTACTCCTAGGTACCTCAATTGGTCACAATATCCAATCCAATTTTCAAGGGAAGGTCAATGGACAAGTGTAGGGAACACTGGCCTATACCCACTGGTTTTGGATCCTACTATTGCTGGAATAACCGTCACAAAAGTCCTGATCGATGGAGGAGCAGGACTCAACATCATGTTTTTAGAAACGCTAAGGAAGATGGGGCTAGATCTTGCTGGGTTGATCACCCCGACAAGCGTACGTTTCTATGGAATAGTACCTGGCAAGGCGGCCATGCCTCTTGGACAGATCACCCTGCTAGTTACATTTGGAACGACCACCAACTATCACACCGAGTTCATCAAGTTTAAAGTAGCAGACTTCGAGTCATCATATCACGCTATTCTTGGAAGACCAGCATTGGCCAAATTCATGGCAGTACCACATTACCCATACCTCTTGCTCAAGATTCCAGGGCCCAATGGTGTACTCTCTCTCCGAGGCGATTTGAAGTGTGCTTTCGACTGCGACATTCAAGCAATCCAAATTGCAGCAAAAGCACAGACAGCCAGTAGAAGGGAAAAATAGCTACCGTTGCTGCAGAAATGAACCCAGAGGAGCTAGAGATCCCAGCTAAGAGGCCTAGCATCTTGGCGCCTCCAAAAGAAGCCGACGTGAAGCAAATTGACTTGGGCACTGGTGATCCCACCAAGACGGTGACCATCAGTGCCCACCTTTCAGCAAAATAGGAAGTCGCGCTCACCAACTTTCTTCGGTATAACAAAGATATCTTTGCTTGGAAGCCGGCCAACATGCCAGGTTGAAAGCTCTAGTTTGGTTTTGGTGAATTGATGAAACCCTAAGTGCTAACCTAGTTTATCAAGTGATCATGAGATAGGTAGCACACTCCAAGTGATGAAGCAAATGAAGATCATAGCATGATGATGATGATACCATGATGATGATCAAGTGCTTGGACTTGGAAAGAAGAAAGAGAAAAACAAAAATCTCAAGGCAAAGGTATAAACCATAGGAGCTATTTTGTTTTGGTGATCAAGACACTTAGAGAGTGTGATCACATTTAGGATTGATAGCCGTACTATTAAGAGGGGTGAAACTCGTATCGGAGTGCGGTTATCAAAGTGCCACTAGATGCTCTAACTCATTGCATATGCATTTAGGATCTAGTGGAGTGCTAACACCTTTAAAAATGTTTGTGAAAATATGCTAACACTTGTGCACAAGGTGATACACTTGGTGGTGTTGGCACATTTACAAAGGAGGTGGTGTTTGCAGTGTTGAGATGCGTTTGGGTCTTTCAGGAAAATGGAATGCCTATTTTCTATTGCGCCGGATGCAAATTCTTGGTGGTTGGCACATTTGAGCAAGGGTGAAGAAGTTAGAGTTGAAATGGAGTTAGTCGAAATGATGCTGGCGTCGGTCTACTGACCGGACGTTGGGTCACTCAGCGACCGAACGCTGAAAGGCTGCGTCAGGTCGTGCTGTCAAACGGCACAGTGGCTAGGGTTGAGCACCGGACGCTGGTCTGTGTCCGGTCAAGGTGGACCGGACGTGTCCGGTCGAAGAAATACGCCTCGGGGAGCTTACTGGAAACGACCGGACGCTGGGGCTTTAGCGTCTGGTCAGTTTTGCCGGAGCGTCCGGTCAGCTTCGTAGCCGTTGAAATCTGACAAACAGCGTTTGAAGCTGGTGACGCGTGGCGTCCATCGGGCAACCGGAGCGTCCGGTCAGAGCGTGTTTTGCCCAGTGAAGGGGTATAATGGCTCTATTTGATTGGGGCTCTATTTATAGCCCCATGGCCGGCTCAAGGGCTAACGCTTGCACATTTTCATTGACATAGCAACCTTGTGAGCTTAGCCAAAGCCCCCCCACTCATCTCCATCATTGATCCATCATCATTGTGAGATTGGGAGAGAATCCAAGTGCATTGCTTGAGTGATTGCATCTAGAGGCACTTGGTATTCGTGTTGCGCTACGGATTTTGCTTGTTTCTCTTGGTGGTTGCCACCACCTAGACGGTTGGAGCAGCGGTGAAGGATCGGCACGAGTTGGTGATTGTTCGTGGCCGCCTTCGGTGATTGTGAGGGGAGTTGTACCTTCCCCGGCGGAGTGCCGAAAGGTAACTCTAGTAAATTGCTCGTGTCATTGAGTTACCTCACTTGTGGGTCGGTTCTTGCGGTGTCCTATCGTGTGGATGAGGTTTGTGAAACACCTCTTAGCCGCCGAACCACCAAGTGTTGGTCGACACAATGGGGACTAGCATGTTGGCAAGCACGTGAACCTCGGGAGAAAAATCGGTTGTCTCTTGTCATTTGCATTCTCCCGGTGATTGGCTTAATCTTCATCTTGTGATTGGTTCATTCCCTACACGGCGGTATAATCACCCTACTCACTTATTTACATTCTTGCAAACTAGTTGATACAAGCTCTTTAGTGTAATTAGAATTGAGAGCTTGCTTTATTATTTATATTCATCAAGTTGAGCTCTTTAGAGTAGCAAGATTGAGAGCTCTTAGTGAGTAGTTACATAGCAAGTTTGGGTGCCTAAGTAATCATTGCAACTAGAATTGTTGGATAGGTGGCTTGCAACCTTTGTAGAGCTAGAGCAAGTTTGCATTACGCTATTTGTCATACTAATCAAATTGCTCTAGTTGATTTGTAGAATTCTAAATAGGCTATTCACCCCCCCTCTAGCCATATTAGGACCTTTCATAGGTGTCCCAAGAGAGTTGGCTGAGCACAGAATTGATGTCAATGAAGGCTCTAAACCAGTCAAGCAACAGCTATGACGATTTTCACCAGACAAGAAGGCAGCAATTAAAAAAGAGATTGCGAAACTAATGACAGCAGGATTCATAAGAGAAATCCTCCATCCTGACTCGCTAGCCAATCTAGTTCTAGTACAGAAAAAGAACACGACAGAGTGGCGCATGTGCGTCAATTACACAGATCTCAACAAACATTGCCCGAAGGACCTGTTTGGGCTACCGCGCATTGGCCAAATTGTTGATTCAACTGCTGGATCCGCTCTACTATCGTTCCTCGACTGCTACTCAGGATATCATCAGATCGCATGAAGAGAAGATCAGAGCAAGACCTCTTTCATCACACCGTTCGACGCCTACTGCTACAAGACCATATCGTTTGGACTCAAGAATGCTGGCGCTACTTATCAGATAGCCATCTAAACATGCCAAGGTGAGCAGACTGGTGAGAATGCAGAAGCCTACGTTGATGACGTAGTAGTAAAGACAAAAGATCCAGATATGCTCATTGAAGATTTAAAGCAAACCTTCGAGAACTTAAAGAAGTGGAAGTGAAGCTCAACCCAAACAAGTGTGTTTTCGGTGTCTCATCAGGACAACTACTCGGATTCTTGGTTAGTCATCGTGGAATCGAGGCTAGCTCCAAGCAAATTCGAGCTATAATAGAGATGGGTCCCCCTCGCTGCGTCAAAGATGTTCAAAAGCTAACAGGTTGCATGGCAGCTCTCAATCGCTTTATCTCACGACTTGGCGAGAAGGGACTACCCTTTTTTAAGCTACTAAAGAAAACGGGCAAGTTCGAGTGGACAGAGGAAGCCAAGGAGGCTTTCGAAAGCCTTAAGGCATACCTCACCTCCTCACCCGTTCTCACGCCTCCAAAGAAGCATGAAGACATGATGCTGTATATCGCGGGGACTTCTACGGTGGTCAGTGCAGCGATCGTAGTAGATAGGGAAGAAGAAGGGCACGCATACAAAGTGCAGCGACCCATTTACTACATCAGCGAGGTACTGACAGATTCCAAAATCTGGTACCCGCTTGTACAAAAACTACTCTACACTCTCCTGGTCACCTCCCACAAGCTACGTCACTACTTTGAAAGCCACAAGATTACTGTGGCAATAGATTTTTTGCTTAGAGACATCCTGCACAACAGAGATGCAACTGGGCGTATATCTAAGTGGGCTGTTGAACTCGACGCTCTCAACGTTGATTTCACCCCATGAAAAGCAATCAAGTCCCAAGCGCTTGCTGATTTTGTTGTCGAATGGACAGAAATCCAACAACCTACGCCAGATGCCATCCTCGACCATTAGAAGATGTACTTTGATGGATCACTCAAACTAGGAGGAGCTGGTGCAGGTGTTCTCTTCATCTCTCTAGATGGAAAACAACTCAAATATGTCCTTCAAATACTATGGCAAGCCACAAACAATGAAGCAGAATACGAAGCACTCATCCACGGGCTCTGAGTTGCTACATCCCTTGGAATCAAACGATTACTAGTCTACGGAGATTCAGCAGTAGTCATCAACCAAGTCAACAAGGATTGGGATTGCACCAAAAACAACATGGACGCCAACTGCGCTGAAGTACGAAAACTGGAGAAAAATTTTCAAGGACTGGAAATACTACATGTCCTGTGTGACTCAAATGTTGCAGCAGACATCCTCGCAAAGCTAGGATCGGACAGGGCGAAGGTCCCACCCAGTGTGTTCGTAGAGGAGTTGTCAGCACCCTCTATCAGACAACCCGGTGAGATAACCCCTGAACTCCCAGCACCAACAACCTAGGTTCTGGTAATCACAAGATCATGGACACAGGATTTCATCGACTACATCAAAGAAAACAAGTTACCGACAAATAAAGAAGAAGCTACTCAGATAATTCGAAGAAGCAAAAATTATGTCCTTGTAGGAGACAACCTATACAGAAGAGCCGCATCATCAGGAGTACTCCTCAAATGTGTATCATCAGAAAAAGGCAAGGATATCTTAGATGAAATCCACTCAGGCTAATGTGGCAATCATGCGGCCTCAAGAACTCTAGTTGGCAAAACTTTCCACACTGGATTCTACTGGCCAACTGTTTGAAAGACACAGAAGAACTCGTCAGAAAATGCAAAAGATGTCAAAGTTTGCAAGACAGGCTCACGTCCCAGCTCAAAATCTTATATGCATCCCGCCTGCTTGGCCGTTCTCCTGCTGGGGGCTGGACCAGGTAGGACCTCTCAAGAAAGCCAAAGGAGGTTTCAAGTACATCTTTGTGGCTATTGACAAGTTCACCAAGTGGATCGAGTACAAACCACTCGTGAAATACAACGCAGCCAAAGCAGTCGAATTCATCCAGGACATCATGCACCGCTTCGGCATGCCCAATCGTGTTATCACAGATCTGGGTTCTCCCTTCATAGCTATAGAATTCAAAAGTTAGGCACAAGATTGCGGCATCAGCATAGACTACGCATCAGTTGCACACCCAGAAGCCAACGGACAAGTAGAGAGAGCTAACGGACTCATACTAGCCAAATTAAAACCCAGGTTGTATGAAGAACTAGAGGACTATGGATCCAAGTGGATTGAAGAGTTGCCTAAAGTAGTATGGGGGCTATGGACTCAAGTAAGCAGAGCTACCAGATACTCACCTTTTTTCCTAGTCTACGGATCAGAAGCTATATTACCTGCCGACCTAATCTGGACATCACCAAGGATCGAGCAATATGATGAAGGAGAAGCCAAACACACCCGAAGACTAGAACTGGACAGTACAGAAGAAGTCAGGGTCAACACCACCTTACAGTCAGCTTGTTACCTCCAAGGTCTAACACACCACTACAACAAAAATACACAACCTCGCTCCGTTCAAATTGGGGATTTGGTACTTCGAAGGATACAAAAGGCAGATGGACGTCACAAACTACTTAGCTCATGGGAAGGCCCTTTCATCATCGCCAAGGTCACCGAACCAGGAACATACGAATTGATAACCGAGGACGGGATAAAAGTCAGAAATTCATGGCACATCAGCCAGTTATGAAGATTCTACGCCTAAAAAGCACAGGACCGTTTCTCCTGAAAACGATGTGTAATCAAGATTTATGATCGAAGTAATAAAGATATTGTTCCTCATCAACACCTGTCTTACTACAATTTACAAAGCATATCCCGAAGTTGTTCAACCCAAATGAGAGCAAAAGAGCTGAAAAGAAGCTTGAGCTCACCCTATCCCAAGCCTTTTCAGGCTTGGATGAGAGTAAGAAGGCTGACAAGCCAACACTCGACCTATCCCGAGTTGTTTTCACCGCACGGATGAGAGCCAGATAGTGCTCGCCCTATCCCGGAGTTGTTCAACCTGGATGAGAGCAAAAGAGCTGAAAAGCAGCTTGAGCTCGCCCTATCCCAAGCCTTTTCAGACTTGGATGAGAGTAAGAAGGCTGACAAGCCAACACACGACCTATCCTGAGTTGTTTTCATAGCACAGATGAGAGCCAGATAGCGCTTGCCCTATCCCAGAGTTGTTCAACCCAAATGAGAGCAAAAGAGCTAAAAAGAAGCTTGAGCTCGCCCTATCCTGGAATTGCTCAACCCAGACGAAGAGCAAAAGAGCTGGAAAGAAGCTTAAGCTCGCCCTGAGCATGCGTAAGGCGCCGACACTCGCCAAGATTCATATGCAAAAACGGGAGCACATACTTTCAAAGAACATGAGATCGAAGTTTTTTACAAGACAGAATATAAAAAGTGTATCTTTACAAGAGCAGAAAGAAGGGGCACTCAAGCTTCACAAGGGCCTAGCCATCAGCTTCATCATCAGAAGAGAGGAGATGAATATCAAGCTTCTCGGTGATGTGGCTGGCCAAGGCCTCAAACTCAGGCTCCGTTCGCTCAATGGATTCCAAATAATCCTCATCATCAGTCGGTTCCCCAAGCCTCTCCAAAGGGATGTTCGCATCAAGAACTCGAACACGCGCCAAGATGTTCTTAACGCATGTTTGGACTCCCCTCTTGACAAAGCCCTGGAGATGCTGAGGGATCAGCGGGATGAAGTTGCCCTAGCTCGTACCGTCATCTTTAGGAGTCCTAAGAAGCTTGGCAATAGACTTGAAGGACTTCCACAAGGTTGGAAATCTTTCATTGGAAACCGCTAGCTTGTCGGATAAATCCTCAATGGTTTTCTTGGCCTACACAAGATCTCGGTCAGCTCCACGTCTAATCAACTTGGCAAGAGCAAGCTCTTCTTCAGCATGAGCGTTTACCTCCTCAGCCCTATTGTGGTTAGAGCGGACCGATACCTTCATCTCCACGATATTTTCTGAGAGCTTCTGCTTGTATCTATGGAGGGCTGGCCAAGGCAATAAGAGAAAGTCAGGCAAATAAAAGAATAGGGAAATAACAGAAGAAAAGGCACCAGAGCTTAGAAGAACTCAGAATATCATCACACTCTTTCTTGAGGCTGTCAGACTTTGCAGAAGCCTCCTGCAAGGCGGCCATGGCAGCTTCCTTCCTTTGTTCCGCCTCAACGACTTGCGCGTGGAGAGCCATTTTAGGGGTCTGGCGAGCATCCAACTCAACCTGCCTACTGGCCAGATCCGCCGTCAACTAGCTCACCTCAAAGGCCAGCCTCTTCTCGGTCTCACCCGAGCCAAAGAAGCCAGTGTGATCGCGAGAGAAGGACTTCTCACACAAAAAAAAGAAAAGGGAATGAGAAAGAGAAGCAAAAAGAAGCCGGACCACCAAAAAAGAACAAGAAAAAATGCCTACCTGAAGCTGCTCTCCAAAAGAAGCTGCCCAGGCCGAGAGGTCCGCCCAAGCCGCGGTCAGTTGCAAGAGGCGGTGAGTGGCATCAAACTCTAGCACCACGTCATCAGCTAAACGCCGGGAGGGCAAAGATGTTGACGCCAAAACTAAAGCTGTGTCCAACACAGCAGTAGCCCCAGCTGCGTCCTCAGCTAGGTGCCCCACTGCGGTCACGGCCTCCGCTAGATGCGCAGACTTAATGGCAAGATGCTCATCCGGAATCGCCATCTCTACAGCCGCCGCTTCACTCACCGTCCGCTCCGAGTCCTGCGACTCGGTGAGCAGAACGGGCCTAGCCGACTGAGAAGAAGTCAGACGAAGACTAGGAGAAGAAGTCGACGACGATCTACAAAACCAAAAGAAGTCATCAAAGGAGGATCAGAGCCAAAAGACGAAGGAATGTCAAGCGAGTCAGAAGAAGCTTACTTAGTGCTCCTCCTCATGCTAATGCCACCAAGCCGAACAGAAGACTTGGGCGGAGGCATGGGAGCTGAAAAGATGTCAACTTCAGCTTGCCCCAGGACCGGCAATGCTTGAGTTTCTGCAGAACTCTGACTCGACCCCCGCTTACTGCAGGAAAAAGACAAAAGCAAGACGAGTCAACAAAAGAACTCAGACCAATACTAAATAACAAAGGAGGGACGACTTAACTACTCACCAACGAGTAACGAGGGCTGCGCTATCATCTTCATCCTCACCTTCAAGGATCTCGACCACGCTGCCGTGTGAAGAGAGAAGAAAGTACTCGGATAAGAATATGAATAAATAAAACAAAGAAGACAATGAACATGGATATGCTCACCTAGGAGCATGCTACTTATGACTTGGATACCTGGACAAGTACTCGGAGGATGAGGCTTCTTGGTGGTGGACGCGCTGGCGGAGGTATCATCCGCTCGTGCCCTCTTACTAGTTGTGCGAGGGCCTCGGGGAACTGGACGAGGCACATACTCAACATATTTGTCGAATTCCCCAAAGGATACACCAGGAAGAACTGTGATAGCTGGAGACTTACTGGTTACCGATGCTCCGGTGGGGATTTCCTCAACCCCTGCCCAACGGGGTTGTTCTCAGAAGGAAGCGGATCAACAAAATTCTACCCCAAGTCCTACAGGCAACCAAGAAACAACAAGATAAATAGAAGAAACAAAGACAGGAAGCACTCACAATAAGGAAACAAAGGCACAAAGTACTTGCGAACAGAAAACAACTTACAACAGGAGGCGGATTATCGGCACGGTACTCCGGAACCATGTGCGGGACGATGGTTACTCCCTTCAAGACCTTCTTAAGGCGCTCCAACACCTCTTCTTTAGTCAACTCCAGAACCAGAACCATCCGAGATGGGTCCTTGGCTCCAGAGTACTTGAAGCCATAGTGCTCCCTCGCCTTCAGAGGTTGAACTTGATGGCGAAGGAAGCTAGCGACGATCCCAAATCCAATCAGGCCTTGCTGCTTTAGAGTCTGGATCCTCTCAAGCAGCGGCTTGATCTTCTTGACCTCCTCATTCGTCAGAGGGGCCTTCTCCCAATGATCATTGACGACTGGACCAGAATTGGAGTGTACTGCAAGTGGAGGGTTCATGTTCCCAGCATAGAACCACTCGGAACGCCACTCCCTGATAGAATCAGCCAAATCGTAGTCGAAGAACAAGCCTTTCTTGCCCTGGCGGAATTGGACTCCACAACCACCAAGAGAAGTACTGTCACTCCGGGGGTGTGGTTTCAAGCGGAAGAAATAGCGAAACAAGAAAATAGAAGGAAGAATTCCAAGGAAAGCCTCGCAAAGATGGACGAACACTGATGGATGGAGGACAGCGTTCGGGGTCAGATGGTTCAGAGAAATATCAAAAAAGTGAAGGAATTGATGGAGAAAAGGAGACGCTGGGAGGCAGAGACCAGCGCGGATGAAAGAGACAAACAAAACAATCTCACCAGGGCTGAGGGCAGGAACCCGGTGCTGGCCTGGAGTCTTCCAGTCAGCAAAGCTTCACTCCTGGATCAACCCATCGCTGACCAGCTCCCTCAGCTAATCCTCGGTGGTGGTCGGAGAAGGCCAGATCTTTTCTACAGCCCTCATTACAACGAACTCCTGGTTCTCGATCACTTTGAGTGCCTCCTCCTCGTCAACAAGGACCTCCTTCGACTTGCTGCTCGACGCCTTCTTCTTGCACATATACTAGCAGTGCTCGACTCAGACAAAGAGGACGGCGACAATGCGTGGGCAGCGGCGGCGCTTGAGCGGCGGCGACGGCGGCGGCAGAGGTCTGAAGGGAGGTTAGGTTTTGTGAAGGCAGGATGCTAGAAGGCTAAGGCAAGTAACAAAAAAGAAGAAGAAAAGGGGGCCCAATATATAGATTTACAATGGTAAAAATCACGGCCCAAAAGGCCCAACAGACGCAGCGTGTGAACGCAATGGTCCATTTTTCAGCCGCGGCTCAGTAACTTCCTGACGCGATAGAAGCGACAGAGGCACACCTTTTTACAACGGTATAGTGCAATGGGTAGATTTCAGGCTTATCCATCCACAGAATAACGTCGCCGAGTAGTTTCATCATGACAACTTAGAAAGAAGTTTTCAATTACAATATAAGCAAGGGAGCTCCAGAAACAACCCAGAAAGCATTCAGAAGAACCAGGATTTTTCTGAAAGAACCTAGATGATACTCAAAGCCGCTCAGACAAGCAAAAGAGAGAAAACAACTCAGAAGACAAAAGTTCTATTACATTACAGATACAAGCGATACAAGATTACAGATCTTACAAGACCCAATGAACTCAGTACTACGACGAACAAGGTAGCAACAAATAACCCAGTGAAGCATGGCTCTGGAAACGACTACGCACTCCTAGTTGCTACTTAGCAGAACACACACTACTCGGATACACTGTTTTCTTCAAAGGAACGGCGCAGTGCATCCAAGATTGGTGTCAGCGGCACAGCTAGACAACATGGACCAGGTGAGGCTCATAGGCATTAGTCTACCCAAGTCTGATGTGATGCTGGATCAGGTACTGATTTGCACCGAACAATCGCGAAGCAGAGTGGAAGGATCAACCCGGCGCTGCTGGATGAGGGAACGAGTCCCACATCACAAGGCTTCTCCCATCTACCAGAACGGACTACCCAGCGCAATAGCGCTGAGAGATTAGTCTACCTCTAATCTCCTTCACAAGACTTCTTCCATCTACTACAAGCTTTACAAAATTTACAACTCATGCCCGGGGGACTGCTCTACTTCACAAACCACCATATTCTCGGCTACAAGACTTCAAGTACCACACCAAGACTCCACTGATTTACAACAAGCTCACCAGGGGGTATTTATAGGCCAAGGAGCGGTATATATAGACCAAGTCCACCAACAGATCCAAAGCTACCATATGTGAAGATACAGTACTCAAGGACAGTACATCCAAAGGAATATGCCAACACTGTACAAACCGTGACTACGCAGCATTTAACCAACTCAACCGCCAACTACCACTTACCACTGACAGAAGAAAGAAAATTACTTGAGAATATGATAAAAGACCCTCTACCGAGTTCTTCTTGAGTAAAAAAGAACCCGGATATATGCTCGGGGGCTGCAGGGTACATATCCTCAGAGAAGATTTTCAGTTTTTCCAACAATAAAAAATTCAAGACCCTTCAACTTTTTGTTCTAAATAGCCAGAGGCTCGGGGGCTACACTCAGTGAGTGCCTTTTTCTCCAAAAAAAAGCGCACATCACCCAAGAAGACTTTTTCAAGAATAGATCACTTCAAGGTTTCCCTTCGAAAGAACCCGGATCAAGCTTGTTCCACCCGGTAAGACCAGATAGAACAAGGAGGCTTCCGAGTTCAACCATGAAACGCTCGGGGGCTTGTCGATGCGGAACCCACAAGGTTCCCCAGCAATGTGACTACGAGCCGTGGGCCCTGGCCTGGCCCACGGACAGAAGCAAGAAGATTGGATTAATTAAAGAATAGGTAATCATGCACGCAATCTGATGTGAAAACAACTCTGACACACAGAGACGATGCCAACACCAGGGCACGCACAGACTCGTTAGTAGTTGACGTACCTGTAGCCGAAGTAGCTACCCCCGAAGAGCACGTACATGGGAGCGTTGTTGCTGATCCTAGCGCCGGCGATGATGTGGATGCTGTGGAACTCGTTGATGTGGATGCAGTGGAGGCTACGGATATCCGGGCCGCAGATGAGGGGACGGTGGTGCTTGCTTCTAGAGCGCCACGCATGCGATCGCGGTGCAGGCCGCACGAAGTCCCTGGTCAAGGGGGCAGAAGCTGCTCCAGGTCGGGCCGACGTCGACCGGAGATGGGAACTCGAGACGGTCATCGCGCGCATGGATGAGATCCGGGAGCTCGAGCCTGCCGCCGCCGTCGCCACCGACTCATCATCGTCCTAGGCCATCGAGCGAACCTTGGAGACGAAGATTTACATACGTGGCCCATGGGTACGTGTGGACGCGGGTAGATTTTGTTTTGTGCGTGAGGGAAGACGGAGAACAGGGTGTGGGTACGAGCGGGTGGGTATGTTTGACGTGGGTGAAAAAAAATCAAGCGCGGGAGATGTCCTCGAGAGAGAAACCCGGTAAACGTTTATAAGTTTTCCGGCGGGGTCTATTGGTCAGATCACGGTGAAAATTTTAGATACGTCGGATCTAATTTTAATATAGATCCAAGGAACAAGAATTAAGGTGGGTAAGAATATCAGGGTGAGCGGCTATTTTCAATTCCTTCGCTCTTTTATAGTATAGTATAGATAGATAGATATATGAGTATATTACGAGTACAATAACACGGCCAATCCAATCCAATAGGTACAATATTTCATTTGGAGCTATAACTTTGGTACGACTACATCAACATCTAAGGTTATTTGAACAATTTAAAAACAATTTTAAATTCGAGAACAATTCAAAAAATCAACAAAGAACAAAAATTAAATTTAATAATCTATTCTATCAGGTGTTGGGCGTAAATTTGACGGCCCAAATAAAGGTCCACACCTATACTTATAATATTATTGTTACTACTAGCCGGATGTGTTATCTATATCTATATCTATCTATACCCCTAATAATAAAGAGGCAAAATTTCAGGTTTTTTTTTCGTCCATCCATTTTCTTGGTCCGTCTCCCTCTAACTACACGACAATGACGAGTTACTTCCATCCGGACTTATATATATAACCCGTGCTCATACAAATTAGAATAGCTCTTGTCTAGTGCGATGCAGAGTCCGATTCCAAAACATATTGGGTCCGTGCTCATATATGTTAAAACAATAGAAATCCTGATCCAAATAGACCTCTTCGGTCCTAAATATAAATAGGAATTCTAATCAAATAGAAAAGAAATATAATCTATACCTATCTATCCCTAATACTAAAAAGCCAAAATTTCTAGCACCCAAAAAATTTTCGTCCACCCAATCACCACTGTTCTGTTCGAATCCAGCATGATTAACGGTGTTCAGTTTGGATCTTGTTTTCGTTTCCGTCTCTATTTCCTTTTCTTCTCCCGCTCGTAGGTGTTGCGTACGTCAGGGTATCACAAAAGTGTCGCCCCACGCCCCCCACTCATTGATGTTCGTGACTTTTTTTTTATCTTTTTTGTGTTTTATTTTTTTTTTATTTTTCTTTGAAGTAACTATACTTTTTCTTATAAAAGAAAGATAAATTATAAATACAGTATTGTAGTTCTTTAAAACTTTAATTCTTACTTAATAAACAAATATTTCTACTACTAAGTTGTTAGTTTAAATTAGGATTAAATTATTATTATTATTATTATTATTATTATTATTATTATTATTATTATTATTATTATTATTGTTGTTGTTGTTGTTGTTGTTGTTGTTGTTGTTGTTGTTGTTGTTGTTGTTGTTGTTGTTGTTGTTGTTGTTGTTGTTGTTGTTGTTGTTGTTGTTGTTGTTGTTGTTGTTGTTGTTGTTGTTGTTGTTGTTGTTGTTGTTACAACTACTACAACTACTACTACTAGCCTAACTAATAAAACAGTAAGCTAAAATCTTGAGCATTTTGTCATCCAATTTAATCAAAATAAATGTTTCTCCAAGCTATTCATACAGTGCAAATCTCTAAGCTGTCCGCACATACTAGAATTCTTTAAAGGCTGGCCATGTGGAAATTGACACATGACGCTGATTAATCCCCTGCCAACTTTAATAAGATATTAAAATTACATTAAAAAATTTATGATTCTCAAAAGAAGCCACGAAACTTGACCAACACATAGATAGTATGAAAAGTAAAGTTATGATCATTTGCAAATAAATATTCTTGTGTCTTACAACAAAAGAAAAAATTTATCAAAGTTGTATTTTAATTCAATACAGAATTACGTGACTTTTCTATCCCTTTTTGTGTTTTTGTTTTTTATTTTTTCTTTCCTGATGAAGTGACCATGCTTTTTCTTATAGAGATTAAGATAAATAATAAATAGTGCATTATAGTTCTTTAAAACTTTGACTCTTACTTAATAAATAAATATTTCTATTAATCAGATGTTAGTTTTAATTAGGAATATATTAATGTTATTATATTATTATTATAACATAAATGTCCTAACTAATCAAACCATAAACTAAAATCTTCAACATTTTGTCATCCAACCTAATAAAAAATGTTTCTCCAAACTATCCGCACAATGCAAATATCTAAATTGTCCGTGCATACCAGTGCAACTCTCTACAAGGCTGACACGTGGAAATTGAGACACGATGACAACTAACCTTGCCGATTTTAATAAGATATATATTAAAATATAAAAAAAATTATGGATTCTCAAAAGAAACCGCGGAACTTGACCAACACATGGATAGTATGAAAAGTGACCAACACATGGATAGTATGAAAAGTAAAGTTGTGGTCATTTGAAAGTAAATATTCTTGTGCCTTACAACAAAAGAAAAATTTTATACGGGTTGATTCAATATAGAATTAATAGGACAGTGTCATATTATTGCCAATATTAACATATATTATGGATACCATGATTATCATAAAGTAAAGTATAGCTTTGAAATTTTATAGAAAGGGTAAAAAATGAATATATATCTAACATTGTCATCCTTGTTTCCATTAACGAGTCCGTTCATTTAAACAAATTAAGTTGTTGCGACCGTTGCAGATGTGTGTTTGATAATATTTTTCTCCTGTTGCAACGCACGGGCATATTTGCTAGTTCTTTTAAAGAAAAAAAAACTGGATTTGTGTGCCAAGAAGTTTGGATGACTTTGGACTTACAGCTGCTTCCTTGGAGTGCTCCGAACTATAGTAATTCTAACTGGATATTGATGTCGTAGGCGCATAATATACTTGGAACACGGGAAGCTTAATCCAACACGGTGTCCTCCTCCTCCTATATATATAGCTGACCGAGCTAGGGTACCAGGCAACATATCCTCCAATCCAATCAGCCATAGATAGAGGTGGATCCCTCCTTGTCCTGCCATCTTCGTATCGTCGTCCAGCGAGAGAAGAACCATGGAGGAACGACACGCAGACGCCGCTAGTAAATTGGGATCATCCATGTCGTCCTGCTTGCCCTTGCTCGTCTTCCAATACTGTCATCACGGCCAGGAGGACGAGGACGTTAACAACGAGATGCTAATGTTCAGCATCTCCAAGCAAAGCCGGCCTGCACAAGAACATGGTGCATGACCTTCTAGCCGTAGGCAACAGCAGCATGTGCTGGACCACTCCACAAGGCTGGATACTCCTGGCCCGCGCCCGGGACCAAGACGCGGCGGTCTCTTCAGCTTGCCTATGGAACCCTAGCACCGGCGACAAGCTTCCGTTACCAGATATCATCACACATGAAATCCCGTACCACAACAGGTGCATGCTCTCCACAAGGACCCAACTCATCCAGGATGTGTCGCCGTGCTCTTCAGTTATGAAACACCGGACTTCGGGTATTGTCACAGCGCTGGTGAAGGCGGCCAGAACAACGGCATCAGTTGGAGACATCACTCCTACGACATCGGTAATTGTGCTTCTGTACAAGCCACCAAAGGGAAAAAAGGCACGCCGTAGTATCTGTCCTATCAAGAGAGTCATCCCCGTAATGGCTTCCTTGCAAGAGAAAATCTACTTTAGCAAATCGTCGTCTAAAGACAATATGTGCGCCATAGATTTCTCATCCTGCACTTCCACAACAAATCATAACCACCCTAGGTTCCAAAAGTTCAACTTCCCTTTCGTCGACCTCCCCGGAGAATTGTCCTCAGGCAAAAAGTGGTTGGTTGAGTCGCAAGATCAACTCTTTGCCGTCACCATGGGCTTCACATTGCCTTTAATCCAAACAATATTGGCGCCATAGAGGTGTATAGGATGGATTCCTCCTCCTCAACACAAGACCGTTGGCGCAGGGTGCATGACATTGGAGATGTTGTGTTTCTCTTGGAGGATGCAAACACGGCGGCTTCTTGCTCGGCGAGCACTTTGGGACAGAAAGCAAACCACATATTCTTCATGAAGAATATCATCGATGATGATCCTGACTTGTGCATTTTTGACTTGGAAACAAACACTCAAGAGATTACCCAGGTCCACCATCACGACGACTTGATTCTCTGCCGCAAACCTTTTCTGGATTGTGCCACCTAGCTAGCTAGCTTTGTATTTCTATGTATACATTCCTTGAAATTTTATTAATGCAATGTAAATGCGTGACAGAAGTACTTTTTTTCCAAATCCAAAAGCTATTAAATACGTGTTGGTTTGTCTGTTAGTTTGGAAGTATGAAATGATCAGAGGGATGTATTTTATATGGTTTTAGAAGTTAAGTGAGGTAAATTGTCCGCTATTCAAGTTCGAGGGTGTTTTCTAAATCTGGCGACAAATTCAAGGGGCAAATTGGACATTACTTTCAGCTAAAAAAAATAAGAGCTGGGAGGGTTTGAGAGAAGCGGGTGTTGCCTTAACCGATGTTTTTCTTCTAACATTAAGAGATTATTTCATTTGATCTGGTTATATATTATAAATAGTCAGATGGCACGTAGCCTGGTAGCTCGACCCGAAGCCCACCTTTTTGGCCTAGCATGAGCAAGCCACGACCCGATGGCAGGCATGCCCTGCCCGCTGGTTATGCCTGGACTGCTCCTCAGCCACGCCGCACGTAGCTTGGCCTAGACTGTTAAATAGCCTTGTCCCAGTACTAGGCCAGTTAACAGGCTAACACCACCCACCCCAACAACCCAACGCCCAACCTTAGGCTTGTTCCCCTCACCGGCCCTCGGCTGCTTTCTTCCCTCCATGCATTGCACAAGCGTGCAACCACCACTCTTCTCCGCTCTTCTTCCCTCTCGTCCACGAGAGCGCCAGCCTCGAGCACGAAGCCCTCGAGCCGCCAGCCGCGAGGGCCCCGGCCTCGACCTCCTTTCCAACTAGCTCTCTTGTTGTCGCCTCTTCCCCTATCCCGCTAGCTGTCATCTTTGGCCGCAAGAGCACTAGCGACGAGACGCCGACTGCGAGGAGCCAAGCCTCGAGCGGCGGCCACGGTAGTGCAGGCCTCATCAAGCGTTCGATCGCAGGGGTCCTAGCGTCGAATGCAATAGTCGCGAGCGCACCTACCTCGATCTCCTCATCCCAGCTCGCTTGCTACTGCCACCTCTTCCCCATCCCGTCGCCCACCATCTCGTTCTCGTTCTCGGCTTGACTGCCACTGTCTCCCTTCCTTTGCTAGTAAGCGGGCCTCGAAGGGCTCGGCCTGCTTCATAGGTCGTGCTTATTGGGCTAGCTAGGCATGGAAAATGACTCTGGCGTGTCGTGCCTGGACCAAAGGCCAGGCCCGTGGTCCTAATCAGCACAAACCCGGTGGCACGGCGTGCCGTGGCTGGCTTGATATCTGATATCTATAGACCGTGCTTTCTCCGTGCCGTTCTAAATGGCTCATTTAGCCACCTATAAATCAGGTAAATAAATCTACAATTTTTAATAAAAAGAAGTGAGCCAGCCGAAGGTGGGTATGTATTACCATGGCCCAACCCAGCCCATGTCCTCCGAACGATGCTAGCGACTTGTTGGGTCTGGAAACTTTGCAAGGGGCGTACGCCGTACACTCACCAGTCACCAGTGAATCGCGGCGAACCAGGTTTTAATTTGCAAGCTTCTGTGGAGGCGCGGACACAACCAGGTTCATCGATATCAGGCTTGGCTGAATCGAGTCCGCGCGTCCCGGAATCTAGGTAAGGGGCGGAAGGAATCCCTTTGCTCGTGCTGCTGCTTTGATTCTCAGTCTGATCCTCGTTGTTATCGGAGTCGAGGGCGATGGCCGAATTTCTCTCAAATTTTGCAATAGGTTTGAAACAGCTTCTAATTTGTTCGATTTATTTATGTATATGTATATATGAGCCTATGGTAGTTTAATGGATTATGCGCGATGCTTGGGCGGGGCTGCGAGGAGCCGTCCGCATCTAATCGGACATGGAATTGACGTTCCCAGTTTATAGATTTGGATTTGGATTTTGGGAAATAGAAAAAAATAGAAATAGAGATTGGACTTTGGCATGTTGCCAATTCGAATTCGAATTCCAATTCCAGTACAATGCAACTCCGGAGTTGTGTTGCTTATATAAGCGAGCGAGAAAGCCTAGCTGCATCATCGTGTACGTGTAATACCTGCTGTACCTCAAGATTTTTTAGATTAGAAATACCTGCTCGCCGGATTGCTTATCCGATCCGGCGACCCAAACTGCGCACGGCTGATCTACCTGGTGAGAGCCATCAATCGATGTACCTATGTTTATCAGATAAGATATATATAAAATTGTATCTAAATCACGATTCAGAAAGGCAGCCGCCATCTATACATGTTCTTCTTTCTGCAGCCTAATTAACCCCGCTCTGATCCCTACAGGTGGATCCCCGTCGTCTTCATCCATAGAGAAGAAGAAGAAGAACCATGGTGGAACACGCAGACGCTAGTAAATTTGGATCGTCCATGTCGTCCTGTTTGCCCTTGCTTGTCTTCCACCATCATCCTGATGGCCAAGAGGACAATGAAGATGAGATGCTAATGTTCAGCATGTCCAAGCAAAGCCTGCACAGGAACATGGAGCGTGGCCATGTAACCGCAGGCAACAGCAGCATGTGCTGGAGCACTCCACAAGGCTGGATACTCCTCGCCCAAGGCCACGACACGGTGTCTTCGGCTTGTCTATGGAACCCGGCCTTGCACCGGCGACAAGCTTTCCTTGCCGGATATCGTAGAGGAGGAGCACCAAATCCCGTATCACTGCAAGTGTCTCCTCTCCCACAAGGACCCAACTCACCCAGGATGTGTCGTCGTGCTCTTCAGTGGTGCCGCGCCTGAGTTCTGGTACTGCCATACCACGCCTGATCTCTGGTACTGCCACACCGGCGACAATAGCAGCAGGTGGAGACATTGCACGTATGACGTCGGTAACTATCCATCTATACCAAAACCACCAATGGGAAAGAAGGCACGTCGCTGTCGCCGTCCTATCAAGAATATCATCGTCGACATGGCTTCCTTCCAAGGGAAAATCTACTTTAGCAAATCTAAAGGAGACATGTGAGCCATAGATTTCTCGTCCTGCACTACCACGGCCATAGATTTCTCATCCTGCACTTCAACGGCAAATTACAACGACCGGCCTAAGTTCCAAAAATTTAATTTCCGTTTGGTCGATCTCTCTGAAGGATTGTCCTCGGGCAGACAGTGGTTGGTTGAGTCGCAGGATCAACTCTTTGTAGTCACCATTGGCTTCATTGCTTTTAATCCAAACAACATTGGCGCCATAGATGAGGTGCATAGGATGGATTTCTCCTCCTCGTCACAAGACCGTTGGCGCAGGGTGCATGACATTGGAGACGCTGTGTTTCTCTTGGAGGATGCAAACATGGCGGTGTCTTGCTATCGGCGAGCACTCCGGGACTGAAAGCAAACCAGATATTCTTTATGAAGAATTTTATGGACGATGATGGTGACTTTGCATTTTTGACTTGGGAACAAACAGCCAAGAGATTACCCGAGTCCATAATCATATGAAGACTTGATTCTTTGCCGCAAACCTTTCTGGATTGTGCCACCAAGCTAGCTAGCTATCTACCCTTATTTATAAATTATTTCTTGCCATTTACTTCGACTTATGTGAAGAAAAATTAATCATATATACACCAACAATTATGTAAGTTAGTACTTAGTATACAATACGAAGCATATCACTGGTTTCATGTAATGGCAGGGTAACTATATCATCTTTTGATAGGATTATCTTAAAATATAAGAAAATTTTCCATGCTTTCCAATCAGCTTAAGGCTCAAGTGGTTACAACCAAGCGGGGAATAAAAAAATCAACAAAGTTTAAGCCCATCGAAGGCGAGCGAGCAAGCGACCGGAAATGAACAAGCTACACTTCGATTCGATTCTGGAAGCGTCAAACAAACTTTGCAAATACTGCCATTATTATTGTCTCCAAATCTCTGCAACCACGTTTGAACAATGGATGTTCCTTATTATGACCACTGTCGGATCTAATAAATCACCCTGAAGATTATCTCTAAATATGTATTAGACTTAACCTTGTCAATAATCAGGCTTTCCAATCAGCTAATTAGGCTTTTGAGTTCAACTGGCCATGCATTCAGCTCAATATGGTACCATGATGTAAATAGATGTAGTAGTAATACTTGCATGTGTGTTTTACATTTGCCTTGGTTTCTCTATGGCTGGGAGCAGGCCGAGCCACTGTGCCACGAGTGGCCTACGAGGCTGTGCGCTGCGCCACCGTCTCCGTGCATGGCCGCGCCGCTACGTCTGCACGTGAGAGATAGGGTGGAGGAGGCCAGGAGATGAGGAGAGTGATGAGAACCGAGGTCGTGGGTGGAGGCAACGTGGGAATAGGGGCGCGAGGAAGCCGATGCGGGAGCGGGAATAGAGCGGTGATGGAATCGGAAGGCCGAATGGCCGATGCCGCAGGGCTGTTCGGCAGCACTGAAAAAAAAAAAGGCTAAAATATTATTCTGATTGATCGTTGTGAGAAAAAAATACTATTCTATCTAAAATTACTGTACATGTAAACAGTATTTCGTATCCGCGCTGGCTAGCCGGCCGAACACTCGCGCAAATGATGGGGATTGGGGGCAGGTTAAAGCACGACAGGGCGTGCAAATCGTGAAGCGCACGACCCCAGAACCCCAACGCGCGCAACTCAATTCCGCATGTACATGTGCCGACAAGCCCAACTGCCATGACGACATTTGACGCAAACACAAAACACAACATTTTCTTTGAACGGCTATAATTTTTTGAATGTTGCGTCCATTTTCAATATCGTCTGCACCGATGTGTTCTACGTGATGAGGTGAACAAAACTAGACCCTACTTATCTATGTTTTAAAGTATTTTATTCCAGTAGCAATTTATGTGTAAAAATATACTAGGAAATTTATGAAAGGAGTTGCTACCATGTAATACTAAACTTGCTACTCCAAAAATATAATAAAGTTTTTACATGGTATGCACATCGATTGTTACCATAGGAATATAATAAATTTGTTATATAGTATTTACTTAAAGGTACTAACACCTAAAGAGAGTAGCGAACCAAAACAAGACAAGCTACGGGGCAAATTATTAAAATAAACATTGCATAAGCTGCCAATTAGGGGGCGACTTATTATACAACAAATTACAAAAAATCAGGAAACATGACTTGCTGCCACTCGGGGGCATTTATTAAAAAATAAGGGTAACGGCACAAAACAAGACAAACTGCAACTTAAGACGAATTATTAGAACAAGCATTGCATAAGCTGCCAATTAGAGGGACAAGTTATTATATAACTATAGCTGACAATTGCAGGGACATTTATTAAAAAGACAAGAGTAGCAACCCAAAAATAAGACAAGCTACACTTGAGGGGCAAATTATTAGAAGAAACGTTGTATAAGATGCCAACTTAGAGGGTAAGTTATTATACAGCTAACATGTAGGATTGAGAAATGTATTCGAACATAAAAGGTTGACTAGCTAATAATTGCATGGACATTTATTAAAAGGACAAGAGTAGTGACCCAAAAATAAGACAAGTTGCACGATAAGGGGCAAATTATTAGAAGAAGCATTACAGGGTGCCAATTTAGAGGGTAAGTTATTATACAACTAATGCGTAGGATTTAGGAATGCATTCGAATCTAAAAGGGTGACTGAAAACTAAAACTAAAAAATATTTAACAAAACTTAACTGAAAACTAAAAAAAATAACTGGAAAAAATAACATTGAAAAAAACTCATTGAACTAAAACTAAAAGAAAAAATGAAAAAAAAACTAAAATGAAACAAAAAAATGAGAATAAAAGCTACACAAAAATTGAAAAAATGAAACTCAAAGTGGGCTACATGCCCTGCCTCTCACACATGAACACAAGCAGGCTAGACCGCAAGGCTTCCACGCAAAAATAATAAAAAAAAAAAGGCTAGGCCGCCAGGCCAATAGCGCGCAGGTCGGGCCAGCGAGTCGTGCGCTGCCGCACGAGCGCGACCAGACGCGCATTAACGCTTGCGCTAGAGAAGGGGTGGCAACCGTATATGGGCCACGTTGGGCCAACCTTAAACTTGCCAGGCCTTGCCGGCAGTCGTCATGCCGTGCAAAGAGAGCGGCCTAGGCATGACGACCGTCAGGCCATGTCATGCTTGGGCCCGTCTGGGCCGTGGGCCTCGTGTCTTATGGCCTTCTATACGTGTAGCAAGAATCTCGTTGCCCAAGACCAGAAGGTAAAAAGAGTTTATCGGTTGTCGTTAGCTTAACAAAAAATACTAGTACAAAGAGATTATTGTTAATAATAATTATAATACAAAGAGATGTAGCCGCCAGTAGAAACTATTTTTTAATATATAGCACACCACACAAGCAAAACGCAAATCATATATAGTATAGAAAAGAGCAAAATTCACCGTCGGTCCCAGAACTTGAACGGCGGTGTCATATAGGTACCTGAACTTCTAAAGTGATATATGTGGATCCGTAAACTTGGCAGACGGTGTCATTCAGGTCCCTAAACTTTCAAGGTGATCACCGTAGGTCCCTAAACTTAGCTGAAGGTGTCATCCAGGTCCCTGAACTTTCAAAATGATCACCATAGGTCCCTAAACTTGACAAGCGATGACATCCCTGTCCAAATGTAATAATATTAAAAGTTACTTATACTATTAAAAGTTTTCTCTATTAAAAGTTACTTTTAATTTTAGTATTATTTTAAAAATTTTAATAGTAGTATTATAGAAGTAATTTTTCTCTGTTATTAATACTATAACATTATTATTAAAACTTTGAGTGAAATACACTGGCGGTCCTTTAATTTGTCGGTCTGTGCTAGTCCGGTCCACGAACTTGCAAACACGGAAAATGGGTCCATGAACTTGTCAAGTTGTTCACCGCAGCTCCATTTCCCATCCGCGTGCGGCCTCCATGCGACGTGGCAGCGCCAGCGCGTTTCAATGTAGGCCCCTCACGTCAGGGTCGCCCCTTACCTCCCGCTCCGCACGGGACGAACGTCGTCGCCAGCAGCGCTTGGACCATGCCTGGCCGCGCCCTTCTCCCATGTCCCCTGCACGACCGAGCACCCCGCGCAGACCCTTTCTACGCGCCGCAGCCCCTCGCCCTGAGCCGCTCGTCCCGCAGCGCCGAGTCAGAGATCCGCCATTGTTGGCATGGAGCCGAGCTCCTTGACCGGCCTTTCCTCCCCTCCCGTGGTCTCTCTCTCCCTCTAAAATGGTGCCCAGAGTGTCGCGTGAGCACTCCGCACTAACTCCGCTTCTCCTCGGGCTCCCTTTCTCGCTCTACAGGCGTCGCCGCCTCATCCCGAGCTAGCAGCGCCGCCGCCACCGTCGATCTCCTCCTCTGCCGCTTTCTAGCAGACGCGAGCTTGTCGACGAGCCTCGGGGCGTGCTATGGCACCCTCCAGTGCTCCCGCGCTCTTCCTCTCCCTCTCTGTGCGTCACTCTGGCTCGCCGGAGCTGCGCTGCTGTGGCCGAGCCACCTCACCGCACGTACCGCCGCCTCCGGACGTCCTCCGCCGCGAGGAATGTCCTAGGCGAGTTCGCCTCGTCGCACTCTCCACCCCCATGTAACCCGTACAGGCGCTAGCGCTCCACAGCGCCACCCCGTCGAGCTCGTCGTTGCCGCCATGGGCGCCGCCGCGTCTCGCGCCTCCCGGTCCACCAAATAGTGTGGACGCAGCGCCACCCCGCCGTGTTCGGTATTTTGAACGTGCGGCCCACGTGCTTCGTCTGCCACACTGGCGCTGCCACGTCGTCTGGAGGCCGCGCCGGATGGGAAATGGACCTGCGGTGAACAACTTGACAAGTTCAGGGGTCAATTTTCTACGTTTGCAAGTTCGTGGACCGGACTGGCACAGGCCGACAAGTTAAAGAGCCGCCAGTGTATTTCACTCTAAAACTTTAAATGCTATAATATTATTATTAGAAGTTCTAATACTATAATACTACTATTAAAAGTAACAGTATTATAGAATTAATAATAGAGAAAAGTTACTTCTATAATACTACTATTAAAACTTTTAAAATTTTAATAGAGAAAACTTTTAATACTATAGGAATTTTAATATTATTTTAATACTATTAATGATAAATAAATACTAAATTAATTTTAGTATTTTTTATTTTAGTTTAAATCTAATATATTTTATGTTGAAAATTATTTTAATACTTTAATTTATTTTTGCTGATGTAAATTATTTTATATAATTTGTATTTTCATGATAAATATTATAAATAATGATTGATTAATTGACACACGTTGGATCTATGTCTAACGTATAGTCAGCGTGCCATACCAGCTTATAGAGTAGTTTAGACAACATTTGGACAGGGATGATACCGCTTGCCAAATTTAGAGATCTGCGGTGATCACTTTGAAAGTTCAGGGGCCAGAATAACACCGTCAACCAAGTTTAGGGACATGTGGTGATCACCTTGAAAGTTTAGTGACCTAGATGACACCATCTGTTAAGTTCAGAGACCCACATATATCACTTTAAAATTTCAGAGACCTAGATAACATCATCGGCCAAGTTCAGGGACCGATGGTGAATTTTTCTCAATAGAAAACATCGTCAAAGGGTACAAAGGGTGGACAGAGGAAGACCAGACGAGACAAATTTTATATAAACTAGATAGATAGATATAAGATGCAACTTGCTTGCTTCGAACACGCACGATGTTTGCGTCGGAGAAGCAAGCCGTCATGATTCTGAACACGGGTAATCTCTTGGCACTCCGACTCCAAGTCAAAAACGCACAGATCAGCATCATCTTCCACGAAATTCTTCATGAAGTACACCTGGTTTCCTTTCAGTCCGTGAAGGCTCGCCGAGCGGCAAGACGTTGCCAAGCCTGTGTCGTCCAGGAGAAACACGTACGGTATCTCCAATGTGACGGACCCTGCGCCAACGAGGAGGCTTGCTGGTGTCGACGACGACGGGAAGTCCATCTTGTACACGCGGATGGCGCCAATGTTGTGAGGATCGACGCCGACGCAGGAGACGTCGACAAGGAAGAGCTGGTCGTCGCAGTCGAGCAGCCAGGTCGCCCCGAAGCACATCCCTTTGGGGAAATCAACCTTGCGTGCGTCGAAATAGTGGAACGCAGGGTGGTCTTTGCTGCTTGTGAAATCGATGGCGCACATTTCTGTAAGTGAGTTGATGAAATAGAGCCTCCTTGGAACGCAGCAACCTTGGAAATCACCATCTTCGTTGGAGGGCGATATGCCTCTGGTAACTTGTAGTTACCGATGTCAAGTAATGCCTCCATCTCCAACGAGTACTGGTCTTGTCGTCATCGTCGTTGTCGTTGTCGATGATGACCTGGCAGTACCACAAGTCAGGCGTGGAAGGATGGAAGAGCACGACGACGCAGCCAGGACGTGTTGGGTCCTTGTGGGAGAGCAGGCACCTGCAGGTCTGTGGGAACCTGTGCTCCTCCTCTGTGATATCTGCTAAGGGAAGCTTGTCGCCAGTGAGAGGGTTCCATAGACAAGCCGAAGACACCGCCGCGTCGTCGTCGGTGTCATCATGGCCATAGGTGACGAGGAGCATCCATCCTTGTGGCGTGGCCCAGCACATGCGGCTGCTGCTGCCGCCGCCGCCGCCCGTCGAAACGTGATCGGTTCGGCTAATTCCAAACTTAATTACGAGATTAATTAAGCGTTAAGCTTTTGGTCCACCCACTTGTCATTAATATCCAACTAAATAAGAACTGCCGTGATCGGCGGCAATCCTAAAAATTATAAGGGTTCGGCCCCTGGCCCACAGCGTGATTATAAATAAGGGGAGGCGCCCCTGGCGTCTACATCACATCCATCCACGTGACTATTCACATAATCGGTCAATTAGGCGCTGGAGGGTTTAGGAAGGCCGTCTACCCACATCCGTCCAGGTATTGCAATATACATCGCATTCTTCACCAATTAGGAGCATCAAGCCCCAATCTGGTGAAGACTAAGATCTACTTCATCTACATCAACCACATCAAGTCCAGCGACACATATAGCGTCCACTAGCTCTGGTTAGTATCTAAGATTAGTTTCCACATTAGAATGAGTCAGTGATTGTGTTTAGGCTAAGTTAAGATCTTGTTAGTCTAAATTCTAATTCAATATTTGGTATCGAAGCCGGCTTAGATCTAACATGATCCTAAGCCAGAGTTCAATCTGTTTCATGCCTCTGTTATGTTAGATTTTTTTTTCGGCTAAGTCAGATTAGATGCAACTAAATTTTAATTAAGACCAATCTTATCTGTCACATGCATGATTAGCCTCTGTGATGTTTGTTTAGTAATCTTAGCACTCAAATTAGATCCGTTTTTATGCTATCAGTAAGTAATTAGATCTTAATTAGAGGCGGTCTAAGGATAAGTTTATGATTAGCTAAGTTATTACAGCGTTAGGGTTCACTGTTTATCATGTTCAGTCTCAGATTAAGAATCAATCTAAGCAATTAGTCTCGGATTAGTTTAATTTTCTGCGATTAAGGGTGTTTTCCACCAAATTAATCTGAATTAACCATTTAGGAGGGGATTCAATCAAATAAACAGCCACAAACAAAATCCCCAAATCAAGAACACTAACTCTAAGTTCAGACATGGAGCGTGCACCCGCGTGGCTCGTACCCAGCGTTGTAGGTCGGGTCGCCGCTGTTGCCTGTGCCGCCCCCAGCCGTGCGCGCGCGTGGGTCATACCCGTGCTGTTGGCCAGGTCACCGTCGCCGCCATGGAGGCACCGCCGCATGGATCCGCAGGGCCTCCGCCCTGCGCTGCGTGCGTGAGGATCTTGTGTAGCAGCCTCCGCCACGTTGGTCTCAGGGCGCTGCTGCGTTGGCTTCCCGGGCATCAGGAGCGCCGCCATCGCTACGGCCGTGAGGGGCACTGGCGCTTGCGCCTGCCCGCACAGGTGCCGCGCCCTGTTCGCATCTCACCGCCGTTCGGCCGGTTTCGGGTCGCCGTTGCCGCGCCACATTAGGGCACCCGGTTGCAGAGCTCGACGGAGCCGCGTGCGGCCCTACCGTACGCTCGCGCTGGTGAGCCGAGCGCCGTGGTGCTGGTCGTTTCGGGCGGGAGCGGCGCTGTGTTGCATGAGCAGCAGGCTGAGCAAAGAAGAAGAAGAGTGAGGAATGCGGCTAGGGTTTTTTTCAGAGTGGCTTAAGTATGTGGTCGTCGTTTGCCTTTGGCATCTCACAACCGCTGATCTTTCTATCCTACGGATCACACCACTCGCGCATCAGCTGTCATGCCAGGAAGTAGAATGGGCCATTCGCCGGCCTGCTGATGTATAGGCGCACGTGAAACGGGCCGACAGCTGAGCACGTGACGGCTGGCTGTCACTCCGTCAGTCCGGCTAATTTAATATATTAGCCGAATTGAGTTTCGTTATAAGCAATAGGCCTACACCGTTAAGTTTATTTCCCAAATAATTATCCCACTACTAATAAGTTCAGTTTTTTTAGTTTTATTTAACTTTTTTTGGTAAATTTAAGTATGCAAGCAATACTTTTCCTAAAAATTAAGTTTTTTCGCATCAACTTAATTATTGCTTTAAGTATATAAGTTTAATGCCCTCATAATGATATATATATTCCCACTTCATATAAAAATTTCTTTAGTAATCTTTAAGTTAATTTTAAGTATGTTTTGGGAATATGTTGCAGAGAATATTTAAGTTTAAGAAATTCCTTTTTGTTAGTGCAATTTTACTTAGTTAACTTTTATGCACTTTTTAAATAAGTTCTAAGTCTGATTTTTAATTTCAATTCCAGCATTAAATTTTATGCTTTCATGAGCATTTTATGCTTTATTGGTGCCCTAAGATTAAGTTTTGCATGAATTTGCATTCAATTATAAGTTTTCATATATACATATATATCCATCACTGTATAATAAGATGGTCTCTGATTAAATGGAACTAACGAGAAGTTTAATTGAAGATTACTCATAATTAATTTCTGATGTTGACTTTAATTATGAGTTATTACGATGGATTTTATTTTGTTTCTGTCCGACGGTGATGCAAATTAAAGTCCTTAAGCATGTTGTTAATTCTGACCAACGTTGATTTAATTGTATGCTTTAAGTACATCTTATATACAGCTTACTAATTAAGATATTATTTTGCTTCAAATTTTTTCAGTAAATTATGCAGACTATATAAGTACCATAGAACCCCTAAGTTACACTAATTTTCCTTCTTAGAATAATCAGGTGCTTGCCATTCTCAAGGGGCTGGACCTTGATTATGTGCTTAAGGAGGAAAAACCACACGCTCATTCTCCTATTTATGAGTACTATGCTGAGAGGATGAAGGAGTACATCTCAAAATTAGAAAAATAGGAGAAATCCGACAGGTTGCTAAAATGATAATAAGATGCTCACTCTCAGTTAACATGATGAGGAGATTTCTTTCTAATGAAAACAACATCGAGGATTAAGTCCTAAGGAGCTTCACAACTCCATCAAAGCACACTTTAGAAAGGTTTTCCTCTTTGATAACTTAATTAATTCCCGTTATGATGGGATAAGTGGTCTGTGTAACCACGTTAAAAGCTTGTTTGATATGGCTTATGAGTTGAAGGCTGAAAGTGCATCTAGCCCTTTAGTGGGTTTTAGATGATTGAATGACAACGTGATTAAAGGTCTAACCCGCTTGCTAAGTGTAGACAGGTAATAGGTTATCTCATAGGTACTTAATGAAAGCCAAAATGATGTGTTGTTGTATAAACAATATAGTTCAAGCACAAGACAACAATGCAAATAGAATTCATGCAAAGGGCTTATTTATTGTGGGATTTCCATGTACTATATAAAAGCAAGCTTGTAAGAATTAATTAATGAGACATAAGGGATTGCATATGGAATGGTCTCATATTTGAAGCTTGCTAAATTGAAATGAAAAAGATAACAACACATGAATGGATGATTCAACACAAGATGTGACTTGATGGCTTGAGATGGTGAAGATAGTAAGGAAAGGCTTCAAGGTACTAAGCAAGGGTGAAGGGCAAGCAATGGCTTGGCGGCCGAAGAACCTAGCTAAGGTGAAGAAGGAAGTACTTGCATTTAGTTGAGGTACTAATCAAGCTATGATGGCCATATTTATGTGGAGGATCAAATCACTATTGGAGTGTTTGATGGAAGTGACTTGATACATTTGGGATTATTCAAATTTGATGAATGAAATCAAGTCATGTGGTCAAGATGGCTATGCTCAAGTGAAAAAGATTAAAGTTGACATGTTAGCACCCTCACTTTATGAAGATTGGAATACACGGCTTCGGTTGAAAGAGAACAACTCAAAAGGTTTAAATTCGTTATACATTTGAATTTGAGTTAATAGGAATGCCGTACTATAAAGAGGGATGCATCATGTTGATAGATAATGTTTCATAAGTGCTCAAGCCAACCCATGTGAGTTTTGAGTATTTGAGCGACAAAAGAGCTAACTTTATTTTTGCTGGTCTGGCATATTGATACCAGATGTGTCCGGTATTTACCCAGCAGTTGTAAAATTGTTGTTCTCCGGTTGGTTCGTCGGGAGTTCCGACGTAAGTCGGGAGTTCCGACGGTCGGGAGTTCCGGCAAGGGTCAGGAGTTCCGACGTCTCGCACTTTAACTGACTTGGAGGGCTCACTGTCCTGGTCATACCGGACGTGTCCGGTATTCATACCGGACGTGTTCGGTATGCACGACCAGAGGCCAACGGCTAGTTTTCAAAAGCCTTTAGGGTCGGGAGTTCCGACGTGAGTCGAGAGTTCCGACACCTCACATACTTTAACTCAGTTACATGGTTTTCAAATTTGCTGAGGGTCGAGAGTTCTGACGCGTGTCGGGAGTTCCGATGGTCGGGAGTTTCGGCATTCATCGGGAGTTCCGACGCCTCACGTTGTCATTGTAACTTAGTTACCGTTGGGGCAGTGTAAGTCATACCGGACGCGTTCGGTATTGCAATGGCTAGTTTTTCAAGGGGAGTTATAAATACCCCCAAGCCTCCACCTTTGGATGCTGCTGATTCTGCTGGTTGCTACACACGTTTTTGAGCCTTGCCAACTCTCCCAACCCTCTCTTAGTGAGTGATTGATCAAATTTGCCAAATCAAATTGTGGGTTGAGTGAAATTCAAAAAGAGAGCAATCCAACCACTTGAGCACTTGTGCATATTGTCAATCTCGTGATTTGCATTTGTTACTCTTGGACTCTTTGGTCCTAGACGGCTAGGCATCACCGGAGAGCACCTGAGAGATTGTGGTGTGCCTCAGAAAGATTGTAACGGTCGATTCTGCCGCCTTGGAATCAACTAGTGGAAGGAGAAAAAGGAGTTGGAAAAGACTTCGGCTAGAGTGACCTTCGTGGTAACCTCTAGGGCTGACCTTCGCTGGGTCGCCCGCAGCCCTCTCAACGGAGAGTAGGACTCGAACGAGTTCGAAATTCAGTAAAACAAATATCGTGTCTCAATTTGCATTTCATTCGATATTTGTGTTGCTCTAGCTCTTGTGCAGGTTCTCTGTGTTTACTGTCATCTCTAGTAGGTACCTGCAGTCTGGTTTGAAGATAGAAATCAAAAGGAGCAAGTTTGGGGCTGCTCTACAGAAATCGTGTATACCGGACACGTCCGGTATTGATCACTGTGCTAGGCTGTTCTACAGAACACCTTCATACCGGACACGTCCGGTACGAGAGCTCAGTGCTGAATTTATTTGATCCTTGCACTAATCGTTGTGATGCAGGATTGTGGCTCCTAGATTTATTTAGTATCTTTTACATACTCTATGGCTAACTTATGAGGGGTGGTATTACTCTTATTTGGAGTTTCCTTTACTAACTGTTTCCGCATTTAAAGGTGTTAATTTTTAGAAACGCCTATTCACCCCCCCCTCTAGGCGGCATTCTAGGTCCTTTCAATTGATATCAGAGGGAGGTTCTCACCTAAACCTTCACCGCCGTGAGAAAAGGATGTCGACGCCTATCGAGTTGGAGTCGGTGCTTCTCCAAAATGATGGTTCAAACTTTCTACCTTGGTCAATTCATGTACTCAATGCATTTAGGGATATTAGTCCACTTGTTCAGCATATTTTGGATGCAAGCATACCTCTTCCTATAGTTGATTGGAGCAACTACAAAAATTTGTCAAAAGAGGAAGAGATGTGTGTGCAACTCAATGCTCAAGCTATTAATGTCATTTTGAGTACATTGAGTGCAGAGGTTCAAGATGAGGCAATCTTCAATGGACAACCACCTTCGGAGAGTGCTCATCTCATTTGGACTAGACTTTTTGATTTATATGGAAAATCCAAATGTGACGATGCACTTGAGATCGAGTCAATGGAAAGTATGTCCATTGTGTCTTCATGCAGCAAAGAAGCCTCACAAGACCTCAAGAGCGCCAAGCCGAATCAAGAAGTGCAAGCAGCAGATGACTTGCTGTCTGCCTGCACATACCGGACGGGTCTGGTATGCCTACCGGACGTGTCCGCTGGAGCAGCAGAGCAGCAAGCAGCTGTTTGCAACGATGCTCAAGCCCGGTGGTGACCAAGTGATGAGTCAACCTCGGTACCTCATGATACTCATCACTTGTGTCTAATGGCCAAGAAAAGCAAGAAGAAGAGTAACAAGAAAGATGAAGAAAAGGAGAAAGCACAAGTAGATGATCAAAATGAAAGTGATGTTGAAGTTGAAGACAACTACAACCTTGATCATCTCAACCGCAAGGACAAGTTCATCATCATAAAGATAGTTGAAAAGATTGATGAGCTTGAAGAAGAGATTGAGAAGCAAGAGCAATCACTTCAAAAGCAAGAATTGTTTCTCATCTCCAAGATGGAAGAACTAAAGGCTCTAAGTCCTCTTCTAGTGTTTCACAACTAGAGAAGGAAAACTTGGAACTCAAGGCAAGGCTAGATGAACTATCAAGCAAGTATAATGTGCTACAAGCAAACTATGTTCATCTAAAGTGCTCTCATGAGGAAGTAATAGAATCAAGCATCATGCTTGAGGTAGCCCATGAGGTTGTGATCACATCGGTAAAATTTTCTCAACCTCTCACACATTCATTCACTAGTACACCATCTCAATTAAATATTTCTTGTACTAATGAATGTGCTCCTCAAGCAAGCCAATCTTCGATGGCTAAATCTTATAGAAAACATAGAGCTCAAAGAAGAGGTGAAAAGATTAAAGAAAGATGTGATTCGGTTGAAGGGTGAGGAGAAAGCACAACCTTCTCAAGATAACCGTGATTACATGGTGGAGAAGCTTGAGAAGGGTTCAAACCTTGCTTCCTCCAAAGCCCAACAAAAGAATCACATCTCAAGCAAAGCCAACACAACCAAGAGCAAGAAACATGGAAAAAGGTTATGCTATGGTTGTGGATTATATAGACATGAGTGGGCCATGTGTCCACATAAGAGTTGAGCCGACAAGTGTGAAGTGGCCGAACATAAGGCCTCAAACAAGTTGGCCAACCAAAAGAAAAGTGATGGACAAAGCACTTGTCCCATGAGCAAGAAGTTGGGGCAACCTACCAAGAAATGCCCAATGTACCAAGAGGCAAGAAAGGAAGCCCAAGTTGCAACAAGAAAATGCTATGGATGCAATGAGATGGGCCACAAGGTTGATAGATGTCCATACAAGCAAAGCAAGAATAGAGCAAACAAAGGTCGCATATGCTATGCTTGTAGAAGAAAGGGGCATCTAAGCTATGAATGCCCAAATGGTAACGCTCCTAAGCCGAACACATTTGTTTATAATGATATGCTTAGGAAGACCACAAATGGAGTTAGCACTAGTAAGGTGATGTGTTCACCACAAACTAGTACTAAAGCCATTTGGGTGCCTAAGCACTTGTTGACTAACCCAAAAGGACCCAACAAAAGTTGGGTACCAAAGTGTGCTTAGGTTAATGATGTAGGTACTTGGTGATGAGATGAAGGCCTTGGGGTGGTTGAGCAAGCAAATTGATAATATTCACTCAATCTATCAACCAATTCTTATCATAATCTCTTATATGGTTGACCCGAAGATAATTCAATGAATATATCATGTATTTCATCCTCACCATTGGTAATAAGTACATAAACCTTATAGGATAGCCACTTTGTCCGTTTCGTGTTCTATAGTTCACAAATAGGTACATTTGTGAAATAATAAAAGTGGCTAATTAGATTCATTTAAAAAGAATTTTTCTTTGCCATATGATGCTTTTTAACAGCTCTTTAGTAATGCAATTCATTTGTTAAGATGCAAGTATACAATAAATACTAGAGCTAAACGAAGAATCACAAGCAGCGAATTAATTGGTTCTGTCCTGCACCTATCGGACATGTCCGGTATTTCTATCGGACGTGTCTGGTATGGTCAGGGACAGAAAGTAAGTGTTTCTGTTCTATGTATTCCGGACGTGTCCGGTATACCTACCGGACGTGTCTGGTATTGTAGGAACCAGAACACTAATTATATAAGCAACTGAGTTTTTGATCCATATATCTTCATATATCCTCAATATTACTCAGAAGCTTGTGATATGTCAAATCTAAGTGAACTGTGAACACCTTTTAAACTCTATTTTAAATATGGCAATTTATTTGGTTTATTGTCAAAATGGAGAATTGGCTCCTAATTTCTTGATTGAATAAAAGTGTTTGATTGAAGGTCATTCAAATTACCTGAGGCACTTATTTAGGGGGAGCTAAATTTCTATTTTGCACATTGTGGACTAACAAAATTATCTAGCATTCTTTGTAGTCCTTTGAATGAAAATGTATCTAGCATGATTATTTGGCAATCAAGGTCAACATAAAGATTATCATGCCATGTATCTTCTTAGTGGTATTCTTGTGGGCTCAAGGCAAAGGTATGTGTTTACATACATACATTGTAAGTGCATCTAAGGCCCTTTATATGTTAGAATGTGCATTTGTGTGACATAGGAGAGATGTTTTTTCAAAACCCATAACTAGCATGTGTAGGTGGTGTGAATTTGAAAAACTATTTGAATCTTGGTCTTTGTGACCTAGCCTTGTCATGTGATGATTATAGCTCTCCTTGATTGTTTGATTGGCTAATCACACATGACATGGCTTTCTTAAGTCCACATTCTACTATGTCTCATATTATCTCTCTCTCAAGTATTCAAAATCTCTATATGCCAAACAATCGGAAAAGAGAAGTGATATTCATGGCATTGGATAAAAAAAGTGATGACACCTTATTTGGATCAAGGACATACTTGTTTTTGGATCAAGAAATAACAGAGAAAGGGATTGGAAGAGAGAAAACTTTTTTTTGGAACAACTTGGGCCAGCCCGCGTATACCGGACGTGTCCGGTATGAGCGGGGCTATAAAACAGAACGTACCCCTTTGGCCCAGTCAATTTATATCCTTCCATCCAACCTAGCCAATGCCCTCATCCTCACCTAGGGTGACCGAAGCTTTCACCAAGAGAAGGGAGAGAGGGAGATTGCGTTGGAGAAGGCTTGCATCAAGGTTGAAGGCCCGGGGATTTGGATTTCACATCGCTTTCTCGTCTCTTCTCTCAAGGTACCCTAACCCCGAACCTCGTCCGATCTACATGTTTAGGACATGGATTTGAAATTCCTTCGATCAATATGCTGCATTGGTGATATAGAAGCATTGCCCAAAGTTTGGAATTGATCCGTGATGATTTATATCTAGGGACCCTGGTCAGGGCTGCTGAGCACGCATACCAGACGTGTCCGGTATGCCTATCGGACGCGTCTGATATGGGCCAGCAGAGCAGGTCCATGCTTCCCTTTGATTGAATCCAATTCAATAGTTGTATATTAGGCTTAGTTTCTTTTGTATCTACGTTTTGCAAACCTAGTGACAATGGTATGTCGAGGTGATTGTAAAACCATGGATAAAAGAATCTATGTCTAATTGCAATTCGAGATTAAGCTATGGGCATGTATCTAAAATTCTTTGCAAATCTTTTGGATACAGGGCAGTAGCTATGAGTGGAAGACAGGAGCCCAGATCCAAGCACAGGCATGATCTAGCACTAGAGAAGCACAAGAAGGCAAGACAGGAAATGCATCCAGGATTCAAGCCAACCAGTAGGAGGTCTACTAGGGCTACCTCTAGTGCAGCACCTCAGTATGCAGAGGGGTCAGGGAGCTCTTCTTCTGACACTAACACTGATGAGTTCAGAGTGGAATCCAGAGAAGATAGAAAGAGGAAGAGCACTGACAGAGGCGCAGAAGGTGACAGCTCAGATGAGGAGCAGGAGATTGAGGAGGAGGAGCCTGTACCTCCTTTTCAGCACCAGCCTGGTCAGGGTATGCATTATGGTCTTCTTGAGACACGTCTGCCCAATGTGCCATCATATGTTTCTAGGGTTGACTACAGGGGAAAGGGCATGACAAGGAAAGCTAGAGATGAGAGAAGAGTAGATCCGAGAGGCTTACCTAAGGTTCAGTTTGATCACCGCTTCCAGACAGCCTTCACATGGACTTCTACTCCAGTGTGATCCTCACCAGGAACCTAGTGATTGCCAGGTCTCAGTGGATTGACTGGCAGTACATCAGAGATCTGTAGAAGGCCTCCATTGATCACGCTATTGCTATCTGTGAGCATACAGGGGTATATGAGATCATGGAGTTCTAGCATGACTGGAACACAGAGGTGGTAGCTTAGTTCTACGCCACCTTGTATGTTGAGGAGGATGAGAGACGTATGCACTGGATGCTTGAGGGCCAGTGGTACAGTGTTGATTATGATGCCTTTGCAGCTCTGCTTGGCTTCTCAGATGATGATCTTCAGAAAGATAGGATCCACACAGAGCAGGTGTTGCCTCCAGAGCAGCTTGCCTACATGTACCCACCAGGAGGTGAGAGAGGAGCAGTAGGGAAGGTTCTAGGTCTTCGCCCTACTTACAGATACCTAGATAGGATGTTCAGGAAGACTACTGACTGTAAGGGTGGAGACAAGGGCAACATTGCAGATTATTCCAGGAACCTGCTCGATAGGATGTCACCTGATGCTCAGCCATTCAGTGTGTTTGACTTTATTTGGTCTGAGATCAGGAGTGTGGGAGAGAGGCCCCTCAAGGGCTGTGGTTTTGCTCCCTACATCATGCATATGATTGAATAGGTCATAGGGCATACATTTGAGTATGACAAGGTACATAAGGCCCTGAAGATTGTTGCAGATTTGCCTGAGGTTGGGGTACCTCTAGTAGGACCAGGAGGAGGAGCAGCAGCACCAGAGGCTGACGCACCTGTTGGTGGTGCAGCAGCAGGACGTGCTTCCCCTCTACCACATGCTCCTTCACGTTCTTCTTCACATCGCCGCAGTCCTTCATCCCCTATTCACAAGATGTCCAGTGCTATCTTTGGGATGTGCAAGGACATACGGACCTATCAGCAGCAGGAGAGGGAGGCTAGGAGGAAGGATACTCAGACTTTGAAGCAGATTGCTTCTAGACTTGAGCTTGTTCCTCCTAGGTCTCCACTATCAGATAAGGCAGCTAGTGAGCCTGAGACTGAGGAGCAGCAGCAGAGCAGGTATGACGTAGAGTTTGCTGAGTTTCTTTAGCGACAGCAGCAGCAGCAGGCTCCAGAGCACCCTGGCACTTTACCACTACAGGCTTGAGTGCCTACTCACTCTCAGCCACGTCCTAGTGCTGCAGACGAGTATGCTTCAGACTGGTGGAGTGACCTCACGGGTAGTTCCTATGACCCGTTTGGTGCGGGTGGTTCTCGTCCAGCCGGTGTTACACGCTCTGATGACGAAGATGCTGGAAGAGATGAAGATGATGATGAGTGATGCCAGATATCAGATACAGCTTGCAGCCCCTTTTGTCCTTAGTTTGTCATTGTTGGACCTTTGTGGTGATAGATGACAAAGGGGGAGAGAGACTGATTAAAGCTTCAGGCTTCCGGATGGATATTTGTTTCATTTGACATATCTTTGTACCGAATGATATGTACTACCGGCTGTAGTTTTTGTTTTTGAGCTTCATTGATGTATCTTGAGTTTGAGATTGCATTGTATCATGTGAGAGATGAGACTCACTTATGCTTTATCTATGTATCTATTGGGACATGATCTTTATTATCAGTGGCTTGTGGACTTGAGAAAATATGTAATGAGTGCTATGTGTGAGTTACATGTGTTGTATTTATTTTCATAAGGACTATGCATGCTAGAATGAAAATATTTGATGTGATGCATTTATATTTATTCTTGTGTGATATATCTTGTCATATGCATCACGATTTTACTTTGTCACACACACACATGATTTAGGGGGAGTCTCCTATATGTTTTAGTGTGTGCAATTGACATTTGAGGTCGTTTTGTGAATTCTAATTATAAGCACATATTAAGGGGGAGCCTCTCATAAATCATTGAACCCAAAAGCTTAAATGTTTATATTCTTTCGTAAGCTTTAATCAAGTTGTCATCAATCACCAAAAAGGGGGAGATTTAAAGTGCATCTAGCTCTTTAGTGGGTTTTGGATGATTGAATGACAACGTGATTAAAGGTCTAACCCGTTTGCTAAGTGTAGACAGGTAATAGGTTATCTCACAGGTACTTAATGAAAGCCAAAATGATGTGTTGTTGTATAAACAATCTAGTTCAAGCACAAGACAACAATGCAAATGGAATTCATGCAAAGGGTTTGTTTATTGTGGGATTTCCATGTACTATATGAAAGCAAGCTTGTAAGAATTAATTAATGAGACATAAGGGATTGCATATGAAATGGTATCATATTTGAAGCTTGCTAAATTGAAATGAAAAAGATAACAATACATGAATGGATGATTCAACACAAGATGTGACTTGATGGCTTGAGATGGTGAAGATAGTAAGGAAAGGCTTCGAGGTACTAAGCAAGGGTGAACGGCAAGCGATGGCTTGGCGGCCGAAGAACCTAGCTAGGGTGAAGAAGGAAGTACTTGTATTTAGTTGAGGTACTAATCAAGCTATGATGGCAATATTTATGTGGAGGATCAAATCACTATTGGAGTGTTTGATGGAAGTGACTTGATACATTTGGGATTATTCAAATTTGATGAATGGAATCAAGTCATGTGGTCAAGATGGCTATGCTCAAGTGAAAAAGATCAAAGTTGACATGTTAGCACCCTCACTTTATGAAGATTGGAATACACGGCTTCGGTTGAAAGAGAACAACTCAAAAGGTTTAAATTTGTTATACATTTGAATTTGAGTTAATAGGAATGCCGTACTATAAAGAGGGATGCATCATGTTGATAGATAATGTTTCATAAGTGCTCAAGCCAACCCATGTGAGTTTTGAGTATTTGAGCGACAAAAGAGCTAACTTTATTTTTGCTGGTCTGGCATATTGATACCAGACGTGTCTGGTATTTACCCAGCAGTTGTAAAATTATTGTTCTCTGGTTGGTTCGTTGGGAGTTCCGACGTAAGTCGGGAGTTCCGACGGTCGGGAGTTCCAGCAAGGGTCGGGAGTTCCGACGTCTCGCACTTTAACTAACTTGGAGGGCTCACTGTCCTGGTCATACCGGACGTGTCCGGTATTCATACCGGACGTGTTCGGTATGCACGACCAGAGGCCAACGGCTAGTTTTCAAAAGCCTTTAGGGTCAGGAGTTCCGACGTGAGTCGAGAGTTCCAACACCTCACATACTTTAACTCAGTTACATGGTTTTCAAATTTGCTGAGGGTTGGGAGTTCTGATGCGTGTCGGGAGTTCCGATGGTCGGGAGTTTTGGCATTCATTGGGAGTTCCGACGCCTCACGTTGTCATTGTAACTTAGTTACCATTGGGGCAGTGTAAGTCATACCGGACGTGTTCGGTATTGCAACGGCTATAAAACGGCTAGTTTTTCAAGGGGGTTATAAATACCCC
This sequence comes from Miscanthus lutarioriparius, assembly GCA_904845875.1. Classification (NCBI taxonomy): domain Eukaryota; kingdom Viridiplantae; phylum Streptophyta; class Magnoliopsida; order Poales; family Poaceae; genus Miscanthus; species Miscanthus lutarioriparius. The sequence continues at coordinate 91,315,232 of CAJGYO010000014.1, forward strand.
CAAGCCTCCACCTTTGGATGCTGCTGAGTCTGCTGGTTGCTACACACATTTTTGAGCCTTGCCAACTCTCCCAACCCTCTCTTAGTGAGTGATTGATCAAATTTGCCAAATCAAATTGTGGGTTGAGTGAAATTCAAAAAGAGAGCAATCCAACCACTTGAGCACTTGTGCATATTGTCAATCTCGTGATTTGCATTTGTTACTCTTGGACTCTTTGGTCCTAGACGGCTAGGCGTCGTCGGAGAGCACCTGAGAGATTGTGGTGTGCCTCAGAAAGATTGTAATGGTCAATTCTGCCGCCTCGGAATCAACTAGTGGAAGGAGGAAAAGGAGTTTTAAAAGACTTCGGCTAGAGTGACCTTCGTGGTAACCTTTAGGGCTGACCTTCGCTGGGTCACCCGCAGCCCCCTCAACGGAGAGTAGGACTCGAACGAGTTCGAACTTTGGTAAAACAAATATCGTGTCTCAATTTGCATTTCATTCGATATTTGTGTTGCTCTAGCTCTTGTGCAGGTTCTCTGTGTTTACTGTCATCTCTAGTAGGTACCTACAGTCTGGTTTGAAGATAGAAATCGAAAGGAGCAAGTTTGGGGCTGCTCTGCAGAAATCGTGTATACCGGACATGTCCGGTATTCATACCGGACACGTCCGGTATTGATCACTGTGCCAGGCTGTTCTGCAAAACACCTTCATACCGGACACGTCCGGTACGAGAGCTCAGTGCTGAATTTATTTGATCCTTGCACTAATCGTTGTGATGTAGGATTGTGGCTCCTAGATTTATTTAGTATCTTTTACATACTCTGTGGCTAACTTGTGAGGGGTGGTATTACTCTTATTTGGAGTTTCCATTACTAACTGTTTCCACATTTAAAGATGTTAATTTTCAGAAACGCCTATTTACCCCCCCCCCTCTAGGCGGCATCCTAGGTCCTTTCAAAGGCACTTGGATTAGATGTGTCTAATGAGTTTATGGTAAACTGCCTTATGAGTTCTATGTCAGAAAACCATACTAAACGTGGTCAAAATGATAAGTTTTCAACAGTCTGCAAATTCTGCAAGTTACCAAATTGATGACATGTATAAGAATGGCTTAGAAAGATAGGTAACTTAAGTTGTGTCATAAGTTTTAATTAAGATATTTCCCCAATGTATATTGGATTAACTAAGGTGCAATAACGCATATCTGAACCTCTCCTCAGGTCTTGCCAAACCAGGGTGAAAGGATTAAGATGCCCAAGAGGGAGGTGAATTGGGCTAATTCTAAAATTCTTTGCAATAATTAAACCCTACGGTTAGCCCACTTCACCCCTTGTGCCTAGAAAGTGTTTCTATTATTCTACCACACAAAAGTTTTGCAATCTATGTTACAATCCTACTCTAGCATGGCAATTCTATAAATGTAAAGACATGAATTGAATTGCTCAAAGTAAATGCTTGAAGTAAAGAGAGAAGGAGGAACGCGGCGATGTTTTGCCGAGGTATCGGAGAGTCGCCACTCCCCACTAGTCCTCGTTGGAGCACCCGCGCAAGGGTGTAGCTCCCCCTTGATCCGCACAAGGATCAAATGCTCTCTACGGGTTGATTGTTTGATACTCCGTCGCGGTGAATCACCCATAACCGCTCACAACTTGAGTTGGGTCTTCCACAAGTTTCGCCGGATGATCACTAAGCTCCCAATCACCACCAAGCCATCTAGGTGATGGTGAAAGGACCTTGATGTCGCCTAGGAGGCCTAGAGGGGGGTGAATAGGCCTGTAAAAATTCAACTCGAAACTCTGTTAGAACAAATGACGGCAATATCGGCCTTATAGGGCGACACTGCCGCTCTTCAAAAATAAAGTAGATAGCATTGAGATATCACAGATAGTAACCTGACCCTCTCAGCTGCTCAATCCTGTAATAGAAAGACAAAATCCAATTCGAAGACTGGATACCACAGAAATCTCACACAAGAGAGGATCGAGCAACCAAACCCTAACAACAGCTAGCAAAGAGCTAAACCAGCAAGAACACAAAGTGAAGCACGCGAGACACAAAATTTATCCCGTGGTTCAGCTCGCCATCAAGGCTTGCCTAAGTCCATGTTGTTGAGGCATCCACAAAAGGATTGGCTCACCACCAAGGCTTGCCTTGCCCTCGTTCTCAAATCAAGAGAATGAACTCTTGAAGTGAGGGGTAATTTCTTAGCTGCAGGATGAGGTTACAAACCTCCCAAGGCTGCCATACGAGTTGGCAAGCACAAGGGTGACGCCTAGCCGGCTAAGAGCAAGCTCCAAGAGTAACAAGCCCTAGAACCACCGACCAAACGTGAACCAAATGCTCTTAGACTTTGGGAATCAGTGGATCTTCTCACCAATCGAGTTTTGCTGCCTTTTCTCTCAAGTTTTGATGGTTGGAATCAAGGATTTGCTTGAGGGATGAAGGAGCAACAATGGAGGAGAGAGGTGAGCTTTGGTCTATTCAGTTTTGAACTAAACCGTTGGAGAAGAAGGATCTCCGTTGTGGGCCGGCCCAAATGGTATTTATACCTCTTGGGTCCCAACGGTCGTTTATGGGTGGCACTGTCGCCCTAGCCAAAACAGGTAGAATCTGGAGATTTTTGGCTGGCTATTTTGGCTGGGTAAGAGGATATAGATCTGTAGTTTTGAGCATCTGGTTGCACAGTTGACCAACTATACTAGAACCCCTCTTTATAGTATGGCTTTTTCTAAACTCAAATTCAAAGCATAAAAGAATGTAAATGCCTTTGAGCTGGTTGCCACTTTATTTGGCAATAGAGGACTTCTATTATCGAATATGTTTTCCTCATTCTCACCAAGCCATCGCTTGCCCTTCACCTTCGCTTAGTACCTCGAAGCCCTTTCCTTGCTATCTTCACTCTATCAAGCCATACTTAAGTCACATTATATTAAGCATCCATTGAAAAACATTTCTTCAATATTTTGATCCTTGCTTGAATATTTTCTAGATATGAATGTTGAGATTAATCAAGCTTCAGTTTGTCTCACATAGAGACATACATGGATCAACATCAATATGGTCAAGCTAATTCACGATTTCTTATTCTCTTCTCATTTTGGCTTGACATTCCAATTGATCTTTCATATATTCATCCATGCAAGCAAACCAATATAGAGACCGACTTATATCCACTATACATTGTCATTTACCAAATATGTTTGCTTTCACATGATGCTATGATATCCCACAACATAGGAGCCATTTCATTGATTCCATTTGCATTGTTTTCTTTTGCTTGAACCAGATTGCTTTCATAAACTTCCAATACAACAATACACAGTTTAGCATTCACTTTAACACAATGTGGCATATCATCAAGTTTGCCTACTAGTTGAACCTTGTATATACTTGTTAATACACAACCCACAAGTATATGCAATAGACTCAATTTCCTGTTCAACACTTAGCAAACTTATTAGACCTTTAATTGTGTTGTCATTCAATTTACCAAAATGTAACAGAACCGACCAATTATACGAAATTAAGTAAGAAAATCATCCGCCAGAGCAGACGATTTAGCAAACTTAAGCCCGTATAACCCGGTAGTCCGTGAAATCACGAAGGATTTCAAACCAACTTCCATTCTAGCCAAGATCGTAATAAGTTTAGCGGTCACCATCACATATTACATAAAAGTTTGCATCTCAGATACATCAGAGTTTAAACATAGTTATTACAAAACAAGTTCGAATAAAAGTAGCGGAAGTCATTTGTTCAAACCACACACACACTCACACGGAGTTTAAATATAGTGCCAGCGAATGATCATCTCCAACAAAAGCATCAAACAAGACGTAAGGAATGACCATGCCCATGGTCCTAAGCATCACCCATCGTAGGATAAAGGCAGTTGATACAGTAGCCGTAATACATCTGCCCATCTGCAACAAGTGGGAATAAAACCCTGAGTACGAGAAGGTACTCAGCTAGACTTACCCGACATAACCGAAAATAAATGACACCAAGGATTATGAAGGCTTTATAGTAGGGTAGCTGACTCATTTGCAAAAGAAGCATTTTTAGCATTTCAAGAACCTTTCTAAAAGCATTATTGTCAAGTTAATTCTTATTAACCTGTCGACTAGATTTGCACCTAAACTAGAGCAAACATATGATTAAGCGGGTAATGATAACCAGTGATCATTAAACAACTTCCATACTGTCATATTCACTATAACTGTCCAAGTGTTCCATAAACATTTACTACGATGAAGTAACTCAAGTCAAGTGCTCACTATCCAGGAGCGATGGCGATTCGAATCGATTCCTAACCAGCTGGTGATTTATTCCTTACACAAACCTCACTCACCCGCTAAAGTGAGATATTGATCACCGAGTCAACTTTCCAGGTATCTCGAGTTTGCCAGGAACCACATATACCCGGGGGCCGACCGACTGCACTTTGGTCTTATCATCTCACCCCCGTGTCCTACCACACCTGCTCCGGCACAGTGCGCTGCGGGCAATCTACTCGGCCCGAAAAATCTCCTAGCTTCGCGGTGAGAAGGTACTTTATCCGGCCAGCTAAATGTAAGGCATGCATTCAACATGACTCGAGGCCCAACAACGGTCGGTCCTTAATCGACACAGACGGAAACACTACAGTCCAAAACTCTGCAAGTCTCCGTCCGGTCTCAACTTCATTTAACACTTAGTTATACCATGACTTCATAGTCATCCAAGCAGATCCAGGTAACCACCTATAGCTCGCAGGTGACAGGAAATCACCCGACTTCTACCGGTCTAAGCCAGCTAAGCATTGACTCGACTGCGGATACCAGGGTAACAAGGATATAGTATAACAAAGGTAAACAAGGTATAATGCAGCAACGGTTGCAAACAACTCCTGAACGTAATGCATCAATTAAAGTAAAGCATTTAATTAAATAATTGCAAACCGGGAGAAAAATGCTCCGGGGCTTGCCTCTCTCGAAGGAGCTCGGACGGTGATCGGGGCACTCCGGAAGTTCCTCAACGTCCTCCTCGTCGGCTTCTGGCACTTCCTGCGGCTGCACCTCGAACTGCTCCTCGGGCTCCTCGGGTATGACGACTGGGTTCTCGGTTTGCGATCCTGTATGATGCAATGTGCGTAAGTGCTTATGCAATCGGTGCATCGGATGAGATGAATACAATGGATATGTTTGAATGCAAGGTAGTCAACATCATCCAAGAAAATATACTACAAGCACATGTCATCTACTGCATTCTCTTCTACTACTAATATGTTAAGTCAACACATCTTATTAAATGCTTCAAAGATACACCAAAGCTAACATTATTAACTAACTTGCATTAAAGAGGATTATTTTATTTCATTTTAAACTAGGGCTACAACAACAACCTATATTTCTGGTGCTTATAAAAATCTAAGAAAATTACAGTAGCATAGTACTACTCTAAGTAGACTACCATAAAATTTTCATGGCGTTTGGATAAGTAAAATAGTCTACACAAAAATGACAAGGCATGGCAGGATTATGAACATAAAAATACTTTGAACTGTGAAAAGTGTCAAACAACAGAGTTAGTATTTTTCCTAGGTTCTTCATAGCATACAATGACTGTACAAAAATTATCACATGCATGTTTTATACAAAGTTTGCTCTCTAACTAAAATAACAAAAATCAGCCATTAAAGGTACTTGAACTACACCTCAAAATTTTCCCACAGCACATGCATGAAACATATTTTTCCTAGGAAGTACATGATATAAGAAGATTAACAAACTTGGAATCATATTTTTCTGAAGCCTATAGATTTTTCTACATATTTTTCAAGTTATCAGCAATATACATGATTAAATAAAATTCTACAGCAAAGTATCTCAAAAATGACATGCAATAATTTTTCCAAGTAGATCTGGTGATAAGGATCCTATCAAAATTTATTCCAACAGATTTGGAGCTAAAAGGAGTACACAAATATTTTCTAAAGCATTTAAACAGAAATCTGAAAATCATTTCTTAAACCCTTTTCAAAATCAGCTGACAAAACTGCTGGGTGCACCCGGTGCTGTACACCCAGAGTGACTGCCACGCGGGACCCGCGGTCAAGCCGGACCCACGCGTCAGCTGGAGCCGCTGCAGGACCGTAGTTGACCGGCCGGCTCTCGCCGACGGCGAGGTCCCCGGTGAAACGGAGGGCACCAATGTGCTCCCCATGACAAACCGCGTCGGATAGAGGTGAATAGGGAGGGGTTGTGCATGGGAGAGAGGCTCGCCGACGGCAATGGCAGAGCGGCGGCGCGGGTAGTCGCCGGTGGAGTGTCTCCGGCCACGGTATGGCGAAAGGAGGCGCTCGGGAGACTCATCGTCATAGTGCGGTGCTTGTGCGCGCGAAGGAAAGGCGGGAAGAGAAGTAGGGAGGGGGAGTCCACGAAGCGAAGCTCACCAGTGAGCTCGGCCGTGCTCTGGCGAGCAATTCCCAAGGAAGGGAGGCTTACCACGGCGAAGTAGCGCGAGCACGGATTGCGCGGGGTGAAGGCGAAGCTTCAGGCGAGATGGAGTGGTCGCCGGCGAGCTGTGGTGGACGGACGAGCCAAATCCGGCGAGGGAGCTGGTGGCGGCGGCGGTGGCAGGCAGTCTGTCTGTTGGTCTTTATTGAGCGAGAGGCGAAGGAGGAGCAGAAATGCGATGTCGGGCGAGCTCTGCGGGGGAGCTTAAGCCGGGCCAGCAGTGCAGGATGCGCCATGCTGCGGATCGCTGAGTCAGCCGCCGGCGACGGGTGGCGCCACGGCAAGGGCAATCTCTCGACGCGGTCGGGGCGTGGCCTTGACGATGGCGCGCAAGGCGAGAAGGATCCAAAGACACGGAGTCAGGCCGGGCCGCCTGTGCGGCTGGGCCGAAAGCGAGGCGGCGGCCCGGTAAGAGGGAAATGGAAATTTTCGATTTTATTTTTAAGGAAATTTCAAAATGCAGTTTTCAAATACCCTTTTGAGCAAGAAAATGACTTCTTTTTAAAATGGACCAAAAATAAAAATTGCTTAGAACTCAATCCTCTACAACTTTGCTTTTATGACCAAAGCCAAATTCTTTCTAGATTTTGAATTGTAAAATCAAAGTCCATGTTTAACTCAAAACCCTAATTTTCGGGAAGTTACTTTGGAAGCAAAATTTTTAATTAATTTTAATACAAACCTTGCTCCAAAAATTGAACTACATAATCCTAGATGATTTACAATAGTAGCCAAACATGTTTTACTAATCCTAGCAAGCAAAATCAGGGCAAAACAATTCTAACAAAGGTATGCAACATTCGGGTTTCACAACTTGTTTCAATTGTTTCGAAGCAGTGTTTCAATTGTTATTTACATGATTAGGCATGTATGATTAGGATGCTTGATGATGCATGATATGTATGATTTGCAGTGACTAAATGCAGGCATAACACCGGGGTGTTACACAAAACCCACTAAAGGACTAGATGCACTTATAATCTCCCCCTTTTTGGTGATTGATGGCAACACAGCTAAAGCTTACAAGAGATTGATAAACATTAAGATTTTGAATCCTATTATATAGTGAGCTCCCCCTAAATGTGTGCATTGAAGGAATTCAAATTTTGGCCTCAAATGCCAAATGCACATATTTAAGATGAAGTGTGGAAACTCCCCTATATCTTAGCATCCATGGGGTGCAAGGTGTAACATAATAACCGTGATGCTCATGACAGTTCATACACTCAAAGATTGCTGACCAGCAGAGGGCGACATTGCCGCACCAGAGAGCGGCATTGCCGCACCTGCCTGACCAGCACAGGAGAAAACAAGTATCACTCAAGGCATGAATGCCACACACTAGCATAAATGGTCCTTATCAAGAGCATCAATTTAAACTATCCTTGCACACACCACAATTTTTTTAAACCTTATATGTATGCCTCTCCTTTACCCCTTTCCATCCTCATATCAATCTCTCTCCCCTTACATTCTCCTCCAATATTTCTCCCCCTTTGGCATTAATCTCCAAAAAGGATCTCTCAAACAAAAGGAAGAAATGATGGTCGACAAGTGAGGGCAAAAGTAGGTAAAAGTTTAGCATATGGGATTTCTCACCTATTTTCTACCAAACAAAGTATGCAACTTTTAGGTCAAGATTCTTGAGAGGTTAGCATATTTGGCTCATACCTCACTTAGATGACAGTATAACATGAGACAAACTCATGCCATCACCACAAGAGGTATCAAACAAATATCTAAAGAATTCTCTAATCGCCACCACAAGAACAAACTTATGGTGTGACTCAAAAATTGCATACACATGCACACACTAGCATGTAAAGGCCTAGATGCACAAAGGTAATACATGAGTTCATGGAGCGATATACCTTTGTTCTAAGCCTCATAATCTCCACCATAAAGATGATTTCAATACTTGGATTTAATGCTTTGATGGGATTAGTACTTCTTTATGCAAGATAATTTCATTTGTGCCCATCTCTCATCATCATCATCTTCAAGGAGATATCATAAACTTGTGCTTGATATCAATTGAAAGTCCATTGCTAGCTCTTGTTGTCATATTGAGAAATCAGCTAAATACATATTTCTTGATATACCAAGTTAAAGATTATCAATCAATACCAATTGAAATATGATCTTCATAATTTTGACACCAATTGAGAGAGTCTTCACAAGGCTTTGTAATGTTTTGGTCGTCAGCAGCTAGACCAGGGGTCGTGGGATGAGTATATATACACCCAAAACCAAAACTAGCCATTGGAGTTCAAAAACTAGCCATCAAGACCTGTACAGGTGCGGCACTGCCGCCCTTATGCGCGGCACTGCCGCAGCTCTCAGAAACAGCACAAGTCACCTCACGAAAAACGTCATATCTCTTTACTCCGAACTCCGTTTTTAGTGATCTTGGACTTTCTGGAAAGCTTGTTTCGAGAGCTATCCAGCCCAACCAAGAGAAATCTCAAGATCAACAAGTGTAAGTGTTGTTCTATTGAAAGGATCTTCACCAGTTGATGCCAATTGGAATGAATGCCCGTATCTTATAATGTCACCTTTTGTAATTAGGACACTTGCAACCTGTACATCATCCTTATTTTCCGATTCCCTGCTTGTCATCTCGAGAAATCTTATTAGTCCTCTAATTTGGTGGTCATCAATGCCAAAACCTACAATAGGGCTTGATTGCACCCCTTTTTGATGATTGATGACAACCCAATTAGAGCTTACAAATGATATAATATCTAAACTGAGATTTTCGAGCTATGGGTGTAGGAGCCTCCCCCTAAATATAGATTTGAATTCTCAATTTGGCATGAAAGGCCACGATTCACATTTTAGGTGTGTTGGGAACCTCCCCCTACATCCATGCCTGCTGTGGGGTGCTGAACAAAGTGTCACAAAAATAAAAGTGATGCATATGACAGGTTATTATCAGTTCAAGCACACAAGACCCTGGCTGATACAGCACTGGACGACACTGCCGGCCCTAGAGGGCGGCACTGTCGTCCTGACTATATCAGTCAGGTGGCAATCAGATTCCTACAGCAGATCATATGAATATAAAACAATTTGAACTCAGAATATGACAAGCTAAAACAGTAACCATAAATACATGTCCATATCCGAAGCAAATAAAGTCACAAAGTAGCAATTGAATTAATGTCGCCTAGGTGGTGCAATTTGGATTGAATTAATGTAGCATACCCATGAGAAACTCATTCTCAGCAAGAGACTTTACAAATTCACTAGAAGAAAAGGTTAGTCTTAAAAGACACAAGGCATAGAATGGGCTCCCCCTTAATATGTTCATCAAGTGCTTGAATTACTTGTGAAATGCACTAGAATCGGTTTAAGAGTCGAGGGAAGTTCATCCTATATCTTGGTCAAGGCATTATAATTTTGCAACAACAGAAATTATGCCAAGGAAACATATCACCACCAAGGTAGATAGATCACCACACATATTTTCATCGATATGACCATCATAAGTTAGACTTCAATGATTTGGATGGATATAGTTCTCTCTTGATGAAATGTGGTGAATTAGAGATTTTGTGATCATCCAAGATCCATATTAGTTTCCTAGTTCTTTCTTTACCTAAAGCAACTCACACAGAGAGCAAAGGTAAAATTCATGAAATTTGCAAGTTATGAACTAGGAGTTACCACTTTTTGTTAATAAGATCCTGGGAGATCAATGGAATGGATCATAAGTACTTGATGAGCACCTAGAGAGGAGAAATAGCAATGAAAGCCCACTCTTCAATTATTTTCTCCATCTCATCCAAATCTAGGTCCATTTAAAGGATTGGGACATTCAACATTTAAACCAGGAGCACTTGGTTTATAAAGACCGAGACCTCCTAGAATAATTGTGAAACACCTAGAGAATCCAAAGGAACTACCCATCCTTCTTTTTCCATGTGTGGGACTGCACATCAAACATTTGAAAGAAACAAATAATCCCACAAGATATAGGCTAAGCTCCCGCTAAATTTGTGCATACAAGAGTACACAAAGTTCACTTAAGCACATTAACAATATGAGGTCAAGGGAGTGACTTGCACTATACTTCAACTGATTTGAACTCCTTGAAACTGCTTGCAATTCAATAGTCTCAGCTGATTACTTCTTATTCCAACTAGTTGCAATCACTTGCTGCTGCTTGTACTCTGATTGCAACTTATTTGGACCCTTGTGTGAGTTCTTTTCTTTCATTGAAACTCCTTTAGACAAAATTTATATTTCTCATATTTACTATTTCTTCATGACCAACTTGAGAGCTAACTCAATCTTATTGCCACAATGCAATCCAATTCCATTCAGTCAGTTTTCAGATTATGTCATCCTCAAAAAAATCCATATCTCTCAGACCACTAGCCCAATATGCATAAAATTTGGTAGAGATCTTCATATATGAGTCCTCTAACTTCTCTAAAAAATTTAGCTCATTTGAACTCCATTTGGTCACTGAAAATAATTTTCTACCAGAACTGCTCAAATCTGAAACTGCACTGTTGAAGCTGACAGAAACCAACTCAAAACTGATTTTCTTCAAAGCCAATCTTCATACCAATTGTACAGCAACAAGTACTAGATGTGTATAGCATCCTCACAAAGTTTCAGGTCAATTTATCAGTATTTGAATCTCCAAATCCATGCTTGAAGGCAGTCAACTCAGATTTGCAATTTTCTGAACAGATTTGATGATCGATGATTCTTCTTCTTTTCCTGTCCAATCTTTGAGGTGATTTCAGTTGAGAATACATACAAGATGTTATATCCATTTAGTTCTCTCATCAACACTCGTAATCTTGTGAATTGTTCCAGTATAGCTTATTCAGATCAACCTCAAACTTAATTCAAGCGAAACTAAAACTTTTGATCTAAATAGCCTTTAGCAGCAACATCTTTCTTTAGGTGAAGAATAACCTTTAAGCTTGTGAATTAAATTAGCACAATATCTTCTTATTGATTTTCTATGAATAAGCTCAATCACAAGAAGACATTAGTAACACAAGCACTAGTTTTCCATTTAGTAACCATTTATATGTGGATGACAAGTGGGTTACCAAAATGGAGAAACCTCATAACATGGACTAAATCTCCCTTGATGCCTCATGCACATTCTTTTGAGTGGAATGGAAATGTAAATGTGCATGGTTGGTCATTTAAGTCCAAAGGGCAGATTTAAGTCATATTATGGTGAGTGGCTAACATAGACAAATCTAATCCAAATTAGCTAGAGAGAATACATCACATGGTTTTGGATTGATAGCCTTCATATAATAGCACACTCTATTTGAGAAACACATTCTCATTTAGTGAGACTACATAAATCACTTAGAGAGAAAGATTAGTCTCATAACTCTAGCCATAGATTAAAGTCTCATTTTATAAGTGCTCTAAGTATTTGAATTTCTCACATAGCACTTTATTCATTTAAGAACTTGAGATTTTCACTCTATGTCTAGGTCACGGCAACAATAGTGTAATCAATTTGAACTATGCCAAGAGATACTCACAACCATTATAGCATGTAGATGCCCATAAGATGAGAATGAGAATTTGGCAATCTAACATATGACAAGATTCCATCAAGTAGGAAGTTCTTGACTTGTGAGTAATAAGTCCCTTTACTTGACTTGAGCTTGATTCTTTATTCTTGGCCATTTTGAAATCTACTTGTATCCTCCAATGTGTACCAAGATTCCAAATCCATCAAACCAACTCATAATGTGCACGAACATAAACTTGCTTCATCTTGTTTTTCTTGGTTTGAAGTCCACAAAGGAAAGTCAAGTCATCTATGTTGCTTGGTGTGGATGATCAATTCAATTTTGATCATATTTCTATTCTATGACCAGCAACCAATGAATATCCTCAAGTGCTTCTATTATCCTAAGTGGCTACACAAGACACAAAGAAGTTTAGTTTCAAATAAATTGCACTTGAGATTTAGATGTTACCACCCTTCTTGATTGTAATGGATGAGGTGGTCTTTTCATCTTCATCTTGCACATATGAAGGTTGTAGATTTGTCCACGAACTAGAGTGGAGTCAGCTACTACTATGTAGGAGGGATGGCACTGTCGCCCTTGGGTGCGGCACTGCCGCCCCATCAAGGACATCTCAAATCTCTTAGTCATGATCCTACTAAACTCATCACAATACACATGGTTAGTACTACCAAATATTATGTCATCGACATATATTTGGCATACAAATATATCATTTCCAACTTTGTGAGTAAAGAGTGTAGGGTCAGCTTTGCCTATTTCAAAGCCTTGTTTGAGCAAGAATTCCTTAAGGCATTCATACCATGCTCTTGGTGCTTGCTTAAGCCCATAGAGCGCCTTTTGGAGTTTATAGATATGGTTGGGGAACTTGGAATTTTCAAACCCCGGTGGCTACTCCACATACACCAACTCTTGTATTGGACCGTTGAGGAATGTACTCTTGACATCCATTTGGTACAGCTTGAAGTCATGATGGGCAGCAAAGGCTAGAAGCATTCGAATTGCTTCAAGTCTTGCCACCGGTGCATATGTTTCTTCAAAGTCTAAGCCCTCTACTTGAGTGAAGCCTTGGGCCACCAATCTTGCCTTGTTCCTTGTCACCACGCCATTTTCATCTTGCTTGTTGCGGAAGACCCACTTGGTACCAATGACATTGGTATTGGGCCTTTCTACTAAGTTCCACACTTGATTTCTCTCGAAGTTGTTGAGCTCTTCTTGCATGGCCATGACCCAATCTAGAACTCCAAGTGCTTGTTCTACCTTGAGAGGTTCCGAAGAGGAAACAAATGAGTAATATTGGCAAAATTTTGCTAAATGTGAACGAGTTGTTACCCCCTTTCGAATGCTCCCAAGGATGTTGTCAACGGGGTGATCCCGTTGTATAGTTTGATGTAGCCTTGGATGCTCAACACCTCCTTGTTCTTCCTTTGGACTTTTAGCTTCTTCTTGTTCAAAGACAAGCTCTAGGTTGAGCCCTTGAAGTGGTGGAGTAGGGGTTGAAGGAGCTGCTGCTGAGGTGGATGGGGCGGCACTACCACCCTCAGGGGTGGCACTGCTGCCCTACTGATGTTCAGCAGGTGAGTGCTGCCCTTGTCGATGGAGTACGTCAGCGGAAATTTGTGCAGCAACAGCCTCCAACATGAATAAGATCTTGCTCTACTAGAGAGCCATTAAAAGCATCATATGGCAAATGATTCATTTAGACTTGAAGTACTCTAGCCACTCTTAATAATTCACAAACACACATATATTTGTGAACTATTAGAGACTAAACATGTCAAGTGGCTAGCTAGCAAGGGTTAGGTACTAGTTACCGAGGTGAATATGAAGTTTGAAGTATTTCCATTGATTCAACTTCGGATCAACCATATAAGAATATGCAATGTGAATTGATTGATAGCATGAGTGAATATTTTCAATCAACTTGCTCAAGCACCTCGAAGCTTCATATCACCTTCAAGTACCTACAACACTTACTAAGCACAATTTGGTACCTAAACTATGTTGGGTCCATTATGGTTAGTCACAAGAGACTTAGGCACCCAAATGGCCTGTGTGCTAGCACATGGTGAACCAATCATCTTTCTAGCACAAGTGTCATTTTTAGGCCTCCTAAGCATATTTAAATCAATTGACAAGTTGAGCTTAGAAGTGTTACCCATGGGACAATCCTTACTTAAATGTCCCTTTCCTTTGCAAGTGTAGCATAGGCAGTTCTTGTTCTTTCTAGCCTTCTCTTCTTGCACGTTGCTTGCTACCTTGCTAATGAACCTCTTTGTTAATGATGACAAGCCTTCACTTTTCTTATTAGGACATGAGCCAATTTCATGTCCCTTCTCATGACAACCATAACACTTCCTCTTGCTTCTTCTTGTCTTGTTCTTTGGAAGTGTGGCTTGATCATCGACCTTGTTGGAACACATAGAAGCATTGTGTCCCATGTTGGAGAACTTGACATGAGCCATCTTCTTCTTTTGGATCTTGGTCACGCCCTTCTCTTCTTTCTTCAAGGGGCAATCTCTGACATGGTGACCGCCTTTCTTGCACTTGAAGCAAGTGATGAGAGTCTTCTTTGATTGACATTGCACCTTGATGGCCTTGGGAACTTTCCTGTTCTGTCCAGGTGCGGCACTATCGCAGTCTGTGCAGCTGGCTGAACAACTACATTCTGGACAGATTACACTTCTTTAAGTATCCCATTCACTTTGCCATTGTTGGACTTGTAACCCTTTTGATAAGGCTTGATGCATGCATCGGTTGATCCCTTCTCAAGCTTCTCATGGTTATCTTGAGAAGGTTGAGCATTGCACTTGCCCTTCCATTGAATCAAGTCCCTTTTTAGCATTTCAACTTCTTCCTTGAGCTATTCATTTTCTTTTGCAATGGAATCATCGCAAGTTTCTACAATTACATGCTCAACGGAAGGTTGGCTTGCTTGAGAGCAACACTTGTTAGCACATGATAAAATAGATGAAACTTGTGTATATGTGCATTTGTGAGTGTGAGGTTGGTATGATTTTACCATTGTTACCACAACCTCATGAGCAACTTCTAGCATGAGATGAGACTCCATAAGCTTCTCATGAGAGCACAAAAGCCCATCATGACTTTCTTACAAAGTCTCATTTTTGCTAGTAAGCCTTTTCAACTTGTCTTTGAGCATATAATTCTGATCTTCTAATTGAGCAACACAAGATAGAGAGTTAATAGTATGAGTTTGCTCAATTGACAAGTTTTCATACCTTTGGACCAAGCTAGCATGAGAGCACTTAAGCTTTTCATGCTTTTTGGTCAACTTCTCCAAGCATTTGATCTTTTCAACGAGAAGCTCTTCTTGCTTGTAGAGATCTTCTTCTTGCTCTTGAATCTTCTCTATGAACTTGATCACTATCAACTTGTCTTTCTTGCTTAGACGTGCAAGGTGTTGATTAATCTCATCATCATTACTACCACTATCACTGTCACTGTCACTCTCACTCTCACTCTCACTCTCACTTGCCACTTTCTTCTCTTTCTTTGCCATGAGACCGATATGTGAAGTGGTATAGAGAGTTGAGCTTCTTGGTAAGGTGGATTCATCATTTGGCTTCCACTGATCACAAACTTCTTCTTCCTTCAAAATGTTAGTCTCACAAGAACTAAAGAAAGGGGGAGATTGAAAGATCCTTGTTGGTTTTGGTAATTGAGTGACAACCTAGGTGGACTAATTGTGTTTATATGAGATACACAGGTGATTAGTCCACAGGTACATGTGTATGAGCAACATATGCCATGGAGGTGAAAATGGCTTGGAGATGTTGCAAAGCTCACACATGTGATGATGAAGGAGCTTATTGCACATGAGACATGACATTGAGTCATGTGATCAAGGTGGAGAAGATCAAGACAAGACTTGGCTTGATGGACCGGTTGCAAGCGTGAAGGGCAAGTCAAAGGCTTTGGAGTGATGGACCGAGTGGCGGTGAAGCTTGAGCAAGACTTGGCGCCGATGGACGATAGCAACGGTGAAGAGCAAGTAGAGTCAAGATCGATGAACCAATATGATCATGTGATGATATGAAGTGGATCATATCATTGTTGATCGTGTTGGTGCATGTGTTGCATCAACATTGAAGGAGATGGAATGGAATGCGCAAGGCAAAGGTATAACCTAGGGCATTTCATTTCACCGGTCATAGGTGTGTAGAGAAGTTTATGACCGGGTTTAGGATAGATAGCCGTACTATCAAGAGGGGCAAACTTGTATGCATATCGGTCATCTAGTGCCACTCGAGTGATCTAACTTTGCATTGTCCCTAGGATCGAGTGGCGTGGCAAGTTGAGTGGCTAACATCCTTTGGGAAATGATTGTGAAAATGCTAACACACATACACATGGTGGTGTACACTTGGTGGTGTTGGCACATTTACAAAGGAGGTGGTGTTTGCAGGCACTTTTGGAAAATAGAATGCCTATTTTCTATTGTGCCGGATGCAAGTCCTTATGGTTAGCACATTGGAGCAAGGGTGATGAAGTTTAAAGTGAAAACGAGTTAGTCGCGAAGATGCTGGCGTCGGTCAACTGACCGGACGCTGGATCTGAATGCACTGAATGCTGGCAGGCTGCGTCCGGTTAGGCTGACGTACGATGACGCAGAAGCTGGAGTGTGACCGGACGCTGGCTGCGTCCGATCAAGTGTGACCGGACGCGTCCGGTCGAGGTCGGTACCTTACAAGAAACGACCGGACGCTGGGGGTTCAGCGTCCGGTCAGTTGAAGCTGCTGCGTCCGGTCAAGTCAAGTGACCGTTGGAATCAGGACACATGGCTGTCTGCGGGCGACCGGACGCTGAGGTCCAGCGTCCGGTCAACACGACCGGAGCGTCCGGTCGGCCCGACCGTTGCCCAATGAAGGGGTAACGGCTAGTTTAGCCCTTGGGGCTATAAATAGAAGTGGCCCTCGGCCATGGCTGGTGCTGAGCACCTCAAGGGACTTAGTGTCCATGCTTGTGAGTGTTTGGGAGCCCTCCATCACACACATACTTGATAGCGATCATCCGATTGTGTGAGTGAGCGATTCTAGTGCGATTGCATCGTGAGGTTGCATCGAGTGGCACTAGGTGATCGAGTTGCGAGCCGGTGGTGCTTGTTACTCTTGGAGGTTGCCACCTCCAAGATGGCTTGGTGGTGGTCTCCGTCGAAGCGCGCAAGAAGCTTGTGCGGCGCTCCGGAGAAGTGCTTGTGAGGGGCACTTGTGCTCGCCCCGCGGGAGTCGCGAAGAGCAACTTTAGTAAAGCGTGTCATTGAGCTACCCTCACTCAAGGGGTAGGTTCTTGCGGTGCCCGACGTGCGGGCTTAGCGGGTGATGCTAATTAGCCGCCGAACCACCAAGTGAGCGGTCGACACAACGGGGACTAGCGTGTTGGCAAACACGTGAACCTCGGGAGAAAAATCATCGTGTCAACCTTGTTCTTCCCGTTGGTTTGCATCCCCATTACACAAGCTTGCAATTACTTATATATATATCTTAAGCTTGTGTAGTTGCTCTTGTAATTAGATAGCTTATGTAGCTAGCTAATTACCTTCTTGCTTGTGTAGCATAGAAGTAGCTCCCTTGCGTGGCTAATTTGGTTTTAGTAACCTTGTTAGTCACATTGCTTAGTTTGTGTAGCTAAGTATTTGCGCTCTCTAATTAGGCATTGGTTGCCTTGTTATTGAGCATTGCTAGTGAGCTTAGTTAGCTTTGTGTTTTTGCTTACTAGCATGTGTATGAGCTCCCTTGTTACTTAAAGTACTAGTGGCATAGGTTTGTGTGACCTTGCTCCTAGAATTGTTTAGAAGAGCTCTAGCTAGCCCAACACCTTAGTTGCATAATTAGTATCTTTACAAGGTGCTAGTGAGCATATATAAAGGGGTGTAGTCTTGGCTAGACCGATTGTTTTAATTCCGCATTTATATCGGTTAGCCGACGCGATTAATTTTAGAAAAGACTATTCACCCCCCTCTAGTCCGCCATCTCGGCCCTTTCAAGTACCACATGTAAAAATATTGTTCTCACCAACTATTTCATTACCATCCAATAAGTCATATGTTGGCGAGGAAGTGGATGTGGCATGATCAAATAGGCCTTTTGAGAGAATCACTTGAGCCTCATCATTTGTCGATGAAGTTGAGCATTCCTTAAGTGTTTTTTCCAATGAGAGGTTGCTCTCTTCACATTTGGAGTTGCCATACATTTCCTTGAGCGTGGTCCAAATGATATGAGCATCAAGTACATCTTCACTCAAAGCACTAAATAAGACATTAGCAGCTTGAGCATTGAGTTGTAATCATTTCACTTCCTCTCTAGATAGGTAGATCAAATCATCATGAGGAGGTGAAATGCTCACATCTACAATCTGCTCTATTTGAGGCCCCATGGTTCTAAAAACATCAAGCACACTAGCAGACCAAGATGTATAATTTGAGCCATCTAAAAGTAAAAGTTCTAGAGATACCTCCTCACTTGTCGACATCGTTCTCTCAAGGTGGTTAAGCCCAAAATTGAGAGACAAGCTCCGATACCAATTGAAAGGACCTTGATGTCGCCTAGGAGGCCTAGAGGAGGGGTGAATAGGTCTATAAAAATTCAACTCAAAACTCTGTTAGAATAGAGGGCGGCACTGCCGGCCTTATAGGGCGGCACTGCCACTCTTCAAAAATAAAGCAGACAGCGTTGAGATTTCACAGATAGTAACCTGACCCTCTCAGCTGCTCAATCTTGCAACAGAAAGACAAAATCCAGTTCGAAGACTGGATACCACAGAAATCTCACACAAGAGAGGATCGAGCTACCAAACCCTAACAATAGCTAGCAAAGAGCTAAACCAGCAAGAACACAAAGTGAAGCACGCGAGACACAAAATTTATCCCGTGGTTCAGCTCACCACCAAGGCTTGCCTAAGTCCACGTTGTTGAGGCATCCACAAAAGGATTGGCTGGCCACCAAGGCTTGCCTTGCCTTTGTTCTCAAATCAAGAGAATGAACTCTTGAAGTGAGGGGTAATTTCTTAGCTGTAGGATGAGGTTACAAACCTCCCAAGGCTACCATACGAGTTGGCAAGCACAAGGGCGACGCCTATCCAGCTAGGAGCAAGCTCTAAGAGTAACAAGCCCTAGAACCGCTGGCCAAACGTGAACCAAATGCTCTTAGACTTTGGGAATCAGTGGATCTTCTCACCAATTGAGTTTTGCTGCCTTTTCTCTCAAGTTTTGATGGTTGGAATCAAGGATTTACTTGAGGGATGAAGGAGCAACAATGGAGGAGAGAGAGGTGAGCTTTGGTCTATTCAGTTTCGAACTGAACCGTTGGAGAAGAAGGATCTCCGTTGTGGGCCGACCCAAATGGTATTTATACCTCTTGGGTCCCAACGTTCATTTATGGGCGACACTGCCGCCCTCATAGGGCGGCACTGCCGCCCTAGCCAAAACAGGTAGAATCTGGAGATTTTTGGCTGGCTGCTTTGGCTGGATAAGAGGATATAGATCTATAGTTTTGAGCATCTGGTTGCACAGTTGACCAACTGTACTAGAATCCCTCTTTATAGTACGGCTTTTTCTAAACTCAAATTCAAAGCATAAAAGAATGTAAATGCCTTTGAGCTGGTTGCCACTTTATTTGGCAATAGAGGACTTCTATTATCGAATATGTTTTCCTCATTCTCATTATACCTTGATTATGTGACTTGAACCATTTTCATACATATGAGTTCACCTTCATGGCTTCAAGTCACTTCCACTAATGATTTGATCATCAACACAATATGACTCCTCTTAGCTTGATTAGTACCTCGACTCAATGCAAATACTCTTTTCTTCACCTTAGCCATGGTACCTCGGTCACCAAGCCATCACTTGCCCTTCACCATCGCTTAGTACCTCGAAGCCCTTTCCTTGCTATCTTCACTCTATCAAGCCATACTTAAGTCACATTATATTAAGCATCCATTGAAAAACATTTCTTCAATATTTTGATCATTGCTTGAATATTTTCTAGATATGAATGTTGAGATCAATCAAGCTTTAGTTTGTCTCACATAGAGACATACATGGATCAACATCAATATGGTCAAGCTAATTCACGATTTCTTATTCCTTTCTCATTTTGGCTTGATATTCCAATTGATCTTTTATATATTCATCCATGTAAGCAAACTAATGTAGAGACCGACTTATATCCACTACACATTATCATTTACCAAATATGTTTGCGTTCACATGATGCTATGATATCCCACAACATAGGAGCCATTTCATTGATTCCATTTGCATTGTTGTCTTTGCTTGAACTAGATTGCTTTCATAAACTTCTAATACAACAATACACAGTTTGGCATTCACTTTAACACAATGTGGCATATCATCAAGTTTGCCTACTAGTTGAACCTTGTATATACTTGTTAATACACAACCCACAAGTATATGCAATAGACTCAATTTCCTGTTCAACACTTAGCAAACTTATTAGACCTTTAATTGTGTTGTCATTCAATTTACCAAAACCCACTAAATGGCTAGATGCACTTACAGATGGCGATCACCAAGAGTAACAAGCACGAACTCTCACTTGACCATGACAAGCCTAATGAGAAGGGTGGATGCACACTTTGCTACTCTTGCTTTCACTAATGAGATCTCTCTCTTGGATTCCCAAATCTCAATCACCTCACTAGGACCTTGCTCTTCTTGGCACTCTCAAGGGTGTTTCTCAGCTGTTGGAATGAGCAAAAGTACTCTCTCACACGAATGGAGGAAGTATTTATACACCCCTGTTCAACACAAATCGTTATGTGCCTCTGCGAGGTGACCGGACGCTCTGGTCAGTTCTCCTCGAAACCAAGCAGTTAAGTGGTAACCGGACGCTGAGCAGCGTCCGGTCAGCACTGACCGGACACGTCCGGTCATAAAAACCGCTCTTTGGAACCTTACTGGAGTTGATCGGACGCTGGCACCCAGTGTCCGATCGCTTTTCAACTTCAGCGTCCGGTCGCACCAGACGACATCACCTTGATCAAATGAACTGACCGGACTCTATGCCAGTGTCCGATCACATCGGAACCAGCGTCCGGTCAACATTTGACCCTCCATTCACTTCCAACTCGCAATCATATGTGAATGAAGTTTGCTCCAATTGATCTAAGGGCAATTTAGGAGCTACCTAGTGCTAGTTATGACAAGTGTGCATCACACCTAACCCACTGGACTCACCTAGGTCAAGCTACCCGTCCATACCCCCCTTAATAGTACGGCCAAAGAAAAAACAAAGTCCTAAACTACTCTAAGTGTCTCTTCAACACTAAACGACATTTAGAACTAGTCCATCCTTAACCTTGTCGTCCATCCTTTGAAAACCGAAACAATTTCCATCGTTTGCGGGTGAAGTTGTTGAACTCTTCATGCATGTCATTTATCCAATCTGGATCTTGAAGAGCTTTTTCTACCTTGGTAGGCTCAAAACAAGAGATAAAAGAGTGATGTTCAATAAATGAAGCAAGTTTTTGAGATCGAGTCATTACACCCTTTGATGGACTCCCTATGATGAGATCTTGTGGATGAGCTTGTAGTAGAGGTATATTTCTTCTATCAACCACTTGAGGGGGAGGTTGTGGAGCATCAACATCTTGTGCTTGTACCACCATTTGATCATGGGAGACATGAGTATCTTCATTCTCAACTCTCCTGTCTTTATCACCATCTTGTGGCATATTTGATGAAGAAGGTGGATTAATCATTTGTACATCATCTTCATCATCTTGAGGCTTGATGTCTCCAACTGGAATGTTCTTCATTGCCTCCCTCAATGGTTCATCACCTACATCATCAAGATTCTCATATGCTCCTTGGGAGCCGTTAGATTCATCAAATTCCACATCATATGTTTCTTTAACCAAGCCGATGGCATGATTAAATACTCTATATGCTTTAGACTTTGATGAGTAACTAACAAGAAAACCAATATCACAACATCTTTGAAACTTCCCTAGGTGTTGCCGCTTCTTATAGATGTAGCATTTGCAACCAAACACCCTAAAAAGGAGATGTCTGGCTTTTTCCCATTGAGCAACTCATAAGGTGTCTTGTCAAGAAATTTTTGAAGGAATAGACGGTTGGATGCATAACATGCGGTGTTGATAGCTTCCGCCCATAGAGCTTCGGGGGTGTTGTACTCATCAAGCATTGTTCTTACTAGTGTGATTAATGTCCGATTCTTTTTCTCAACCACACTATTTTGTTGAGGAGTATATGTTGCGGAGACCTCATGCTTGATCCCAACTTCATCACAATAGGTTTTAATGTTTGTGTTGTCAAATTATTTCCCATTGTCACTTCTAATCTTTTTGAGCTTCACCTCAAACTCATTTTGTGCTCTCTTGGCAAACTTCTTGAAACATGATGCAACTTTGGATTTGTCATGAAGGAAGAATACCCATGTATATCTTGAGTAGTCATCAACAATCACAAGACAATAAAGATTTTCTCCCAAACTCTTGTATGTTGTTGGTCCAAATAAGTCCATGTGAAGGAGCTCTAGCACTCTTGTGGTTGATATGAAAGCTTTTGTAGGATGAGTGTTTACAACTTGTTTGTCGGCTTGACATACACTACAAAGCTTGTCCTTCTCAAATTTCACATCCTTCAACCCTCTCACCAATTCATTCTTCATAAGCTTCTTGAGTGAACTCATTTCAACATGAGCAAGTCTTCTATGCCATAGCCACCCAAGTGATGTTTTGGTGAATAAGCATGTCTTCAAGTTAGCATCTTTGGAGGTGAAATCCACTAGATATATGTTGTTGTATCTAAATCCCTTGAATATCACTTGATCATCATCTTTCTTGATACAACCACTTCCTTCTTGGTAAATAGGCATTAGAAGCCAAGATCACACAATTGTCCAACGGATAGCAAGTTGAAACTCAATGAAGCAACATATAGCACATTTGAGATTGAATGATTATTTGATATTGCCACTTTGCCCAATCCTTTGACTTTGCCCTTTGAGTTATCTACAAATGTAATTCTTTCTTGTCCATCTACTTCTTCATCTAGTGAGGTGAACATACGAGGATCACTGGTCATATGTTGTGTGCAACCACTGTCAATTACCCAATGACTTCCAGCGGTCTTATAGTTCACCTACACATAAGAGATCAAGCTTGTTTAGGAACCCAAACTTGTTGAGGTTCCTTCACTTTCTCAACAAGTGACTTTGCTACCCAAATTTTCTTAGACCTATTCTTGTTGGGAGGTCCTAAGAACATTACTTTCATTTTACCACTAAAATCATTTCTAAGTATGTAATGAGCATTGAAAGCAAAAGGTCTAGCATGATTGGGCAAGGGTTGTGGTGGTGGAGTTTGACACTCATGGGCACAGTGGCCTTCTTGTCCATACTCAAAACACTTCTTTGGCTTTGGCTTTTGTTGTTGTTATTGAGCTTGAGCCTTCTTCTTCTCTTGATTTGCCACATACCCAATGCCACTTCTATCCATCTTCATGATGGTGTTCATTAGTAGCTCACTTTGAAGATGTTTGCCTCTTGTGAACTTGCTCAATCCAATCTTGAGATGCTCTTTTTCCAACTTGAGTTTCTTGTTCTCTTCCTTGAGTGCATCATCATTTTTCTCTTCCTTGAGTCTCTTGTTCTCTTCTTTGAGCTTCTCATTCTCAAGAATCAAATCACCATCATGATCAAGAGTTTCTAGCACAATAGTGTTGTGGGTTTTGATCTCTTCAAGATCTTTCTTGAGCTTTTCATTATCATTCTTGAGCTTGACATACTCATCATAATTATCAGACTCAACCACTTGCTTGCCTTTGCTACTAGAACTTTGTTCAATGCTCTCAATGATCAAATCATCACATGATGTAGCTATATCAATCTTAACAACATCATTAGTAGCATCATGTGGCTCATTGGATACAAATTCTTGAGTAATAACAAGATTATCATGATTAATCTTAAGATCGGTATACTCTTCTTTTAGCATGTTGTGGCTAGTGATGAGCTCATTATGTATCCTCTTAAGTTTATCATGTTTTTCTTTAAGCCCTTTTTTAGAAGATTTAAGCTCCTTGAGTTTGGATGACATAGCATCATTTGATTCTCTAAGCTCAACGCTAGCCTTTTCTGCTATGCTACATTTAGCTAAAAGAGAGTCATTATTAAAGTCAAGCTTTTCATTCTTGGCTCTAGTCTTTCTAATGATCTTAGTGTATTGATTTAGCAATTTAATAAGATCATCATATGAAGGTGATTCAAATTCATCATTATCACTATCACTATCATCATTGCTATCATGATCATCACCACTACTATCATCATTTGATACCTTTCGTTCAGCCTTGGCCATAAGGCATAGGTGTGTAGAGGAGGGTAGCGGTGGTGTCGGTGAAGATGATGAGGAGTCAATCACAATGGCGGTCACCTTCTCATTTTCACTATCATCATCGGATGAGCAACTAGATGAATCAATGTCCATGAGCCAATCACCGACGATGTATGCCTTCCCACTTTTCTTTTTCTTGTGGAAGTCTTTCTTCTTGCCATCTTTCTTCTTGTATGGCTTATTTTTCTTTTTCTCATCTTCATCTTCATTACTTGAATCATCTTTCTTGCCCTTGTACTTGTTCTTGAACTTGTCTTTCTTGGGCTTGGTGCATTGATGTGCTAGATGACCAAGTTCTCCATAATTGTAGCAATCCATCTCGGAGATTGTCTTCCTTCTTCTGCTAGTGAAGAACTTCTTTTTCTTTCCATCAAACTTGACGCCATTCTTGTTAAGCTTCTTTAGCATTTTGGTGGTTCTTCTCACCATGAGAGCAAGACTTGCATCATCTACTTCATCATCACTTGAGCTCTCATACTCGATTCTTGCTTTGCCCTTCTCTTGGCTAGCTTTGAATGCTAAGTCTTTGTCTTTCTTCTTGGTAGAGGATGAGCCATCTTGTGGCGTGATGTGCATGTACATCTCATGAGCGTTGATCTTTCCCAAGATTTAAGTTGGTGTAGCGGTGGAAAGATCACCTTGATGAAGCACGGTCATAATATGCCCATATTTGCCAATGGAGAGGACATTCAAGATTTTTCTTACAACATCGTATGGTTGCATTTGAGTGAGTCCAAGCCCGTTGACTTCCTCTATAAGAACATTCAAGCGTGAGTACATTTCATTAGCACTCTCTTTAGAAAGCATCTCAAATGAATTTAGCTTTTTCATGACAAGATGATAGCGTTCCTCACGCTCGCTCTTAGTTCTCTCATGGAGCGCACAAATATCCGACCATAGTGCATGGATTTCCTTGTGGTTCCTCACCCGGTTAAACATATCTTTACAAAGGCCTCAAAAGATGGTGTTTCTAGCCTTTGCATTCCATTTTTCGTAATTGACCTCATCGCCTTGAAGGTGCGTGGCATCCCGAGGTTTTGGGAATCCTCATGAGGCGGCTCTAAGTATTCCAACATCTAGAGCATCTAAATATGCCTCCATGCAGATTTTCCAATAAGGAAAATCATCCCCCTCAAAGATAGGAGGAGGACCATCCCCGTAAGACATCTTTCTCTAGGCGGTTAAGCCTAAATACGTGAGCACGAGGCTCCGATACCAATTGAAATGATCAAGATGCCCAAGAGGGGGGGTGAATTGGGCTAATTCTAAAATTCTTTGTAATAATTAAACTCTATGGTTAGCCCACTTCACCCCTTGTGCCTAGAAAGTATTTCTATTGTTCTACCGCACAAAAATTTAGCAACCTATGTTCCAATCCTACTCTAGCATGGCAATTCTATGTATGTAAAGACAAGAATTGAATTGCTCAAAGTAAATGCTTGAAGTAAAGAGAGAAGGAGGAACACGGCGATGTTTTGCCGAGGTATCGAAGAGTCGCCACTCCTCACTAGTCCTCGTTGGAGCACCCACGTAAGGGTGTAGCTCCTCCTTGATCCGCGCAAGGATCAAATGCTCTCTACGGGTTGATTCTTTGATACTCCATCGCGGTGAATCACCCAGAACCACTCACAACTTGAGTTGGGTCATCCACAAGCTTCGTCGGATGATCACCAAGCTCCCAATCACCACCAAGCCATCTAGGTGATGGCGATCACCAAGAGTAACAACCACGAACTCTCACTTGACCACGATAAGCCTAATGAGAAGGGTGGATGCACACTTTGCTACTCTTGCTTTCACTAATGAGGTCTCTCTCTTGGATTCTCAAATCTCAATCACCTCACTAGGATCTTGCTCTTCTTGGCACTCTCAAGGGTGTTTTCTCAGCTGTTGGAATAAGCAAAAGTACTCCCTCACACGAATGAATGAAGTATTTATACACCCCCGTTCAAAACGAACCATTATGTGCCTCTGCGGGGTGACCGGACGCTCCGGTCAAGGTGACCGGATGCACCGGTCAGTTCTCCCTGAAACCGAGTAGTTAAGTGGTGACCGTATGCTGAGCAGCGTCCGATTAGCACTGACCGGACGCGTCCGGTCGCGAAAACCGCTCTCTGGAACCTTACTGGAGTTGACCGGACGCTGGCACCCAGTGTCCGGTCGCTTTTCAACTTTAGCGTCTGGTCGCACCAGACGACATCACCTTGATCAAATGAACTGACCGGACTCTATGCCAGCGTCCGGTCACACCAGAACCAGCGTCCGATCAACATTTGACCCTCCATTCACTTCCAACTCTTAATCATATGTGAATGAAGTTTGCTCCAATTGATCTAAAGGCTATTTAGGAGCTACCTAGTGCTAGTTATGACAAGTGTGCACCACACCTAACCCACTAGACTCACCTAGGTCAAGCTACCCGTCCATACCCCCTTAATAGTACGGCCAAAGGAAAAAATAAAGTCCTAAACTACTCTAAGTGTCTCTTCAACATCAAACGACACTTAGAACTAGTCCATCCTTAACCTTGTCGTCCATCCTTTGAAAACTGAAATGATTTCTATCATAGGGGCATGACAATCATGATTGCCCAATCAATTTCCATTACCATGACCTAACTTAATTGCATCTGCAAAACACACGTTAGTCACAGTAATCTCGTATTGTCATTAATCACCGAAACCTAACTAGGGGCCTAGATGCTTTCATAGGGGAGCAAGGGGAGCAAAGTCTAAGGAGCCATTGATGGAATAAAGATGAAGTCGAGCCTAGGAGCTTCGCATTAGATTTAGTTTTAAATTTAGTTCTTAATGATGCTTATGTCATCTTAGTATGAGATACTTTGTATTTTGAACAAATGTTCTTGAGTTTGGAGTTTATGAATACATCAAATTTATTCCATTATCGATCTTATTAGTTGGCAAAGAGATTTATTTCCTATAATATGAGTTTTTTATGTTAGTTTTATCTTTAAGTTAATCATTGGTCAAGATGATGAGACCTTGTTGAAATTGTGTCACTACTGTTTAAGCCACATTTTGAAGGGGAGAATGGACTGTCTCATCAGGAAAGAGATGTTCTATTCAATTCAAATAAGAGTATAAAGCATGGGACTTGAGAAATAAAATAAAATAAAATACTAATTTTGTTCCTTAGTCCAACATTAGTCTCTAATTGAAGTATGGCTTGCTTTCACTATTTCTGGCCAATGCTGATTAGTGTTTGCATGTCCACCAAGTTTCTTATTCTAGTGTATTCTAGCCAATGCTGATTAGACTAGTTCATAGAGCTTGTTTTTGAAGACTTATATGCCTTATGTATGTCATTATGGCCAACGTTGATTGATAAATATTTGACCATAAAAGTTTTACTGGGCAAAACCTTAGCAAGACATAAGTAACATCAAGCTAAAGATAAGAAATGAAATTCTAAGTAAATGAGCTATCCACATGCACCCTGATTATGTTTTTAGAGAACACATAAATCAGTGGGAGCAAAGTCCAAGGGATTACGTTTCTACTGTTATAACTGTTTCACTATGTTGTTAAGATATGATGTGTTCCTAGAGAATGCAAAAATCAGTGGGAGTTCACAAAGGAGGAAGATCAAATATTGGAGAGATACAGTTTTCTGTATCAATGACTCAAGAAGACATAAATATCTCAGTTTGTGCCATAAGTCATCAGTATACCTCCATTCAAATTACTACAATTTCTATTGTGGTTTTTTAAGAATCAATTAGTAAGCCTCAACAGATATATGTAGCAACCATTAGTTGATAACTAGGCACATAAGTAAACCTCTATTGTTATTAATCTGCTTGTGATCCATGATAAATCTATATGATGATTACATCAGAAGAGGAATTTTGTTATTCTAAATTAAGCAATTTTATGAGCTTAGGTCCATAAGTATATATAAAGTGCGGGGGTTAATAAGTTTTCTGATGAAGTCAAACCAGTAGGCTATAAAAGGGTCTATAATTCTAAGCGTGACTTCAAAGGGAGTTTTAAAATATTTAAACTAAGAACATAACCCACTATGGTTTAGAATTTCATTAAGTGGACAATTATGTTTATAAAAAAAGGGTGGAAAAGTTTATTGTCCTAATACTCTACATGGGTGAAGTTGAGTTACGTGGCAATAGGAATATCACATAAGAGTTTTCTACTCACTCAAATTTTTAATATGATATATTTTGGTGAAGCCTCTGAGTTTTTGGCTATTGAAATACACCAATATAGGACCAATTAAGTACTAGGACTATCACAAAAGGCATATCAAATGAATGCTTAAGTGATAGAGTTTGAATAAGTAATGCCACACCTGTCTATTTGAACAGTGCAATTGCACAACACAGTAAGATTAATTATCCCAAATAATTCTAAGAATAAGATAGTTACAGTTGAAGAGAAAGACGTTCTATATGCTTCGGCTGTCATTAGCTTTAAGAATGGTCAAGTCAATACTAGTCTAGACTTGGCATCGGGATACTTGGCAAAAATATTAGTTTATTAATCCAGAATAGGTCCACTGGAAGGTGCTAAAGAATTTTAAATCATTGATGAGGCACCAAAAGAATCATCATGTCACTTAAGAATTAGTCGATTGCCAATTCTCTTGAGTATGTATAAGAAAGTGCACAATTAGATTATACCTACTCTTGCATAAAAGGATAGTTTTATTGAAAGCTCCAAATATAATTAGTTTTTAAGATGAGCTCAAATAGTGGCATGAATACGACAAGCCATGTGGCTTAAGAGATATTATCCCAAAAAAAATTGAGTATTAACTCTCTAAGGGGCCGTTCTTTTACTAAGAACGGAGGCATGGGACAGTTCCGGATGGAATGGCAAGTCTATTTATATATTTATAGTAGCAACGATCAGCTGGATTATTTTCAGCTCTCAATCCCCACTAAACGAATGAGACCAGAGCAACTCCAACAGAAGAGCTATCCTTGTTGTATAATCTATATTTGAGTATTTTGGGAAGAAAAGAGATTTCAATAGCTATTGTATCTGGCTTTCTAAAATAACAAGCCATCTATCCCGGAGTTCTCGCATGCTAAAAATAGCTTACATGAACCGCTAGCCAACTGTCTCGCCGTACTTAGAAAGGCTCTTGGAGTTTTCTTTTTTTTCAGGGTTTTCTATTTTAGAGATGAGCTAAATAATGGATTTAGCCATCTATTTTTACCAACTCTCTTGGAGTTGCTCTAAAGGTATATCCAATCCTGTATGGAAACCACACTTGAGCAAGACCCAACCAACATGGCCTTGTTCCTAGATGACTAAACCCAAAAAAGCAAAGCCCCAGATTAGAGCAGCAGTTTGCAGTCCATGAAAATGAAGCCCGGTCCGTGCCCAAACTAGTTATTTTTACATGCAAAAAATGGTTGGCTAGCCGGACCGCACCTATGTCTGATTTTGCTGGCTCGATGGGATTGTTAGCTAGGCCTATGCATTGATTTTAGGCCACTGGCTTTTTTTGCATGGAAACTCTAAAAAATACTAAGGGCGTGTTTAGATCTAAAAATTTTTGGGTTTTGGCTAAGCATTTTTATTTGTATTTGATAATTAGTGTCTAATTATGGACTAATTAGGTTCGAAAGTTTCGTCTCGCGATTTCTCACCCAACTGTGCAATTAGTTTTTTTTCATCTATATTTAGTACTTCATGCATGTGCCGCAAGATTCAATGTAATGGGTACTGCATAAATTTTTTTGGAATCTAAACGGGGCCTAAATTAAATCTTGATTGTTGCATTAATCATGAAGGGCACCGGGCAACACGTTTACAACGTTCTGCAACGCCCATCGTCCCAGCCGGCCCATCGGAGACTTGACCACCTCTTGTGTTTTGCATGCATTATGAACTCTGATCCCACGAAGACTGACCTCGAGACCATAGCGGTTTTATTCTCTCTCTTTCGATGCTTTCGGAAGGCTTTCGATCGAAATGTACAAATAATAACACTAAACAAATTATTGCTTAGATAATTCGGCTCTTTGTGGTAGAACCTACTTAAGTATCAGGATTTAAGTCCCAAATTCGATATGGGCACTCAAATTTTCGGCTAATATCTTTCCGGTGATAGACGAGATGCCTATAAATAACTAGGCATTTAGAGATCGATGACTTCAGCCCAATTTATTGGAGTCTTTGGATAAGAGTAAGGAATGCATACATATACTTGTAGGTACGGGTGTTGGATGCATGATGTTCGTGAGTGTCTATGTTCGTAAAAAAATTTACAAAAAGTAAGAGATGCTTTCTTCCAACTCCAGTGGGTAGGTGATTTTCTGCTAACTTATTCAATAAAGTACTACCTCCAACTCTTCAAATAGTCTACATCTTTTTTGTCAACACTTTTCTGCTAACATATTCAATACTACTTTCCGTTCTGAAAGGAGCGTCATTCTAGTTTTATCCTAAGTCAAATTATTCAAAGTTTGGCAAAGTTTACAGAGAAGGGTATTAATATTTTTGGCTTCATGAAAAAAATATTTTTTTCATAGTACATCTATTTGACATTATTGATATTATTCTCTCTCTTTCGATGCTTTCAGAAGGCTTTCGGTCAAAGTGTACCAATAACACTAAAAAATATAGCTTAGATAATTCGGCTCTTTGTGGTCGAACCTACCTATCAAGATTTAAGTCCCAAATTCGATATGGGCACTCAAATTTTTGGCTAATATCTTTCCAGTGATAGATGATAAGCCTATAAATAACTAGGCATTTGGGGATCGATGACTTCATCAACCTCAAGATCAACCAGACCAGTTTATTAGAGTCTTTTGACAAGGGTAAGGTATGCATACATATACTTGTAGGTACGGGTGTTCGATGCATGATGTTCGTGAGTATTTATGTTCATAAAAAAAAATTACAAATAGTAAGAGAGATGCTTTCTTCCATCTCCCGTGAGTAGGTGCTTTTCTGCTAACTTATTCAATACTACCTCCAGCTCTTCAAATAGTCTACATCTTTTTTACAACACTTTTCTGCTAACGTACTCAATACTACTTTCCGTTCTTAAAAGAGCGTCAATTTAGTTTTATCCTAAGTCAAACTATTCAAAGTTTGGCAAAGTTTACAGAGAAGGGTATTAATATTTTCAGCTTCATGAAAAAATGTTTTTTTCGTAGTATATCTATTTGACAATATTGATATTAATAGTTCTTTCTAGGAGAAAACTACAATGACCCTGTTTTTAGGACGGAGGTAGTATCTTGTTTCTGCTGTGCATTAATCATGATCATGAATATGAACGCTCATTGGAACGTTTGCAACGATCCTCCACGCCCCCACATAGGTCCCCTGCGACTACGAGACTCGACCTCCGTGTGTTCGACGGCGACGACTTGACCTGGACACCCATCAACAGACAACAGGTGTAACACGCACGCATCAGCTTTCCCTCTCAACAGTCGATCGATGCTTTCCAGATGACAGAGACAGGAGTGGGCAGTAAAAGTCTGAATGATATGCTGCCCATCGATAAAGACAAGTAATCACTAGTAATCACCAACCAAGAAAGCCATGGCCGTGGTGGTTGTCCCCGCCGCCGTCGCGGCCGTGGTCGTCCTCCTCTCGGTCTCGGCCTCGCCGCCCGCCGCGGCTCAGCCGTGGCAGTACTGCGGTAGCAGCGCCCGGTACTCGCCCAACAGCACGTACCAGGTCAACCTCGAGGCTGTGTCCGCCGCGCTGCCCCGCAACGCGTCGTCCTCGCCGGCGCTCTTCGCCACAGCGGCCGCCGGCGGCGACGACCGCGTCTTCGCGCTGACGCTGTGCCGGGGCGACGCCGACGCGTCGGGGTGCCTGGACTGCGTCGTGGACGCGTTCCGCCACGCGCGGGGTTCCTGCCCGCTCGACAAGGAGGTGGCCGTGCTCTACGACGCCTGCTTCCTCTACTTCTCCGGCCAGGACTTCCTCGCCACCACGACCAACGTCGGCCAGATCAGCCTCTACAACACGCCGCAGAACGCCAGCGCCGACCCCCGCGCCGACGCCCTGTTCACGGCGCGGGTGCGCGCGCTGCTCAACGGCACGGCGCGGTGGGCGGCGTACGGGTCCACCAGGAGGTTCGCGACGGCGCGGATTTGGAACGGCAGCGTCGCGGCGCCCGTGCCCACGATGTACGCGTTGGCGCAGTGCACGCCGGACCTGTCGCCCGCCGACTGCTGGGGCTGCCTGGAGGACCTGGTCGGCAAGGCGCCGTTGGCCAGCGGGACGATCGGCGCGCGGACAGCCGGCGTGCGCTGCAGCTACCGGTACGAGAACTACGCCTTCTTCCGTGGCGTGCCCATGCTCAACATGGGGACGCCGCCGCCGCCGCCGCCATCCACTCAACCAACGGCCGGCCGACGCTCAGGTGCCAGCCTGAATCGTTTCGTTCCAATTCCTGTCTAATTATGAGCCCCAAAGAAATTGATGTGCTACAAATTAATTTACGTCTGTTAGTGGGGGTTCATATTTTCATGTCTCATCTTCCAACATTTCTATATTTTGAAACAGTGCAGAAGAGTTTCATCCACACGAAACTCTCTTACTTTTATGAAACTTTTATCATCCTTCTCTTCATCGATACGGTATCACATCAGCATATTTAATGCACATGGGATGAAATGAAACCCCATAAAGACCGGCCTTAAAACACCTTTGGCTTACATCAAGTTTGTTTAAATCGACAAAAGCACCCGTAATCAAGCAAAGCAAGATGGCAAGAAATTAGTAGTGAATATTACTTTCCTTGATTCCATTGCGAGCTAGCAGCAACTATTTAGTCCCCTTTGTGCTTGAATGAATACACTAACATGCATGCGTAGACAACCCTTGCAACGAACTGTGCAAGAATAGTTCAAATAGTAAGCCACGTCACGGTTGAATTTTTGATGCAGTCGTGCAATATTCATCGTTGTCATGTTTTGATTGATGAGGTGGTGTGTCATTGTCATGTGTAGGAAAAAGGAAGAAGCAGTGGATTGTATACATAATTGTCCCTATTGTAGGGATTTTCTTATGCATATTTTGCTTTGGATGGATAAGATATCTGAGAAAAGGTACGTCGTTGATGTATTCTTCCTCTGTAAATTAGAGGGACGCAACGTAGAGGGACGTGGTCACTGAAAGGTGGGTCTAAGGAATAAGGATCCCGACCCATGTATAAGTGACAACGTCACCCATCAGAGATTTATGTCAGAGGAAGTTTTTTATGCTGGACCTGGACATGGTAAACTTTACCAAAGACAGAATTTTGAATTGTTATATTTCTCTGACATGGTTAGGGAGGTTGAAGTTGCAAGAACAACCCATGGCAAATTTGACCAGAGTCGACGATGTATCATCGCTTTGGACAATTCAAGATACGGATTCAGAGTTCACAATGTTCGATTTCCGTCAAATACTTGAGTCTACCGACAACTTCTGTAATGAAAACAAACTTGGACAAGGGGGCTTTGGCGCTGTATACAAGGTGATATGCTATGCTATCATGAGCACACTTTCCGTGGTTTATATATATATGGCTGCAAAAATTATTAATCCAGATTTACATTTCAAGAAAATCCTTAAATAAAGTATGATCATAACTAGGCCGCTGTTAAAATCTCTTTCTAATTTCTATTGAGTACGGTGAAGTTTTTAGGCCTGGCTTATTTAATTTTCTTTTGTACAAAATTACAACTTCAAATATTGCAGGGTCAATTACCGAATGGGCTTGAAATAGCAGTTAAGAGACTAGCTTCACAATCTGGTCAAGGGTCTGTGGAGTTTAAGAATGAAATCCATCTTATCGCTAAACTACAACATACCAATCTAGTTCGACTACTTGGATGCTGTGTTCAAGGGGAAGAGCTCATATTGATATACGAATACATGCAAAACAAGAGTCTGGATTTCTTCATCTTTGGTATGTGTACATTTCCT
This sequence comes from Miscanthus lutarioriparius, assembly GCA_904845875.1. Classification (NCBI taxonomy): domain Eukaryota; kingdom Viridiplantae; phylum Streptophyta; class Magnoliopsida; order Poales; family Poaceae; genus Miscanthus; species Miscanthus lutarioriparius. Next base: position 91,349,570 of record CAJGYO010000014.1, read on the forward strand.
TTTCTTTCTTATGACATTTTAGTTATATATCAGGAGCACATACTGCCAAATTTAATCATTGCTGATAACAGGATTACCAGTGCAGATCTAACAAGAGCAAGATTACTTACTTGGGCCAAACGTCTTAATATAATTGAGGGGATAGCACAAGGTCTTCTATATCTTCATAAGCTCTCCCGACTGCGCATCATACATAGGGACCTGAAAGCAAGCAATATTCTCTTGGACAGTGACATGAATCCCAAGATCTCTGATTTTGGGCTAGCAAAAGTATTTAGCTCAAATGCTATTCAAGGAAATACGAATAGAGTAGTGGGGACATAGTAAGCATATGCACGCACTTTATGCAAATCTATTCCATCAAACTGTATGATGAATGTATATATTAATTAGTAATTGGTGCATGATGTTTTGGTTTCTGTTTTCTTCTATCCAGTGGCTATATGGCTCCTGAGTATGCTTCGGATGGTGTCTTCTCTGTCAAAACTGATGTCTTTAGCTTCGGTGTGTTACTTCTTGAGATTATTAGTGGGAAGAGAAATGCTGGTTTTCACCAGCAAGGAGATTTCTTCAACCTGCTTGGCTATGTAAGTATTTTATATTTATTTACTATTAACATGGACTTCCAATTAGTGTGTGCTCCCCATGGTGCCTGCTCTTCAATCATGAGTGGTTAGTGTGAAAATAAAAATTTTGCCACAAGGCACTTCTCAAATCGTGCATGTGGCATTTGCTCAAAGACTTGAGAAAACTGATCTTTCCTACTAGACGCCACTAAGTTTTGTATGTTTATCGGAGGACACAGTCTAGTGTCTTTCAACAACGATCATTTTTTTCCAGCAGTTGTTGAAAGATGGAATTGAATGTTCCAGCAAATAGTGTTACTTACAAAGGTGCCAACAGGGGACCCACTTATAGTTTTGTTTATTGTCTTTAAGTAGGTTTTCATACAATATTTAATTTTGTAAAATCCTCATTCAACAAACTCATTATATATATAACTGATGAGGTGGGCACTTTGTTGAAGGCATGGAAGCTATGGAAGGAGGGCAGATGGTTTGAGCTTCTTGACAAATCATTAGCAGATCACCACGACCAAGATCAAGCACTGGAGATACTGAAATGCATCAATATTGCCTTGATGTGTGTCCAGGAGAATGGAGCTGATCGCCCTACCATGTCCGACGTAGTTGCAATGCTATCTATGGAGACCATGTCGAGCCTGCCATGCCCAAAGCAGCCGGCCTACTTCAACTTGAGCTCGGCGGATGGAGAGCTATCAACTACTGCACCTAGCAGTGTAAATGTTGTTAGTGTTTGCATTTCAGAGGGTAGATAGAAATCTAGGTTTGGATGATGCAGGCGCACGCTATATTGTTGTGTATATATATTATATACATAATATGCTGCCCAACTACAAGACATACACTTTCATGTTATGATGAAGAAATTAAGTCATGCCATAACTTTGATCAACAATAAATAAAATGGGAGCCATATTGCCACGTGTAGGCCTGTGTGCACTTGCTTTAAGTGCAGTAATCTCATATCTTAGCCGTCCTCTTCAGTCTTCATTGTGCCCTTGTGTCCCCCAAAAATTAGTGAATTGTGAATACACAATAAACTAAAAGTATTTTTTTCACTCCAACCTGATTGCATTATTTGTCTGCCCTCTGCGTCTCCTCCTGGTGCTGCTGTGCCAGCCGTCTAAGCTAAGCCCAATTATGCCTGCTAAGACCTGATGTCTCCATGTATCCGCAATCCACTAGCTAGTCTTCCCAAGCGAGCCCTAGTTGGAAGCCTATGCCCATCACAGCTGACTCAAAATAGTGACACCCTTTTTTCCCCTTCATTTCTGAGTTAACTTACAAATAGGTGATGGGCCACAATCTTCGTCCATCATCAGTGTTCCTACTCCACCTGGCAGGATTTGACAGCCAAATTTCTCCCTATGGACAGAAACAATTGCATACACCGAATCGACTGACAAATATTATGGACATCCATAAGTTTTTTTTGAATGTCAACGCTGGGGCGGAGAGATTACTCCTCATCTGAATATATATTGATATAGCCCAAAACGGTTCGTTTATGATTTACAAAGTTTAGGAGGAAAACAGCAGCAACCAAACGCCTCAGCACCAGGGCAAAGAGTGGCGAAAACCTCAAATATACTAGCGAAATGCAAAGACTACCAAAGCAAGGTATAAGAGCGCTTCGACGATGCCCCCAGCGAGGTAAATGACGTCCAAACGTAATCATCGTCAGCCAAGGAGGAGCTTGGCAAGGTTTTCACCCGAGACTTATGCCGGAGGTAGCTGCATCACGACGGAGGGGGGGGGGTGTTGCCGGTCGCCGCCACACCGTGCGGAGCCGTTCTCGGACTCGCCCGCGTTGGTGGGAGGCGTGCACCGGCAAGCGTCCGCGTCTGGACGTAGGGGGGTGCCGGCCGCCGCCACACCGTGCAGAGCCGTTCCCGGACTCGCCCGCGACGGTGGGAGGCGCACACCACCAAGTGCACCCCACTTTAGGATGCTCACTCTTAAACTGCCTAGGTATACATGATCTGTATATGATATGTATCACTTTATTAAATTTATCATGGATGATTGATCTCTGCGAAGTTTCTGTTTGCTAAAGGGGGATCATGATCATTCCGTAAAGGGATTTAACAATCTAAAACAAGCATGCAAACTGATGTATCTTAGGTTCGTTGAAATTACTCCCGGCGTCGTCCCGTGAAGGCGACTCGCCTCCGCCCGCCGGAAGGCCCCCCGTCGGGCCTGCTTCCCGGCCGCCGCCGCCGCTCTCCAGCTCACGGTGGTGGCGGCCAGCGGCGGCGTTCAAAAAGGCTCCCGTCCGCAGCATCTCCAACCCCTCCTTCCTCTCCTTCCCACCTTCTTCATACCGAGCTCTGAAATTCCGGTGAGCGAGATGGCCGGCGACGAACCGGATCTAAGCTCTCTCTCTCTGGGCACAGATCAGGTGCCTTGCACCCCAGATCTGGTGTTCTCACTCATGGCCGCTCGTTGAGATGGGCAGAGGCGTGAGGGTGAGGGCGGCGAGACAACGACGTGGGCGTGCGGGACAGGCGCGACGGGCGTGGGGCTGGCAAGTGACGGCGTGCCCGTTGGCCTTGTCCTGCTCGGCACGCCCCGCTACTGCAGCGCCGTGACCAGGCGGCGGAGAAGACGGCAACCAGCCGCTCGCCCGCTCGGATCCGGGGCAGGTGCTTCTCATGCCTGCTCGCGGCGGCGGTGGAGGCTCCGTGGCGGCGCTCCTGGTCCCCAACTAGAGCACTCATCTCGTCTTGGAGCCAGTCCACGGTGACGGCGGCCGTGGAGGCGCTGCTTCGCCTGGCAAGGGCCAGGGGTGCCTGCCGCCCTCTTGCTGGATGGTGGTTGGTCCGCGTCATGCCTGGGAGCCGGCGGCCGCGGTTGCTGTGTGTGGTTGGTACGTCTCACTGCCTTGTGCGAGCTGTCAAGGGCTCAAGCAGTGCTGCACCCCAATGCTCGCTTGGCACTGAGTTGTTGGCCCCCGGGCTAGGCGTTCCCCCCTGCTCTGCAAAGCGTGAGGTTGCGGCATGGTGGATGGGGGCTGGTGCTGCGCTACAGCTGCTTCGCGCGAGCTGTCAAGGGTTCAAGCAGTAGGTGTGGTCTGTGCCCTCGTTCTACCGTGCAACTCTCATCAAATGGGTGTGAGCTTCTGCTTGGTTTCGTCGTCCTTGTCCTATGAATCTCAAGGTTTGGGGGAGTCTAGGCGAAAACCATGCACGACCATGTCGTTGTTGTCGACGGCGACGCCTTCGGGCGCCGCTAACCTCCTTGGAGGCGTCGCAATAGCCTTCCCCAACCTTGCAACCCTAGGACACCTCCAGGTGAAAATCTAGTTCCGGTTCTTCCGGGCCGGTGACGGCGGCGGCATCGCTGTTGCGTCCTACTTGTAGGCGTCACCGTGGAGGTTCGCCTCAGACTCGCCAAACACTTTCTTCGGGGTTCTCTGCTAGCTCCCCCATTATGGGTGCACAAGTTGCTTGACGGATGGTGTCAGCTACCAGTTTCATCAATCTAACGCCCTCCAAGATCCTTGATTGCATCATCTCAACTTATGCCGGGTTAGCGAGACCATGGTCCCCTCTCTTGGATCTCCTCGTTCTCCATTTGTCGGTCCTCCCTCCTTTAAGGCTTCCTCCCATTAAGGGGCGTTGGGGGACGACGACTGGATCCCGGATGTGCACCATAGATGATATACATTACGACTGTCGTCTGTCGACCTCGACTCTGAGCCTCACAGTTGCATGGAAATTGGAGTTCTTTGGAGAGTTGTCACTTGGTGGTGCAGCGTTCGGAGATCAACGACATGTCCTCGTCATGGGTTATGCTAAAGCCTAGCTATGTTGTTCCTAGTTGTTTTTCCTTGTTGTATTGCTTTTATTAGTGTTGTGTTGGTGTTCCTGTCTCGATCCTGCTTTGTACCCCAGGGGTCTGCCCCGCTTTGTAACCTTCCATTCCCGGCCTTGCCGGTATCTGTGGAAATATATTCAGGTGGGGACAATCGTCCCCCCGTTGACTTGTCAAAAAAAAACAGGCTGATAATATGCTTTGGGAACTTCTAAAAATCTTGGATGCCTGGGGAACTAGTCTTGTGCAATGCAAACTTCGAAGGGTTTCACTGTAACTGTAAGTTTATATTCCTATGATTTGTATACCTTCAGACACTTATGTTGATTAGTTACATTAAGAGAAATAGCACATGTTGGTTTTGTGATTATTTCTTTTCTACATTAGATTTTGTGGTTGTTCAACAAATTCATATAGAAAAGGGTTTCAATTGAGCTAGTGTTCTTTTAACCTATGTATGATGTACAGTAAGCCATATTTCTTTTATGGTTTTTCCATGGATAGATTTGTGATATTGATCATTGTTCTACTGCCATATAGTGCTGGTTCTAGCATTCCGGAAGTTACTTAGGGGTTGTTTGGATTCAGGGACTGAAGTCTAGGAGATGTCACATGGGGGTGTCGTATGGGGTGTTCGGATACTAATAAAAAAACAAATTACAGAATCCGTCAGTAATCCACGAGATGAATTTATTAAGCCTAATTAATCCATCATTAGCACATGTTACTGTAGCACCACATTATCAAATTATGGACTAATTAGGCTTAAAAATTTTGTCTCGCAAAATAGTCTCAATCTGTGCATTTAGTTTCGTAAATAATCTATATTTAATACTCCATACATATATCCAAACATCCGATGGGATAGCGACTAAAGTTTAGGAGGTGGAACCAAACACCCCTTGTAAGGCCAATCCCAATGGGGTGCTTTGAAATAGTGAATGAAACACCCCCACCCAACACTTGTTTTATTTTGTTGTTTCAGGGCAGTCTTTATGATTGAAACTACACACGGTATCCAAGAGAACTACTATCGGGGACCAATATTAGGGTATCCGAAAAGGAGGAGCTAATGGTCATCAACACTAATTCACCCGAGCAATCGAACGCGCGGCTACGGCTTCAACCGACCCCTGGGGCGCGTGACTCCGCCTCAAGTCCCGCTTCGCCCGACCCTTGGTCATGGGCTCTGCCTCGCCCGACCACAAGGACGGCGCGGGCTTCGCCTCGCCCGACCACAGAGGATGGGTCCCGCCTCGGCTGACCCCAGGGGCACGGGTACCGCCTCGTGCCCGACCGCTGACGTACGGACTCCGCCTCGCCTGACCACTGGGGGCGGATTCTGTCTCGCCCGACCTCTGAGTTTGGGACTCCGCCTCGCCCGACCGCTGGGGGCGGATTCCGTCTCGCTCGAGCTCTGGGTCAGGGACTCCGTTCCGCCCGACGGCAGCCCATACCGCCCCCAACCACTCCGGTCAGAAAGTACGACCCCAGGGTCAAAATTCTGTCATCTGACAGGAGGCAGGCATGCCTCGACATGACCATGGCCACGACATGTCACCCCTAGGAGTTCACATCGCCCACAGTGATGGACGCTCGGTCACTATGCTACCCACTCCCCGTACGGCCGCTGACCGGCGCGTCGGCTCACCGCGTCATCCGTCGAAACAGGATGGGACGCTACGGCCCGCTGATGATGCCGGGGGGTAGCATCGGGGGTGAATAGGAGCCCGGCCAGGAGCTGTCCCTATCACCATCTACAGTACCGGTGGGACCCGCGCAAAGAAGAAGAAAGACTGCGGACTGGAGACCTCCCTTTTGACTTTTTTCTCTCTCTCTCTATCTCTGTAACCTGCTCTTCCCATTCATCTATAAAAGGGGAAACAGGACACCCCATGAGGAGCAGGGAAGAACACGCCCAACACAGCAGAACACACTCAACTCGTCCTAGCGACACACACACACCAGAGACTTGGGATCCCATCCCTTTCTCGCCCGTTTGTAACCCCTACTGCAAACTCTCAGTGCTAGTAACACGAGCAGCAGCGACGAACTGGACGTAGGGACTTTCAGCCCGAACCAGTATAAACCTTGTGTCCTCTAAGCACACCATCCGAGCCAGACACGTAATACTAGAAATTTACTAGTCGGTAACTCGAAACACCGACAGTTGGCGCGCCAGGTAGGGGTCTTTTGCGCGTCTCGACATCATCTCTAGGCTTCGGATGGCCAACCTCGGCATTAGCTGGGTCTCGGGCGCGCACGTGTGCTTCGGGAGCCTAGACTTCGTCATCACTGTGGAGGGGGAGCTGACGCAGGCTCCCACCACCACCTGACTTCTTCACTCCACTAGCCTCGACGCGATCGACGAGGCATTCGAGGAGCTGCGGCTTCACGCACCGGAGGCTCGCACCCCTTGGGGCGACCAGCTCCTCGACTTCGATTACGGAAGGCTTGAGCGCCAGCTCGCCGCCTTCCTGGGACCCCGACCGTCCCGGGAGGACCTGCGCTGCCTCGCCTTCTCCTACGCCAACGCCATGATGCAACTCGCTGGAGGGGAGCCGCTCACCCCGGAGCAGCTCATTGGAGGAGCCACGGCGGCGTTCCCCTTCGGCCTACGCAACGCTGCGTGGGCCATGGGCCACCTCATGGCGTGGCACTTCCGCCCGCCCCCTATGAACGACGTGTTCGTAGGAGCGGCGGAGTATGTCGCGGAATCAATCCACGACCTTCTCGCAGGGGACTCGGAATCTTTTTCTAGCACCGACTCCAGCAGGGGCAGCCATCACCCCTCACGGGAGTGCTTCATGGCGGAGACCCCCGAAGGGCGCGCCGAAAGCGTCCACGAGGCGGCTGATCCGTCGCGCGACGACGGCAACGACGACGAAGGCCCGAAGGCTTTGCTGCACATGCAGGAGGAGCAACTGCGCGTGCGGTGCCAGGAGCTCGAGGAGGCGCGGCTCCAACTTGAGCAAGAACGTACGGAGCTCGAGCAGGAGATCGCGCAATGGGGAGACGGCGGACACGCGCACGCCAGGGCGCGCGAGGTGAACCAGAGGATCGTCGAGGACAACGGGGGCCTCCCGCGCTTCACCCGGACGAGCCAGAACATAGCGGCCGTAGCAGCCTTGCTCCGAGGGCTCCCTGAGCCCGTGACGCCAAAGGACCGTCAGACTCACCGAGAGATCTGCACGTTACTCGAACGTGCCGTGGTACAGCAGGCCGAGAGCTCGCTGTCCCGACGACGCGAGCTCGACGTCGGCCAGCGTGCATCTTCCGGGCAGCATGGCAAGGACGTTTTCGTCCACCAAGCACCACGCGACGATGGCAGGCGGGTTACGGTCCCGGTGCGCGAGCGCCTCAGCCACAACCACGACGCCCGCTACACCCTGAACGCCTGCAGGCATGCCCATGGCGGCGAGAGGGGCGGGGCCAGCCGTGGCTACCACCCTCGCCGCGGTGGGCGCTACGATAGCGCTGAGGACCGGAGCCCGAGCCCTGACCTACCGGGGCCTCAGGCTTTTGGTCGGCACATCCTCAACGCGCCCTTCCCGCCACGGTATCAGCCGCTGACCAACGTCCCAAAATACTCCGGGGAAACGAACCCCGGGCTGTGGCTTGAGGACTATCGGCTCGCTTGCCAGGCCGGTGGCGCGAATAGTGATAGTTTCATTATCCGCAACCTCCCCTTGATCCTTGCTGACTCGACACGAACATAGCTGGAGCACCTTCCACCCAACCGCATCCACAGCTGGACGGATCTAAAGGAGATCTTCGTGGGCAACTTTCAGAGCACCTACGCGCGCCCTGGAAACCCATGGGACCTCAAAAACTGTCGGCAGAAACCCTGGAAACACATGGGGATATTTACCATAACGTTATAGTAAACCACTTAGTAAGGAGTTACTATAATCTCGTAAATTAATATAGTAATTATCGTAACTCAAAGTGGCTACAGAATAAGTTATTTTGTAGCCAGCTACAGGGTAATATGTATATATATATATAGTTTGTTTTATGGAACGTGCATATATATAGCTGAGGGTACCAAGCAATAATAATCCTCCAATCAGCCGATCAATTGTCGTTCTAGTCTCTGCAGCCTGATTAACCCGCTCCGATCCCTAATAGGTAGATCCACGTCGTCTTCGTCCAGGTCTCCACGAAGAAGAACCATGGTGGAACACGCGGACGCTACTAAATTTGGATCGTCCATGTCGTCCTGTTTGCCTTTGCTTGTCTTCCACCATCATCCTGATGATGGATTGATGGCCAAGAGGACGGTGACGACGAGATGCTAATGTTTAGCATATCCAAGCAAACCCTGCACAAGAACATGGAGCATGACCTTCTAGACGCAGGCAACAGCATGTGCTGGACCACTGCACAGGGCTGGATACTCGCCCAGGACCGTGGCACGATGTCTTCTTCGGCTTGTCTATGGAACCCTAGCACCGGCACCAAGCTACCCTTGCCAGATCTCGGAGAGGAACACCAGATCCCATACCAATGCAGATGCCTGCTCTCCCACAAGGACCCAACTCACCCAGGATGTGTTGTAGTGCTCTTCAATAACACCGCGCCTGATCTCTGGTACTGCCACACCACCGGCGATGGCGACAACAGCAGCAGGAGGTGGAGACATTACTCATATGACATCGGTAACCATCCTTCTATACCAGAGCCACCGAAGGGGAAAAAGGCACGCCTCCGTAACTCCGTTGCCGTCGCCGTCCTACCAAGAAGATGATCACCTTCATGGCTTCCGTACAAGTAAAAATCTACTTCACCAATTTGACTAAAGGCATGTGCGCCATGGATTTCTCATCCTGCAATTCCACAACAAATCATCAAAACCACCCTACATTCCAAAAATTCAATGTCCCTTTGACCCGTCTCCCTAAAGGATTGTCCATTGGTAGACACTGGTTGGTTGAGTCGCAGGATCAACTCTTTTTAGTCACCACCTGCTTCATTGGCTTTGATCTAAACAACATTGGCACCGTAGAGGTGCATAGGATGGATTTCTCCTCAACACAAGCTTGTTGGCGCAGTGTGCATGACATTGGAGATGTTGTGTTTCTCTTGGAGGGTACAAACATGGCGGCTTCTTGCTCGGCAAGCGCTCTGGGACTGAAAGCAATCCAGATATTCTTTATGAAGAATTTCATGGATGATGATGCTGATTTGTGCATTTTTTACTTAGAAACAAACACCCAAGAGATTACCCGAGTCCACCATCATGACAACTTGATTCTCTGGCGCAAACCTTTCTGGATTGTGCCACCTAGCTAGCTAGCTATCTAAATATACATTATTTCTTGTGATTTACTTCAACTTATGTGAAGAGACACCATATACGAACAATTATGTAAGTTAGTATACATACAGAACATACTCCTGGTTTCATGTTATGGCAGGGTACTATATCTTCTTTTCATAGGATTTTGTTAAAATATAATCAATTTGCTTATATTTCCCAATCAGCTCATTAGGCTATTGAGTTCATCTAGATAATCAGATGTGCAGCTGTGCTGCATCCAACGTATTGTTGTCTTGTACACTTGTGCTCCTGTGACCACCGCTCCTCGGCCTCCACTAGATTCAGCTGCTCCGTCTCCCTCCCTCCCTCCCTCCCAACTACATCAGAATGCAGCAAGAAGGGTGTCACAGTCTATTAATACAAAGCCATAGAGCCGGGTTAAGCATCAGGAAAAAAAAGGGGGTGTCACAGTATGCATATAACAACTAAATATGGAGGAAACACATAGGCAGACAAAAACTCACCAAAATGTTGTGGCCCGATTCTGAGATATTGCACTGGTCAACAGCAGCATAGTAATCTAAGAATGATAGCACCTCATAGTCAGTCGATAAGCCTCTAAACAGTTGAATAAGAAAAAAAAAAGACAAGAAACTCACCAAGATGTTATGACCCAATTCTGAGAGATTGTTTTGACCAGCAACACCAACAAGAAAGCCCAATCTAGTCAGTCACTATATAGGCAAAGAAATCTTCATACATTTGTTTGTCTGACAGATGAGTTTGGAGATAAAAAGTTTACAGTTGGGGTCTCCCCCTGCTGTATTTTCCGCTCAAAAAAGATGAGTTTGCAGCTGCTAATGAGGACGCAACTGTGACAGATTTCTATTTGGATGTCACGTGCATCCTAACTCTTGTAAAACATTATGGTTTATACAAGGGCAACATCCTTGCAGCACTAAAGAGCACATTTACACTCTCTGCAACTTTAGAATGTATGAAGGTTAGGGAGGGAGAGAGGGTCTCACCTCGATCTGTGAAAGCTATTGCCACCACAACAAACACAAAGGAAGCCTGCTGAGATACTTAACAAACCAAACAGCTATGGACTACACACTCAGAAACTAACATGTTTCCATTTGCTCCCTACCTAGAGTAGTCTAACTGAATTTAAGCTGGGACTTTCCTCAGCATAATGAAACCTGAAAATACATGAACTTGAGGCATGGACAGAATGAGATCATCCTTTCATGTACCAGGACCACGGCTGTTAAAAAAACCATATATATGACAAATGGACCAGAAGCAAAAATAAATAAATAAATTGCTGCTGGCCTGCCCACCTGCCTCATGCTTCCTTCTGAATACTGCTACTGCCTGCCTGCCTGCCTACCTACCTGCCAGTATTTGCTTCTTTGATGAAATGATGGTGACTGTGTACTGATATGTAATTATGCACATAGCATACATATGTGGGATGAACCTTTGCTTTTAATTAATCTGAAGTACTATGCAGAGTATGGGCAGGAAGAACATTCTGATGGTCATAAACTAAGCAAAGAAAGAAATATTAAAATTTTCAATTTTTTATCCTTGATATTGTTGTTACTGTGAGTCTGTGACAGATAGATAATTTCCTTAGCATTTCAGATTGGTGGCGCCTTCTGTGGCAGCACCACGGTGGATAATCTCCTTAATGAAATTCCTCGATTGACAGAATATAGCGCAGATAACATCTCTAAACAGAAAACAATTTGGCAGATAAAATACAAGGAGGCAAAGAGAAAGAAAATATTAAAACATTTTGACTCACCTACATATAGAATTGCCCTCAAATTAGCACAAGATAAGGGTGCAATCAAACTTTTGAGACCATAAAACAAACTTCAATTTTATGAGGAGCATGGAAACTCTATCCCTGTTCCTGTAATCAAATGTTGCAAGGAGCACAAACATGTCTACAAATGAGCAAGCAGTTTGTGACGAGTGAGCATCTCAGAAACTAAGATTTAGTATAAAATCGAAGGCATGATAAACACCAGCATTCCATGCTGTGTATATTAATCTGTCAAATCAAATACCAAATGTATGAGCTTCCAAGCACTATAAGTATCATTCTTGGGAAAGAAATAAGGCACGATGAGTAAAGAGCGTGACCAAGAGAAAATATCAATAGTCAAAATGAACTCAACCAAATATTAGAATGCAGTAAAGTTTAAGCAATATAAACAAGCTAGGTGATGTCTTCTTCCCATAATCCCATGGTTGAGTTTTTATTTAAGAAATATGACACCATGTTCCATTAGTCCAGTAAAAACTATTTTTTATATAGCACATAACACAAGCAAAATGCAAATCAAGTATAATATATACATATAGAAAACATCGTCAAAGGGTACAAAGGCTGGACAGAGGAAGACCAGACGAGAAGAATTTGTATATAAGCTAGATAGATGCAATTTGCTTGCATTGCTTCGAACACGCACAATGTCCTGCACTTTTGCAGCAAAATATGATTATAACACCTCCTAGCTTGGTGGCACAATCCAGAACGGGTTGCGGCGGAGAAGCAAACCGTCATGATGGTGGACGCGGGTAATCTCTTGGCACTCCGACTCCAAGTCAAAAACGCACAGATCAGCATCATCTTCCACGAAATTCTTCATGAAGTACACCTGGTTCCTTTTCAGTCCGTGAAGGCTCGCCGGGCAGGACGTCGCCAAGCCTGTGTCCTCCAGGAGAAACACAGCATCTCCAGTGTCACGGACCCTGCGCCAACGAGGAGGCTTGCTGCTGGGTGTCGACGACGACGAGAAGTCCATCTTGTACACGCGGATGGCGCCAATGTTGTGAGGATCGACGCCGACGCAGGAGACGTCAACCAGGAAGAGCTGGTCGTCGCAGTCGAGCAGCCAGGCCTTCCCGAAGCACATCCCTTTGGGGAAATCAACCTTGCGTGCGTCGAAATAGTGGAACGCAGGGTGGTGGTCTTTCACTTTGCTGCTTGTGAAATCGATGGCGCACATGTCTGTAAATGAGTTGATGAAATAGAACCTCCCTTGAAACGCCGCAACCGTGGGAATCACCCTCTTAGTTGGAGGGCGATATGTGTAGTTACCGATGTCATATGAGTAATGCCTCCAGCTCCAGCCTCCAGGTGCTGCTGGTCTCGTCGTTGTCGTCTCCGCCATTGCCATTGATGACGTGGCAGTACCACAAGTCAGGCGTGGAAAGATCGAAGAGCACGACGACGCATCCGGCGGGGCGTGTGGGGTCCTTGTGGGAGAGCAGGCACCTGCAGCTCTCTGGGAACCGGTGTTCCTCCTCTCTGATATCTGGTAAGAGAAGCTTGTCGCCGGTGCTAGGGTTCCATAGATAAGCCGAAGACGCCGCCGCCATGCATGTCGTCGGTGTCCTCATGGCCCTGGGTGACGAGGAGCATCCAGCCTTGTGGCGTGGCCCAGCACATGCTGCTGCTGCTGCTGCCTGCTGCAGCAAGAAGAAATCCATGCTTCATGTTCTTGTGCAGGCTTTGTTTGGATATGCTGAACATTAGCATCTCGTCGTCATTGTTGTCCTCCTGTTGGCCGTTATTAGGATGGTGGTGGAAGACGAGCAAGGGCAAACACGACAACATGGACGACGATCCAAATTTACTAGCGTCGTCTGCATGTTCCGCCATGGTTTTTCTTCCTGGACGACGGTACGCCAATTAGGTTAGGCTGAGGAGATACTAGGGCGACAATTGATCTGATTGGAATTGGAAGGCTTATTGCCTGATACCCGGCCGCCCTCAGCTATATATATACAGGAGGGAGGATAATTAAGATCGATTATCATAAGAGTTTGATCGGCGGCCGTGCATGGTGACAGGATCGGAATCGGAACGGTGTGGTTCAGGACAATGTGTTGGTTTCCGGCCGCTTCCCAAAACCGATTCAGTCTATTTCCAAACAGAAGGTGCGTTGGGGTGTCCTATGCACGTACGACAACAATCCAATTAGTATAGTACAGTTCGGACTATTGTGGAAGCAGCGGTCGGAAAAAAAAAAGACTATTGAGGAAGCAGCCACAAATTGCAAACTTGTTGGCATGAAAAATCCAGGTTTGGTTTTTTTTTTTACTAGTAAACGTGCCGTACGTTGCAACGAGAGAAAAAAGCTATCATCAAATACTCTCTCCATTCCAAATTATAAGTCACTTTAACTTTTTTTTACATCTATTTTGCTATGCATCTAGATATATAGTAAAATAAATAAACAAAAAAATCAAAACGACTTATAATTTAGAACGAGAGAGTATTCATGAAAATTAAGAACCGAATGTTACATATCTATTTACATTCACTTTTTCTATAAAATTTTGAAGCTATAATTTATTAATTTTATGATAACTATGACATTCATAATATAAACTAATTTTATGTCATCATTTTAATATTACATTGGTACATGCATATTAGACACATTTATTTAGATTCATATGGACAATATAGTTCACGATTGATTAGTTGGATCATCGGTTAAATCAGACTATAATAAGATAAATTATGTTTCTAATCAAAATTTCATCAATAACTTTAGTGATGTAAATCTCTATTTTTTAAGGGAGAGATGAATTTCAACGGCTCTTACTATTATTATTATATCTATTGTTTGTTTTTTAATATTTATATGATAATAGAAAAGAAAAAAAAAAGAAGGAAAAATCAATCGGAAGTAAACGACACATGCAATCGGATACGGAAAAAGAGGACCGTAAAAAAAAACCGAAATCAATCGGTTACGGTTTACGGCCAGAAGCTAACGTACGGCCGGCTGTATTTTGGCTTACCGCACGGCCCTTCCTTTTTAGGTAAAAAGTGCAATTACTGATTTCTATTTTCGGCAAGGATACTAATTAGCATTTGTTTTTGGTGGGATGCTGCCAGGACCTGATACCGACCACAATTTGCACATCTCTACGTCCACAAAAAAGCAAAATAAAGCCCAAGCATATACTTTTAGGTACTACATATATACGTTCACAACAAAAGGGCGATGGTTTTCAGAAAAAGAACACATATAAGAAAAGAAAATATTTGCATCTGCAGTTTTTCTAAAAGAACAACACTATACATCTGGTTCCGCACATTTGCACATCTTCTCTATACATGGCCCGCATCTTACTTCCTTGTGGCATGACCTGCATTTCAGCATGTTAAAAAAAAGATAAACATGTGTCATAAATTTGTTGCTAGATGGAGATAGAAAAAGAAACTTATGTTCCTTGAGCATATATTGGTGCTAGTAATGTTGCACCGAATTTAATTTTCCTAGGCAATTTAAATGTCGTCATTAGGCAACAATGTCTTCCTAATTAAGCAATTTCTGTATTCTGAAAAAGCAAGTATAGTGTTCAAACAACAAGAAACCATGATAGTTAGAGCACTAGCTGGCTCCATTCAGTTGGCTGAATCTATCTACTAGCATCCATAGTTCACTGAAGGATATTACATAAATAAGAATGTGGTGGCATAATTGAGTACGTTGTACCAAAACAAAACAGATAAAATGAATGCTATATTGGACTGTAGGAGTTCTACTTGTTAAACAAGTAGTATACCATAAGCGATGATGGAATTTTCTGAGAGAGGTATAATGGTTTACCTGAGTAACGAGAACGGAATTGAGGTTTGGATGTGCGTTTTGGGTAGCAAATAGATGGCCTATATCCGAAGTGATAAAGATTATGAGCAGCAAATATCTTAGGCAATTTAAGTGTCATTCACTAGGCAACATTGTCTTCCTAAGTAGGCAAATTTATGTATTCTGAAAAAGCAAATAGTCGGATGCATAAAAGCACAAAAGCTGGAACAACATTCTAAAAAACACACATGCACATTTTCTGATCATAATAAAAAAGCAATTATGAACTGTGGTGTGCTAATCAAAACATCTATGTCAGTAATTTATATATTCTGAAATAGCAAGCACAGTGTATGTGTTCTCTTGCAATCTGTATCTGTCATTTATTCGAAACAGAGCATGCAAGACATATGAGTAGAACTCACCAAAGTTGCATAGTGCCTTTTCATGAATGACAAGCAATGAAAATAAAGTTGCATTCCAGGAAATAGAAGCTGCGAAGCAAGAACTCAAATGAAAGTGGTTGTATTTCTCATCACCCTTTTTTTGTTGTGTTGCTTGCCATTCATGTCAGCCTACAAATATTTGTCTTAAAACGCTAAGCACCTACATTGTTAAACCAGGTAGGCAATTTGTGAATAGCAAGAACAGAAAATTTGGGTGCAATTCAGGAATGCAGGCTGCCACTAATAAGATCAGGGTAGGTTACAAAAGTGAAGAGCAGTTCTTTTGGAACTGCACTAACACATTGACTAAACTATCTGACATAAGGCAAACTGATGTGGGCAATTTCGATCTGGCATCACATCAACCTATGGGCAACACCGAGTGCTTTGCCAAAATCAAAAATTGGCCAAAAGAAGGAAGAGCCGAACATATAATATCTCTATGAAGTCTATAGCTGATGAATTGATTTTATTAGAGTAAAAGCTAAGAGACAAAGAAGTTCGAACTAATCATCACCCGCCTCAGAGCATCTTAAATTCGTATGTACGTAAATAAAACATGAAGTCATAGGGTGCACTGCTAAAAGTAATTCCAGCTCCACATTGGCACATCATATCAGAATTTCATTAAACATCCTTCAGTTTCAATATCAAGCACAACAGTTTCCTCCTACATGCCTATTGTAATGGCTCAATCTGTAGTTGAACCTTAACCAGAACACATACTAGGGCTTTACGCACCACATGTTAATAGCATGAACTCTTATGCCTAAATCAATACAAATTTGGAAAATTAGCAGTGCTAAGATAACCATTCAAAATCTCAAGCATATACGGAATGTGATTTACAGAAATTCTATACTCACCGGCGTACTACCTGGCTGTCTCCACTCTCGCCACCTCGAAGGCCAGAGCAGGGAGTTGCTCGAACTGAATCTGCTCCGTTCTCACCTCCACCTCCTCTCCAGCCCCTAAAAAAGGCAGGAATCACGAAATTACTGAAGCAATATACTTAGTAAGCAATATACTAAATCAGATAATGAGCTATTAGGCAGATAACTAAAGGATGGAGTCCATAAAACAAGTGAGCAATCGTCCAGGTTGCAGCCCTGCCATCCGAATTTCCGAACGACACATTGTTTTAAGTGGCACTCAGCAACCAAAAAAAAAAACAAGCCATTGATAACAAAACTAGGCTGGAGAGCACCTTCCTGTGAATGTAAACATCACGATCGTAACCGCCGGTCTTTAGGATCTACTCCTATGATTAATGTCTATACAATTAGAACCATCACTGTAGCAACAGCTAATTGATTGACGGATAGATTCGCTTTTGAGCAGGTGACACAAGAGATACGCAAAATAAGATACTGAAGTGGTCGAAGTTGATCGGCTGATCACTACGGTGGACTGATTCCAAGTGGCTCAAAATATCCGGAAGCCATCGCGCTAGATGGCTAGATTGGTAGGCAAATAGATCTGCTGTTGGTTGGGTTCATTTCATTCATTAATGCTAATTGCTAAACCAGGGAAGAAAATTGTTCTAGCAATGAAAAAAATGCAACACTAAATTGCTCATTACACTTGGCAATGGCGCTACTGTAATCAAGCTCAATTCAATCCCTCCGGTCTCTAAAACTGCATAAGAACACTGCAACCAACAACAAATCTAGAGAAAATTTACCATCACCGCCAATGGATCGGAACCATGCCGCCGCTGTCACCGGTGTTAGCTCTTCCAGGCGTAGATCAGCAGCGAGAAGCCGTCGCGCACTGCATCTCGGCCTCCTCGGGGCTGTCCATCACCATGGAGCCACTGGCCCACGACGCCGTTGAGGATGCCACGGACGCCGACGATGGCGAGCTCTCCTTGGCCAGCCTCCGCCCCTGCTCTTCCTCCTCTCGCCGTTGCTGCACGTCTCGCTCCAGTCCCGTTGCCCCCACCGCGCGAGGTACCCTCCCCAGGCGCCCGTGTTCCTCCTCGCGGCAGCCGTGTCGGGGGAGGGATCCTTCCCAAATCCGCCTCGCGCTCCTCGCCGCCGCTGGCGAAATCGAACCGGAAGAGGAGCACCGTGTGGGCGTGGGCGTGGGCGTGCGTCGAGGCGTCCGCGGGGGCGGCTCGCACGGGGGAAGAGCCAGTTGTGGAGGTCCCAGGAGACCTGGACGCCGTCGCAGGGAGACCTCTCCCAAATGCCCCGAGTCGGCGCCGGGGGAGCGAGTCCACTGGACCAGGCGTGCTCCGCGAGGACGAGCAGCTCCTCCTCCGCCTGGATCCAGAAACTGAGCGCGCGGAGAGAGATGGGCGAGTGGAGTGGAACACGGGCGATTGCGCAAGGAGAGAGAGGAGACGGGCGAGTAGGCAGCCGTGCTAAGCGATAGATAAGGCGAGCAGATAAGCCGTGCGTGCGGTTGGACTAATTTACGGCCGGCCAACCAGAAGTCCCTATTTTCCTTGTATGGGCTTTCAAGTGTCAATTTCTGATATTCATTCATGGACTCAAATAACACTTTACCGAGTCCACATTGGCTCCACGCTGATGCATGTTTTTTTCCCGGTCAAATAAAGTACTATAAATATATTGATTGGACATAGGAGTACTCCCTCCGTCCCACAAATAAAAATACATCTAGCATTCAAAAAAATTTCCATAAATATGTGTCACCTATAGGCTACTGTGTTGCCAACGTGACAGAGCACATCGTCAGTTCGTGTGGGTCCGAGAACAAAAAAAATAAAAAAAAATCAACGGAGCCACCTGCATCCAGAAGCGCCCGTAATCAGTACTACCGTCCACTCGTTCGCATACACATCGTCTCTGTAACAGAACCGACCAATTATACGAAATTAAGTAAGAAAATCATCCGCCAGAGCAGACGATTTAGCAAACTTAAGCCCGTATAACCCGGTAGTCCGTGAAATCGCGAAAGATTTCAAACCAACTCGTGTCCCAGCCATGATCGTAATAAGTTTAGCGGTCACCATCACATATTACATAAAAGTTCGCAATCTCATATACATCAGAGTTTAAACATAGTTATTACAAACCAGTTCGAATAAAAGTAGCGGAAGTCATTTGTTCAAACCACACACACTCTCACGCAGAGTTTAAATATAGTGCCAGCGAATGATCATCTCCAACAAAAGCATTAGATGAGGCGTAAGGAATGACCATGCCCATGGTCCTAAGCATCACCCATCGCAGGATAGAGGCGCTTGATACAATAGCCGTAATACATACCGCCCATCTCGCAACAAGTGGGAATAAAACCACGAGTACGAGAAGGTACTCACCTAGACTTACCCGACATAACCGAAAAATAAATGACACCAAGGAATTATGAAGGCTTTATAGTAGGGTAGTGACTCATTTGCAAAAGAAGCATTTTTAGCATTTCAAGAACCTTTCTAAAAGCATTATTGTCAAGTTAATTATTATTAACTCATCGACTAGATTTGCATCTATACTAGAGTAAACATGTGATTAAGCAATTAATGATAACCACCGATCATTAAACAACTTCCATACTTGTCATATTCACTATAATCGTCCAAGTGTTCCATAAACATTTACTACGATGAAGTAACTCAAGTCAAGTGCTCACTATCCGGGAGCGATGGCGATTCAATCGATTCCTAACCACCGGGTGATTTATTCCTTACACAAATCTCACTCACCCGCTAAAGTGAGATATTGATCACCGAAGTCAACTTTCCGGTATCTCGAGTTTGCCAGAACCACATGTACCGGGGCCGACCGATCGCACTTTGGTCTTATCATCCCGCCCCGTGTCCTACCACACCTGCCGGCCACAATCAAAGCTGCCGGGCAATCTACTCGGCCCGAAAAATCTCCCGACTTTCATGGTCGGAAGGTACTTTATCCGGCCCCTAAATGTAAGGCATGCGTCAACATGACTCGAGGCCCAACAACGGTCGGTCCTTAATCGACCTACGCATGTAAACACTACGGTCCAAAACTACGCAAGTCTCCGTCCCGGTCTCAACTTCATTTAACACTTAGTTATACCATGACTTCATAGCCATCCAAGCGAGATCCGTAACCACCTATAGCTCGCGGTGACAGAAATCACCCGACTTTCTACCGGTCTAAAGCCAGCTAAGCATTGACTCATTGCGGATACCGGGGTAACAAGGATATAGTATAACAAAGGTAAACAAGGTATAATGCGAAAGAACGGTTTGCAAACAACTCCCCGAAACGTAATGCATCAATTTAAAGTAAAGTATTTAATGAAATCATTGCAAACCGGAGAAAGATGCTCGGGGCTTGCCTCTCTCGAAGGAGCTTCGAGGCGGTGATCGGGGCACTCCGGGAAGTTCTTCAACGTCCTCCTCGTCGGCTTCGGCACTTCCTGCTGCTTTGCACTCGAATCGCTCCTCGGGCTCCTCGGGAATGACGACTGGGTTCTCGGTTTGCGATCTGTATGATGCAATGCGTGTAAGTGCCTATGCAATCGGTGCATCGAAGGAGATGAATGCAATGGATATGTTGAATGTTACAAGGTAGTCACATCATCCAAGAAAATATACTACAAGCACATGTCATCTACGCATTCTCTTCTACTACTAATAGGTTAAGTCAACACATCTTATTAAATGCTTCAAAGATACACCAAAGCTAACATTATTAACTAACTTGCATTAAAGAGGATTATTTCATTTCATTTGAAACTAAGGCTACAACAGCAACCTATATTTCTGGTGCTTATAAAAATCTAAGAAAATTACAGTAGCATAGTACTACTCTAAGCAGACTACCATAAAATTTTCATGGCATTTGGATAAGTAAACTATCCTACATAAAAATGACAAGCTATAGCACAAAAATGAGCATGAAATTACTTTGTACTATGAAAAGTGTCAAACAACAGATTGAGTATTTTTCCTATGTTCTTTATAGTATATAATCACTATATAAAAATTGTCACATGCATGTTTTATACAAAATTTGTGCTCTAGCAAAAATAACAAAAATCAGCCATTAAAGGTACTTGAACTACACCTCAAAATTTTCCCACAGCACATGCATGAAACCTATTTTTCCTAGGAAGTACATGACATAAGAAGATTAACAAACTTGGAATCATATTTTTCTGAAGCCTATATATTTTTCTACATATTTTTCAAGTTATCAGCAATATTCAAGATTAAATAAAATCCTATAGAAAAGTATCTCAAAAATGACATGCACAATTTTTCCCAAGTAGATCTGGTGATAAGGAACCTAGAAAAATTTGTTTCAACAAATTTGGAGCAACTTTGAGTATCCAAATATTTTGCAAACCATTTCTGTTTTCAAATAATAATGAATAAATTGAAAACAAATCATTTAAATGCTACTGGGCCGGCCCGTGGAAATGAACTGGCCCACGGGCACAGCCGGCCTGCTCAGCCCGAGCGAAAAGGGTGAGCGGCGGCCTAGCTCGGGGCTCGGCCCACGGCCAACCTGGCCCAGCAACGGCCGAGCACAGGGGACACGCCACTGCGGCTGGGCCCTGCCGGTCAGCGACCGAGAGCAGGGGAGGCGCTCCGCCGGCCGATGATCACCGGCGGCAAGCCCTCCCGGTGGCGCGGGTGGTGCCAGCGTGTACGCCATGCCGAGCCGCAACGGCTGGGATGGTGGAGGTGGCCCGGCGGCGTGACGAGCCACCCGGCCGCGGCGGTGCTCTCGCCGGAGAGGAAGGAGGCGGCCGCGCTTGGTTCTTACCTCGACGACGACGGCTGCAAGCGAACGCAAGAAAGCGAGGGAGGCTAAGCGAGAGCTGGCCGCGGCGTGAATCGGGAATGGAGGCGTGGGAGGGTATCTTTGCCGGCGAGGCAACACGGCAAGCGATGGCGAGCTCGTGTTCTTGCGCGCAAGCGGAGCTTTTCTTCATTGTTCTTCTGCGGTGAGAGAGCGGAGGAGCAATGGGAGGAGGCAAGCGCTGCATGGCGAAGAAGAAGAAGCGCGTGGAGGTGGAGCCAGAGCCATGGCTGCCACAAGTGACGGGCGTTGTGGCCAGTAGGCGGCCCCGCCAGCGGCCCAGCGCTGCGACGCGGCTGGCCGACAGCGCTGTGTGTGTGGCAAAGGCGGAGGGCAGCCGGAGACGGGCGCGGTGTGTGATCTTTGGGCCGAGCAGGCGAGAGGCCAAGGCAATGGCAAGCTGGGAGGCTCATTGGCCCAGCTTCAGTGGGCGGGCAGAAAGCAATGGCGTGCCCGCTAAAAAAGAAAAAACATTCTTTTCAATTTCCATTTTCAATAAATTTTAAATAACAGTTTTCAAATATTATTTTGATCAAGAAAATGACCTCTTTTGAAAATGTACCAAAATGAAAGTTGTTTAGAATTTAATTCTCTACAACTTTGCTTTTATGACCAAAGTCCAATTCTATCTAGATTTTAAATTATACAATCAAAGTTAAATTTTAACTCAAAACCCTAATTTTTGAGAATTATTTTTAAAGAAAAATTTGGCAATAATTCAAATACAAACCTTGCTCCAAAAATTGTGCTAAACAATTCTAGATGATTTACAATCATAACCAAACAAGTTCTACTAACCTAGCAAGCAAGAATCGAGCAAAACAACTCTAATAAGTATATGCATCATTTACGTTTCACAAACATGTTTCAGTATGTTTCAAGAAATGTTTCATTATTATATGCAAGATTATGCATGCATGATTAGGATGCTTGATGATGCATGATATGCGTGATTCGCAGTGCCTAAATGCGGGCATAACACCGGGTGTTACTGACCCTCCCCTTATAAAAATCTCGTCCCGAGATTTGGGTTCTGAACCATTTGTTATAAAATTCTTCATAAGCTTTTTGCGAGATACTCTCCTGTTTCCCAAGTTGCATCTCCTCATCATGATGATCCCACTTTGTATCTTGTATGTTTTCACCACACTATTCCGAGTAGCACGTTCCTTAGTGTCTAACACCCGGATGGTTGCTCACGATACACCAAATCTGATTTGAGTTGAATACCTCGAGGTTCTATTCTTTCCTCCTAACACGCAAACATTTCTTGAGATGTGATACATGGAAAAGCGGGAAAATCAGACTCATTGTCTCGAGTAACTCTAACTTGTAGGCTACCGGACCTCTTTGTTCCAAGATCTTGTATGGTCCTACTGAATCTAGCGGCAAGCTTTCTTGGACTCAAACCTTTTCTTCTTCATTGGCGTGACTTTCGAGATAAACATAGTCACCAACTTCAAAACTAAGGGTCTCCTTCTTTTTCTGCATATAGCTTTTACGGCGTGATTGGGCAGCTTTCATATTCTCTTTGAATAATATGAACTTTCTTCTCGGCTTCTTCTACAAAGTCAATGCCATGATACCTTCTATCTCCGAGCTCGACCCAATTCAATGGTGTTCTACATTTTCTGCCATATAAAGCTTGAATGGGGCCATCTTGATGCTTTCTTGATAACTATTATTATAAGAAAACTCATTAACGGTAACCATGACTCTCATGATCCCTTAGAAGATAATACATGTGCTCTTAACATATCTTCCAAAACAAAGATTCACTCGTTCGATCGACCATCATGCTGAGGATGATAAGCGGTACTGCGAATCAAACTAGTTCCTAAGCCTTTGTGTAAATGTTCCCAAAAATGAGCCGTGAACTGTGAGCCTCGATCAGATACTATGGTCTTGGGTATACCATGCAACCTCACAATTTCTGCGATATACTTCTCGGCATATTGAGGTGGTCGATATTCTATTTTGACAGGCAAGAAATGAGCGGTCTTGGTAAGACGATCCACAATTACCCAAATCGAATCATGTCCTTTTTGAGTAGTGGGCAAACCCGTGATAAAATCCATACTGATATCGTCCCACTTCCAACTCGGGACTGATAATGGTTGCAACATACCGGCAGGTTTCATGTGAATTGCTTTCACTCGACAACATGTGTCACATCTGACAACATATGCTGTAATTTCTTTCTTTATTTTGGTCCACCAATAACGAGATCTTAATTCTTGATACATCTTACTACTTCCAGGATGGATAGATAGCTTAGAAAGGTGAGCTTCATCCATGAGTTTATTTCTAAGCTCTCGATCCTTGGGAACCACAAGACGGTCGTCAAACCACAACACGCCCTGTTCATCCACTTTAAAGTGCTGAGACGGCTTTTCTTTTATTTTCTCTTTGATGTGGAATATTCCCTTGTCGGTTTTCTGGCCTTCTATTATCTTACTCTCCAAAGAGCAACTAATCTGAATACTATGTAACACAGCAGGATGCATTAGATCGAACCCATCTTCAAGTAATGGCTGCACATTCAAGTAATGTGACTTTCTGCTCAAAGCATCTGCCACTACATTGGCTTTACCAGGATGATATTGCACATTCAAGTTGTAATCCTTGATCAATTCCAACCATCTACGCTGTCTCATGTTTAGCTCGTTTGGGTAAAGATATACTTAAGACTCTTGTGATCCGTGAAAATATTGCACACATTACCCGAAGATAATGTCTCCAAATTTTTAGGGCGTGCACAACTCTATGACAAGTTCAAGATCATGGGTTGGATAGTTGACCTCGTGCTTCCTCAATTGACGTCATGCATAAGCAATGACTCTCCTTTCTTGCATAAGAACACATCCTAATCCAGTCTTCGATGCGTCATGAAAACACATCAAATGGTTTCTCAATATCCGGTTGTGCTAGAAAGAGGAGAGCGGTGGTTAACGAGCTTCATAGAAAGTGTGGAAAGTCGCTTCACACTCCTCTGTCCACACAAACTTGTGATCCTTTTGTAGGAGGCTTGTCATTGGCTTGGCAATCTTCGAAAAGTCTGGTATAAAGCGGCGGTAATATCCGGCTAATCCTAAGAAACTTCTAATCTCGAGGCGAGGTCGGTGCTTTCAATTCATAACTTCTTGCACCTTACTTGGATCGATCAAACCCCATTCTCCGACGAGAATGTGACCAAGGAAAGGAACTTCCTTCAACCGTAATTCACATTTGCTAAACTTAGCATACAGTTGATGATCTCTAAGTCCGGGTCAAGACGGTTCTCGGATGCTCTTCATGATCTTTCTCATTCTCGAGTACACCGAATGTCATCGATGAACACTACCACAAACTTATCCAATTCTGGCATGAAAACTGTATTCATCAAAAACATAAAGTATGCAGGAGCATTTGTCAAGCCAAAGGACATGACAAGATACTCATACAACCCGTGTCTCAGTGGAAAATGCGCTTTTCGGTATATCCTGTGGCCTTATCTTGATCTCGATGATAACCGGATCTCAAATCTATTTTTGAGAACACCTTGGCCTTGGATAATTGGTCAAATAGAACATCAATATGTGGCAAGGGATATTTATTTTTGATGGTCACAGCATTGAGTGGCCTGTAATCTACGCACATTCTCAACGTGCCCTCTTTCTTCTTTTTCACAAACAAAGCGGGACATCCCCACTCAGACTTGCTTGGCCGAATAAATCCCTTTTTGACAAATCTTCTAATTGCTTCTTCACTTCATTAACTCATCTGGAGGCATCCGATATGGTCTCCTTGAAATCGAGCTGTTCCGGTACTAGCTCAATTCCAAACTCAATCTCCCTATCTGGCGGAAGACCGGGTAACTCATCCGGAATACATCCGGAAATTCACACACTACCGAATCGATGAATAGGAATGATCGCCAGTAGCACATGTAACACTTATAAGGTCTGTTCTCCGAGGCAATGGTACTTGGAAAGTACCCTCACCCAGGGGATCCTTAAGGGTAAGTACTCGACTTCCAGTATCTATGACTGCTCCCCAATCCTTCATCCAATTCATCCCTATAATGACATCCAAGACTAATCCAGGCATAACTATCAAGTTCACTCGGAACTTTCTGCTACCTAATTCAAGGGTTGCCCTCGAACCATCCGGTTAGTCAAAACATCACCCTCTTTGAACTTATACTGTACCCATACCCCAATTACATGCATAGTTGTTCGTGTTTACGTGCAAATGCTTGACTCATAAAAGAATGCGATGATCCGAATCAAATAGAACAACCTACGCAGGTTTTCGTTGATGTGAAACTTACCAAAGAAGTGACGGCTCTCCTTCTAGAATTTCATCCACTGTTGTACTGTGCACTCTAGCATTATAAGTCTGCTGCTTTTTCTTGGTAGTGCGGACAAAACCTCGAGAAATGACCGGGTTGATCACAGTTATAGCAGGTCCTCTTATCGTCCCCAGTAGATCCCACAGTTCCTTGGAATTTCCTTGTCTTTGCGATTCTTGGTACTTTTGTTGGTATCTTGCCATCTTGTACGGCTTTTGAGGTCCACGGAAATTCTGACTTCTTGGCTGAGGTGGCCTGAACCTAGCACCAGGTGCCGATGGGCGATATGGAGGACGACCTCCCATAGGTGCTCTAGCTTGAGACGGCCCACCTTCAAAGGCTCTCTTACGTGTCTTGGCTGCAGTGCTGGCGTTGTTATTCTTCTCCTGCTTCAGACAGTCGCTGATGAAGTCATTGAATCTGACACGGTTGTTGGTACCAACATGCTTCATCATTTTTGGATTGAGTCCTCTCTTGAAATTGGCTATTCTTTTAGCATCTGTGTCAACCATGTCAGGAGCATAGCGACACAAGTTGTTGAAGGCATGCAGGTATTGCGTCACGGTTTTGGTGCCCTGGTTTAATGCCAGAAACTCTCCCAACTTCATTTCAGTCAGCCCAGGTGGAATATAGACTCCACGAAAGGCCTCAGCAAACTCTCTCCAAGAAATCTGAGCATTTGGAGGGAAGGTGGTGCGATGGTGCTTCCACCACATTCCCGCCGGTCCCTGCAATTGAAGTGCAGCATACTCCGTTTTTAGAACCTCAGTCATTCTCAACACACGGAATTTATCTTCCATTGTGTTGATCCATTCCTCAGCATCAAGTGGCTCTGTTGCTTCCTTGAATACGGGTGGCCTGGTGTCCATGAAATCCTTGAAGCTGCTATATTGGTTCACTCCCATGCCACCACCTTGATTGTTACCACGTTGAACGTTGTTGGCGATGGTGCACAGAAAATCCTCCATGTTTTTCTGGGATTGTTCCGCATTCTACCGACTCCCGAAAGCGGTGTGCGAAAACATCTCTGGGTAAACGGGGGAGGAGGTGGCAAATGTGGTTCATGGGGAGGTTCATTGTTGTTGCCGTGGTTCCCACCATCACCACCACCACCGGTCCCCGCACTGTTAGCACCGGTCTCAGCGGCTTCATACGTGGTTCGGCGAGTGTTTGTCATCTGCATATTTCAGCAACAAGTAACGATTGAGTGAAGCTGTAATGATTGCGAGTGAAGAAAAATTATGCCGTACTGATTTTACTGGAGAGAATAAATTCATGCAATAAAACAGAGGCACAACAATCTCATCCCAATTAAGACAACAACACTTAATCGAATTACTTCAATGGCAAACATCGCATCCATACAGTCACATTGCCAGCATACATACACTAGACTTTTTATGCGTTCAGATATCGAATTCGAACATCAAGTTCCAACCACATGCCAAGTCTCATACGTTCGAAGCAACACACGATAGGTTACATGCCAACAAAAGAAAGGTCATCGCGACAAGACCTAGATACTAGCGCAAGGCAACTAGCCTATTCCTCGGGGCCATCATCGGGATCGGAGACGTCACCATCGCCTCTAGGTGAAACTACAGGCTCGTTCTGGTTGTCGTCGTCGATGTCCATGCCAGTGGTGTTTGGTGGAGCATATGGGCCAACCCCATTGTAGAGCGCGTGAAACTCTTCGTGCAGGTTGCCGTTGTATTCCTCTAGCTCATCGACTCTCTGCAGCAGAAGGTTTCTTGCGTTCCAGGCTTCATTCCTCTCCTGAACCAATTGTCCAATCATGCGGTCTGCATTGTTGTTGGCTTGAGTCAACGTATGCACTCACTGCATAGCTCTATCACCTCTCTCAACCGCTTGATCTCGCTGTAAGTTTATATCAGCCAACTGCTCCTGCAAGCTAGCTATAGCACGTGCCTGTCTCTTCTTCTGCTTCTTCCCTTTGAGCTTATCCTCACTACGCAAGCCAGTCAAAGTCCAGTAGGTACTCTCGAGACCCTCATACGCTCTAATGGCGGCGAACATAGCACTCATTGCCTGGTTGTCGCTAGCCTGTCCTTCAGCTGGACCTCTGACCAATGCACTTCCCTGAGGCTGAACCCAAATGGCATCACGAGGATCATCCCTAGGAAAAGTACCAGCCAGAGCTGCGGCAAGCTCACTGGGAAATCTGCTCATAATGTCTCTAATGACACGGAAGGCTGCTCCCTCTGCACCCTCAGCTGGAGTGCGACCCTCAAACTCCAAGTGCCAACCATCCCAATCTAGAGCATTACCGAGAGCAGAACCGTGATCTCCACCACTCGCTAGTCCATCCTCTCGCTAATCGGCTCTCATTCCAGAGTACACCGGCTCTTGACCCTCTGGGTACCCCACATCATGGAGCACTCTCCAAAGCAAAGTTGGCATGCCAAACTCGCTCAAGAAGGTGTCCGTGGTGCGGTGCTCCCTCGTGGGCCAGCGGACGTCGAGGTGCTCTTCCTCCCAGAGTGGACTTACTGGCGATGCCTGCTTGCATGGGCCATCTGTAGCAAAAAGTTCTTTCATTACCTCGGGAAACATATTTTAGGTGATACCACTTTTATCAAAATGAGAGAATCAATTTATAAGGGGAGGAATGCATGGCATGAATGAAATGCACAAGTAACATGATGTATGAACGTGCCGTACGTTCTCACAAACTTAGGAAATAAATAATTTCTAACGACGAATTCGGTGGCATACAACGATCTCTCAAGACGTAGCTAATACGTTCTACACGATAGCGTTGTTATGTACCTGCAGAAGATTCATTTCAGCCCAATTCCCAATGAATGCATAAAAGCAGTAAAGTTTTATCTACACGCTCTACACGAATCCCCAGATACGTGTACAACGGTAGTAACTACCCGAACCATCGTCCTATTGACGGCATCGCCTCCACAGACGGAAGACCCATACATGAGATACCTTTGTAAAACATGCGTAGAACATGTAATTACTCCAGCATCATATAAGTATTCACCCTAGATCGGTGGTGTATCCGATCATGCTCTCACAACTCACACTTACCGAGGCGTAGAGGCAAATGATCCATTCATTACCACTCAAACAAGTGGCACTCATACAAAAGCACGCCGTATGAGCGACGAAAGAGAAATATGATGCAAGAACCCCAAGTCAGTACTTAATTAAGCCACCTAAAGTCCTTAACTGGGCATAAGGGATATGATCACTGGCACACTTTAGATTTTGAAAATCACATTTTCCAATGCCTTTGTTTTAAATACACTTGTGAACAGTAACACGCTAAACCATGCTCTGATGCCAGCTGTAACAGAATCGACCAATTATACGAAATTAAGTAAGAAAATCATCCGCCAGAGCAGACGATTTAGCAAACTTAAGCCCGTATAACCCGGTAGTCCGTGAAATCGCGAAAGATTTCAAACCAACTCGTGTCCCAGCCATGATCGTAATAAGTTTAGCGGTCACCATCACATATCACATAAAAGTTCGCAATCTCAGATACATCAGAGTTTAAACATAGTTATTACAAACCAGTTCGAATAAAAGTAGCGGAAGTCATTTGTTCAAACCACACACACACTCACGCAGAGTTTAAATATAGTGCCAGCGAATGATCATCTCCAACAAAAGCATTAGATGAGACGTAAGGAATGACCATGCCCATGGTCCTAAGCATCACCCATCGCAGGATAGAGGCAGTTGATACAATAGCCGTAATACATCTGCCCATCTCGCAACAAGTGGGAATAAAACCACGAGTACGAGAAGGTACTCAGCTAGACTTACCCGACATAACCGAAAATTAAATGACACCAAGGAATTATGAAGGCTTTATAGTAGGGTAGCTGACTCATTTGCAAAAGAAGCATTTTTAGCATTTCAAGAACCTTTCTAAAAGCATTATTGTCAAGTTAATTATTATTAACTTTGTCGACTAGATTTGCATCTATACTAGAGTAAACATGTGATTAAGCAATTAATGATAACCACCGATCATTAAACAACTTCCATCTTGTCATATTCACTATAACTGTCCAAGTGTTCCATAAACATTTACTACGATGAAGTAACTCAAGTCAAGTGCTCACTATCCGGGAGCGATGGCGATTCGAATCGATTCCTAACCAAATGGTGATTTATTCCTTACACAAATCTCACTCACCCGCTAAAGTGAGATATTGATCACCGAGTCAACTTTCCGTATCTCGAGTTTGCCAGGAACCACATGTACACGGGGCCGACCGATTGCACTTTGGTCTTATCATCCCTTCCGTGTCCTACCACACCACCTTTGGCCACGACAAGGCTGCATGGGCAATCTACTCGGCCCAAAAATCTTCCAACCTTCAGCGGTCGGAAGGTACTTTATCCGCCCAAACTAAATATAAGGCATGTGTTCAACATGACTCGAGGCCCAACAATGGTCGGTCCTTAATCGACCTGACATGTAAACACTACAGTCCAAAACTCGCAAGTCTCCGTCCGGTCTCAACTTCATTTAACACTTAGTTATACCATGACTTCATAGCCATCCAAGCAGATCCGGTAACCACCTATAGCTCGCGGTGACAGAAATCACCCGACTTCTACAGTGTCTAAGCCAAATAAGCATTGACTTCATTGCGGATACCGGGGTAACAAGGATATAGTATAACAAAGGTAAACAAGGTATAATGCAACAACGGTTGCAAACAACTCCTGAACGTAATGCATCAATTTAAAGTAAAGTATTTAATGAAATCATTGCAAACCGGGAGAAAGATGCTCGGGCTTGCCTCTCTCGAAAGGAGCTCGAGGCGGTGATCGGGCACTCGGAAGTTCTTCAACGTCCTCCTCGTAAACCCACGCACTTCCTGCTGCTTTGCACTCGAATCGCTCCTCGGGCTCCTCGGGAATGACGACTTTGTTCTCGGTTTGCGATCCTGTATGATGCAATGCGTGTAAGTGCCTATGCAATCGGTGCATCGAAGGAGATGAATGCAATGGATATGTTGAACAGCAAGGTAGTCACATCATCCAAGAAAATATACTACAAGCACATGTCATCTACTGCATTCTCTTCTACTACTAATAGGTTAAGTCAACACATCTTATTAAATGCTTCAAAGATACACCAAAGCTAACATTATTAACTAACTTGCATTAAAGAGGATTATTTCATTTCATTTGAAACTAAGGCTACAACAGCAACCTATATTTCTGGTGCTTATAAAAATCTAAGAAAATTACAGTAGCATAGTACTACTCTAAGCAGACTACCATAAAATTTTCATGGCATTTGGATAAGTAAACTATCCTACATAAAAATGACAAGCTATAGCACAAAAATGAGCATGAAATTACTTTGTACTATGAAAAGTGTCAAACAACAGATTGAGTATTTTTCCTATGTTCTTTATAGTATATAATCACTATATAAAAATTGTCACATGCATGTTTTATACAAAATTTGTGCTCTAGCAAAATTAACAAAAATCAGCCATTAAAGGTACTTGAACTACACCTCAAAATTTTCCCACAGCACATGCATGAAACCTATTTTTCCTAGGAAGTACATGACATAAGAAGATTAACAAACTTAGAATCATATTTTTCTGAAGCCTATATATTTTTCTACATATTTTTCAAGTTATCAGCAATATTCAAGATTAAATAAAATCCTATAGAAAAGTATCTCAAAAATGACATGCATAATTTTTCCCAAGTAGATCTGGTGATAAGGAACCTAGAAAAATTTGTTTCAACAAATTTGGAACAACTTTGAGTATCCAAATATTTTGCAAACCATTTCTGTTTTCAAATAATAATGAATAAATTGAAAACAAATCATTTAAATGCTACTGGGCGGCCCGTGAAATGAATCGCCCACGGCCACACCAACCTTCTGCTCGGCCTGAGCGAAAAGGGTGAGCGGCGGCCTAGCTCGGGGCTCGGCCACACGCCAACTGGCCCAAAGAATTGGCCGAAAGCACGGGGGACACGCCATCGCTGGTGGGCCCTCGCACGGTCAGCGACCCGAGAGCGGGGGAGGCGCTCCACGCCGGCGGTGATCACCGGCGGCAAGCCCTCCCGGTGGCGCGGGTGGTGCCAGGCGATGTCGCCATGCCGAGCCACAATGGTCGGGATGGTGGAGGTGGCCCGGCGGCGTGGCGAAGCCACCCGGCCACGGCAGGGTGCTCTCATGAGAGAGGAGGGAGGCGGCCGCTTGGTTCTTACCTCGACGACGACGGTACAAGCGAGCGCAACGCAAGCGAGGGGAGGCTAAGCGGAGCTCATGGCGGCGTGAATCGGGAATGGAGGCGTGGGAGGGTATCTTTGCCGAGGCAAGGCGGCGGCGGCGGTGGGCGAGCTTCGTGTTGCTTGGTGGGGCTGCTGTTGTTCTGCGGCTAAGAGAGCGGGAGGAGTAATGGGAGGAGGCGTGACTGAGGCGAGAAGAAGGCGCGGCAGAGTGGAGGTGGAGCTGTGTGTGCTACACTGCAAGCGGCGTTTAAGGCCAGGCGGCCACGCAGGCGAAGGCCTTCGACGCGGCCTTGGGCAGACGACGCGACCTGGCAAAGGGCAAAGGCTGGGCAGGCAGGCAGACGCGGCCTTGTCATTGGGCTGAAGCGAGGCGAGGCGGCGCAGGCAAGCCAGCGCGCTGGAGGCTCATTGGTCGGCTTTTATTTGGCCGGCCGGGCGAAAGCAGGCGGCGTCCGCTAAAACAGAAAACATTCTTTTCAATTTCCATTTTCAATAAATTTTTAAATAACAGTTTTCAAATATTATTTTGATCAAGAAAATGACCTCTTTTGAAAATGTACCAAAAATGAAAGTTGTTTAGAATTTAATTCTCTACAACTTTGCTTTTATGACCAAAGTCCAATTCTATCTAGATTTTAAATTATACAATCAAAGTTAAATTTTAACTCAAAACCCTAATTTTTGAGAATTATTTTTAAAGAAAAATTTGGCAATAATTCAAATACAAATCTTGCTCCAAAAATTGTGCTAAACAATTCTAGATGATTTACAATCATAACCAAACAAGTTCTACTAACCTAGCAAGCAAGAATCAGAGCAAAACAACTCTAATAAGTATATGCATCATTTACGTTTCACAAACATGTTTCGTATGTTTCGAAGAAATGTTTCAGTTATTATATGCAAGATTATGCATGCATGATTAGGATGCTTGATGATGCATGATATGCGTGATTTGCAGTGCCTAAATGCAGGCATAACACCGGGGTGTTACAGTCTCCGCCGCACCATCCACTCATTTCTCTTCCCTTCCCCACCCAGCTCACCTTCCACGGTTGCTTCTCTCAAGCAATGCTTCATATATATGTTGTCACTGGCGGAGCCAGGGGGGCTGGCAGGGGCCATGCGCCCCCCCCCCCCACAATGTTTCACAACAACAACAAAAAATAGTAGTATGACTTAATATTTTTTATTTATATTAAGAGGGAGATTATATAAAATTCTTGTCATATATACCTATTAATATCTTCTAGATAATATAATTATACAAAACACAACTAGATAATAAAATTATCGCAATGAAAAAGACCGAGCCGGCCCCCCTAAGTATAATTTCTGACGGCCGGCCCCCCCCTGAGTATAAATCCTGGCTCCGCCACTGTATGTTGTCTTTGAAGATCTGTCAGATTTGTGCGATGATGTGTATTATTTTCATTTGCATGTTCATCTTCATCAACATCTGAGTCCCCCAACTCCTCAACATCAAAGGCTATGTCCACGACATCAGTGTACACACCATAGTCATGCATGTCCTCGATCATGTCTACCAGAACAATTACTAGGTGAGTTCTTATACCAGTGCTGCTGAGCTGTACGTAAATGCTGGTGGTCATATTATGATTAACTAGTAACACATATGTATTTTACTGGATTACTTTTCTTACAATGTTGGTTGTCTATATCAATTTGTGTTATCACACTGTTTTATAAGTTGTGAATTAAATTACCTATCTTCCTGTTTGTGTTTTGGGCCATATGGTTTACTGCTGATTAGTTTATTCGTTATCTTTATCAAATATTGCTATAATGCACAACCTTGTATTTTCATCTGGACTACTTTCAAGCTATTGTTACCTGAGTCTTGCTACTTAACTAGTTCAGATGTATGATGCACTGAAGTTATCTTGGTTTTAATGCAAGTGCATCAAAATGATTAATTTGTGTATACTCTTTGGAATCCACTCCAATGAAATTTTTCATTGAATCATAAATGTTGTGATTATGAAATTTTTGGCTTGTCTTGGAAGTGTTGCAGCTGCATGAAAAGGCTGTGCTGACTATTTGAGAAAAAACATCGGTGTTAAATCAACTTATACTTAGTTTTATTTACATGGTTGGAACATGCTTTGACACTATATGCAGTCATGTGTACCAGTGCTTACTGTACTCGATGATTGAAATGAACACTATATACAGGGAAAATGGTCTACTGATTTGATTCTTACTGATCATTTGTTCCATCTCTTGTTGCTGATCAAAAATTTGTGAGCTGAGGTCAAATTCATCTTGTTCATATGCACCATGAAAGCTGATATCTCCATGTTATTGATGGTCTTCTTCAACATCAAGGACTGCAGAAAAGGTGTGGCATAGTGTGCAAGTCATGTTTCGAACTTCTATTTACACATTTCACCATTTGCTAGTTGTAATGATGCAATTAAGAGACATTACCTTCATGTGGTGGTTGTCCCTCATAAGCAGCGATGTTGAGATCAATGCCATGCACACCAACCTGTTCATCTTCCTGAAGATAGTGGACCTGATCTTCATGGTGTTGATGTACTTCATCCTCTTGAGGAGATGGACTTGATCCTGATCCTGAGGATGATGGGTTTCAACGCCTTGCACATGTGCAGGTTCTGCATTTAGGTTAGGTAAGGCTTCTTCATCTTCTTCAACAGGAACTATGTTTAGGTCTATGGCCAACTCTCCATCTCCTTCTCCTGGCACTGTGCTGAGATCTATGGCCAACTCTCCATCTTCTTCATCTGGTACTATGTTGAGATCTATGGCCATGTCTAACTATAGATTGGATTGCAGACTGTTGGAGTTTGGGGGGTATCTAGAGCATGTTGAGCCTTTCGTTGGGTTCATCTCGAACAGGTGGAGTCTTTTTATAGTGGTGCAATGGCGCCAGTTCAAATTTTGCAATGTGGGCACAATGGCACCAATTTGTTTTACTAGAACATTCTGTGCTCTACGTGGCGGCCGGCTGGTTCCACTAAATATTTTTTATTATCTGACGCTTCTCTGCTTTTGCCACTAGTTTGGCCATTTTAAATTGTGCTTTCTGAAACACTCCTGTGAGTTGTCAGATGCCTTTATAGGGGCGTCAGCGTAATTTGCTAACTTCCTTAATCTACGTGTCCAAGAGCTAGATGTACTTTTATTTGTGGGACGTTGGGAGCACCACGCAAGGAGAAAATCAGGTCATCTTTATATGGGCCGCCATATCCTATGGAAAATGTAAATCTTTAGGAAAAATCCATGAGAAGATAATAACTAGGGGAAAAATGAAATCCTAAAAGAACATAAATTTGGCTGCCTTTTTTTTCTTGCAACAAGGACAAGAGCTACATGTATGTTTTATATTCTATAAACAGAAAAAGAGATTGGGTCTGTTCGCTGGTTGGTGTTGGTGCTGGTTTGGGCTGGCTGGTGCTGGTTTTTTATGAGAGAAAAACACTGTTGGCTGGCTGGTTTGGGCTAACTAAAACCAACAAACGAACAGGTTGATTACTTACAAAGAGTAGCCAAGAGGACAGGTCTGAGACACCAATTGAGGCCCCGTTTAGATTGCAAAAAAATTTGGCCCAGCCCAAAAATTTTTGGATTTGGGCTTTTTGGAACTAAACGGCACCCAAAATATTTTGGCCTAGTATTGTTCATGGTGGGGTGTTCGGCCTGGCACTGTGTGGTTTGGGAGGCGTGAAGGACGCCTGGTACCCCGCACCCACCCCTTATCCATTCATCACGCTCGCCCGACACTGCCCCTCTATCCCTCACTCTCATCCACTCTCGAACCCTAGCCCCACGCCGCCGGTCACTCCCTCCCACCGCCGCTGATCTCCCGCCATTCCAACGTCGCCGCGCAGATCCACGAGCTACACCACTAGATCCACCCCGTCGGATTCTGGATCGAGGACCACCTTCGCGTGTTCGGTGATGGAAGGACACGACGGCGACGACATGAACGGCACCGGCTACAACGGCGACCATGGCATCGACAGCGCCGGCCATGGCAACGATGCGCGCACCAGGGATTTCCTGGCGCCCTGTAATCCCTGGGGCCATGCCGGCGGTAGCGGACTCTTCCCCGACGCGGCGCAAACCTTCTCAGGTTCAAGCAGATTCAACCAGTCCCGGCTGGGGTTGGAGTCGCTGGATCTCAACGGCGGCGAGGACTGGCCGCAGATGCAGGCCTACGCGGGCTATATTCGGGGGGACAACGAGGTCCCCCCATGGCTCCCACCCCCATCCGCGTGACTTCCCGCAACACTGCCATCGCCGGCGGAGGAACATCCGTTGGAGGCGGCATGGGTGGAACATCCGTTGGAGGCGGCTTCGTCCCTCCTCTATCTCCTCCACGGGGAGGCGCGGGTGGCTGTCGCAGGGGCCGCAGTGCGCGTGTACGCGGGCCGGAGCCAGCCATTCTTGATGACAACTTCAATCAGGACGACAACACTCACGCCCCGCGAGTCCCGGTACAAATTCCACTCCCTTTCTCCTTGATCTTCTATTTCGTAGTAGATCTGCTGAGTTACATGCATGTGTCTAGGGTGCTATATGTATTATTTAGTTGCTCTTGCTATGAGTGTTCTGTGATACAAATTTAATCTACAACAGTTGTAGATATTGATTAACCTAGCTTAAGTGTTTACCAAATGGTTTAATCTCTGCACATGTCATGAACTGAAACAAGCATTGTTTAGGCTATGAAACACAAGGCCAACTGGACTGTCCCGAACACTAAGAAGTTATGTGACATATGGTGCCATGAAATTGCCATTGGCAATTGTACCAAGGGAGTCATGAGCAAGACTGGGTGGAGGGACCTCATAAGGAGGTACCAAGCAGCAACAGGTTTGGTCCATGACAGGGAGCAGATGTTGGTAGGCTAAGGCAGCTGAAGGCTCAATGGGCATTCTGTAACAAGCTCCGCTACGCCTCTGGCTTAGGCCGTAGCGACGATGGAACTGTTGAGGCCACTGATGCATGGTGGAAAGCAAATACCAACGTAAATGATCTATCTATCTCTTCTGAGTTTCAGCACTTACTAAGTAAAACATTGCATAACAAAGGATTTCATATTGCAGGGGCAGTCTGATTTGATGAAGTTCAGGAAATGTTTGCCTGAGTACTTAGATCAAATGGACAAAATGTTTACTGGAAACACAGTAGATGGCTCCACATCTTTTGTTGCTGGTGAAAGTGGTAGTATTGATTTGGATGGTGGAAGCTCCGATGAAGAGGCAGCAGATGAAATGGAAGACCAGCTGACCCCACTGAGCATTGGCAACAAGAGGGCCAGCAACACGAGCACCACTGCATCCAGCCCACGCAAGAGATCCAAGAGCCTAGCACTGAGGGCAATGGACAACAACATGATGACACACAATGAAATTGCCAACCGTAGGCTCTGCCTGATGGAGAGCATGTTTGAGCACAGGAAGCAAGAGGACCATAATTCACGGTCGGCCCTTAGCCAGAAGATAGACAGGGTCACCCAGATAGCAAGGGAGATGGGTATAAGTGCACAGACTCCAACATTGTCCAGGGGCCTGTACAAGATCACCCACAATGAAATTGATATGGACTTCTTCCTTGCCAACGGCCCTGAAGAAAGGATGATCATCATCGAGCAAGCTGCGTCGGTGGACCCATAGACCATCTTATCTTATTTCGTCTATGAATTGAAGTTCATGTCATAATAGTGTCGTCAAACAATGTCGGCCATGTCCTATGTCATATGAACTAAGTCTGTACTGCATGAATGTGTGTTTGAACTGTGTTTGTGATGTTTCTTATTTCAACAACTTAAATGTAGTAATGTTTGGTGAACTTGAAGTATGGTGACCATGTCAACTATGTGATGCATGGGTGAGAGGGAATGGGAAATGTCAGTGAACGTAGTCATGCATGACATGAATTATAATGTGATTCATGACTGACTTTAGTCCTTGTTTGTTTGGACAGGTTGATGTTGTATCAGGAGCAGCAACCCATTGTGTAGACCCTTGGGATGTTTTCCAAGAGATGATGATGGCTGAGTTAGAGGATGCTGAAGATGATGATGCTTTTATCTATGGTATGTACCAGTATGCCCTACACATTGACAAGCATTTGAATAGGGCTGAGTATAGGCAACCTGCCATGACTGGTTTGGAATGGGTACAGAGGAAGCTTGGGGATAGCAAGGTCTGTTCTAGCATGTTTAGAATGAGCCCACCTATGTTCCATACACTGCATGATCTTTTAGTACACTCATATGGCCTGAAATCTAGTGCTAAGTCCACCTCGGTTAAGGCTCTAGGGATGTTTCTTTGGATGCTTGGGGCACCACAATCTTTTTGGCAAGCTGAGGACAGATTTGAGAGGTCACTAGGGACTGTCTCCAACATGTTAAACAAAGTTTTGAAGTGTATGGTGAAGCTTGCTGCTGACATTATTAAGCCTGTCGACCCACAATTTAGAACAATGCATTCTAGACTGAGAAACCCTAGGTTCTATCCCTACTTCAAGGACTGCATAGGGGTATAGATGGGACTCATGTACCTTGTGTGGTGCCCAATGATAAGTTTGTGCAGCACTTGTGCCGTAAGGGCATGACTACACAAAATGTCATGGTTGTCTGTGACTTTGACATGAGATTTATATTTGTTCTTGCTGGTTGGCCGGGGTCTGTACATGACATGAGAGTATTCAATGATGCAACAACAACATACAGCCATGTCTTTCCACATCCACCTGCAGGTACACACCTAGCAGATAGCACATTTGGGTCCTTGTTGTTCAACTACATGAATGTAAAATATTTTGTTGCTGATGTAGGAAAATATTACCTTGTGGACTCCGGGTACCCTAACCGGCTAGGTTACCTTGCTCCTTATAAGGGAACTAAGTACCATCTGCAGGAATATCGAGATGCCCCAGAACCCCAAGGTAAAGAGGAGACCTTCAATTATGCACATTCATGTCTTCGAAATGTCATTGAAAGGTCATTTGGAGTTTTGAAAATGAGATGGCGCATCTTGCATCAGATCCCTTCTTATGCACCCCATAAATAAAGCCAAATCATAGTTGCATGTTGTGCTCTACATAATTTCATTAGGATAAGTGGCATAGGGGATAGACACTTTACAAGGTGTGACCGTGATGATAACTATGTGCCGCGAGAAGCGTCTGAGAATCAGCCTGACCCCGAGGAAGTTGAGGATGAGTCTGATCTGATGAATGAATTTCGTGATTCGATTGCTTATGCTTTGCTAAACCGTTATTGATAGTTTTGTGTGTTTGAGGTCATGTATGTGTACTGCATATGTACAGTTGCGTCAGTACAGTTTTGTGGATGAATCATGCATGATTAATTGTTAATTACATCTGTTGTGTCATTTGGATCAAACATGCATGCTGTTGCATGAGAGACAACAACATGCATGCATTTCAAGCTTCAGCATGCATTGGCTGCATGCATATGTCAGCATGCATTGGCTGCATGCATGCAATTGTTACAGCTGCCAGGTTTTGGAAATGGCAGCCAAAAATTTTTGGCAACTAAACAGCAAACCCAAAATATTTTAAATCTCAGGTTTTTGGCCAAAACCTGCTGCTGTTAAATTTTTGGCTGAGGCCAAAAATTTTTGGCATCTAAAAGCAGCCTGAGTGTTGAATGATTTTCACAACAGTGCTGACCGCGGCTCAGTCCAGCTCAGGGAGCAGAGCAGGCAGTGAACTACTAGCAATATAATACAGTTTGGTCAACATAGTTCATCTGATTGTTTCAAAAAGAAATATTTTTCATGTGGAATAAAACAGAACAAGAAAGGGAGACAGCTGAGCTGCATCAAAAATCACTGCTTAATCAGACCGATGCTCACACTTATGCTGGCACCCTGCACCACACGTATGCAATAAATCAGCCTGCTGCTACCGCTCGGCTTGCCCTCAGGCTAAGTTTAGTTTCCTAAAAAATTTCAACTCAAGCTATCACATCGAATCTTACAGCATATATATGGAGCATTAAATATAGACGAAAAAAAACTAATTACACAGTTTGGTTGAAAATCACGAGACGGATGTTTTAAGCCTAATTAATCCATAATTAGCCATAAGTGCTACAGTACCAACATGTGTTAATAACAAATTAATTAGGCTTAATAAATTCATCTCGTAGTTTTCAGACGAGCTATGTAATTAGTTTTTTTATTACTATCAAAAACATCTTCCGACATAAAAACAACCGATCTGACGTAAAGAATTTTCATTTCGCGAAACGCAGCCTGATGAACGCGTAGCGGCCCTCGACAGTACTACTGCTGCGCTCTGCGTTACTGATGGCGCGATCAACGAAGCCGGCCCGGTCCACCAGGCTACAGCGAGTGAGGCAGTGACCCCAGCTGCATGCTGTCTGCGCTCAGGATGACTATTGACCCAATCCATCGTACATTCGTACGTGGATGAATGGATGGATAATTACGGGCCAGCAACCGATCGGATAGAATATAATAAGCTTGCATGCATTGAGGCTTGTTTAGATTATAAATTTTTATAATCTGAACACTGTAGCACGTTTCGTTTATATTTGATAAACTTTGTCCGATCATGAACTAACTAGCTCAAAAGATTCGTCTTGTGATTTACAACCAAACTGTGTAATTAGTTATTTTTTTACCTACATTTAATGCTCCATGCATAGGTCCAAAAATTGATGTAACGGAGAGAGTAAAAAAACTTGGAATTTTGAGCCAATTTAAACAATGCATGAATAGGAGTTGGCAAGGGTGGCTACACATTTTGTCCATTCGATCCATTCCAATGTCTGATTCAGCTGCAAATAATGCATGACTATTCCCTACAGTTCCTCGTGTCCCAGAATCACATTTGCTGATTCTAAGCTATGTAAGTACTCCATAAGCTACTACAGAATCAAGTTCACTCAGCGGGGTCCTCAATGACGACGTGGAAGCCTAGCTCACATCCACGGCGGCCAAAAAAAAGTACAACTACCACTAAGCCAGCGAAGTCGCCTGTTGGACACGCCCTCAAGGCGCACCAGCACTGCGCTTCAGGCTGCTGCTACTGCTTCCCGCTCCTGAGCCAGATGTTCCCACCTTCTTGATGATACCTACAGACGAGACATCATTGTCAGCAAGAGAAATAATAACACAAATAGTTTGGAAACAATAAACCATTGTTAGAAATTAATAGTACAGTAATATTTGTTTTCTTACCCCAAGATGTCAGCCTGGCGGTGATCTCACCCAAGGAGACGAAGTATATGTCACGCAATCTGTGTTTCCCCCATGTAGCAGCCCAAGAACTTTACCTGCCGTGTCCACCACTGGTGCGCCTGAGCTCCCGGCCTCAGAAGTGATATTCACTTCAATAGCAGAGAAGTTATAGCCATGTTCATTGTCATCATGGATATCTTCTTGACCCCTCAGGTTATGAGACATGGACCCTTTGACAGTTGTCCCATGCCTATCAAATGGCCAACTAACCATACCTACCAGGCCTAGACGGCTTGGGGGTAGGTTCTCAGCCACCTCCAGAACCAAATGGTTCTCAGGCCCTGTGTAGTTGCACCACAAAATGTCAAATTTTTCAAGATTTTCTGTCACATCGAATCTTTAGACGCATGCATGAAGCATTAAATATAAATAAAAAATAAAACTAATTACACAGTTTAGATGAAATCCACGAGACGAATCTTTTAAGCCTAATTAGACTATGATTGAACACTAATTACTAAATAACAACGAAAACTGCTACAGTATCATTTTGCCAAAATTTTCGCATCTAAACTGGCCCTCAGTGCACAAACCCTGCTTCTGAACCCTCAAGAGCAGCATGTCTTTCCTTGAGTCAACCCTGTAAACTTCAGCCTCGGTATACACTCTCGGTCCCCTCTGGTTATGCTTAAGCTCTTCATGACCACACCTGACCGAAATCTTGAACAGTTTCCTCAAAGATGTAGCTGAAATTGGATTAGATCGATTGAAGCATGCTTGGAATGCATGAGCGCAAGTCAGTATGAACAGATAACCCTGATTTTCTCCAACCACAAAGCCCGTGGTAGTTTCTGAGATAGCACCCACAATTTCATCCCTCTTTTTATGCCATTCATCTTTCCTCGCAGCAGGCAGCTTGGCTATCAGTTGCTGGATATAAGCTTCGAGATCAGATTTATCCCTGGACTCAAACTTCACATGAAAAATGGACCCGGATATCTTTTCACAAGCCAATTTCAGACGTTCGTCATCAGAGACCGAGGCAACCTATTGAAAACAATAGAGTATATCACTTAAATTTGAAACACCTCAGCTGGGCAAAACATCGAACACATCGGCTGGGCAAAACATCGAACACCTCGGCTGGGATGGCAAAACATCGAACACCTCTCGGCTGGGATGGCAAAACATCCCGTTCAATAAAACGGGACCAATCGGTACCACCAGAAGAGGAGATGGGTGAGATGGGTGCTTACATTGGGGACCGCAGTAGCAGATGTGCCGCTCGCGGGCATCGCCGGGGTGGATCCGGCCTTGCTGATGTGTGCCGGTTCACCTGGAGCCGAACTGGGCACCTGTGCGGGGACGGGTCCGGGGGACGGCGGTGTGGATCCGGGGGCCGGCGGCTTGGACTCCATGACGGGAGCAGTCGCGATCCGGAGGACGGAGGAAGAGGAAGGTGTGAATCCCACGGGGAGCGGCGGGCGGGTACGGCAGTGTGAAACCTGTAGCGCGCCGCCTGCGTCGGCCGCAGCTGTGGGAGGGGATACGAGAGCAACGGGCTCCGCGGTGGAGCGTGGTTTTTTTTTTCAATTTGATCTTTTTTAAAACTATTTTTACATTTAGCCCCCAGCAAAATTTATTCTAAAAAAATAGACCCTTTGTCTCGGCGTTTACCGAGGTTTGTGGCTCGACGTGGTCCCGTGATACGCCGAGATTGCCACGTTAGTGCCCAGCTCAGCGTGACAGCCATTAACATCGAGTCACGTACCTCGGCGTTAACCCGCGCCACAACGAGGTCTGGGCACTTAACGCCCGTGACCAGCCCTTCTTCCTCCTCCCCTCTTTCTTTTTACTTCTGGCATCGCCCCCTTCTCTCTCCGCACCCGAAAAACTAGGATCGATTTGACATGTTATGAGCCCGCATTCAGCGTGGATTAGTCTCCCCGAGGTAATTCCCATCTCCTCTTCTCTTTGAATCGAATGGATTTTAGGTACATTTCTTCTTTGAGTTGGAGCACTAGGGTTAGAGTTCATGAATGGTTGTTAGAGTTTCGGGTTGGAGCACTAGCATTGTTAGAGCACTAGCATGAGTTGGAGCACTAGGGTTAGAGTTCATGAATGGTTGTTAGAGTTTCGAGTTGGAGCACTAGCCTTGTTAGAGCACTATCATTGTTAGAGCACTTCATCTAGCTAGATATGTATTGGTCAAAGATAAATAGTTACGTCGTCATTAGAGCGCTCTCTCTCTTTTAGTACACTCAGCATTGGTTGTTATCCCTTTTAGAATGTTCCATTTGAGTATTGCAGTTGTTATTTTTAAGAGTAAAATGCACCGGAGGTTCATCAATTTGTAAGAGGTGTCACTTATGTCCATCAGCTCTGAAAGTGTTTTTTTTGGTCCATCAATTTTTTAAGTCATTCACCGTAGGTCCATACCCCTCTACATGGACATCTGATGATGATGTGGCACGCTTATTGGACGTCTTAATTCTCTATGTTAAGGAGCTGATCCGAATACAGATACAAGGCCCCCCACTCATCACAACGAATGGCGAGCTTTCCCACTAGCCTCACACGATTAATTGATCACGTTGTGGGCGCCTCGACCACCACAAGCTTGGCCAGCGCTCACAGCAGCCGCCGGCGAGGACGCGCCGCAGCCCACCGAGGGGGCTAGCCGGCGTGCCGTTGTCCACTTCCGCCTCCCATCTGCGTGGGCTATGGTGGCGCCTCTCTCCTCCACGACATGAATGGCGATGAAGATGGATAGCACCACCAACGTCGAGGGCTGAGGCGGCATCGTGTCCTACATCCGTCTTCACGGCGTACTTCTTTCCTCGAAGGAGAGGGAGGAGGGCTGGGCCGATGGGTCTCTGTCGGGGCCCCAAGGAGGAAAGGGAAACAAGATGACGCTCGTTAAAGTCCAGGCACATAGGAAATTTGAGCTTCCTCAATTCTTCGAAATCCCAACAAGATGGGCACGAATGAGCGCAGGACACGAGTCTACCTCCATGGACGCTAGGAGCACGCGAGCCGGCGGGAGAGGTCGGCCGCGGCAAGGTGCCACTACTCACCGTCCCCTATCCCGTTGGCGGCGCCGCCCAAGGCCGACGTCGGTGATGGCGACTAGCGGGGTGGAGGAGAGCGTGAGGGAGACGAACAAAAAGCGGATGCAGAAAGGAACGTCGGCGCTCAAGATATGCTCGATAAAATGCCAGAGATGGATGGAGAGAAAGGAGAGGGATGAGAGAGGAGATTCCTCGTCGGCGTGTCATGTCAACATTAGATAGCCATGTGGAGATGTATGGACCTGAGGTGAACGACTTAATAAGTTTATAGATCCAAAAATGCACTTTCAAAGTTCGTAGACCTAAGTGGCACCTCCTTACAAGTTGGTGGACCTCCGATGTATTTTACTCTTTTTTTTAATGATGGGGCCATGGTAGTTTATGGTATCTAATCATAGAATTTAAGGATTATTGGTCAATATGAGAGCATT
Organism: Miscanthus lutarioriparius; assembly: GCA_904845875.1. NCBI lineage: Eukaryota > Viridiplantae > Streptophyta > Magnoliopsida > Poales > Poaceae > Miscanthus > Miscanthus lutarioriparius. The sequence continues at coordinate 91,394,397 of CAJGYO010000014.1, forward strand.
TGGCAACCATATAATTTTCTTACATTACATCATTGCATTTTTTTTCCGGCAATGAAGAACAACGACGAAAGGGCAATCAATCGTCGCGCGCGTTGACGCCGCGGACCGACTCCCACCGGAGCGACTCGAGAAGGCGAAGAAGGAAGCATTGGAGCAGGAACTGCCAACCACTCAGCCAGAAAAAAGGCCGAACAGTTTTGTGCGACGAAAACATTTTCTTTTTTTCTTTTTTGATAGAAAACATACTTCCATATCAACAGCATGGAGCTGTTAGAACCATTACAGAGTCAATGGTTACGGTTTGCAGTGCATTAGCTACTGTGCACTGGTGTACATGATCTGCATTAGAACAGCTATAAGAAGAAACAGGAGTATCAGACTCTATGTTTCTTAGCGCTTGTCTTGCAAGTGAATCAGCAGTTTGATTCAGACTCCTATTGATGTTGAAAGTTGCTGTTCTTCTGTTGCGGGTGCAGTTGATGAAGAGCTGTCAGGTGCTTGATTCTCCAATCCGGGGGATTGGAGTGGTCTGCTGAATTTAAGAACTGAACCAGCTCTTGATTATCCAATAAGAAATTTGTGTGTTGAAGATGTCATCGATCAATAATAGCTGCAGCCAGAGCAAGAGCTGCTGCCGCAGCCATGAGAGCAGTTTTGTGCAACGAAAACATTAAAACGGTAGCAGCGAAATAGTTTTATCGCGAAACAACGTGACGACCGCACCCGTCTCCCCTTTTTGGCGACCGAGGCTTGTCTATCACTCACCCATTTGCCTGGATTAAGGGCAGCCCTTGCCCCTTGGAGCCTAACAGCCATTTTGGATGGTCTCACAAAGTGTATGATCCCAATGTACGGTACTTCTGGATTGCGTAAGCTTTTTAACCGTCCCAGTCCCGCACAAGCTCGAGTAGCTACAACCAAAACCCTAGCCCAAATAGCTAGCCGGAGAATCGGTTTTACACGATGGAGCCCCCATGGATGAACGGGAGAAAAATCACCTGAATGGCTTTTAAAGAAAAAAAATACGTTGGCCGTAGCTCGGAGAGTCCAACCAAACATAAATTAGGAGTTTATACGATTAAATGACAAATATTAAGTTATCACATACTTGTAGTACAACACCTGACATTAAACAAGATAGCGAGAAAATAAAGGTCTACCCATAGACAAACAATTGCAAGTTCTTCAAGGAGACGACTGAGCAGCCTTCATTTTTTTCACCAAGTTCATCATCATCTCTTCTAAAAGGAGACATCTGTCATGTGAATGTAATCAATGCGTACAAGAGAAAAAACTTATCAGCCTTCAGATTATTTTCTCTCACAGAAAACTATTGAATCAGCCGAAAAAACTACCAGCCGAACAGCCCCAAAATGAAAAATTGAACAGCCCCAAAATGAAAAATTATCACAAGAGTGCACTGGCGTACGTAAACGACAGGCAAAGCACGCAAAAGTGCAATGGACAAGCAAAGCACTCAAAGGACAACATAATTAACGCGGGAAAAAATTAACTTGCCTGGAGCAGCTACATTTGGCCTTTTGTAGATAACATTGTATTTACCTAAACAGTAAACTATTTGTTAGAATCGAGGTAGAAAGGCCTCTTGCGGAAATAGGGAATTCACTAAACAGCAAAATATTGGTTAGATGTATATAGCACTGAAGCCCAACCATCTCTGTTCTTAAAAGAACTGGACTGAACCAAGATCTATATAAATTTGAACTAGAGTTGCTAACAACTCAACGAGACCTACATAACAATTGAACTTCACTTTTACACACAAAAAGAAAATCACTTGACTGCATAGGAGTGCTAGGTTTCATTGTGACTATAACTGACCATCGATTTTTAGAAAGGGTAATTACAACATGCTGGATCAGCCAACCCAAAAGAAAAGGCTAACTACTACTATGCTTCGACATAAATTGGAGTAAATGTCTCTCTTTTTCTTTCTCTAATGGGTGTTTAAACTTGAAATAAGATGTATACCTTCTTCGATGATTTCCTCATCATTTGACAGTTTTGCTCTTAACAGTATTCTGCCACGGGCACATTTGGTGGTGTTGAATACGCCGAGCTACAAACATAAATTAAAACAAAATACTTAATGCAGCTGAACAGGATTATTTCAATCTCAAAGAAATACACCGCCACAGAGCTCAAGTTTCAAGCAAATTGGTGTATGATAGAGATGAAAACATGTGCCACTAACAAAGATATACAGGTTTAAAAATCCAACCCTCCGATCACAAAAATGCAAGTCATTTAGGACATTGACATTGTCTACAAGGTGAATCTTGACAAGCAGTTTCCATAAGAATTTGAATGTAAAAGGACTTATATTTCTGATTAATCTACTAATGGTCTAATGTAGACATTACATTGTCAAACTAAATTCTTTATATACTGATGGTCAAAGTAGAAAAAGCTTGATTGACAAGGATTCTAAAACATATATTTACAATTGGAGCACGCATAATTTCTTACTCTATTCGTTTTGATATCTTTACCGTCTCATGTCATGTTTTAGCTGACCTATTCATCTCGTCACATTATTAGAATGTCATAGGATTCTGGTGTGTTTGTTTGGTTTTGCACCCAAAATTTCACAAGCTATGCAAAGATTTTTTTTACTATGGTTAAGTTTGCCCACTTCATTTGGTTGGCTGCAAAACTTGGCATGATAGCCCTCAGAACTTTGTGCAAGTGTTACTACAGCCAGAGTTAGAAGATTAACTCAGATAAGTCACTGACTAAATCATTCTTCCATGCCTTCATCCATATCGAACTGTGCACACACATCAGGAAAACATAGGGAATACGCTGCCAATGATTTGTGTGGTTGGCAATACACAACAGATGTCGGACTACATCATCCACTCATCTCTTTGTGTGTTTGCAACAGCAAACTAATGATTCAGGCATTCAGCGATTGGTAGGTGAAGACAAGCAAAAGGTTAAACGAAGTTGATAAGAGGATTCAACTTGCTAGTAATCCTAGGAATTTGATGGGTATGGAATGAAAAAAAAAAAGAACACAATGTTCACGTGTTGAATGGTGCGACACCAAGTGCTCAAAGGGGCCCTTCGACTTACCAGAGATGAGGGTTATGGTCTGATGCGGGGGCTAAGGGTGCACACCTCGCTGGTGGAGGACAGTTGAAACAAAACTTACCGCTAACGTTACATCCACGCCGGAGCCAGGGACAATTCCTTTTTCCAAAAGGGCCTTGCTTATATCTAGCAACTTATTCTCCAACTAAAAATAGCAACAAGTAACATATATGAGCATAAAGCAAAAGATTATGCATGAAATATGACTTCTGTTTATAATAACATTTATAGAGAACATGATTTGATCAATAATGCACATATACCTCAACTGCAGTAGCAATGACTTCACCATTCACGGATAGAATAATATCACCCATCCTAACACCAAGTTTCTCAGCATTAGATTCTGCTGACACCTGCAGTTCAATGGAAATAAATAAGCCCTTATGCATAACAATGAAAACAAATGTTAGAAAAATGAAAAAAAATGGTTCTACTTATGGATGGACAATCAATACCTCTTTGACGATAAGACCGGCATCAACATTATACTTCCGAGATATCTTCTCTTTACTGACAAGGTTTAAACATTTGATGCCAAAAAGCTTCATCCCAAGATGGATCCGAGGTACATGACTATACCAAACATTTATTAGATTCCAAGGTAGGCAAATAAAAGCAAACATTTTCAACAAAGTGGTTAAAAGTTACAAACGAAAGTGTGTATCAAACAGAACCAGATAATTTGATCTTAAATATATAAGCCTACAAAGTATCGTGTGATTTAACCCCTCCCGACCCAATAAAAAACCCTTTTAAAAAACTTGTTCAAATGACCTTCTACAAGGTTTTAGAGCTTGTTCAGTCAACCCAGGTGGTGACAAAACACAGTTTCATCCTAGCTTTGGTGTTGAAGATGACCTGACACAGTCCCCTTTTGGTCAGAATAAAGAGTACAGATAGTCATATGTATGTTTTATGTTTAGAATCTACAATGCATTACAAATTTCATCAGAAATGCTTGCATGTTTCTGAAACTAGCATTTCTCGTCACCAATTTCCCATCAAATGGTCATGGTCACGTAAGAAGATATATTCTGTTAGATTAATCAAAGGATCAGTGTGCTTCTACCGGTGCATTATTTATGTAGGTAAATGTAGGTACAAATTACATCAGACACTTGGATGTTTCCAAAATAGGCATTGGTAGGTACTAATACCCAAAATGCGCAAAACTTAATATACCTAACCCAGTTCCATGGCAGGCAGAAAATGGCAATGCTCAGATCGCATCCATTTCCCACCTCACCAAACCCAATATCTAGAAATAAAGCGGTTGTAGTCTAAGGCATTAAAACAAAACAAGACCAACTAGGCTTTTATACAAAAGCATAACTAAGAAAAGGCTCATCTTCAAAGGGGGCTGAGCAACATTATAGAACAATAGAAAAGAAAGAGAAACATACCTGTATGTCCTCCAAATCTCCAAACACTTTCGAATGATTGAAGAAGGTATGAAATGTATGGAACTAGTTATCATTCCAGTAACATCTCCTTCAAAGTTTATAACTGCCCCTCCAGCACCAAACTACATATTTTTTGTTGTTAGCACAAAATTTAAAGCGGCGTGCAAATCAAAATAAGAAGAATATGAATTGTACCGGAGAGATATGACCATCGGTGTACATGTAATGGTGATGTTGAAACTTGCCTGCACCTTTGCTCAGCACTTTGCCATTACCTATTTGTAAATTCAACTCATATCTTCCAAGAAGGAAAACATCCTGAGCAAACCGTTCATTGCTGAAACGAGGTAACTTCTTTGGTTCATCCATGAGTACACGGAACACGGCAAAATCATATTGCTTATCTAAATACATCAATTCACCCTTCCCAAAATCATCCTTATGCAATAACTGAACACGGACCTAGAACAATAGTTGGAAAAGACATGATGCTATCTTTGAGAAAGTAGCTTTCTAGAAATGCACAACATAACCTATTAAATCTAAAACTAAAGCATCTAGAAAAGCCGAGGGAGTTATCATTTTTTTAGCTATCTACACCATAAGTGATACCAAGGAATGGTACAGAAGTAAATAATGTCCACAGAACAATGCACAATCTGCCACTCCCGCTTTGGGTCGAAATTTCTTATCATTCGATATAGCCCATCAAATTGTTCTGAAAACTAACGCTAATATTTTTTTCTTTTAAAAAAGGCATTATATTTTGAAAAACTTACCTCAGCATTTAGAGCATATTCATCTCCGGATTCTCCGCCTAACCACTCATCCACATTTGGAGATCTTGAGCAGATGAGTTGCGATGTTGTTAGAATGGTTCCAGCGCCCTTACTCCACTCCATCAAAATGCCAGAGCAGTTTCTTAGTAACTCACCATCTGCATATGCACATTTGCGTTAGGAAATTACAGCAAAATCTGTAGCACAACGAAATACAACAATATTACATACCAATATATGAGGAGAGCCCTAAAACAAACTCTGATGCTTTAAGGATGGTATCTGCTTCACTTTCTTGAATAATATTTGGACTAGTAGCAGTGTCTGAATCCAGTGTGGGAAGCTTCGTTATTTGAGCTACACATAGAAAAAAAGAAAAACACAAAGTGAAAAAAAAAAATAGGACGAAGTTTAACTACGAACATGAATTTTGTGCTGCATAGGGAAAGACAATATATATATAGGTCCATAAATTAATTAGCTATCGAACATAGTCTTGCCTACTACTACTGTACTTTGTTGGTTCTAAGCAATGATGCATGGATACCAATTGTTGTTCTTTGGTCCTAGACAGGATACAAAGAGGAATTGGGTGCTGAAATACGAACCTATCTTGTCAAAGTACTCTTTTTCCGCCTTCCAGTAGGGTTCCATCAGCACTGGGTCCGGGTCAGGGGATTGTTCTTCGCAGAGTTGTCCGTTTGAATCCTGCTCCAGCAGGTACGGCATACGGAGGGGAGAGGAGTTGGGTAAAAAGGCACCTGCAGCAGCAGTATCCTCAGGCTCCAGCATGGCACCCGCAGCAGTATCCTCAGGCTCCAGCATAGGCTCCACCTCTTCCCCTCCGGCAGGTGAAGCTGGAGCTGTCAACTCTTCCCCGCCGGCAGTTGAAGCTGGCAAAGCTTTCCCTCCGGCAGTTGAAGCTGAAGCAGGCTCGGGAGTCACCAACTGTGCGCCAATTGAATCTCCGGCAGCCGCTTCCTCTGGAGAGGAAGGTGCGGCCGCAGATGCGGGCATGCCACGAGGGCGTCGTGCGGAATAGGACCGTCGCGTCGATCGGGACCCCGACGACTCCACCTCTTGAGGGACGGTTGGCGCCATACCTGAGGGGGTCGAGGTGCCAGATCTGGCCGCCCTCGACCGGGACCTCGTCGCCGGGGGCGACCGCTCTACGGAGGAGGGGGAGGGGGAGGTGGGTGAGGATCGCCGCCGCTTTCTACCCATGGATAGAGAGCCGGTTTTCGAGTATGTCTTCGAACGAATCACGCCGCCGCTGCGATTTCGATTTCGCGGTGGAGTCGATGTAGGGGAAGACTGGGGGGTTTTGCCCTTTTTTTTTTTTAGGGCAGGACTGGTGATTTATGATGCTGATGCCCGCCGTGAGCGCCGGCGGCCCGCTGCTGGGCCGCGGCCCACGCCCATGTTATTATTTCCTTCTTTTTCTCTCTTCTTTTCTTTTCTTTTTTGTTTTCTATTTATCGATATTCTTTTTTTCCTTTCATTTTTTTTCTTTTGTTTCCATATCTATAAACCATAGTGTAAACTGCATCTACCATACAACAACTTGTATGGTCGTATCACCAGGCAAGGCTCCCAGTCGTCCGATTTCATATGCCTAGGTCAGGATTGGCTGCCTCGCAGGCATGCAAGGGCGCCATCCAAGCCCCAAATGCGTGTACGAGTCCCACAACTAAAAAGACTAAAGCATGGACAATTTTTTGGTGCGACATTCTAATGTGGGGCTATGGTTCTGCCTCCTGCGTTCCCATACCTCTTGCGCCTACGTTCCTCGCTTGCGAAAAAGGAAGGAAGAAACCTCGCTTGTCACAATCCTGCAATCACGCCCTCGCTCGCGCTATGCCCTGCCCTGCCTTGCAATTCCTTCGCCCCACGCTAGCCTGTGCCCGGCTTCTAAAAAAGGAAACCGGAATCTCAGGCGCTCTCAATCTCCTTCCTCCGTCCCGTGTGCTCCCGATCCTTCCTTCCCAGTTCGTGCGATATCTGTTCCCCTTCGATCGCTAAAGGTGACGATATCTCTCGGTAGCCCTAGCCATCGCATGCCATCACCGAAGCCAAATTGCCATCGCGCTGCAGTTCTCCGCCCTCGCCATCGCGTTGCGACCATGGGAGCATCCCCAACGCCCTAAACATAATCATAATAATTTGGTGATGGCGTGATTATTATCATAATCAAGTGCGAGTTGAACACAAATTTGGTGACGTTCACTGATTATTATCATAATAATATAATGGGTAGGTAATAAAACACAAATATAATGCTACGAATAACAAGACATGGCAAGAATATTTTTCTGCTCATCAGGTTTCTCAGATCATACATGGGAGAGACACCACTAGATCCACCAGACTAGTAAATCCAATGTTTCATTTCCTTGTTTACTCTAGCTAAAGTATCTTTTGTGTCGTATACTTTTGGCGACCGACTTGACCGTACTTAAATAGGTGGCCTTTGTGAACATTCCCGTGATTGGCTCGTCTCCCTTGCCTTGCGTCTTACGCCGATTTTTTTTTTCTTGACTCTATAAATCTAAACGGAAGTAGTAAAAAAATACTACCAGAGTGGAGAGAGTGAATTGTGATTTTGTTGGTTAATTGACCGCCATATTAACTATGGCTAGTAGCATGAGGAAGTCGAAATTTTATATAATAATAGTCAAAGCCAAAATGCCCCCACTTTCTTTTCCACGGTTTTTCCCAAATATCACCAAGTAGCCTGTTCAAGGACTAGTATGCATTACCACGATCCACGAGTGCCTTGTCGTAAATCTTTATCACACTCACTCCGCTACATGCATCTGTCGTCCAAGGCAACCGATTCATCATCCGGCGATGAGACGCAGACACGCTCTAGATTTGTTCATTTTCGCCATCTGGACAAGAGTCGCTAACCTTAATTTGGCACCATCAGAAATTGCATAGCCCCAAAAATGGTAGTGGGAAGAAAAAGAGTATTGCTAGAAATAAGAATATTAACAAAAAGATATTTTAAAAAATAAAATCAGAATATCAAAATATAACTATCTACACACAATAAAACAAAGGAGTTTTTGAAAGGTTGCCAACCCTTTCAATCTCCATACCTTTGTAAGAAGGAGTACATCCAATTCATCCACTGATTGTTATCGACCACAAGATGTAGATATGAGCATATCTATATTCATTATGCTGGGTGTGACCGTACTCATGGAAAAAAAACAATAGTAGGTGTCAAAAAAACCTTTCGCGTGCAAGGTATACACACTCTCCTTGGATATGCTTCAGCTCCACCTCTGGAGCTACACGCACATGTGTGTGAAATAGAGCCCTATCTTTTGGAACACAATACTTACATTGTCTTATATAATATTGTAACTTTACCTATAATTTTTTGTGATCATCGTGTTCGGTTGTCTAATTTGCATTACCCATTGGGTTATGTACCATGCCACGTGAAAATGTCATAAAAAATATTATTTTGAGACAGTCTCTCTTCGTGACTTTTATATTTTGCAATTTACAATATATGAATTGAGTTATATGAATTTTTAAAAATATTTTGGTTACCTTATTCGATATGATTTCGTGGGGACTCAAAAAGGCCATAAAGTGAAACCGAACATGCATGATACTACACCAGAGACATAATAGCCTCATCATAGCATAATATATGGAGCAGTATCCTCAGCTAAGAGTGAATCAATGGCCAAACGAGATACCGGAAGCATTCTCAATCTACCTATCTAGCAGGGACAAAATGTCGGAATTCTTTTATGTCATTATAGAGAAAGAGGTGTCACTACCAGCCAAACCCGTCTAGCTCAGTTGGTAGAGCGAAAGGCTCTTAACATTGTGCTCGTGGGTTCGAGCCCCACGGTGGGCGCTGTTTTTGTTTTATTTTGATTTTTTTTCATTTTCCTCTCCTTTTTGTGTTGCTTAAAACATGTTTCAGAAAACTTGTTTTGCACATATAAGACATACTTTACTCTTTTGCGTTTCATTCATGTAATGAATTGCGCTGAAATTTTCTTCTATGTCATCGCCAAAAGCAAGCCCAAATCCAATGTCCCTGACAAACATATCCATCTTTTACTGGTGCGAGTTGAACACAAATTTGGTGATGCTTAGTATAAGATTATCATCATAACAAATTTGATGTGACGAAGAATCTTAAAATTTTTTGGATTTTGAGTGTAAACAGGGCCTGAGGAGGGACGGGAGGACGCGGAGAGAGAGGAGATGGGCGCGAATACAAATGGTGGCCTGACCGACCAACCCCGTCCGTCGCGTGGTTGCCAAACAAACAAGGCCGCACCGCACCGCACCGACACACGGGTCAACGTTTTTACCAGTCAGCACTCACCACGCTGCACGTAAGGCCGGGCAAAAATAACCGAGAACCGAACCGAAAGAACCAGAACCGAAACCGAAAGAACCGGAATCGAAAATTTCGGTTCCTTATTCGGTTTCTGATATTGAAGAACCGAAATAACCGAAGAAAATTCGGTTCCTACTCTCGGTTAACCGAATTAACCGAAAGAACCGAATTACATGAATTATACTTCGCTTACTTGTATTTTGTAGGATTATGTGTAGTGTTTTATATTTGAACTGCTATATATTTGTGTTACTATATTGTTATTGTTTTCTTATATATTATTATTATTAAAAATGAATATAGTGTTGCATAAATTTGCCTTAGAACAAGTATATTTATTATTGTCTTGAGATCTTCTGAAAAAATTCGGTTAGTTCGGTTAGAACCGGAACTGAACCGAAATAACCGAGAACCGAAATGCTCAGTTCCTAAATTTTTTTGGAACCGATCAGTTCCTGTTTTCTAGGAACCGAATTTCTTCGATAACCGAAGGAACCGAACCGAAACCGAACCGAGAACCGAACGCCCACCCTGAGCTACACGTTTCCTTGTGAACTTTTTTTTTTTGTCGAGAAATAATTTGTTGTTTTCCTTGGCTCCAGTCCATCAAAAGTTCCTTATTTTACACTCAGAACTGTGACTGGCTGCCAAGGGCCTGTTTGGTTGGCAAATTTTTTGGCGAAATGCTACTGCAGCATTTTCGTTGTTATTTGGTAATTAATGTCCGATCATAGTCTAATTAGGCTTAAAAGATTCGTCTCGTGGATTTCATCTAAACTGTGTAATTAGTTTTATTTTTTATTTATATTTAATGCTTCATGCATGCGTCCAAAGATTCGATGTGACGGGGAATCTTTGAAAATTTTGGCAAAATGAAGTGAACTAAACTGGCTCCAATTGTAGTACTCCATCAAAAGTTCCTTTTTATCACATTCAAAATTCATACGAGCTATGTCGCATGGGCAGTCACTCCAGGGCTCCAGGTTCGTGTTGCCAAGAAAAGCAGCAATTGATGGTTAGGTAAGGTAACGACGCAATGTGCTCTGAAATTGTGATGCACAAGAAACAATGCTCGGGCAGCAGAGAAGTTTCCCTTTCCAGGTTAGGCAGCACTAAAGAGTAGGCCCAGCACCAACAGCAACAAGGCTGCAATGCATCTTCCTCTTTTTTTCAATATCAATCAACCACCATGTACTTTGCTTGGATCTAGAAGAAGAAACAGCCGGCACACCAGAAAAGCTCTTCCACCATACCCAAGGGCCAAAGTCCAAACCTCCCTCCCCTTGCATCATTTCTTGAATGTACTATACTACTATACCAGGACAGCAAAATCACAACTGCAAAAAGCTAGTCTGAAAAGCAAGCCTAGAACTGAAGCATTCAACAAAATGATTTTTTCACGCATAGGCAAAGGGGCGAGCCTGTGGACCGGCCCAAAGGTCTATATTGCATATAGAGAGTCTTCCTAAAAAGTTCATTGATCTTCTCCTATTCTTGGAGATCACCTTCAGCACATGAACCGCCACTTAGCCCTTTTATTCTTTGGCTTCCTCCTATTACTGCAAGCATGCAAATATGCTCTTATTGATTCCATATAGTTTGATGGAAACAAAGATTGGTTTAAACAAAAACAGAAGCACCTGGTATGAAAGGGATGGAGATCATACCTGATGCATGCAACCATAAATCACAAATGCCTTCTCTTCGTACCTCAGCCATAACCTGCAGGAAACTAAGGGGTAATAGAACATTAAAAAAAATAGTAAACGAAGAACTACCTAACCTTTCATAGCCAAGATTACAAACACATGGCGTGCAAGATCACATGCCAAATCGCATTATCCCAACAGATCGTGTTCGAATCACTTTTGTATGCCTGCAACATCCACTCATCCAGGGCCACAGCACAGTACAGACCTTTTGCTTGAGGCCCCGCTCTAGCCTCCACACAGGTGTTGATCCTCTCCACCTTCCCATGCCGCTGCACCACCGCTAGGACAGGGAAACGATGGTGACCGGAGAGCCATTCGCCACCTGCATCATCAAAACCAAAATATCTTCCAGGAAGCAGGGCCGCGCGCTGGAGCTAGATCTTTATTCCTCACATCCATAGCTACAAGGAGCGATGCCACACGCACAGCTGCGACTTCCTGTGGTCAACGCCGCCGAGCACGGAACGGGAGGAGCCAGAGGAGGCACCGACGCGACGCCCACGCGCGCACACCTGCGGGCGATGAAACTTTTGTGGCGCGGGAGGCGGGGAGGGGACTCCCGGCCATCGACGCCGCCGAGCACGAAGCGAGCGGAGGCGGTGACCCTCCACAGGAACCGCACCTTCAAAAATCGAGTGACAACACACAAAGAAAGCAGGATTCAGAATAATCAATTGAATGACGAAACACAAATAAAGTACGATTCAGAACAATCCTCTCCAAAAGAATAATGGCACAACCAAAGCACGATTTGCAACAATCAGACGCACAAGATTATACAACTCAAACACAAATCACTACAATGGCATCTATTTTCTACGCCCCCCTATCTCGCCACCGACGCCCGGCGCCCCACGAGGCCTCCGCCCCAGTCCCGAGGAGCACGGCAGTATCTCTCATAGGACGGCCACCACCTCTATGCAGTCCACGGTGCTGGCGAGGCGCAACGCCAGTCTCCACGGGCGGCGGCGTCTACCTGCAAGGCAGATCCGGCCTCCCCGCCCTGGCCGGCAGACCTCCTTTTCCCGCCCACAGCGCCGCCTAGCAAGAACCACCGTGCAGCTCATGGCGGCCTTGATTTGTAGCGGCCTCCGCTGCCCAACTCCTCACCTATTTGCAAGTCAGATCCGGCCTTCCCGCACCAACCACTGCACCTCCATTTCGCGCCCCAGTTCCCACTACGCAAGAAACTTCGCAAAACGAAAGTAGGAAAAGGATGTAGAGAGGAGAGCGCTCGCACCGGAAAACGGCCGGAACGGGCAGGCCCAGTTGTTATCCCCTGCGGTTTCTCCTTCTGGGAGACGCCGGCGACTGAGGCCCGCACACGATGGGGGCCTCCCGTGCCGTTGCGCCGCCGCATCAAGTCAGATCCGGCCTTCCCGCACCAACCACCGCGCCTCCATTTCCCGCCCCAGCTCCCACTACGCAAGAAACTTCGCAAAACGAAAGTAGGAAAAAAGGATGCAGAGAGGAGAGCCGCCTGGGCCGCGAGGCGCAGCACGTGCGTGAACGGCACCACGGACAGGTGCCGCTCCAGCAGCGCAGCGTCGTTGATGTCGGCGTCCAGCACCACCACGCGCCGGGGGGGAGCAGGGGCTCGGACGCGGCCGCGGCCATCGGCGTTGGACGGTGCACCATGGCGCCATGCCGGGGAACGCCGCTGCGCCGCGCACAGGGTGCGGGGAGCCTCGGCGGTCGCGACGAGGAGCGAGGGAGAGAGCGAGAGCGAGAGGAGGGGAGGAGCGGAGCTGCTGTCGCGTGCCATTTACACGAGAGAGAAAGAGTGGAGCCATGCCGGTCGGTGCATGGTCGGTGGCCCATCCAGTGCCGAGCGTACAAGCATGGTCGGCGCATGGTCGGTGGGTAAATTGGAGAGGTATTGAATGTTCATCTGTGCGACTTGTTTTTATCCGACGATAGTACGAAGGAGATACATGAAAGCTGATTGTGACGTGTCTTATCTATGCCGTAGAATCTCTTTCTAACGCACAAAATAAGTAGAATTACGTGGACACCCTACAAGGCCGGGCGTGCCTTCGTATCTTTAATTGTGTGCCAAGCTTACTGTATGCTGCTATGCATGAAGCGACAAGTGCAGCCGTCAACGTTGTCGCTGTCGGTGGGCCAAACAAATAATGGGGCCCAATATCAGTGGCAGCTACTACGAGAGACCACGGGTTTGCTCTTAGTACTATTTTGGAATGCAACTGGATTTACGAAATCATCACATTATGGTATAAAATAACCTTGTCCCCAACGACATTTTTGTAGGCTGTTTGGAAATAAAATACTGTAATAAGTGATACGGCAGGAGAGGGAACAGATATGCACTGTTCGGCTGGCATTTTGTCCATGGACGCGGTTAACGCATGCATGCCGTGCTGACATAAGCCTAAAAAGGTGAAACATTTTTTTTTTGAATTGCTATAACTCTTGAATGGTGTATCCGTTTTCAATTCCGTCTGCACCAGTGTGTTCTACACGATGAGATGAACAAAACTAAACCCACTTGCTTATGTTTCAAAGAATTTTATTTTAGTAGAAATATATGTGTAATACGTGCTAAGATTTACAGAGGAATTACTACCATATAATACTAAAGTTGCTACTCCAAAATATATTAAAGTTGTTATATGCACATCTATTGTTATCATGAGAATATAATAAATATCAAAAATAAGTTACTACCATGTAATACTAACTCTTAAAGGGAGTAACGGACCAAAACAAAATAAGCTGTAAATTATTAAAATAAACATTGCATAAGCTGTCAATTAGGGGGACAAGTTATTATGCAATAAATTACAAAATATCCTGGAAACATGACTTGTTGCCAATAGGGCATTTATTAAAAAATCAGGGTAGCGATACAAAGCAAGACAATCTGCAACCTGAGGGCAAATTAATAGAACAAGCATTACATAAGCTGCCAATTAAATGGACGAGTTATTATAAAACCCACTATATAAGTCGGGAAACATGACTAGCTGAAAATTGGAGGGATGTTTATTAAAAAGACAAGAGTAGCAACCCAAAATAAGGTAAGTTGCACCTTAAGGGGTAAATTATTAGAAGAAGCATTGCATAAGGTGCCACGTAAAGGGTAAGTTATTATACAACTAATATGTATGATTTAGGACGAACCTAAAAGTATGACTAAAAACTGAAACAAAAAAAAACATTAAAACACATGATTGAAAAACTAAAACTAAAACTAAAAAAACTGGAAAAAAAAACTTGACTGAAAAATAAAATTGGTGGCAAATTCTTGCGGCAACTTATGTGCAATGGTTATCGTTTTGTGACAACTTATACATTGTAGGTGAGGCAACTAATATGCAGGATTTAGAAAGACATTCAAACCTTAAAGGGATGACCAAAATCTGAAACTATTTTTTAAAAAAAAACTAGACTAAAAAATGAAACTTAAATAATTGAAAACTTAATGGCAAGGGCTTGGGGGAAGCCTATCTTCCCCTTCTCTACTCTCAATTCTAAACTCGATATCATACAACTAATATGCAGTTGTCCCTTTCAAGGTTCAGTGTTTCAGATATCATTATTTCATTGTTCTCTGTGATTTTCTGTTTTTTCCGTGATCCAATTTCTAATTTTTGTGTTCATCATAATTTTGCGTTCTTTGTTTCAATTGATGTAGCCTCACATACCTGCAAAATAATTTGTTATTTAGCTCCTCCTGGTAATAAAACTTTCTATTCTCACATACCTGGAGCATGTACTTGTTTTGTTGATCTATATATTCTGATCCTTTGTTGTCAATTTCAGTCAAGCTTTGTTTAACATATCTTACTATTTCCTTTGACTTTGGACTTAAAGTGATGCTTATAGCATCTTGTTGTTTTTGTATGTTATTTGACAATACATATGTATCTTCAACCTGCAAAAATGTTAGATGAGGAGATATTATTTGTTGTAGAAGTTGTCTTTCTCATAATTTTTCAAAATAGTGTATCACCTGCTTTTGTATGATATCTAATCTTGAAGGTTGAAATTTCCTTGTTCTCGGCGATAGAATTTGGCTCATTACCTTTGCGAACCCTGACCCTGTATTATTTTTAAAAAATATGTTCGTGCAAAAAGTGACCAACAAGTAAATATTTGTAGTTTTGTCGTGCGTTGTGATCGGATGTGGCCTAGCACTCAATGACACAGGGTTTATACTGGTTCAGGCAACGTGCCCTACGTCCAGTTCTAGTCGGTCGGTGACTTTTATTCCTGAGCCCAGGTGCTCGAAGTTTGCTGTGGGGTTACAAACGAATGGGAATAAGAAGGGGGTGTTAAAGGTCCGGTCAGGCTCTAGACCGAAGGGCCAAGAGTGATGGAAGCTCCTACGTGCGCTAAGTATTGAAATATATGTTCTATGCAGCTTTAGAGTTCTAGAGCCGTGAAGCTGTTCGAATGCTCAGAATATCTAAAGCTTAGCAGAGAGCGAGTCGGAAAAAATGACCGTCCTCTATTGGGAGAGAGCGCATCCCCTTTTATAGGTGAAGGGGATGGCCTTACAAGTGAGAGAGAGAGAGTGTGTGCTTGTATTTTTACTAAGTCTTGTTGCCCACGCTGTCGGGTACAAGACGGTCGTCGGCGCCCACAATACTGTTTATGTTAGACGCGTATGGCAGGCTTTATCGTGTTCGTCTGATATGGCAAATGATGGCGCCCATAACACTGTTCGGGTTCTGACATGTCTGGAAGGTTACAAAGCACCCTTCTGCCAGGGCCTAGCGGTATTGTCTTGCAGGTGTGCAGGGTACGGTCCTCGGTATTGTGGTTGACTTGAGCGCCTTGCCCTATCTGCTCCGCCTGATTCTTAGGTCCTCACCGAGCGGGCGTCCCCGGTCGGTCGTTCCCAGTCGGCTTCGAGCACGCCGGTCGGAGAAGAGCGGTAAGCAGAGGTTCGATGTATTCCTAGTTGGAAAAGCGGGTCGAAGTCGGAAGCGAGTGTTGTCCCCTTCTTGGCCAGGCCTTTCGGTTGGAGACTGGATCGCTCTTCTGGCCTATCGTTTAGTATCTGGGCTAGCCCAGGAGTCGCACGTTGTTGTAATGCCGTCTGCTGGGCCGAGCTTTTGCTGGAAAGCGGGCCCATCGGGGACCCTAGGTTTATGAACCCGACAGGAGCCCCCGAGCCCTTTTGGGACTTCTGCGAAGTTGTGAAGGGGCTGTTTATACTCGTTGTACGAGAGCAACAGATGGGTGCAAGATCGTGAGTCACCGTCGGGCATGACGGAGCATGGACCCAGACGTTGGGCGCGGCCGAGGGGTTGGGCGCAACGGAGCGTGGACCCAGGCATCGTACCGACAAACCAGCATGCTGATCAGCGGCTGTACCGAGAGTTGGCAGCATAGCGACCATGCATCCGTCACTGTGGGTTGATGTGAGTCCCCTAGAACGACAAGTCGCGGAGATGGGTCATGTTGAGATGCGACCGCTCTCTACACGATGCTAGAAGTTTGACCTGGGGTTGTGCTTTTTGGCCAGTAGTGGTTGGTGGCGGCGTGAGCTTCCGTTAGGAACCGTGTCTGAGGGATCGGGCAAAGCGGGGCCAGCTCTCAGACGTCGGGCGAGCCGGGGCCCAGCAAGGGGTGTGGCCTTGGTGGTCCTATAAATCGCCTGGGGGATTTTTTGACTTGCCAGCGGGTGCGCGCGAGCACACCCGGTGGGTGCAGCCCCGAGCTCGCGGGTGATTCGGATAGAATCGCCTAGGGGTTTTTTGACTTGCCAACGTTCTGAGCCATCATTTCCGGGAGCGCGGACCCAGGCGTCGGGCGCCAACCCAAACATCGGCCATAGCCGCGGGGTCGGGCTCGACGGAGCATGGACCCAAGTGTTGGGCGTGGCCGAGGGGTTGGTCTAGTTTCATGTGTTACCCTATCCACAGTTTCCGCAACCGGAGGGGTTGTACTAACGTCGCTTGCCTCGATGGCTCGAGTGACGCGCTCGGTGAGCTCTCTAACGGGTCATTCGTAACGGGGTCGGCATAGCCCTCATGTGGCATTCCACTGCTACTTAACCCGCCTCTTGGTAGATGCCTAAGCCGTTTCGGAGACCGACTCAGGTGGCCCACTGGCCTCCCCTCAATGGAGATTCTGTGGGCATGGCTCGAGGTTAGGGTCGAATGAGAAGGTCGAGATGACCCTGTCTGCTTCTGAGCAGATCAAGCGAGCGCCGCTGGGGCTCATCTGCATTTTCTCCCCTGGCTCTGTTTGACGCGAGGCGGCCTCGAGCCCTTCGTGGGCCGGCCTTCGAACCACGATCGGTCGTCGCTCATGTCGAATGAGGCGACTACCGCTTCGTGACGCAACACAAAGCGTTGTGATGCATCAATTGCATATGCAATGCTTTGGATGTATGGGATGAATGTGTGAATGCGTGTATGCGGAAGGATGAATGAATGATTATGCATTTAGAAAATAAAATAAAGTAAGAAAGTTTGGAAAAGATACCTTGATGACTCAAGTGGCGGGTTTGAGGAGCTCTTATCGGATATGTTTGAATGGGATCCGTGTCCGTCATTTGCGACGGAGTCAGCGTCGCCCACATGGGGCATCCCACTGCTCCTTACCTGTCTCTCGGCAGTCGCCTGAGCCATCCGATTGACTCAGGTAGCCCATTGATCTTTCCTTGATGAAGATCCTATTGGTGGGCTCTTCCAAACCCTATCTGGGAAGGTGGAGGTTCATTTGCATACGGTTGTGCCTTGTTTCCTATGCATGGGTTGTGGTAGTGGTGGGCCCTACCTAGGCCATGTCCCATTTTAACTGGGCGACATTTCGTTGGGTAGGGCACATCCCATCAGTCAGGACGCGTCCCACCATATGCCTATCCACATTAAATAGGGGAAGGGAGAGGGTTTTAGTCCCATTCCTTCGCCTTTCTCCAACTGCTGCCTCTTCTCCTTCTTCCTTTTCGCGAAGCCCGTTCGTGTGCCGCGGCGGTTTCTAGGGGAGAGGGAGGGTAAAGTGAGGGAGAGGAGAACTCACAGATTTGTTCGTGAATCCGGGGCGTGATGTCAAACTGGAGGCCATCCAACATAGATGAGGAGGTGCTGGCCGCCTTTACCGAGAAGGGGCTGCTCCCGCCAAAGGAGGTGGCGCATTAGAGGGCTCCTGCGCCAGGGGAAGCTGTTCCGTGATAATGAACCGATGAGATTGTCTCCTTCCTCGCCTTCCATGAGCGCGGGCTTAGATATCCCATGCACTAGTTCTTGTGCGGGCTCCTCAATGAGTGGGGCCTGGAGCTGCAGCACCTCAATCTGACTAGGGTGCTGCACGTTGCCGGTTTCATCACCATTTACGAGGTCTTCCTCGGGATAGAGCCGCACATGGATCTCTTCCGGTGGATCTTCACCGGTCGAGCCTTGTCTGAGGGAAGCCACCTAGAACCACGCCGGTTGGGGGCTTCGCCTTGCACAAGAAGCCGAGGCCATCGGGATCCTACCCCACGTACTACCCCTATGACTCCAATCAGGGGTGGCATGGTGAGTGGTTCTACATCAGGAACCTAGCAGAGGCACCATTCCCGCTGTTCACCGAAAGAAGGCCAGAGAGACGGGAGAGCTGGTCGTGGGGTCCCTCCAGTCTACAGAACAAGCTGGAGGTCATCGAGGCGGAGCTTCAGAAGCTGGTGCAGCATGACCTTGATGGGTTGTGGGTCTTTCACACCTTCTTCCATCATCAAGTCACCCTGCTGGCGGAGAGGAGGCGGCCGATGTGGGCGTACTCTGGCCCAATGGATCCTGACCGCATGTTGCCGGAGGAGTTGCCGAAGGACGAAGTCTGGAGTCGACTCGACCGGGTGCTGCAACTGAGGGATAAAGACTCCCTTGAAGGAACGCCCAGACCTCTTCACGCCGCGAAGCTATCCAATCTGGTATGCTCCCCTCTTCTTATTCCTTGTCCTTTTCCCTCTTGCTCTCCTGTATTTTGACTTCAAGTCGTCTGTTTCTTAGGGACTCGCGGGTTACAAATCCCGGCCGCATCTGTTGAGGTGGGCGGAGGGCACAGCTCGGCAAGCTACCCTAAAGGAGGCGGTGCTTACCAAGAAGAAGAAGGGAGCTAAGATGGCTAGGAGGCAGTTCGAGAAGGAGAAGGAGATAGACCGACAGATCTAGGGAGGTGAAAGCCGGAGCGACATGGAGGCGGAGCTCGAGTCGGAGGAGCCCACGGAGATGGATAGTGACGCGAGTACCTCTGAGGATGAATTAGACAGGGGCATCATCGCAACCTCGGTGGAGCGTCGTGAGCCTATGGCCGCGTCCGTCGGTGGTGGGCGGGATGCAGAGAAGCATGGCGACATTCCTAAGTTGAGGAAGCACACCATGAGAGAAGACACCACCGTCGAGCGAGAGGCGAAGCGGGCGTGGTCACCGCGCCCTTCAGAAGCATCGTTGGCTTCGCACCCCCCTGCTCTGAGCGTGGCGGGGCACGCTGGCCGATCGAAGGAGCGTGCTCGTACCCCCGCATCTTTGGGGTCGGCGCGAGTGCGCAACCCACAATGGGGAGATGCCCCGTCAGTTGCTCCGGTGGGTGCGCCACGAGCCAGCGGTCGCAGCCATTCGTGGGCTGATCGGGAACCAGCTAGATCGGCTCCTCCCTCGATCGATATGAGGGGACATGGGTCGTGACCCTCGTCGCCAGCGGGTAAGGGCTTCATGGCTCTACCGCTCTCGTCTAGGTATGCTTTTTATGTTCCTTTTCGATCTCACACCTGAGTTTTTTGAGCACGACTGACCTGTACTCATTTGATAGTGGCTAGGGACTGGCGGGACTGGGCATCGCCCTACCTCCCGTGTAGGAGGAGCGGAGACCCAGCCTACAGCGAGTCACGACGAGGGGCAGGGAAAGCCGATTGGCGGCGGTGTGACCTTCCCTTCTAGGGGTTGCGTCCTCCCGGCCGGTCATGAGTACGGCGGCAGCGGCAGCGGCGGTGATGGCAGCGATCCCCATGGTGACAACGGAGGTTGGGTTAGAGGTGACCCTTGCGATCGCTCCCCCAACAACTGTGGCAAAAGAGAGGAGGGAAACTAGGCTCCCTGCGTCGCCTGGTGGAGGAACACATGGCTCGCTCTCCTGGTCAGAGCTGGAGGGGTCGGGAGGAGACATGGCCAGGCCGGAGGCAGAACATCCACCGGTGAGCCACAGAGTCTAGATAGTGGAGATGCCCTGCTCCGGTGAGGCAGGCACTGGGGTGGAGTCGCCAGCCATCCCGCCGTCGTAGGAATTGGTGATGATCCGATCGTCGCACGATATTGCGATGGCTGGATCTTCCAGTGGGTCAAGGGTGACCCATGAGCTAGTGTGGCCCTGCCCTGGTGACCCAAGGAAGGCTTGGTTTGTCCTTCGTGATGAGGAGGAGGTGGGGCTCTAGCACTTGCTTGAGGAGAGAGGACTATCGATGGAGTCTGATCTCGCCCAAACCAAGGCGAGGCTCAAGGAGGCCTTGGAGCGGGTTGAGCTCGTCCATCAGGCAGTTTTAGTAGACCTACCACGCATCGCAAAGATAAGCTTTTTGTATTTTTATCATTTTGTCCTTGACTCCTTGGTCTTCCACTGGTTGTTTCAGCATGTTTGCTTCTCGCTTTACAGGATTTAGAGGCGATGTCGATCCGCAAGTCCCATTTCCTTCGGGAGGAACATGGTCGGCTGGGGCGAGAAGCCGTGATGTCGCGGTGGGTTGACGAGCTTTAGCACTAGCTAGAATCCGCTTGCCACGAGTCCCAAGACCGGGAGGCCGAGGCGACAGGAGCGTGGGCGGTGAAACTGCTTGCGGCGGAACGGGCGACTGCTGCCGAGCGGGGACTCGATGCAGCGAAGGTCCACTTGGCAGAGACTGAGACAATGCTTTAGAAGTCCTTGGAGGCTCTAGAGATGGAGCGGAAGGCCTAGTCGAGGGCTGAACAGGAAGTGGTCACGCTTCGGGGGTGGGTGCTTGGTGTAGAGGAGTCAAACGCTCGACTGCTCGAGAAGGTGACCCAGCAAGAGGAAGGACTCTCCATCCTCGAAAGCACCCGCCTTCTTATGTATATGTTCCGCCTTTGGTTGATGTCTTGGTTTTTCCTTTCCTTTGCTTTTGAACTTGTCGTCCTTTTTTCAGAATTGGGTGGAAAAATTGGTTCTCTAGAGCGAGAGCTGGAGACAGCCAGGGCGGTGATCGGTCAGAGCGTGGAGGTGCTAGCCAAGTCCCTTGAAGAGCGATGTGCTCTCGAGGGGGAGCTCGACCAGATTCGCAACGTCGCCCAGGTGGTCATTTTCCGAGGTGTTTGGTTCGGCGCCGAGCACCAGTACGCCCGCCGTCCAGCTGGCGGAGGTCCCGAACGAAGTTCGGGCGCTCACCTCTGGCGACATGTTCTACGGGACATCGGAGGTGCTGACCTCAGTGGCGACGCACCACCCGGACTTGGACTTCGCCGCCATCTGTAGAGGGTACGCCGATGGCTGGAGCGCGGATGCGATCCATGCGCTTGGGGAGAGCTTGGTGCCATATGCACAGATGGTTGCCGAGCAAGTCTCCGTGCAATGGGTGATGGAGGCTTGCTGTTTGAGCATGGCTGAAGGCGTGTGCCAGGAAGATGTCATCCAGCCTGTGGATGGGGTGGAGGCCGGGTCGGAAGCGAGCGTCGTCCCACCTCCGACCGAGCCGAACGTCGTCCCATCGGAAAGCGAGCATCCCTTATCTTCGTTGGTCGTGCCGTCAGCCGATGCCGCCGGGCGGCCACAATAGAATTTAGAGTTGAAACAATCAGTATATGTAAAGGATAAGTTCGTCGGGGAGCCCCCGTGTGAACAATTTTTTGTATTCATGAATACTTCAATTTCGTTTTGTGATCGGATTACTCGTTAGGGGAAGCTTGTCCCATCCATCCTTGTTTTTATCCTAGCATAGCTTTGTTTTTTATCCTTTCTTTTTAGTACCTACCTGTTTGACCCATAGGCTACAACCTTAAGAACCCGGACATGGCCCGCGAGGCTTAGCTGCTCGTAACTATAGATCATGGCGAGGTGTGATCGGTTGGGAGTTTAAAATATAAGTTACATAGGGTAATTAAAGGAACAGACTATCCTTTCGTTTGGGTGAAAAGTATTACTATATGATAGTAAAAAAGAGGGGTGGTATCGCACCCTCGTGGAGCCCCCGAGCGACCCAGGCTGAGAATGCTCGGGCTGGGGTGCTTGTAGGAGCAAACGTCGAATGAGAGAAAAAAGGAAGGACCGAGTTTTAGGGGAAGAAATGACGTGACTGTTCGATGTTCCATGTGTTGGTGAGGACATTGCCGTTGTCATCCTTTAGTTGGTAGATGCCTGGTCGGATCACCTCGGTCACCGTATAGGGCCCTTCCCATGGTGGAAAGAGTTCATATTTCTCCTTGGTTGATTGGGTTCTTCAGAGCACGAGTTCACCAACCTCGAGGATCCCCCCTAATTTTTCTTTCATGGTACCTACGGAGAGTTTGCTGGTAGCGAGCAGAGCAGATGACGGTCGTCTCATGAGCCTCCTCGAGCAGGTCAACCGCGTCCCACTGAGCCTCCGTGGCTCGGTCTCGGTCGAAGGCCTTCACACTTGGGGCGCCGTGGTCGAGATCGGAGGGCAACATTGCTTCAGCTCCGTAGGCTAGGAAGAAAGGTGTGAACCCTGTGGATTGGTTCGAGATCATTCTCAGGCTCTAGAGGATCACTGGGAGCTCTGCAACCCATCACCCGGCATACTTATTGAGTCAGTCGAAGATGTGTGGCTTAAGTCCTTGGAGGACCATGCCATTAGCCCGTTCGACCTGACCGTTAGTACGTGGATGTCCGATCGAGGCCCAGTCGATTCTGATGTCGTATCCATCACAGAAGTCCAGGAACTTCTCGGTGAAGTTAGTTCTATGGTCAGTGATGATACAGTTAGGAACACCAAAATGATAGATGATGTCAAGGAAGAACTTGACCGCCTCTTCCAAGCGAATATTGGTGATGGGCTTCGCCTCTATCCACTTGGTGAATTTATCCACCGCTATGAGTAGGTGAGTGAAGCCACCCGGGCCCTTTTTGAGGGGTCTGACTATGTCAAGGCCCCAGACCATGAATGGCCAGGTGATAGGGATGGTTTGAAGCTCCTGCGCCGGCAAATGAGTTTGCCGAGCATAGAACTGGCATCCCTTACACCTGCGGACAACCTCCTCTGCATCTCATAGCGTAGTGGGCTAGTAAAAGCCATGGCGAAAGGCTTTTCTGACCAGTGACCTCAGGGCCACGTGATGTCCATAGATTCTGACATGGACCTCGAGGAGGAGTTGTTTCCCTTGGTCGGTAGGGACGCACTTCATGAGTACTTCCAATGGACTTTGCTTGTAAAGTTCATTACTGAATGCGATGAACATCTTGGCGCGTCGAGCGATTCATCGTGCTTTAGTCCTTTCTAGTGGGAGAATTTCCTCGAGGAGGTAGGCGAGTAGCGGTGCTCTCCAGTCAGCTTGATCGAGTGCTACCACGGTGACGTTGGCGGGCGACGTCATCATGGAGGCACCGAGGTCGGAGCCCCCGAGTGCCATATTGGTGTCTGGATCGGACCTTCCAGGATGTGGGCAGACAACTCGTGAAGGTCGTTGATAAAGATCCCATCTGGAGACGGAACCCGCCTGGCAGCCAATTTTGCGAGAAAATCAGCGGCATCATTGTCCTTTCGGGGGACATGATGTAGTTCGATCCCCTAGAATTTGTCCTCGAGCTTGCGCACCTCGTGGCTATATGCTGCCTTGAGGGGCCTTTTGCAAGAGGATTCCTTCATGACTTGGTCGACGACCAACTCTGAGCCACCACAGACATACAACCATGTAGCGCCGAGCTCGATGGTGATGCATAGCCCTTTGATGAGGGCCTCGCATTTCATGGCTTTGTTTGAGGCCAAAAAATGGAGACGAATCATGTAGCGGAGCCTGCTCCCATCTAGGGAGATCAGACCCACTCTAGCCTTTGAGCCGGGCGCCATCACCGACCCGTCGAAGTACATCGTCCAGTACTCATGGGTGATGTCTGGGGTCGGGAGCTGGACCTCCATCCATTTGACGATAAAGTCAGCGAGAGCCTGAGACTTAATAGCAGTGTGGGGAATATACCTGATGTCATGGCCCATTAGCTCGAGTGCCCACTTGGAGATCCATCTCGCGGCGTCGCGGTTGCGGACGATGTCTCCTAGTGGGAATGAATTGACGACCATGACCTCGTGGTCGGTGAAGTAGTGTAGGAGCTTCCGGGTCGCCATCATCACGGCGTATATAAGTTTCTACACCTAGGGGTACCGAACCTTGGCATTGGTGAGTACCACCGATGAAGTATATGGGTCGTTGGACCTTCAGGGGGGGTGTCCTGGCTCCTCCCTTTTAACGACTAGGGCGGCGCTCACCACGTGGTTGCTTGTCACGATATAAAGGAGGAGGGGTTCTCCCCATTCGGGAGCAACGAGGATTAGGGCCAATGTCAGTGATGCTTTGAGGCTTTCCAAAGCCTGCTGTGCTTCCTCAGTCCAGACGAACGCGTCTGTCTTTTTGAGAAGTTTGTAGAGAGTCATCCCCCGCTCGCCTAGCCAGGAGATGAACCGCTCAGGGCGGCCAAATAGCCAGTGAGCCTCTGTACGCCCTTGGCATTGCGTATAGGGCCCATGTTGGAGATGGCTGTGATTTTTTTGGGGTTGGCCTCGATGCAGCGTTCGGACACGATGTATCCAAGCAGCTTCCCCTTTGGAACCCCGAAAACACATTTTTTGGGATTCAATTTGATGTTGAACCTTCGGAGGTTTGTGAATGTTGTGGCCAAGTTCACGATCAGGTCGCAAGCTTGAGCCGTTTTGACCACTATGTCATCTACATAGACGGCGATTGTTGGTTTTGGCCGCTCGACTTGGTCAGGCTAGTCGAGCGTGTTGAATTGGTCGATGAAGCATTGCTGCATGCACCGTTGATAGGTGGCGCCAACGTTCTTCAAACCGAAAGGCATGGTTACGTAGCAGTACGAACCATACGGGGTGATGAACGAAGTTGTGAGCTGGTCAGACTCTTTCATCGTGATCTGGTGGTAGCCTGAGTAGGCATCTAGAAAGGAGAGGATTTTGCATCCTGAGGTGGAGTCGACTATCGGGTCTATGCATGGCAAAGGAAAATGGTCCTTTCGACATGCCTTGTTTAGGCCAGTTTAATCAACGCACATTCTCCATTTCTCAGTCTTCTTTTTAATAAGAACAAGATTGGCTAGCCAGTCAGAGTGGTATACCTCCTTGATAAATCTAGCCACTAGGAGTTTGGCGATCTCCTCGCCTATGGCCCTAAGCCTGGGATGAGGCGTAATGCGTGCTCGGTGACCTCCCGCGGTATGCCCGGCATGTCAGAAAGTTTCCATGCGAAGACATCATGATTGGCGCATAGAAAGTCGGCGAGCTCGTATTCCTATTTGGCTAGGAGCTTGGCCCCGGTCCGTACCGTCTTGGTTGGGTCGGTGGGGTCGATCCCCACCGCCTTAGTTTCCTCGATTGGGTGGAAGGCAGTCGAGGAGGTTGCTTGTTGTAGTCCGGGACTGCTGGAGTCGACAAATTTTCGAGCTGAGGGAGCTCGGCTGAGTTGATGATGGTAGTGGTGAGCTCATAATGCTCGCGGTCGCACGTGTAGGCATGTGAAAAGGTGGTACCCACAGTGATGACGCCGTTCGGTCCTGGCATCTTTAACTTGAGGTAGGTGTAGTTGGGGATCGCCATAAACTTGGCGTAGCATGACCACCCCAAAATGGCATGGTAGGACCCTAGGAAGTCCACCACCTCGAAGGTGAGGACCTCCGAGCGGAAGTTGGCTCGGTCGCCAAACTTGACGGGCAGGTCGATCTACCCGAGCGGGTATGCCTGCGTCCCCAGGATCACGCCGTGGAATGGAGAGCTTACTGGACAGAGCTCCGACCGGGGGATGCGCATGGCGTTGAGGGTGGTGATGTAGAGAATGTTGAGGCCGCTGCCTCCGTCCATCAGCACCTTGGTGAGGTGTTTCTTGTGAACAATGGGGTCGATGACGAGTGGGTAGCGACCCGGTCTGGCGACGTGGAAAGGATGGTCCCTCTGATCAAAGGTGATCGGAGATTCTGACCAGCTAAGGAAAGAGGGGACAGCCGTTTCAGCGACGCATGCCTCTCTGTAGAGCACCTTGTGCGGGCGCTTGAAGTAGATGGCCTCGGATCCCCCAAAGATCATGAGGCATTCCTCAGGGTTGGGAAATCCATCATCATCCTTGCCTGCCGCGCCTCTTTTCTTGGCCGCTGCCTCCTTGCCCTTTCCTTCCTTCGGCCCATCGACCTGTCGCAGAAAGCACTTAAGGAGTTCACAGTCCTTGTAGAGGTGCTTGATGGGGTAGGCGTGGTTGGTGCATGGGCTCTCCATGAGCTTGTCGAAGTGGTTGGGCTGACCCTGCTAGGGCTGTTTGCCCGCACGATTGGCCGCGGCGACCAAAGCGGAGTTGGCAGGTCAGCGCCGATCCTTCTTGTTCTTTTTGCCCCTTTGCATGGTGGGGCCCTCGTCTTGGTCCTCGCGCTTGGCCTTGCCCTTGTCCCGGCCTCCGCTAAAGACCGCTCCGACCGCCTCCTCACCGGAGGCGTGGTTCGTGGCGATGTCGAGCAGGTCGCGGGTGGTACGAGGCTTCGGACAGCTGAGCTTGTGGATCAAGGACTCACAAGTTGTCCTGGAGAGGAACGCGCTGATGACGTCCACGTCAACCACATCAGAAAGGGAGTTGCATCGTTTTGAGAACCTATGGATATAATCCCATAGGGACTCGTTGGGCTCCTGCTGGCAGCTCTTCAGGTCCTAGGAATTCCTAGGATGGACATACGTCCCCTGGAAATTCCCGATGAAGATCCTCTTGAGATCCGCCCAATTGCGGATGCTGTTAGACGGGAGGAATTCAAGCCACGCTCGAACATGCTCACTCACATAGATGTGGAGGTATTGAATGATGAAGTGGTCATCATCCACTCCTCCAGCTCGGTAGGCGAGCCAAAAGCCTTCGAGCCATATACCGAGATTCATTCCCCTGGTGTATTTGGTGATGTTGGTGAGTGGTCGGAAGCGCTGTGGGAACGGTGCTTTCTGGATGCGATGGCCAAAGGCCCGTGGTCTCGGGCCGTCCGGGCTGGGACTTCGGTCATCTGGTCGGCGACCATGCCTGGGGTGCATGTCCCTGCTCCCCTCAATGGTCCGGCCGGGGGTCGTGCCGCCTGCTCTCACCACCCCTTATTGGACATCATCATCACGCCGGGCTTGACGCTAATCGTTGATGACGCTGCGAGCATCGCAGTTCGGTCTGAGCCATTCGCGCACAGGTGGTCGGTGTGGAGCGGGTGCCAGGTTAGGCCATGGCGCAGCTGCGGCCTTCTGTTCCACGCCCGGCGACTGCAGTGGTGAGTGGATGGAGCGATTCGACTGGTGCGCCCCCATTCCCCCAGTGGGAAAAGAGGCCGCGAGCCGGTGTCACGACGCGGAGCTCTCCGCTTGTTGAACGGCAGCGGTTTCCACCAGCGCCCGGAGGTTCCGGTGGATCA
Organism: Miscanthus lutarioriparius; assembly: GCA_904845875.1. Taxonomy (NCBI): domain Eukaryota; kingdom Viridiplantae; phylum Streptophyta; class Magnoliopsida; order Poales; family Poaceae; genus Miscanthus; species Miscanthus lutarioriparius. The sequence continues at coordinate 91,422,352 of CAJGYO010000014.1, forward strand.
CCTGATCCTAGGGGTCGACAGGCTCAGCAAGGCCGCGTAGAAGCATCGCTGCAGCGACGATGTTCTGGCCAACCCGAGCGAACTGTGGGGGATCGTTTCCTCCATCCAGGATGTTGCGTTGGACCAGACGGGCACGACCCCGGGCACCGCTAACCGGGTTACGCGCGTGTGGCGCAGCGTGCTGTGCCGAGCGTGACGGCGCAGGTGGTGGCTGGCTCTGCCGCCTTTGTCGTAACTCCTCGCCATGCTCCTACGCACGCGCGAGGGCCTCCACAGTCCTGAGGGGTGTGAGTCTGTAGAGACCCCGCTACCACCGGCGGCTGTCCCGGAGCGTCCCCCATAGCGCACTCCCGGGACAGAGGGTGGCTAGGTGCCACGACGTTGCCGATGCTGGAGCCGTCGCTTTCAACCTCGTCATCCACGAGGTCGTGGAAAGAGGTGGGAGCGTAGCCCGCCATCCCCACGAATTCAGATGTGAGGGGGCGGCGTCAGCATCTTTCGGAGCCCCTGCGCGTACACGTCCGCGGGGAACGCGAGGCCATAGGGGAACCGGTCGCATGGCAGTTGTGGTGGGGAAAACGGGGCCCCTCTGGAGAGTCGGCGAAAGATATGAAATAGTGAGTAAAGAACAATATGTACGTTACTCACAGTGGGGTTTGAGCCTAGCGTGGGCTCGGAGCAAAGCGCAGGTGTCTCGTCGTCGAGGTCGTCGGGCGTCCCGGATCCGACGGAGGCTAGGACAAGTGCCTCCTCACGGAGGCGAAGCATGCCGAGCTGGTCGGCGACGAAGTCCAGGCTTCCGAAGAGGAAGGTCTGGAACGGCTCAAAGACGGGAGGAACCCACATCCCAACAAGCGGGAGCGTGGGAAACTCCAGCGAGTCAAAGTGAATTGTATCGCTTGAGCCCGTCATGCCGAGGATGGCGGAAAGGTGGGCCATCCGATGACCAAAAGCGTGAACGCACGGCGTCCTCTCCACGGACGGCGCCAACTGTCGGTGCAAAAAGTGACCAACAAGTAAGTATTTGTAGTTTTGTCGTGCGTTGTGATCGGATGTGGTCTAGCACTCGATGACACATGGTTTATACTGGTTCAGGCAACGTGCCCTACGTCTAGTTCCAGTCGATTGATGACTTTATTTCTGAGCCCAGGTGCTCAAAGTTTGTTGTGGGGTTACAAACGAATGGGAATAAGAAGGGGGGGTGTTAAAGGTCCGGTCGGGCTCTGGACCGAAGGGCCAAGAGTGACGGGAGCTCCTACGTGAGCTAAGTATTGGAACATATGCTCCGTGCAGCTTTAGAGTTCTAGAGCCATGATTCCCGTGAAGCTGTTCGAATGCTCAGAATATCTAAAGATTAGCAGAGAGCGAGTCAGAAAAAATGACCGTCCACTGTTGGGAGAGAGCGCATTCCCTTTTATAGGTGAAGGGGATGGCCTTACAAGTGAGAGAGAGAGTGTGTGCTCGTGTTTTTACTAAGTCTTGTTGCCCACGCTGTCGGATACAAGACGGTCATCGGCGCCCACAATACTGTTTATGTCAGACGCGTGTGGAAGGCTTTACCGTGTTCGGCTGGTATGGCAAATGATGACGCCTACAACACTGTAAGGCAAATGCCAGCGCCCACAACATTGTTCGGGTTCTGACATGCCTGCAAGGTTACAAAGCACCCTTCTGCCAGGGCCTGGCGGTACTGTCCAGCAGGTGTGCAAGGTATGGTCCTCGGTATTGCGGTTGACTTGAGCGCCTTGCCTTATCTGCTCCGTCTGATTCTTGGGTCCTCACCAAGCGGGCATCCCCGATCGATCGTTCCCAGTCGGCTCCGACCGCGCTGGTCGGAGAAGAGCTGTAAGCAAAGGTTCGATGTATTCCCAGTCAGAAAAGCGGGTCGGAGTCGAAAGCGAGTGTTGTTCCCTCCTTGGCCAGGCCTTTCGGTCGGAGACTGGATCGCTCTTCCGGTTTGTCGTTTGGTATATGGGCCGGCCTAGGAGTCACACGTTGTTGTAATGCTGTCTGCTGGATCGAGCTTTTGCTTGAAAGCGGGCCTATCGGGGACCCTGGGTTTATGAACCCGACACAATGTAATAATGTTAATCCCTATATATTGTTGTATCTTATATGCAGTTTCGAAGATGTAATTGCTGCAACACATTCGAAGATCCGGCCATTCTGTGTCTCCACTCATGTAAACTTACTATTTCTTTTATAAATATCCTAATTCCTAGATCTAATTTTATTATGATGAACATTGGCCATGCTGGTCTTGGTGCTGGCTTCTTTGCTGTTTGTGTTGCTTCCCCAGTTGATGTGGTGAGATGTCCTCAGGCGCTCAGTTAACCATTCCTTTTGTTTGTGTTCATTCCCCTTTTTGTGGCAGTGTTGCCAAATCCACTCTCAGTGTTAAACTGAGGACATGCTGCGCATGATAAAACCCACTCTTCTCTTTTGTACCCTTGCCAGTTACCCTATTCAAGAATCATACCAACCAAAGATTCTACTGTAAATGGTGGACCTTATCCAAATTCCCACCAAAGAAAGTCAGCTTAGACTGTCTCTTTATGCCATAGTTTCCGAATTTGAGATCGATCGCTCTTTCCTGTATTTTTTGTGAGGTTCACTATTACAAAGTTACAATTTAACTCTATTTTTCATGTGCGGATTCTAATTCGTGGCCATGGATGCTGGTTGTTCCTCTAGAAGTCATCTGCTTTGTTGTGGTCATATCCCTGGAATATTTCTGTGTGATTGAAAATTTATTAGACTCTGAATTAATGGCTTCAGTCTACCTGCAGAGAAGTATCTAGCTTCCTCAATGTGGTCATATCCCTGGAATATTTATGTGTGATTGAAAATTTATTAGACTCTAAATTAATGGCTTCAATCTCTACCTGTAGAGAAGTATCTAGCTTCCTCAAGTGTCAGTGTAACTGAGACTGATAAAAAGTTGCCTTCTTGCAGGTTATGTCGAGAATGATGGGTGACTCAGCCTACAAAAAGCACTCTTGATTGTTTTGTGAAGATGCTTAAGAATGATGTATGTTTCAGTTCCACACTGCTACTCATGTTATGATTCTCGGTTCAAGTTTAGACGAGCAGAAAATATACAGACATGACCTTCCACTGAACAAATCTAATAGTTGCAGTAAGAATATAAGGTGTAATCCCCTAAAAAATCATATAGCGTGTAATGCGTTCATCACCAGTAGCCTCTCTTTGAGTTTATTTGACCTGATAATAGTATTCACTGTATCATGTGAACCTACACATCTTAAAACCTGTATTTGGGAAAATTGGAATGGTCTTATTTTATTAGTAATTCCTAACGAAAGTAGATGCAGGTTTATGCAGAACTTTTTGTGAGAGGAAGGTTCTTGGGTGTACTGATTTGGTGGAGTACCTGCTTTTCATCTTGCTGGGTGCCTTCTGATGTTGGTGTGCTCTGATGTTCGGTCTTGCTTTTCCTTTGGTCTTCATCGGCTTTTCTTTGTCGTCTACGCCGCTGCCGCCGCCGTCATTTAGAGGTTGCTGCGACTGTGTTGTGTTGCTGAACATGTGCTGTGATTCGGATGGATGTTTGCTGTCATCTGTGATGTCTCTGTGCCGTATCTGTGTGCTGTAGCTATGCCGTATCTGTAGCTGTGTCGTATTTTTTTTAATTCATTGATGTGGCATATTTTCCTTATCTAAAAGTGGAAGATAACAAACATCAAAATCTTCCGGAAGTTGTCATGGCATGTATATGTGGTGTATTTTTGTTTTTTTTGTTTGTGATGTGACATGTTACATGGCAAGTTTTGATTGGCTAAAAAAGTGGAAGATAACAAACAAAAAAAATCTTTCAGGAGATGTGTAGTCAATCCCCAAAAGTGAATCCGGATTTTCTAAGTGAGAACCTGAGAAACCACGTAAATTTCCTCTCTACCCAAACTATCAATCTGCAGCGTGATCGCTGGGCTGGCTGGCTGGGGTTGGGCTGGCCAGCCCCCTCACAAAAACACTGATTATCTGAACCAGCCAGTAGTACTTCTCTCTCACATAAACGAACCAGCAACGATATGAATCAACCAACCGAACAGACCGCTGGTTGATGCAAGCGGCCGAGCCGCGACTCCTCGGCCCACGGCATCAGCTTCCTGGGCCTCTGCACTGCATGGCCTCGCTCCTGCAGTAATCTAAAATGCATGTGCATCAAATAGAGCGCAAACATTTCTCAAAAAAAAAAAAAAAAAATAGAGCGCAAACTCGTCAATTTTTATTAATTAAAACCTAATGCCATCAGGAATCAACCTGGAAGCAGGCATATAGAAACCTGCTATATAATCTAGGTTTCTTAACCATATAAGAGCCTTGGAAGAATCATGAATCACGATTTTTTCTCAAAGGTAACTAGTATGAAAATAGTGAAAAAGTTAGCATAGCTGCAAATTTTCATTTAAACATCTATTATATTGGGTTAATAACTTTCATACACCTCATTTGCATTATTTATGATCCGTAGCATACAAGCCATCAGTCAGTGTATTTATTGTTGATTTTATTGTAATCTTTTTCTCTTTTTTGAAAAATAATATCAAATGTCTTCTTTTAGGTTAGTGCTCTCAATAGAGTATGCTAATGCTAGGGGGAAAATTGCAGCACATACGTGTGAAGTGAAATGATATAAAATTCTGAAGTCAGACTCTGCATGAGATCGGCTGCCTTTTTTCTATGGTTGTTGCTGCAGGCCGCTGCATATATACATGCCACAGTCTGGTTCACCGTGTTGCATTATCTTCTTTGGAATCTACGGGGTTAACAAAGGTGGTGTTAAGATCCTGTTATAAAGTTTTAGGGTGTCACGTCAAATGTTACGTGGAGTGGTTCATATACTAATAAAAAAATAAATTACAGAATCCGACAGTAAACCGTGAGACGAAATTTATTAAGGCTAATTAATCCGCCATTAGCACATGTGTTACTGTAGCACTTTATTGTCAAATCATGGATTAATTAGGCTTAAAAGATTCGTCTCACAAAATAGTCACAATCTGTATAATTAGTTATTTTTTTAATCTATATTTAATACTTCATGTATGTGATAAGGTGACAAGACAAATTTGCACGGTGTCAGGGGGCCGTGGCCCCTGCTGGCCACCCCCTGGTTCCGCCAGTACCGGAAGTAGCAACCAGACCCAGCAGTAGCTGTACAGCACACCACCAAAGACAGCCATAGGCGGATCCAGTGGGTTGCACAGGTATGGCACGGCATACTCTAGGCCCAGCCCAACAAGGATACATGTATTGTGTAAAAAAAATCATTTGCTTCAGCCGCACCGCACCGCTCAGTCGCTCGACGCTCCCAACCGCGACTTGCGCGAGTGCCGCCAGGACTCCTGCCGCTGCTGGCTGCTGGCTTGCCCCTCGTGGCTTCGCCCCTCCCGCCGGCGGCGCGACGTCGAGTGGCCGGTGCCCTACGTCTCCGCCCCGGCACCCTGCGTCTCCGGCTCTCCACCCGTCTCTCGTCTCATGCTGGCGGCCCTGCCCCAAAAACCCGCCTCCGGCCCGCCAGCCAACCGCCGCCGCCCGCCTTCTTTGCGGACTTGTGTAGCCCTCAGCTGGTGAGAAATCGATCCCCTCTGCTCTCCCCCTTTGGCCCTTTGTTCCTTTAGTTTTCTCCAAAATCCCTAACCCTAACTTCACTGTTATCTAATTAACTAATTTGGTTGTAGACTTGTAGGATTTGTGAACTATGAAGAGGGATGGAGACATTGTCTTTGTTCCGAAGCATCTTGCAAAGAAACATGCTTCACTTTCATCTCCTGTGGTGGAAGTGGAAGAGCAGAATCAAGAGCAAGAGCAAGTGGAAGAGAGAGTAATTGAAGAAGTTGTTGGTCCTGCTCCTACACCACCTACTCCATCTTTAGAACCAATTGAAGATGTGTTGCCACCTCCACCACCACCACTGCCACCGTCACCGCCACCGCATCGCCACCGCCACCATTGGGTTTTGATGTCAATCACCTTCCACAAGATCCAGGTGAAAGGTTGCCTATTGCAAGTTATCATGCTAATGATCAAGATGCAGATTAGAAGAGCATATATTGTTAGAGGGCATTCCAACCTTATGCACATGAGTTTCCAAAAAGAAAAATTGGAGATAGAGATCGTAATTTCACATGTATGTGGTTTGCCAAATATGATTGGGTAGAATATAGCATCAAGAAGGATTCTGTGTTTTGCTTTTTCTGCTACTTGTTCAAACACAAGAAATACAAGGGCAAGGGGTCTGATAAATTCATTGTTGATGGTTGGAGAAATTGGCATGTAGGAGACAAGGCACTTTTGAAACATTGTCGCTCTCAAGCACACAATGAGGCTCATGAAAAGTACATTGCCTATCTAACTCCTAGTGCAGCTATAGATCAGAAAATTGAGAAGTGGAGTGATGAGGAAATAAGGCTTTATAAAATGAGATTGACTTATTCACTAAAATGTATCAAGTTTCTTTTGCGTCAAGGGTTGGCATTCCGTGGACATGATGAAAGTGAAAAGTCTAGCAACAGAGGGAACTTCATAGAATTGTTGAAATTTCTTGCAGCAAATAGTGAGGAAGTGAACAAGTTTGTGCTGAACAATGCTCTAGGTAATTGCTCATTGACTAGCCCAATGATCCAGAAGCAAATTATTTCATGTTTTGCTATAGAGACTAGAAAGAAAATAATTGAAGAGATTGGTGAAGATCGCTTTGCTATCTTAGCTGATGAGTCAAGTGACCTATCACATAAAGAACAACTAACCCTTTGCTTGCGTTTTGTTGATAAATTAGGAAGGCCACGGGAGCACTTTGTTGGAGTAGTTCATGTAGATGATACTACCTCTTTATCACTTAAGGAAGCAATTGAGTCTTTACTTGTTAGTCATGGCTTGACTTTAACTAGCATCCGTGGTCAGGGATATGATGGGGCTAGCAATATGAAAGGGGATATTAAGGGTGTCGGGGACCTAATACCGGGGTACCCTAGAAGGTGGAACCAATAACCACCGAACGTTAAAAACTTCTGGACGCATAAGAGTGTTGCTTCACCCCTCACGGGAATGACAGGAGCTTGGTTCCACCTCGCTCGACGCCTTTGGGGTGGGCTCGGTCTCGCCCGAGGGCCGAGGATTAGTCTCCGTCTCGCCCGACGCCTTTTGGACGGGCTCGATCTCGTCCGAAGGCCGAGGGATAAAACCCCGACTCGCCTGACGCCTTTGATGTGGCTCTGCCTCGCCCGAGGGCACAGGGCTAGTCTCCGTCTCGCCCGACGCCTTTAGGGCGGGCTCGGTCTCGCCCGAGGGCTGAGGGATAGATTCCGCCTTGCCTGATCCCGGAGGAGCAGGGTCGGTCTCGCCCAGGAGATAGGGATTGGTCTCCGCTTCGCCCGACGGCAAGGAACAAGCCTCACTCTGCTCCATATCTAAAGATTGGATTCATCTTACCTGACCACTTCTCCTGTTCCCTCAAGATGATAGAGACAGGGCAGACAAGATGTTCAGTCAACCGTGGCTCCAAGAACCATACCACACCTGGCGGAAAAATCTTGCCAGGGGATGACGGACGGGCAGGCGCTTAGGGCCCTTCCAGCGCAGCAGAGCCCGAAAGGTGTTACAGGTGCGAGCTCTCCACCCTGTAGAGTTGTAGGCGCTGCCTTCAACTCTAGGACACGGAACCCGACGAAGATATACGACAACCGCTACGCTCTAGAAAAGGATTTGCTATCTCCACGAACGACGGATATTCCGTCACCACGCTATGGACCCAAGGGAGCGGCGCCGCTTCCCAACCCTCGTGTCTACCAAGACAGAAGACCTTAGCCACGGCGCTACTCCAGACCACGACCCCAAGTCCCTCCGACAAAGACTCATAGGAACCGGAAAGGCGTGCGGAGCAAAAGGGGGAGGCTCAAAAGTCAAAACCATCAGATCATGGTCCATACCTGCAGCAGGTAGCATTCTCAGAACCAACCCGACATTCTACTGAGACATCGATAGTATTGTAGGCGCTTATCTTCCTTCGCACTCATCGAAATGAAGAACCAGCCGGGTAGATGTGAGCCACAAGACTAAGTAGAGTACGCATCCTAAAGCCCTCACCCTTGTAAAGCCAAATTTCTTCATCTATAAAAGGGGATGCGCTTCCTCCATAAAGGAGAGAGGAAAAGACCGAACAAAAACGACACACAGATACACACACAGGTCAAGTGGTGTCGAACCTCTTGACGTCCCTTCAACCCTTCCATCGAGACTTGGGACCACCCCCTCTCGATCGTTTGTACCCTTACTACAAAACCGTTCACGGTGCTAATAACACGAGCGACAACAAAAACCGGACGTAGGGACTTTCGGCCCGAACCAAAGATAAATCTTGTGTCCTTTAGCGCACCATCCGAGCCTAACGCGCATTATTATAAATTTACTTGTCGGTGCTTGTACGAAACACCGGCGGTTAGGCGCTGCCAGTAGGGGAGCTTATGCTGCGTTCCAAATCAGGCCTCGGATGGCCACCCACGCAATCACCTAGGTCCCGGCGCACACGCATGCGTTTGGCGACCTAGATTTCATCATCACACTAGAAGGAGAGTTGGCCGACTCACTCGCCGCCCCCATCTCTCCTTCCATCAACCTCACCGTCTTAGGCTTGAGGGCCCGCCGGGCAACTCCACGGAGTCCGGTCACCAAGGGAGGTCTCGCACAACGTCACCCTATGTCCAGAAGGTCCCGTACGGAGCGCCCCGACAGCGTTTCCATTCGGTCTCCGCAACGCTGCGGCGACCGCTAGCCACCTTCTGGCGCTACGGATGGTTCAGTCACCCACGAACATCGAGTTTGTGGGGGCGATTGAACTTGATATGAAGACCCTTTACGGGCTCCTCAACGAGGAGCCAGGATCGTTCTCTAGCTCGGATTCTAGTAGGGGGAGCCACCACCCTTCCCGGGAGTGCTTCATGACGTAGACCCCCGAAGGTCACGTCGAAAGCGCCTCTAGGGAAGAGGTCACCCCTACAAACAACCCTGACAACAGATCCGGGGAAGAGATGACAGCCCCATCTCGCCAAAGGATGGAGCAGCTGAGGGCCCGTCAGCAAGAGATCGGTGAGGCCGGGCAAGGGCTCGCCCGGGAATACGCGGACATCAATTGCGAGATTGAACGCCGCAAAGACGGGGGGGGGGCGCCACTGCCCGCACCGTACATCAGAGGATCCTCACCGACGATGGGGTCCTTCCTCACTTTGCCCGAGCCAGCCAGAACATCGCTGCAGCAACCGCCTTGCTGCATGGCCTTCCGGAGGCCACGACGTCCGAGGATCGCCGCGCTCACCGGGAGATTCGCACGTTGCTCGAGCGAGCAGCGGCGTAGCAGGCGGAAAGTTCGTTGTCTCGACGACGCGAACCCGACACCAGCCAGCGCGCACCCTCGGTGCGTCCCACCAAGGACGCATCCGTACACCAAACACCGCCAGCCGGCGAGCAACCCTCCGTCGTCCTAGTACATCAACGCCTCGGCCATGGCAGCGCGACAAGACGCAATCATTGGACGCCGGAGACGCGTGCCTGGCGACAATGGAGAAGCGAAGACGCGCGCGGCTATCATCCCCGACGTGGTGGCGCTTACGATAGCAACGAGGACCGAAGCTTAGAGCCACGCTCCGAGCCCTCGAACCTTCGCCCGACACATCCTCAACGCTGCGTTCCCCCTAAGGTATCGACCGCCTACCAACATCCCTAAATATTCTGGCGAAACAAATCCCGGGCTTTGGCTCGAAGACTATCGGCTTGCATGTTAGGCTGGTGGTGCGAGTAATGACAACTTCATTATTCGCAATCTCCCGCTGTTCTTGGCCGATTCGGTGCGAGCATGGCTGGAGCACCTACCATCCAATACTATTTAGAGTTGGGCGGATCTGACGAAGATCTTCGTGGGTAACTTCCAGGGCACGTACAAACGCCCTGGAAACCCATGGGACCTCAAAAACTGCCGCCAGAAGGCCAATGAAACCCTTCGTGGGTACATTCGGTGCTTCTCTCGACAGTGCAATGAGCTCCCGAACGTCGCCGACGCCGACGTGATAGGAGCCTTTCTATCCGGGACGACCTGCGAATCCCTGGTCCACAAGCTGGGACGCAGGGGCCCGCGGACTACCAAGGAACTCCTGGACATCGCCACCAGTCACGCCTCTGGAGAGGAAGCGGTTGGAGCCATCTTCGACCGCACCGACGGCAGGGCGAGGCGGGACGAGGCCGCCGACGAAGGCACCTCCGACCGTCCCGCCAAGAGAAAAAATAAGAAGCAACGATGCGACAACCCACTCGTGTCCGCAGCCGACCGCAAAGGTGGCCGGAAGCCTGTGGAAGGCACTCCGAACCACTTCGAGAAAATGCTCGAGGGGACATGCCCAAACCACGCCTTCCCGGCCAAGCATCTATACAAGGAGTGAGGCCTCATGCGCAAATACTTGGCCGGGGGACTTAACAAAGGGGAGCAGGGGAAGGAACCTGTTCCCGCCATAGAGGACACAGAGGAGAAAGACGACGCCTTCCCAACGCCGACCGGCGCCCTTATGATCTTCGGAGGATCAACGGCATATGACTCCAGGCGCCGCCAGAAGGTCGCCCGTCGCGAGGTCTATATCGCCGGATCGGCCACGCCAGCCTTCCTCCGGTGGTCGGAATCCGCCATCACCTTCGACCGGACCGACCATCCGGATGCCGTCCCACACCTGGAAAGGTACCCGCTTGTCGTCGATCCGATCGTCGGTCCAAAGTGGCTCACCAAAGTACTGATGGATGGGGGCAGCGGCCTCAACATCATGTACGCCAAAACGCTCGACGAAATGGGCGTCGACCGAACAAACCTCCGTCCCATCCGAGCACCATTCCATGGCGTCGTGCCTGGTAGGCAAGCCGTACCACTGGGGCAGATCGACCTGTCCGTCACTTTTGGGGATTGGTCCAATTACCGGACTGAGATCCTCACCTTTGATGTAGTGGGGTTCCCGGGGACTTTCCACGCCATCTTGGGGCGACCATGTTACGCGAAGTTCATGGCCGTTCCTAATTATACGTACCTGAAGCTAAAAATGCCGGGCCCCCGCGGGGTCATCACCATCGGCACCTCTTTCCAGCGCGCTTACGAATGCGAGGTCGAATGCTGCGGACACGCATCCGCAGTCATCGCCTCCGAAGAGCTCGCCACCCTCAGGGAGAAGGTCGTCGAAGAGGCACCCGACGCAAAGAAATCAACTGGGTCGTTCGAATCAGCAGAAGGCTCCAGGGAGGTCCTCTTGGATCCCAGCAGCTCCGAGGGCAAAAAAGTCCGTATCGGGAACGTGCTCTCCTCCAAGTAGGAAAGTGCGCTCGTCGACTTCCTCCGCACCAACAAAGACATCTTTGCGTGGAAACCCTCGGATATGCCGGGCATCCCGAGGGAGGACGCCGAGCATACTCTCCAAATCCTCCCGGGCTCCAAGCCAGTGAAACAACGCCTACGCCGCTTCGACGAGGAGAAACACAGGGCCATTGGCGAGGAGATAGCCAAACTACTGGCCGCAGGATTCATTAAGGAAGTATACCACCCAGAGTGGTTAGCAAATCCTGTTCTTGTCCGAAAAAGAGCGGGAAATGGAGAATGTGTGTCGATTATACCGGCCTCAACAAAGCGTGTCCAAAGGATCCGTTTCCTTTGCCACGAATAGACCAAATAGTCGATTCCACCTCGGGGTGTGAAACCCTCTGCTTCCTTGACGCATACTCCGGCTACCATCAAATCGCGATGAAAGAATCCGACCAGCTCGCGACATCTTTTATCACGCCCTTCGGATCGTTTTGCTACATTTCAATGCCATTCGGTCTGAAGAATGCAGGGGCAACGTACCAGCGATGTATGCTTAATTGCTTCGGAGACCTCATCGGGCGAACCGTTGAGGCATATGTCGACGACATCATAGTCAAATTCAAGCGAGCTGACCACCTTGTCTCCGACCTTGAACGAACCTTTGCGAAACTCCAGGCAAACGGCATCAAACTCAATCCCGAAAAATGTGTTTTCGGGGTCCTGAGGGGCATGCTGCTCGGCTTTATCGTCTCTGAGCGTGGCATCGAAGCCAACCCAGAGAAAATATCGGCCATCACAAGGATGGGCCCGATTCAAAACATAAAGGGGGTTCAGTGGATCACAGGGTGCCTTGCCGCTCTCAGCCGATTTATTTCACGCCTCGGCGAACGAGGACTCCCCCTTTATCGACTCCTGAAGAAATCTGACCACTTCGAGTGGACAGCCGAGGCTCAGAAAGCACTTACATGGTTAAATATTTTTTGACTAAACCTCCGATCCTAGTTCCTCCGTGCGATCAAGAATCCGTCCTGCTCTATATATCGGCCACCACCCAGGTGGTCAGCTCTGCCTTAATAGTAGAGCAAGAGGAAGAGGGGCATGCCTTCAAGGTGCAGCGCCCTGTATATTTCATCAGCGAGGTGTTATCCGACTCCAAAACCCGCTACTCCCAGATCCAGAAACTCCTCTACACCGTCCTCATCACCAAAAGGAAGCTACGCCACTACTTCGAGTCGCACCCCGTGACAGTGGTGATGTCGTTCCCCCTCGGCGAGGTCGTTCGTAGCCACGACGCTCTGGGAAGAACCGCAAAGTGGGCACTTGAGCTGATGGATCGGGGCATTTCTTATGTCCCCGAACGGCGATCAAATCTCGTGCACTAGCTGACTTCATCAGCGAGTGGACCGAGGTCCAGATGCCACCGCAGCCATCGATCAAGAGTAATCGGATAATGTACTTGACGGACGGATCGATGAAGAAGGGCGCCGGGAGCAGACTAGTCTTTATATCCCCCTCGGGGTCCACATGAGGTACATGGTTCACTTTCATTTCCCTCATCAAACAATACCGCAGAATCTGAAGCACTCATCAACGGCCTCACGAATCGCCATCGAGCTAGGCATCCGACGCCTCGACGTCGGGCGACTTTTAGCCGGGTCGTCAACCAGGTCATGAAAGAGTCATGCTGCCATGACACCAAGATGGAGGCGTACTGTCAAGAGGTCCGATGTTTGGAGGACAAATTCGACGGCCTCAAACTCAATCACATCCCCAGGCGCCTCAACGAAGCGGCCGACACGCTCGCAAAAGCAGCATCCACCCGAGAGCCAGTCCCAACAGGCGTCTTTGCCAGTGATCAACACAAACCCTCGGTACGCTATGCGGGGTCGGAACAAGCCGACGATGGCCCTTCTAGTCCGACCCCCGGGGCCGATCCGCCAACTGCTCCACCCGACCCCGAGGTCATGGAGCTTAAAGAGGACCCAGCAGTGGAGTCCGATCCTCCCGATGACTGGAGAACACCTTACCTCGACTATCTCCTCCACAACGTACTACCGACCGACAAGACGGAAGCCCGACGGCTCGCACGATGTGCCAAGTCCTTCGTTCTTGTAGAGGGCGAACTCTACAAACGAAGTCACATCGGAATTCTGCAACTCTGTATCCCTGATGAATAGGGAAAACTCCTGTTGGGCGACATCCACGGTGGAGTATGCGGTCATCATGCCGCACCAAGAACCTTGGTTGGAAACGCATTCCGACAAGGTTTCTATTGGCCCACCGCAGTAGTCGATGCCGAGCAAATTGTACGCACCCTGCGAAGGGTGCCAGTACTATGCTCGGCAAACACACCTCCCGGCCTAGGCTCTCCAGATGATCCCCATCACGTGGCCCTTCGCGGTCTGGGGGCTCGACCTGGTTGGGCCACTCAAAAAAGCGCCCGGGGGCTTTACCCACTTGCTTGTCACCATAGACAAGTTTACAAAATGGATTGAAGCTCGACCAATATCCATGATCAAATCCAAGCAAGCCGTGCTGTTCTTCCTCGACATCGTCCATCGCTTTGGAGTACCGAACTCCATCATTACGGACAACGGCACGCAGTTCACCGGTAGGAAATTCGTTCGATTTTGTGATGAACAACACATCCGGATCGACTGGGCAGCCGTCGCACACCCCCGAACGAATGGGCAGGTCGAGCGCGCAAACGGCATGCTTCTTCAAGGCCTCAAACCCAGAATTTTCAAACGATTGAACAAATTCGGCGCACGCTGGCTAGCTGAGCTCCCAGCCGTGCTCTAGAGCCTAAGGACAACTCCTAGCCGGGCCACCGGCTACACACCTTTCTTCATGGTCTATGGTTCCGAGGCTATTCTCCCAACGGACCTCGACTACGAAGCACCAAGAATCAGAGCATACGACGAAAAGGGGGCCGAAGCATCTCACCAAGACGCCATGGATCAGCTAGATGAAGCCCGCGACATCGCCCTCCTCCGTTCGGCTAAGTACCAGCAGGCGCTGCGATGGTACCACAGCCGACGGGTGCGGGGTCGAGCCTTCAACGTCGGAGACCTCGTCCTCCGTCTTGTGCAGAGCAACAAGGACCGCCACAAACTCTCCCCGCCCTGGGAAGGGCCCTACGTTGTCGCGGAAGTACTTCGCCCAGGCGCCTACTGGTTGAAAACCATCAACGGCGAGATCTTCACCAACGCCTAGAACATCGAGCAGCTATGTCGTTTCTATCCTTAAAATAAGCTTACACTTTTCCTTATCAGATTTTGTCATAACAAAACCCCGACCCTTAGTGACTTCCGACCCCTGCAAGTGGCGAGGGGTCAGACCTCACTTGAGGGCTGGCATGTGATCATAACATGTGACATTACTTACAAACATTCTCTAAGTTTTCCATTCACCTCATAAACAAGTCCCAAGGGCTAAGATTTTGGGAACCGATTCTGAATACAACTGGTAGGACTACGAGACACCCACGCCCCAGCAGTTGCAACCTCTTTGCTCACCAGTTCAATCAGAATTAGTTCACCCACGTTCCTAGCTTCTTATGACTTAAACCATGAGAAGGATCGAAAAGCGCTAAAATTATTCCTACAGAAGGGAGAAAGATAAAAAATTGCTTGCCATAGGCAAAGGATGTAATTTTGTTCATTTTTTGCACGAACTCATCACTTACAAAGTGATTTCATTACAAAAAGGAACAATATACTTATAAATTCAGAGGACTGTTTACTCGGGGGCTTCCCCACAAGGTTATTTCATTACAGTCTCTGCTCAGCTCTACTACAAATGCCACTGCGGTCGCCGCGCCACGCTCTCCATCGGCGACGCCCGGGGCGTATACACGGGCCAGCTCGTCTACTGCGGTCGCCGTGCCACGCTCTTCATCGGCGACATCCCGATATCCCACCGCTTCGCTGGATCCTCAAAGGCGCCACCATCTACGACGCCTTCGCCGGAGCGTCCGAGGACTACACCATCGTCGTCAGCCGCAACCTCGACAGCGACGCCACCACCATGGCGTCTGGGGACTATGCCATCATCCCCAGCCATAACCCTGACAACGGCGTATGAGCAGGAAACGCCTCCCGCCAAAGGAGGAGCACAGCAGACGACGGCGCAGTCAACGACGTACGACGCCCACCGGCGCCTCTTCTCCTTCGACAACAAATGACTCCTCGGCAAGGGCAAAGACGCACCATCTCATCTACGTTGGATAACCTCTGGCTCGACATCACACACCAGACTCGCGAGCAAATTTGTGAGTTTTCTCTCTCTCTAGCATTACTCTTCCTCACTCAGGAAGTGCCGCGACGCACGGACACGTTCGGCGGAAAGGAAGAAGAAGGAGAGATAGCGGCTCGGAGGCAGAAGACGAGGTGGGATGAGAACTCCTCGCCCCCTCCCTATTTAAAGAGGAGATGCGGTAGCTAAGGAAAGGCGAAAGGTTGGACGAAAAACCCTCTCCCTTCCCCTCTTTAAATACGGAATCAATGCTGATTGATATCTGAGGGGACGCGCTGGAACTAACGGGACGTACCCCGGTCGACGAGGCGTCCCTCTTTGGTCAAACTAAACACTGCCTGGGTCTGGCCCGCTACTGACCCGCTCCGGACGCGGCGATTAAGGCGCCCACATAGGCAGACAACTTTTCGCCTCCCCATGCAGGACCACGGACGACCCGACGACAGGACCTTTCGGATCTCCTGGGCCGGCCGTTCGGCCCAGAAGACACGACGAACGAACGTCCAAAGAAAGGTTATTCCAACCTCGTCACAAACGTCAGGGCCCGAACCCATCTGGTAGGAGCTTTTCCGCCACTCACGCCACCAAGGTAACGTTACCGACCCCGCCTTCGTTTCGATTATATTATACGTAGGCAAAACATCCCAACGATTCATGTCGCACCACGAAACGGCTGTCGCCTCATTCGATATAGGCGACCATAGGCCGAGGTTCGAAGGTCGGCCCGCCGAAGAACTCGAGGCCGCCTCACGCCAAAACGAGCTGGGAGAGATAACCGAGATAAGCCCCAAAGAGCCGGCTCGACCCGCTTTCGAAGCGAACAGGGACGTCTCGACCTTCTCTCGTTCGATTCTAACCCCGAGCCAAACCTACAGAATCTCCATCAAGGAGAGGCCATCGGGCCCCCTAAGCTTATCGAACAACTCAGGCATCTGCCGGGAGGCGGGTTAAGAAGTTGTGGAGTGCCACCAGAGGGCTCTGCCGACCCCATCAGCAAATGATGGACCCAGATTCCACACGAACGTGCTGCTATTAGTGAGCTCGTTGAGCGCGACACTCGAGCCGTCGAGGCAAGTGTCGTTCACTCAAATTTCCTCCGATTGCAGCAAACCGAGGATGGGGTGACACGCAAATAACAACGGCCGACCCCTATTAGACCCTAACAAGGCTCGGGGGGCTTGAGCCAAACAATACAAGGACATAGGTTCAAGGCCCCACCTTGCCGAGCCCATAGAGTCCCCAGGCTGGGGATTTCATTGGAAGACAGTATGGAATATTGCGATGACATCCATGGACTTCACAACCCTATCACCAATACCACAGCCCCGATCTCCAAGAAACCCCCGACCCCAAAGAAGTGCGGGGGGGGGGACCTTACTCGGGGGTTAAGTTAAGGTACAGCTACCTCCTTTCTTTCTTGAACAATCTCCTCGCATTATAACCAACCGGTATAATTCAGGGAACAGATTGGTAAGATCGTAAAAATCAAACAAAATGAAATTACGACGCAAAATCACGAAAAGCGTCCGGACTCGAAAAATAATCGACACTTGTCCACATATTACATATAAGTTATTCTCAAAATTGTTCGACTAATTACTCCCATGGAGGAGAACCATCTCTTCAGATTGTCTCGCTGTGTTTTTTGCAAGGGGAGCAACCATCTTCTCCATTTCCTCCAAATTCTTCATCCTCGTAGGTGGACAGAAGCCTTCGCTCATCACCTTCAGTTGATTTCCTTCTCATAATGAGCGTGGCGACGGTGAAGGCCTGGGTAATCCCGGCGTGAAAGGCGCTCCTCAAGCCGCCCCCCCTGAGCCGTGATACTCGCGACACGAGCCGCGAGCAGCTGGTCTCCACCGCTCCGTCACATTCGAGGGATTAAGGACCACCCCACCGCAGCCTCAGAAAGATCGTGCTCGTCCGCTCTCAACTGAAGGGCCCTTCGTGCATAAGCGCCCTCTTTTTCGGCTTGATGGAGGCGTTTTCAAGACTCAACCTTCGGTTCATCAAGTCACCAAGCTCCGCCCGGAGAGAGCGAGACCACCTCGACGTCCTCGTCCACCTTCTGCTGGAGGGTCGTGGCCCTACTCTCGGCCTCCCGCCGGAGTTCCCGCTCCATCTCCAGCTCCATCAGGACTCCTGCTGGCCTTCTTATTAGCCGCGCATTCCTCTCAGCAGCAGCTCGCCTCGCTCTTTTCGAGTCCTGCAATCTCCTCTCCATCCAGCTTAGACCTCGGCCGACAGTCCTCGAACATCCTGTGGGCCTCCTCCCGTCTGGACACGCTTTGGGCCTCCGCCTCTGGGCGTGTAGTAAGTCAAGGCGTCCATGTTCCGCCGCAAATGGCCTCCCTCGGAGGCGATCCCACTCATATTTCGCGCGCGGAGGAATTGGGATTTATTCTCAGCTCTGAGCAACAAGAACCTAAAGAGGAAGAAGACTGTATCGTAAATGCGAAAACACAAAACATACGAAGAAAGAAGAAAGTCTAGAAAATACCGAGTGGCGGGGATAACGATCTCACGGAGGGCTCCTCCGCCTGGTCCAGGCGCTTCAAAGATGGTCGAGATCCCGATGTCAAGACCTCCCGCTCCATGCTCTCGGAATGATCATCGAGCGAGAAAAGAGCCGACGCCGGGTCTGAAGCGGCCATCCACTTGGAGTGGCGGCTCCCAGCAGGGAGCGGCTTCCTCCAGATAAAGGGGCCGGTGGCGGCTCCCTCCCGATCTGTCTTGACACCACCGCCAGACTCGAGGACCCTTCCATACTGGACCTCCTCCGTCTGGCAACTTGAGCGCCACGGGTGGATCCACACAGGCCTCGGTGGTGGCGCTGGATTGCACCTCGCCCTCGGGCGCCACCACGACCAAGCGCCCGGCTGATCCTCGGCTTGGCGCGGTCATGACCACCTCCACCGGCGATGTGCGCCCCTCGGCCGACAGTTCCACGTCCGCCACGGAGGAGGCCGCTCGCTCAGTAACCTTCGCGGGCGTGGGAGCCACCATGGGCGTCATCGGGTCGGCCAACGTGGCCCCGACGTCGCACCACTCCCGCCTCAAACGGGGTGACTCCAAGCGACGCCGTCTGTCCCGCTTGAAGGGCGAGACTCTTCTTGGGCGCCAGCCCTAGGGGGTGACCCGTCCGCAAGAACCTGCACAAAGGTAATAACCATTAAGTCAAAATAAAAATGGAAAAAGGATGAAAATAGAGGAATCAACAGCTTACGTTGACGTCCTTGGCCGGTGGAAGCGTTTTGGGGACGGATCCCCAGATCCCTGCCCTGACTCATCTGGGCGGGACCGTTTCATGCCTGCCCCCTGCTCCGGGGCAGGGGGGTTCATCTCATCGGGCGCGGCACCGGAGTCGCTCCCCTCCATCGTCTCGTCGGGCGCGGCACCGGAGCCGTCCCCCTCCATTGTCTCACGGGGTGCAGCACCGGAGCTGCTCCCCTCCATCGTCGCCTTGGGAATGGCGGCGGTAGGTCCGCCCTCCCCCATCCACCGATCATCGGCCGGCACACCGTGCGAAGCGGCGGACTCGCCGGCCTCCACTGACCTCATCGATCTACTTCCCTCCGCGTGGAAAGGGAAGGGCCCCTGCACTAATGGGTGGCCACTCGTCAGCATGTCCTCGCCCTCCAGACGCCTAATCCACGCCGACGGCCTCATCGTCGTCGCCATCATCGCTATCATCGCTGCCGCCCTCATCGCCGCTTTCGCGTCCTCTCCCAGATCCCGTGCCTCCTGCTTCAGTCGTTTCGCCTTCTTCATCTCTTCCCTTGCTTTCTTGTCCCGCTCGGCCGTGAGTCGATTCACCGCCGCCACGACCTTGTCCTTCAAGAAGGAACTGGTTGTCCTTAAAGACCAAAGCACCCTCGGCCGGTCCCAACGCCATAAAGCAAGTGTTAAAAAATGGAGATCCGGGGAAAAAGAAAAGAGCACGGAGAGGAGAGCTTACGAATTCAAAGAATCCGAGCTCCGGCCGCATTGGGGGGTGTCCGCACCGGATACACAATGTCGAGACCCGCACTGCAGAATCCTTTCGTCGGCTCCGTCGCCTCCTTGATGCGCTGCGCCACTTCCGAGTAAGGGAGCGCCTCATCAACAAGCACCGTCCCCTTGAGCGATATCCCGGGCATCATCCGATGCAGGGGAAGCACATGCGCCATCAGAGGCGCCACCCTCCTAGCGTGGTAGGCACCGATAATCCTGCCCCTTTACACCCCGACCCTTCGTGGCTTGAGGGCAAAAAGAAGGTTGGAGATGTGTTTCTTGTCTTTGGACCGACGCCCAAATTTCACGACTCGGAACGTCCACAATAAGACGTCCAAAGATACTTCGGTAGGGTGGCACTCGCGATCATCCCTAACGTAAAACCACCGCGAAAAGCCATCCCTTGTTGGATGTCGCCAGACGCATGTATGGGTAACCCTTCGACCGGGTATGGCGCAGATGAATGCTGGCACACCCCATCGGCGCGTTCACATCTTTCCCCCCAATCTTCCTCTTTGACAGACTAATGTTAAAGAAATACCGCCACAGATCAAAATGGGGATCGATCCCCAGGAAACCCTCGCACAGGGCAACAAACGCTGCCATGTGCTGAATCCCATTGGGAGTTAGATGCTATAGCTCTACCTCATAGTAATCCAACAGCCCCCGAAGGAATCTATGCGCGGGTACCCCGAATCCTCGCCATGGAAGATGGCAAAGAGACGACATACCCTTCAGCGGCACCGGCTCACCCTCGTCGCCAGTAGCAACCACTCTGGATGGCGGACAAGGGGCGGAGAAGGCCACGGCGACGAGGCCCTCCAGACGCCGGAGGTGATGTTGATCTGCCCCACAACTCCATTAAAGCAAGAGGGGGAAGGCAGCGCGAGCTTGACGGCGGCCGAACACGAAACGCAGCCGGGTCGGCGGTGGCGATCTGCGGGCGCGCGAGAGGCTGGGACGATTATGCGGATGTTTGTAACGCAAAGACAGGGGAGCGAATCTTAACCTTGGGGGCGAACCCCGTGGTTTTATAGGGGGCGACGAACGCGAGAAGGGCAACCGTCCGCCTCGATCTCCGTGCCTGCCATGCGCGCCACCGCGTCACGTCGTGGGACACGCGCCCGCAGTCCCTATCCTCTCACCCCAAAAATCTCGACGGACGGATCGCCTTCCCCAGGCGAATCCGGACTCTCTACCCACCTAGGAAATGCGAGCCACAAAGGCCTGTTCTTTTCTCTTTGGCCCACCTAGGGCCCAGAAGCTCGCTGGCCGGCCCAACTAAGAAAGGATCCGCGGACGATCCGAAATCAAGGGCGAAGCACCAGCTAGGTCAGCCCAATCGGTTCCCAAAGAAACGGGATGCCACGACCCACTCGAAAAATGTCCATTGATTTAAAAATTAAGTCCTTCACCTTTTACCCGCGAAGGATCGATATAACCCCCTGCGACTCTACTCAAATCACCCGGGGCTCGGGAACTACACCCATCCAGGCCTCGCGCACCCCTCCGACAAAAGTAACCTCGACGAAATCAAAAACACCCTCCAGTGGTTCTACTCGAATCACCTAGAGGCTCGGGGGCTACTGTCGGGGACCTAATACCAGGGTACCCCAGAAGGTGGAACCAATAACCACCGAACATTAAAAACTTCTGGACGCATAAGAGCGTTGCTTCACCCCTCACGGGAATGATAGGAGCTTGGTTCCACCTTGCCCGACGCCTTTGGGGTGGGCTCGGTCTCGCCCGAGGGCCGAGGATTCGTCTCCGTCTCGCCCGACGCCTTTTGGACGGGCTCGATCTCGTCCGAAGGCCGAGGGATAAACCCCACTCGCCTGCGCCTTTGATGTGGCTCGCCTCGCCCGAGGGCACAGGGCTAGTCTCCGTCTCGCCCGACGCCTTTAGGGCGGGCTCGGTCTCGCCCGAGGGCTGAGGGATAGATTCCGCCTCGCCCGACCCCGGAGGAGCAGGGTCGGTCTCGCCCAAGAGATAGGGATTGGTCTCCGCTTCGCCCAATGGCAAGGAACAAGCCTCACTCTGCTCCATATCTAAAGATTGGATTCATCTTACTCGACCACTTCTCCCTGCTCCTCAAGATGATAGAGACAGGGCAAGACAAGACGCTCAGTCAACCGTGGCTCCAAGAACCATACCTGCACTCGGCGGAAAAGTAATCTGCCGGGGATGACGGACGGGCGCTTTAGGCCCTTCCAGCGTCGTGAGAGCCCGAAAGGTGTTACAAAGTAGCTCTCCACCTCAGAGAGTTGTAGGCGCCGCCTTGACTCTAGGACACGGAACCCGACGAAGATATACGACAACCGCTACGCTCCAGAAAAGGATTTGCTATCTCCACGAACGAAGGATATTCCGTCACCACGCTATGGACCCAAGGGAGCGGCGCCCACTTCCCGACCCCTCAGGTCTACCAAGACAGAAGACCTTAGCCACGGCGCTACTCCACTTCACGACCCAAGGCCCCTCCGATTTAAGACTCATAGGAACCGTAGGCGTGCGGAGCAAGGCCGGGGAGGCTCAAAAGTCAAAACCATCATATCATGCGCCCATACCTCAAGTAGGTAGCATTCTCAGAACCAACCCGACATTCTACAGAGACATCGACAAGATTGTAGGCGCTTATTTTCCTTCGCACTCATCGAATGAAGAACCAGTGCCGGGTAGACGTGAGCCACAAGACTAAGTAGAGTACGATCCTAAAGCCCTCACCCTTGTAAAGCCAGCCCCTTCATCTATAAAAGGGGATGCGCTTCCTCCATAAAGGGAGAGAGGAAAAAGACCGAACAAAAACGACACACAGATACACACAGTCAAGTGGTGTCGAACCTCTTGACGTCCCTTCAACCCTTCCATCAGAGACTTGGGACCAGTCCCTCTCTTGATCGTTTGTACCCCTTACTACAAACCGCTCACGGTGCTAATAACACGAAGCAAAGAACAAACCGGACGTAGGGACTTTCGCCCGAACCAAAGATAAATCTTGTGTCCTTTAGCGCACCATCCGAGCCTAACGCGCATTACTATAAATTTACTTGCGGTGCTTGTACGAAACAATCGGCAAAGGGGCCAAAAACATTGATCATGCAAGAGTCACCTTCATTATTATGTCCATTGCTTTGCACATCAACTACAACTAGTTCTTGTTGTCAAGTTGCAAGGACAACACCGATTGTGTTTGGTTTTTGGAACAAGTAACCCTCTTGTTTGAATATTGTTGGAGTTTCTTGTAAGCGCCATGGGATGCTTCAAGTGCTAGACTTGAGAGTATCATGAAAGCACTTGAATGTGGTGAACTCAAACTGGGAGTGGACTAAATCAAGAGATGGGATTGGCTAGGCCAGTGAGACATGGTGGGGCTCTCATTACGTAACTCGTGCAACATTATTTCTATGTATCCTATAATCCGTGATGTACCGATCACTCTTGGAGAGGATACAACACATAAGGTTGATTGGACAAAAATTCATTTTATGGTTGGAGCATTTGAGTCCTTTGATTTTGTGTTCAGTTTACACTTCATCGCTTTGTCATTCTTGGATACACAAATGAATTATCTGAGTGTTTGCAGAGGAGAGAGCAAGATATTATTCATGCAGTCCAACTAGTTGGTGTGGCAAAAATAGAATGCAACACTTGAGGTCCGAAGGATGGAATCAATTCCTTCAGAGGGTCACTTTGTTTTGCAATAAACATGGTGTCCAAGTTCCCGCTATGGAGGGTAATTATGTGCCTTTTGAAGATCACGGCGATTTATCCAAAATCGAACAAATGATGATCACTTTAGAAGAGAGGTGTACATTGGGGTCATTGATAAAATCACCAAGAGCTTGATAGTCGGTTTGATGAGGTTAATATGGAGTTGCTTTCTTGTGTGACCGCCTCGACCCTTCAATTCATTTGCATCATTTGATGCACGTAAGGTACGCCTTGACTTTGCTGATTTCTATCCTAAGGACATATTTGGCTCTGATTTGTTAAGGCTAGAATTGCAACTTGATACCTATATTGATGTCATGAGACAAGATGATAGATTCAATGGCCTCTGTAACCTTGTTGACCTCTCACTTAAGCTAGTGGAAACAAATAGGCACAAAGTTTATGACTTGGTTTACTTGCTTCTCAAAATGGTATTGCTTCTACCGGTGGCGACCGCAAGTGTAGAGAGGGCATTTTCTAGTATGGATTTTGTCAAAACCAAGCGGAGAAATAAGATGAGTGATAGTCTTTTGAATGACTGCCTTGTCACGTTCATTGAGAGAGACATTTTGGAAGATGTGGAGGAAGATGATGTAATCAACACTTTCATAGCTATTAGAAAGCGAAGGCCTAAAAAATAGTGTTGTAATCTTATTTGTTATTTAAGCTTGTGTTGTTTACATTCCAAACTATTAGTACGCTATTTTGGACTATTTGTACTGTAATTTAAGACTTATTATGCCATTTAGTAGTTGTGTACTGAATTGTTGGGCAATTTTTATGAAACTTTACCGAATTGCTAAATGGTTTTTCCCGGTTTGCATATGAAATTATTGGTTCGGCATATCCCATGTAAAAATCCTGGCTCCGCCGTTGGAGACAGCAGCACACAAGCCACCAGAGATAGCAGACCAGCGCGCACACCACCATCAGCAAATTCGCTCGTTGATTTCTGAGCTGATAAGTCCAACTAATATTGGTTTGGTACGAGAAAAAAATACTATAGTATAACTGATAAGCTCTGGCAAACAAACGAACGCATGTCAGCACCAGACCGGGACGGTTTATACACAGGCCGGGCGTGGGAGGGCCGCATCGCGCGCAGGCCAGGCCGCGTGCCAGCAGGATCGCTCGCTCCCCCACGAGCGCGACTCCGAACGCAGTAACTTTTGCGTTTGTCCATTGCAGGCCGCCGATTCACGTTGTCTAGCTAGCAGGCCCGGCCCAGGCCCAGTGACCCTCCCCAGGTTAGTACTCCGCGTCTAACATGCGCCAGTCCAGAGCAGATGAATCGACGATCACGCAACACGCATTCCAACGCTCTGACGCGCCGCGCGAGTCGCGACTTCTCCGGTGCCTTTCCTTCGACAATTCGCTAGACGCCACCGCCGCAACCGCCCGAGTCGTCTCCCGTCGGCCGGGCACGTCCATGCGCACCGCACATCGGCGGCCACGTGATCTGCACTGCATAGGGCGAGCCGGTTCCAGTTCCATCACCCCATCAGGTACGTATCTCTTATCCCTAATTAGTGTATGATTATTCCTAATCAATTATAGATCATGTACAGCCGGCTGCAGTCCTACGATCCCTAATCAATTATTTCTCTAAATTGTAGCAGTGACATGTCCTGCGGTCCATCTAGACCTGTTCGCTTGTCTTATAATATGTACTTTTCACCTTATTTTTTCAGTCGGAACAGTATTTTTCTCTCACAGCAAATCAGCCAACAGTAATTTCAGCCATGGCTTATCAGCCAAGCGAACGGAGAAGAAAAGGCGAATAGATGCATGAATTGATACAATCACAGGGCTCTTCATAAATTTCTTAAGAGCAATATAAACACTTCAAGATATTCAGATGCCTTGGTGACAGTTGCTCTGGAGGAATCATCTAATGCTAATCTAGAAGATCAGCTGAAGGAAGCTTCTCAAAATTAAAATTGTTGAAGTACTATTTGAGATCTATAATGTCACAACAGAGGTTAAATGGATTGGCAACATTATGCATTGAGAAACGATTGTTGGATGAGATTGATATTGCCACCATCATCGATAACTTTGCATCGACAAATGTTACAAGTAAATTTTGAGGTAATTTAATATATATATAAATTGTTCTACATGAATATTACTTTTGAATTCATTAAACTGCTTATTGGTAACATTTCGTATATGTGTATATATATACTAGCAATGAGTAGTATTACTAGTAGTATTATCTTGTTTATATAAAAAAGCCTAAAATTTTAGTCTCGTTCTGCCCTGCTAGCTAGCTAGGCGTAGTAGATGCTCATGTGGTGTACCTAGCCAGAATTCGCACTAGGCTCTTTTTTTTTTTTTGTCAGGGACTGTCTAGATCATAGACTAAAGTTTAGTCCTTGTCACATCGAATATTCGGGTGCTAATTAAAAGAATTAAACATTAGTTAATTATAAAACTAATTACATTGATAGAGGCTAATTTACGAGATGGATCTATTAAGTCTAATTAATTTATCATTAGCACATGTTTACGGTAGCACCACATTATCAAATCATGAACTAATTAGGCTTAATAAATTCGTCTAGCAAATTAGCCTTCATCTGTGTAATTAGTTTTTTAATTAATCTATGTTTAATACTCCTTATTCGCAAGTCCAACATATCTGATCTGCTGATGCAGTGGAAGTAATGCTCCCAGTCTAGTTGCCATATTTAATGCTATTATCACGATATTCTCGTTTTTGTTGACACGGTAAGAAGCAAAGCTCACAAAGAAACTTATAGTAAGAAAAGATTGTAATATACCTTGTTCCATTCAGTCCTGCCAGTCTGCTTAGGGTCCAAGCATTAGCATAGCCGCCTTTGAAGTGATAATACTCTATCATACGCTGATTAATGGGGATATTTACATACCAATTCACATTTTTACCCAATACATCAAGTTCACATTTGATTCATCAATGCAAGAAACATTGTCAAATGCCATTTGGATATATTTCGAAACACTCCTGCTACTTGTGGTTTCCACGAACTAAAGCTAAATACGGTTACAGTCAACAAGTTACAATGATAAAACCAAACAGCAGCCACCCCATTGCTGCTTTGCTACTAGTAATAACGAATTTTCTTCTGCAATCAACTTCAGACACTGCACCGCACCGCACTGAACTGAACTTGGCAATTGTGCAGGATCAGCGCCCTGATAGGCCGTGCGGAGTGCACTGACCGCCTGACGGATCGGTCAATGGGCCTGACGCTCCTGCAGGCAGCAGGACTGAAGGAGGTACTGGACCGGTGGCCCCCCATGTTTGTTAGCACTCTTCGTCAGCAAAATGTCCGGCCTGTTCACCGACTGGTCACTGCGAAAGCAACAAAGGCTAGTCATTTGCGCGCGCATGTCTCTCCTTGATTGTACCTGGGGGTGGGGTTGTTTTCGAGGGCTAAAGTTTAGCTATGCCACATCAAATCTTTGGTACCGATTAGAAGTATTAAACATAGGCTAATTACAAAACTAATTACGTAGATTAAGGCTAATTTGCAAGATAAATCTATTAAACATAATTATAATTAGGCTTAACAGATTCGTCTCGCTAATTAGTCTACTCTTATGCAATTAGTTTTATAATAGCTCATGTTTAGTCATCCACTTAACACCCGAATTACCGATGTGACACAGAGCCCCGGGATACAAACACCCCATCGCGAGATGCGATGCTAAGACCAAAGGTATCCGTTCTTACCCTCCGGAGGTATTTGTTCTAACCGGAGTGTCTTGCGCGTAGGTATGTCCCTACGCGTAGGCAAGTATGATGTAACCCAAAGTGACCATAAAAACAGAGCGTAGAAGGCACAGACTCAGGAAAAATCACCAGAAAAACAGAAGGTAGAATAGAATCGCGGAATATTGCAGACACATCACACAAACTATAAAGTACATAGACAGCAGTGGTCCTAGGAGAGTAGGAAAGGAGACAGCGTTTGAGTGCGCAAGAGGTGGTGGAATACAACATATTACAGATATAAGGTCCGTGACAGGACCATATGTCTAGGTAGATCGGCTATGAAAATGGCAGCTGGTTTGGAGCATGCTGTGATGACTACGGCTGGTAATGGAGCTTCCAGCTTCGATCTGACAAACCATAGCTGGTAGACGAGCTTTGGGCACGTCCAGAGCCTGTTTAAATTTTTGAAACAAAGGTGACCGTCCGGTATATCATAGCAAGCTTGTTTTAGGCGTTAGGTAACTGCTACTGCTGCTATACCTATAACAGGGAAGGGGGATCCTGAAAGGGGAGATCATCTGACGAGCTGCTGTCCAGAAAGAGAGGAAATAAATGGAAAAAGAAAAGTATGTCATTGTTTTTTCCCCAAAGATTTCTCACAATAGAAAGCTAATGTGGAAGCACCAAAAGAGCAGTTCACAGCAGTAAGGATCAATGCACATTTATGTAACCCTCACCATGGATATTTATGAACTAAAACATATACTGTCCTGTCACCTCTAATGCTCTGCTGGTAGACTAAAAACTTTTTTTTCTCTGAAAACAACTTTTGGAGTCACTGAACCACAACGCAGAACTAAAAAAGCTCATGCTTCTTTAATCATAGCCATTTGTAAAATTTTCCTTATAGCCTGTAGATCCATACCTTCAATTCAATAAAGAGGAAGAAAATCCATGTAGCTATTAGCTCCCAACTTGTAAAATTAAAAACAAAGAAAAAAAAAGTAACATTAGTTTTCTTTGGTGTAGCTAAACTTGATTGAAGAAGGACCAGAGGTAATTCATCTTTATCTAGAATGAGAGCCATTTTAGTAACACACATAAAACTGAAATAGACACCACAGGAATTGCAAAGGAACTGCAACAGAGTATTAAAGAGGTCAAACAGGATGGCTGAGATGCTGAAGTGAACGGGGAGCAGTCTAACGCCCTTGGCTAGGCAATATGACAAACACATGGTGTGTGCTAGGGGAACAGGCCCTCTCACTGCAGCACATACACATCAATTATAGGTGTATATAATATATAATTTAGTAATTTTATTGGCAGGTAGGAAATATTTCTGAAATACACTTCATATATGCTTCTATAAAAGAATTGGGTTTCCTTTGTTCACAAAGGAAGAATACTAAAGTTAATCCTTGCAACCAGAGGCTGCTCTGGCACCCTTCACTGTTACGACCACATCATCAGACAGAACAACTTTCTTCAGGGTACACAGAGAAATCAAGCATCAAAATTTAGATTTTGTTGTGAACATTCAAGCAATAGGTGTACATAATTCATAAATCAAACATATAAAGAGAGTAACTCAACTCAACTAACTTGTCATTAGATAAATATATGCTCTTAAATGTATGCAGGGAATTCATATTTCAAACCTGTAGTAGATCAACTAATTTGTTCCTCTCTTTTTAATTTAAAGAGAGGAACAAAATATTGATTCAGAACCTATGTATGAGTGGCAATACTTATCTGCAATGCTACTCCAAGGTGGCCTCACTCTCTCACTAATCTCATATTAGCCTGCACATGCAAGAAAGCAACATTCCACCATTATTTTTCAGTCATCAATAGTTTCTGTGAGCATGCCAGGAACAATAGGGTATATGGCACCAGGTACCCCCAGTTACACTAGTCTTGTTTTTTATCATGCTAATACATGTATTGTTGTAATTAATACTCCTGTTTGTAAATATTTTTATTACCAGAGTACGGATCCAGTGGAAAAGTATCAAGAAAGAGTGACGTATTCAGCTATGGGATCATGCTTCTTGAAGTACTTACAAGAAAGAAGCCAACAGATCCAATGTTTCGTGGACAACTAAGCCTAAAGATGTGGGTCAATCAAGCATTTCCAAGAAAACTTATCGATGTTGTGGATGAATGTTTACTGCAAGACCCTTCAATTAGCTGCACGGATAACTTCCTTGAGTCAATGTTTGAATTGGGTTTACTATGCCCAAGTGACATACCTGACGAAAGGGTGAGGATGAGTGATGTGGTTGTGACACTGAACAAGATAAAGAAAGATTATTCTCGTTATACAACAGTAGCAGGTCCCACATCATTTGGTGCTGTCGATAGCATTTCAATGTGCATGTAAGCAGTGCATGACAACTAAGTTACTCAACATACTTGTTGTCAGAGAATACCAAATATTGTCTTGTTACTAGATGCACTGCCAGTCATTGAACTTTTGAGTAACAGATAATAACAGTGAACAGAGACGTAAGGTGTATCCTGATTCTTCAGAGTATAGTGTGTATTTTCAGACTTCCTCACCTCCTATAGAGGAATTTCCATTGTTATATAAATTGAAACAGAAACCTACTTGCAGAAAAAGTTCCTGAATTCTCAAATTAACACCAAAGCATTACAGGGTGCAGAAGAAAGTGAAACTTACCACAGCATAAATGTAGCTACTCACATAACATTTGTGATGAAGTGGCTAGCCTACAAGAGATCTACCTAGCAATTTCAACTGCAGTACATAGCCAAGAAAAACAGTTTCCTACCACTTAACTACCTCGTCCTACAGAGTATAAAACATACACAACAATAATATCCTACTGATCAAACCACAGATTAGCAATCGTTAGGGAGTGGACAATGGACATACATCAATGTAGATTTTATATCCAGTTGATCAAGCCACAAATTTCAGGCAGCGTGTATCATTGTGTATGACTTGACAGCGGCAAGAACAGAACCTTGTTCCACACCTCACGCATGTGTAGTTTTCAGAACTACCACAAACTGAGCGGTAGTGCCGTCGAGATGAAGTACTCGGTGGACCCACAGTAGCCCTCAAATATGTTGGGACATGAGGAGGCAGGGATTCCAGATTTGCCTGTCACAGTTCCAGAGTGAAAATCTTTCCAGTATTGTACTCACAAAATAAACATGACAATAAAGAAACTTATAGCTCAAGGTTGCTTACTTCTTGTAAGACATCCATGAATGATCTTGCTGCCCTCTTCTCCAAAGCTTTCCCCTGCCTTGTCTTATGCTTTCATAATCTTGGACTGCTTTTTTTTGCATGAGAACTGTACAAAGGAAAGCAGAAAATAAAAGATGGCTTACATCATTGAACTAAAGTTATCAGTGGGTACAGCATTGAATGGACATCCACAGATCCACAACCCATAGACTATATAAGTATGTAACACAAATGCAGAATTTAAAGAAATTGTGAACCCAACCTTTGCAGTTTACAAGCTGTAGCATGTGGAGTTTAAAGATATATAAATTACTGACTTTAGGGGAATTCCAGATGCTAATAACATGGGTTGACAAGCTGCAGCATGTGAACCTCAAAGATATCTAAATGACTGGCTTTAGGGGCATTTCAGATGCTAATAACAGTCACCTTATTAATAATTTGCATTGTTGTTCATGCCAGATGTGTTAGAAGCGAACGTCTGCTTTAAATATTTTCTTTCAAGGATAATTTCAATCTTACTTTGAAACTTTTGCAATGGCAAGAAATAAATACAAATGTTTCTTATTCTGCAAACTGGATACTGCAAGCAATATAAAAAAATATGTCATACACAAGAAATCTGTATTTCAATACTTGTTGTTTACAAAGAGCAACATTTTGTCATTGAGCTTGTGCATAGTGTATCCACCTTATCCTTTTTCACATCATGGCATTACTATATGAAGATAATAAAGGAGAAAGAAACTGACCAGGGTCTTCCTCATCTGTGGATCCGTACTCATCATCATTAAGATCTACCACCTCAACCCCAGCATTATCGCTCTCAAGAGCTTCAAGGCGAGCTAATGCAGCCTGCATGGCATTACAGATATGAAGGTATCCATAATGGGACAGCAGAACATCAATCAAGGAGAATAATTTCAGACACAGTGATTGATCGGCAACCTATAAGTACAAAATGGTCCCAAACTGAATATGCATGGAAGCTGAATTAATTAACACCTCAAAAAAAAAGTCAAATCCTTTGGTAAGGAGCCATGAGAAAGGCACAGGCACCACAATACACATGGCACATAAATACGCATTGCAAACCCAGGATACAACTCTTTTCCTAAAATGTTTTCTATAGCATTTATTAGTATTACCAAAACTACGTACTTTTCAATGAGGCCAAATGGCCAATCATTCTTCTAAAAAACAGAAATAACAATAAGGCCAATCACTTGAAATGAAATGCTTCTTTTATACTTGCTAGATAGAATTGCTGACCACAACACATGAGGAGAGACAGTGTAGAGAGAGCATCTATCCAATTCTAAGTCCAGCACAGTGAACTGAAAAAAAAAAAATACTGGTTTCATCTATCCAATTCTAAGTCCTCCCGCGTGGTTTCATCTCCACACTTTTTTCAGTTCACTGTGCTGGACTTAGAATTGGATAGATGCTCTCTCTACACTGTCTCTCCTCATGTGTTGTGGTCAGCAATTCTATCTAGCAAGTATAAAAGAAGCATTTCATTTCAAGTGATTGGCCTTATTGTTATTTCTGTTTTTTAGAAGAATGATTGGCCATTTGGCCTCATTGAAAAGTACGTATCCAATTCTAAGTCCTCCAGCGTGGTTTCATCTCCACACCAACCATAATAAAAAAACTGATAAATCACCGAATTACAAAACCACCATGGGGACAACCAGGACTCGAGGTTGAGGCTAGAGCAGAGATGCTACTTGGTGATAGTCATCTAGAATGTGCTCTTGCTTAGTGTTAGTTCTCCTCTGTGGTAGGTTTCAATTCATTTGGAATATTTGTGGTCCAGAATATTTTTGATAAACTTAGAAGTAAAATTTTAAACAAAATATGCAATAAACACTATAGTTTAAAATTAACATGTAGACAAAAAAAATTGCAACAACTAAAAAGATTAAAAGTTAAAAACCAAATGTGAATTCATGATGTCATAGAAACAGATGCAGTAAGAGTTTACATAATTTAACCTTAAGTTTCAATTAAATATACACTAAAGCCCCACGATAGTGCAATACAAAGGATTACAACAAATATCATACTTTTTAATTTTTAATTTTTAATTTTTATTGACCGACTGACTCAAACTTCCGTGGTCTTCTCCTAAAGTATACTGCACTACTCCTATCTTTGTATGTGGGGAGAATACACAATGGCTACTTGGAAGGAAAGGGGAAGCCGCAGGAGCAGGAGCACCTAGGTTCGGTGAAGCTAGTGTAATCAAGAATGGATCCCCTTGTTACCTGGGCGCGGTTGTCAGAGCTGGCGAGCGCCGATGCCATGCGCGTGGCCATCCGGCGCCTGCGGGTGCTGGTCCGGCGGAACGGCCCGATGTTCTCCTCCTCCCCGTCCATATCCGGTCGCCAGCAGCAGCAGCCGGCAGCCGCGGCGGCCCTTGTAGTGGATGAGCCGCATAGCCGTGGGCGCGTGGGATTAAGCGGCGGGCGGCGGCGTGACTGGTGAGCGGCGGGGGGGACCGGCAGCCGGTAGGTGACTATTGCTACTGGGCTGCTACTCCGGCGTCGGTTCTTCTTCCTTGTCTTCCTATGGGCTTTCAAATGTTTGGGCTACTGAGCTAGCTGGATGATGGGCCAGGCCATGCCATTCAAAATAATACCTGACGAGGACATCGCCAAGATGGAGTCGAGGACGACTCCAATTCGAGAAGGGGAGGATATTCGCGTCATTTATATTTGCAATATCAGATTGCGTGTTTTACCTTCTTGCTTGTGCTCTTCGATTCGCTTGCAGGAAAAGCCTTCTTGGCGAGGTCAATCAAGTTGTGCTTGGTTGATAACCAACGGAGCAGTGGTGTAACGGTTGCAGGGTTCGAATCGCGTATGATTTGAAGCCGGATCGCCAACGTCGAGATCTTCACAAATCGAACTTACCGGCTACCTCTTGTAAGATCGGGCCTGTACTCATCAATACCCAATGAACACAATGACAGACTCACATCCTAAACTGAACCATGATCTTCTCCAGTGTTTCCTGCACCAGATGTAGAAAGCCAAGCTTGTGCTTTCTGCTGTTCATCAGTGAGTCATCTAAGATTCTGTTTGGCAGGGCTTTACTTCATCAGTAAAACCATTTTTTTTACTTTGGCTCCACAAACGGCTCTACCGGTGGAGCTGAAGCCATTTTGGCAAACCGTTCTGTCTATCATGCATGGCTGAGAGAGGTCAATTGTCCAATATACCCTTGTGTACATACATGTGTAGTAACACTTGCAGCGGTACGTTTCTTTATATTTTTTATTTAAGTAAATTTAAATTTAGAAAATAACAATTAAAAAATAAAAAATAAAAATAAAAATAAAAATAAAGATAACATAAAGTATTAGCAACTAGTATGCCCATGCAAATATGCAAATGAACGTACTGATAACGGAGCAAAACTGCAGGCGCAGCTCTTTTTCCTAGTGGCAGATTGCGTAATTTCGTCAAATCTCAAGGGTAGTGATGCACGGGCTTGGAGAAGCTTTTTTTTTTTGCTTCGTCCCAACCCAAACTGGGAGAGCATGTTTTTAGGGCTTCTATCCTATTTGGCGGCCTAAACCACATGGTACTACTTTCTTTGTTTAAAAAGTGGATAACTACTGCCACTGTGCCGCATGTAATTGACAGTATACCAAAAAAATATCACTACTAACTTGCTTTTTAGGTGGCCCCACACAATTTCAATAGTATTGACGATGATTTTCTACTGAGTAAGAGTATATATAGGCCACAACTCTAAATCAAATGCCTAAACAATTTTAAAATCATTTGTATAATCTGTTCAGGTACCCCATAATTCACGTAATTGAATGCAAAATTAAATTGCTTATTATTCAGCTAAATCCTCCAACTCAAATGTATTGAGTATTGTACTAGATTAGACGTACCAGTGAGCACATGATCCATCAAAGAAGACAAAATTCATAAGCAACAACAAATCTGTAGTTAGTGTCAATCAGCATTGTAGACAGATACCATGAAACATCAACCTTAGATGAGGCATGAGACCCTTCCTCACATGTTTGTGCACGCAATATAATGTTTGGTTGAACATGTTCCGGTGATCCAGCTCAAATATCTGGAAAGAAAAAAAGACAGAGTAAAACAAAACACATGGTAAAAGTCGCAAGCACATTTCTCTAGAAAAATTCGACAAACACCTCTTCTGCGTAGCTACTGAACCTACTTTAATGCCAAAATGTCCGGCGCATAAGTACTCCCTCAACCAGAAGTTATTATTATTTGGAGGCTGGATAGGGCCTCTGGCACTGTTCCTGTGTACTTCTTGGCCACTGTTGCCGTCCGCTCGTCCTGCTTAAAGATGGCAACGGGGAATTCCCCGTCGGAGGATAAGCCACCATCCCCGTCCCCGTCCCCATGAACAACCACGGGGAGCCTTCCTTCCCATCCCGATCCCCATGGGATTTTTAAATCCCCATGGGGGATCCCCATCCCCCGATACAACAACATACACAGGCATAAATCTTGCAAGGTTGACAGATTCACACATGCATAAATCTAGCAGCAAGGTTCATAGATTCATAAAAGATCACAGATTCATAAATCATGTGATACTCATTAGTCTAATCAATCTAGCAACATATTCTTGCGTATATATATACTTCGGGGCTAATGAGCCTTTTCTTACATGGGCCTTGCGCCTGCTCTCGCGATTCGATGGTGCCGCTTCATGGGGCGCGGGATGCGGGGATCGGGTCGGGACCGTGGTACCATCCTCGTCCCCACCATCCCCGACGGGGACAACAATTCTACCAATTCCATCCCCGTGGGGATCAATTCTCCACCATCCCCATCCCCTAATGGAAGAATTCCCATGGGGAATCGGGATCGGATCCCGTTGCCATCTTTAGTCCCGCTTCTACAACATGCCATGCTCACGTGTGCGCTTCGTTGGGAGAAGCTCGGTGGACCCCGCCACGGTGGACCACGCCACGCTTGCTTATTGGTAGGCTGTGTGCATCTGCGTCGATTCGCGCCAGATCCGGACTCAAATAAGGTCCGCCGCCGGTTCGTCGTGCAGTGCACCGATGGACCCCTGCTCGCGCCTTTCCTTATTGGGCCCAAAGATTTATGGTCACAGTCCCCAACCCATCTTCGGACACGGCACCGCTGCCCCACGAAGTCAAGCACGCCGTTTCTCAGCGGCTACTGAAACGGCAATGGTTCTCCTCGGCTCTTCGCCCGCCTCCTCGGCGCCGCCGTCGTCATCGTCGCCGGGCTCTCCTCGCTCCTTCGTACATGTTCTTTCGCCGCTTCGAGGTGTGTTAGATTGATCTCTAATTTTAAACTGGGTTCAACGGCCCATTGGACCTTTGATCCATGCCCTGATCAGGGGCGCCCAGCCCACTATGGCTGGAAGGCCCCTGTCACACTACGCAATAAATAGAGGTGGGGTCGGCGGCTCAAGTCACGAGGTTCGCCTGAGCTGAGCTCCCCACCGACAAACCCTAAACCCGATCTAGTGAGGGGCACAGCTAGTGACGGAAAACACACTCCCACCATCAGATCTTTGCGTCGCCATCGGTCTCCACCGCCGGCCGCCACCGCATCAAGCCCGCCACTGTTTTCACCGACCGTCACGCCTCACAGGCAGACACCGGCACAACAACCATGGCGACGCCTCTAGATCGAAGGCCTACGATGGTCGGTAATCTAGCACTACTCCTCCCTCTAATCTATGTATAGTAGACGTACTAAGACATGTTATCCTTTTTACGAGAAGTACCCGGATAAATCTATCACCATGTGATTAGAATAGTTCAACAATGGTATCGAAGCCAAGTTTTTTCTAGGGTTTTAGATCTAGAACGGGTGAATGATAAAACACAGAGTAGATCCGTTCGGATCTAAGAAAAGAAGAGGGTCACCGAACTCTAACCCCAACTGGGTGAAAGAAAAAAGAGAAGGAGGGCTCGGCTTCAAATATACTCAAAACTGAACCCTAAACCCGTAATCAATTAGGGCAGAAGAAGAACAGAGCGAATCCCTAACTTGACCTGAAACCGTAACCCTAGATCCTCAATCGGTTGAATCCGAGAAGAACAAACCAGACCCAAAACAGAAGGGGAAGGGGAGGCTTCGCCTCGGCCGCTACCGACAAATTATGTAGTCTGGCTCGCTCGCGGCGTGGAGAGAAGAAGGTCGAGCCGGGCGCTTTCGCCGGGCTCTCTGCTAAGGGGCGCCATAGCCAGACCGCTCGACGGCGACCCGCTCACCTACTGGGGAGCGCGCTCGCCGATGAGGGGGCCGGCGATGATGCCGAGGCCCTGCTTGCTCTCGTCGTTGCCTGCTCTTCGCTCGGGCTCGTGCGGCTGAGTGAGAGAGAGAACGGGAGGGAAGGAATGGCGCTAGGGTTTCGCCCACGCCGATCAAAGGGGGTTTTTGTTTACCGGATAACGCCGCTCGGCCGTCGGATTGGCGCGGACGGCTCAGATCAAGCGGCCGTTTATGGCCTGTGGGCACGCTGTGGCGCGTGAGATTTTGCTGCCCCAGTGCCCACGCTATGCTTCGGGTGCGGCCGGGCGCCGCGCAGAGGTGGTGGGCAGTAAAGAGGGAGCCCAATTTTCCTTTTTTCCTTTTCAGTAAAATTGAAAAATGGAAAATGGCTCAAAAGAAATCAGAAAAACAAAATTTTCCTGTGGGTAAAATTCATTAAATTGAATTATTTTTCTACTGTGTATTTAAAGTTGTTATTTTCATTATTAAATTCGAACCAACGAGAGAATTTAATTTTGAAAAATAGATATGTTTTTAGTTTATTATAATATTGTTATTATTCTGACCAACGTTGATTAATGATAATATTATGATGTTTTGTCATGCATTAATTCTATTTCTGTCCAACGGTGAAGTAGAATTAGTGTAGAGGGCAATTGTATATTTTAATTTTAACCAACGTTAGAACTAAGGCATGCAATTGTTATTATTATGTTTATGTTCTCACTCCATATGAACTGTGTTTTCAGGTGGATACAACTTGATGGGTTGTATCAAAGAGATCCCACTCTTAAAGGTGATAACTACACGGAGTGGAAGAAAAAGATTGATCTGGCCTTCATCTTGGCTGATGTGGACTGGGTAGTCACCTCACCGTGTCCCACTGAGCCTGTGGCACCGGTGAGGGAGACAAACGAGGCTGATGTCGCTTGGGCAACTAGAGAGAGATGTTGAATCGCAAAAAATGTCCTATCACCTTGAGTATAGCAAGTGGGTCACTGCCAACAAAAAATATATGGCTGTGATAAAGAACACGATTGAGCCTGCAATTGTGGGCTCAATCCTAGAGTGTGACACTGTCACCGAGTACCTCTATTGAATAAAGAGTTAGTTCACTGGCTCTTCAAAGACATATGCTACCCAGTTGATAAAGGAGCTGGTGATAGAGAGCTACTCTGGAAATGGTGGCATAAGAGCGCACATATTAAGGATGAGCAATTTGGCATCTAAGCTAAAACCAATAGATCTGGCTCTCAAGAAAGAATTCCTTATCCATCTAATTTTTGCTTTCTTGCCAAAGGAATTTGACACTTTTGTTGTCAACTACAACATACAGCCCGAGAATTGGGACTTAGAGAGGCTCATGGCTATGTGTGTGCAAGAGGAGCAATGAATGAAAGCTGCCAATGATGGCACTATTAATTATGTGAAAGATAACAAGAAAAAGAATAATAATGCTAACTACTCCTCAAAGCCAAAGGAAAAGGGTCCCATGCTGCATCAGCCTCAGCAGAATAAGTTCACAGTAGAGAAAGACCAGTGTCTCTATTACAAGAAGACGGGACATTATAAGAAAGATTGTCACGACTACTTAAATATGATCATGGCAAAGAAAGGTGAGAACATTATTATGTTCATAAATGAATCACTGCATGTACAATATTTGAAATCTACTTGGTGGATTGACTCAGGTGCAACTGTTCATGTTGTTAATTCTTTACAGGGATTCCATTCGACGAGGACTACGCAAAGAAGCGAAAGACACGTTAAAGTTGCAAATGGAGCCCGAGCAGATGTCAAAGCTGTTGGCGATCTTTCTCTAGAGCTTGCTGATGGCTTCACACTTTTACTTAGAGATGTACTTTATGTTCCCTCTTTACAGAGAAACTTGATTAGTGTTTCATGCTTGGACAAGGATGGATATGATTGCCATTTTGGAAATGGCAAATGTAAGATAACATTTAATAATGCATGTGTTGGTCTTGCTGTCTTACAAAATGAGCTTTATTTGTTATCACTACGTGATGATGTGAATGTTGTATGCGATGATGGAAACGTTGTGTGCGACATTGAGAATGTATCCTCGTCTGCGGATGTAAATAGAAAACGAAAGAGAGCTCACGATGCGTTGTCGAAATTATGGCACTATCGTTTAGGCCATATTTCGAGGGGGAATAGAAAGACTAGTTAAGAATGATATTATTCCTCCATTAGAGCTCTCAGATTTAGAACAATGCAGAGAATACATAAAAAGAAAGTATGTAAAGAAAATTAAAAAATATATCAAACGAAGCGTAGGAATTTTACAGATTATTCACACAGACATCTATGGTCAGTTTCCTGTAAAGAGTGTGGATGGTTATGATTCGTTCATAACATTCACAGATGATTACTCCCGTTATGGCTACATTTATCCAATCAAAGAAAGAACAGAAGCATTGAATAAATTTAAGATATTTAAGGCAGAAGTTGAAAACCAACACAATTTAAAGATTAAGATAGTCAGGTCCGACCGTGGGGGGGAGTACTACGGTCGGCATACCCCATATGGCCAAGTTCCTGGACCTTTTGCAAAGTTCTTACAAGAGAATAGCATAGTAGCCTAGTATTCTACACCGGGCGAATCTCAGCAGAATGGAGTAGCTGAAAGACGCAATCGTACCCTGATGGATATGGTGCACAGTATGATCAGGCCCGTCTCATGGGGGAGGGCAGGCAGTGCAACGGCCGGGGGCCCATGGCACTAGGGGCCCATGAGTATATGTATATGTAGTACATGTATTTGGCTCCATACGGTCATGTCCAGTTCAGTCTGTGGCTCTACGTGGCAACCCTTTCCTATTCGTGACTCCGCGTCAAAGCATGCGTGCTGTTGCGCCGCGGCGGCTGTTCCGGCGTTCCCAAATCCTGAAATCCTGATTTCCGTAATCTGGAATCCCGTGATCCCAGTAGGCGCCCACTAACCTAGCTGCGCTGCAGTCCCTTCATCCCTGTCCCCGACTCTCTGCGGTAAGTGATTATGGTTTTAGTTCATCAGTATTTATTGTTTGTTCGATCTGAAAACTTTAGTTTCTTTTTTACCTTGCAATCCAATACATACAGGCATCAAGCGATAGTGCAGCGAATTGTTGATCTATTAGTTTAATTATTTAATTCATCAAGGAACTTATGGACATGCCACAGGCAGCAGGCTGCCCATAATTTGTTTTAAATTTTAAGTCATTTCATGTTACTGTGATTTCACCGTTCTTTAAGCTTCTTTGATGTATTGTCGTTTTTTAACAAACTATATTTTGCGAGTTAACTCTTATTACCAGTAGTACTATATGGTTCAATCTCGTGATATTAAAATATTAGATTACCGGGACTTCATTGTCTTGCTTGCCTAAGGGCCCTAGAAATTATTGGGATGGCCCTGAGTATGATAAGTTACTCCACCTTACCGTTGAGCCTGTGGATGGAGACGTTAAAAACCACCATTCATATTCTCAATAGAGTACCAAGTAAATCGATGCCCAAAACACCGTATGAGTTGTGGATAGGAAAAGTACCCTCACTAAACCACTTATGTGTGGGGGGGAGTCCTGCTGAGGCTAAAGTATTTAACCCAAACATTGGGAAGCTATATCCCAAAACAATAAGTTGCCATTTCATTGGCAACCCAGAAAAGTCAAAAAGTTTTCGTTTCTACTGTCCAGATAGACATACAAAGTTTATGGAAACGAGACACGCTGTCTTCATAGAGGATGAAATGATGAGGGAGAGCATGGTAGCTCGAGAAATTGACCTTGAAGAGAAGCGGGTGTATGCGCCCACTCCGATGATTCATGAGCCATTTTCTCACTACCTGCTGCCGCTGCACCGACAATGCAAGATACTGTGGTGCCAGCACCTGTTGTTATTCCGCCTGTGGCAACAATGAATGACGGGGAGGAACCTGTTATTTAGGATCCTATAGAACCTATTGCCACACATGAGGGGGAGCAACAACAGCCTCAAACAGAAGATGTGCCAAATGTGGAGGCCCCTAGAAGGTCTCAAAGAGTTAGAAAATTAGTTATTCCTGCTGACTATGAAGTATACAACACTGAGGAATTTCAAATGGAGGATGATTCCACCTCATTTGAAGAAGCCATGAGAAATGATCATTCATCAAAGTGGCTTGAGGCCATGGAAGATGAAATGAAATCTATGAATGCCAATAAAGTTTGGGACTCGGAAGTGAAGCCGTTACGTGAGTTTGGAGTCGCGGTCCCAGGGTTATTGGAGCGCAGTCGGAAGTAAAGCCGTTACGCGAGTTCAGAGTCGCGGTCCCAAGGTTATTGGAGCGTAGTCGGAAGTGAAGCCGTTACGCGAGTTCAGAGTCGCGGTCCCAGGGTTATTGGAGCGCAGTCAGAAGTGAAGCCATTACACGAGTTTGGAGTCATGGTCCCAGGATTATTGGAGCGCAGTCGGAAGTGAAGCCGTTTCGAAGCTGAGGCGATGCTCGTGGATCCTGGCATCGGTGCGCGCCGCGGGACCGAGCGAGTCGGAGTCATGGATCTGGTGAGTTCGAGGTCGCTATCCTTGGCGTTCGTCTTGAGTCCCCGAGCCCTGTAGAGCCTTCGTAGGGGTCGATGTGAGTTGTGTGCGTTACCCCATCCTTGGTTCCTCACAAACTAGAGGGGCTGAGTTTCGTCGCCTGTCCCGATCGCTCGGGCTCGAAGACTAGCTCGGTGAGTTCGCTAATGGGTGTGATTGAGTGAAATCTGGGTCCGTCGTTCGTGACGGGGTCAGCATAGCCCTCTTGTGACATTCCACTACTCCTTTACCTGCAACCCGGCAGATGCCTAGGTCGTTTTGGAGACCGACCCGGGTGGCCTAACGGCCTCCCCTCGATGGAGACTCTGTGGGCCTGGCAAGAGGTTCAGGATCGAACAAGAAGGTTGAGATGACCCGGTCTGCCGGACCGAGTGAGGGCCGCACGGTGCTCATCTATGGTTTTCTCCCCTGGCTCTATTGGTCACTCATATCGAATGAGGCAACCGCCGCTTCGTGACGCAACACAGAGCGTTCTGATGCATTTCGCTACACGTGCGATGCTTAGTTCTCGAGCCTCCAGGCGGTTCATGCCCTAACCGTCCGGGGGGTACAGGCGTATGAGATGAATGCGCATATGGATGTATGAATGTGTTTAAAGAAATAGAAGGGTTTGATAGTTTTTATCTTGATGACTGGAGTGATGGGGCTCAGAGAGCTTCAGTCAGAAACGTCCGACCGGGACCCGTGCTCGTCGTTCATGACGGAGTCACCATGGCCTACATGGGGCGTCCCTTCACTTCCTACCCGTGTCACGGTGTGGATACTGAGCGACTCGATCGACTCAAGGGGTCGGTTGGTCTCCTGGCAGAGATTTTATTTTTTGGTTTCCCCCAGGTCTGTCCTGAGGAAGCGGGGAGCCGCCCGCTTGTGGTGATGCTTCAGTTTTTGCGCCCGGTCGTGCGATAGTGGTGGGCCATACCCAGGCCACGTTTCGCCTTGGCAGGCGACGTTCTGTCTGACCCGGCGTTGCTCCGTCAGTTAGTGTGCGTCCCTTCGGCCAGGGCGTGTCCCGTCGTTTCCCATCCGCATTGAATGGGGGCAGAGTTTTGCGCTCTGATCGTCTGCTTTTCTTCTTTAAATAGGGGGAGGGAGAGGGCTCTCTGTCGTAGGCCTTTTCCTGTTCTCCAACTATTGTGTCTCTTCCTTCTTCCTTCTCACCGAGAGCGCCTGTATATCGCGGCGGTTCCCAAGTGAGAGAGAGAATGAGCGAGGGGGAGGACTTACAGATCCTTTTGTGAACCTGGAGCGTGATGTCGGACTAGAGGCCACCACGGTTGGTGCTGGATCTGATTTGCGAGGCCTTCTTCGGGATGGAGCCACGTGTAGATTTTCTCTGGTGGATCTTTACCGGGCGAGCTTTGTTGGAGGGGAGGTTACTCACGATTGTGCTGGTGGAGGGTTCTGTGCCTACAGCTGCTCAAGTCGGCCAGTTCATAAAGTTTGATGAGATTTCTTCCAGCCATGGTGACCATACCTCGGTAGCGGTGCCCCTACTCAGGAGCTGCCTCGACTGCATGAGAAGGTTAGGAGCTCCATGTTCTTCTGCTGAGCATCTATAGGTATGACGCCCTGAAGGTATCCATTGCATTTGCCGAAGTCGAAGGAGCATAGCCGAGCGGGTCCCTGGTGGTTGTATCCGCTTTCTTCTTTTGGCTTCCAGGCGATGTTGTCGAGCGGCCGCAGTAGCATTTGTAGCAGTAGAGAATGTAATAGTTAAGTTTGTGGGTGAATGCTCATGTGAATAGTTTTCTATATTAATGAATACGTCCATGCTGCCCTTGTGATAGGGCCACAATATTTGTTCCTTGTGTTTATCTTAGCATAACTTTTGTTTTTATCCTTTCTTTCTTGTACCTTCCCGTTTGTCCCGTAGGGTGCGACCTTGGGTGCCCGGGGCGTGGCCCGCGAGGCCTGGCTGTTCATA
Organism: Miscanthus lutarioriparius; assembly: GCA_904845875.1. Classification (NCBI taxonomy): domain Eukaryota; kingdom Viridiplantae; phylum Streptophyta; class Magnoliopsida; order Poales; family Poaceae; genus Miscanthus; species Miscanthus lutarioriparius. The sequence continues at coordinate 91,465,354 of CAJGYO010000014.1, forward strand.
CCCGTAGGGAAAGGCGGGGTGCGTACGGTTGGGAGTAAGAACGGAGTTACGTAATGTAACCAGATGAATGGAATGTGTTTCTGTTTGGGGACAAAGTTGTTTTATCGAGTGATAGTAAAAAAGAAAGAGAGGTAAGATTCAATATTGTACCCATATGGAGCCCTCGAGCGACCTGGGCTGAAAGTGTTTCGGGCAGGGGTGCTCTTGTGGGAGCATGTTTTAACTAAAAAGCAGTTTAGACCAAATTTAGGGGAAAAACGACGTAGCTGTTCAATGTTCTAGGTATTATTGAGAACGTTGCCGTTGTTGTCCTCCAGTCGGTAGGTGCCCGGTCAGATTACTTTGGTTACCGTATAGGGTCCTTCCCATGGTGGAGAGAGCTTATGTTTTTCCTTCGTTGATTAGGTCCTCCGGAGTACGAGATCGCCGACTTTGAGTATTCTTCCTCTGATCTTCCTTTCGTGGTATCTGCGAAGGGTTTGCTGGTAGCGAGCGGAGCGGATGACGGTCGTCTCGCGGGCTTCTTTGAGCAGGTCGACTGCGTCTTGTTGGGCTTCCATGGTTCGGTCGTGGTAAAAAGCCTTCACCCTTGGTGCGCCGTGGTCGAGGTTGGAGGGCAATACTGCCTCGGCTCCGTAAGCCAGAAAGAAAGGCGTGAATCCCGTGGATCGGTTTGGGGTCGTCCTTAGGCTCCAAAGGATCGCTGGGACCTCTACAACCCATTGCACGGCATACTTGTTGAGTTGGTCGAAGATGCGTGACTTAAGTCCTTGGAGGATCATGCCATTGGCGCGCTTGAACTGACCGTTGGTACGCGGGTGTTCAACCAAAGCCCAGTTGATTCTGATGCCGTACCCATCGCTGAAGTCCATGAACTTCTTTCCGATGAAGTTAGTCCCATGGTCGGTGATGATGGAGTTGGTAACGCAACATCGGTAGATGATGTCGAGGAAGAATTTGACCGCTTCTTCCGAGCGGATGTTGGTGATGGGCTTGGCCTCTATCCACTTGGTAAACTTGTCGATTGCTACAAGTAGGTGAGTGAAGCCGCCTGGTCCCTTCTTGAGGGGTCCCACCATGTCGAGACCCCAGACCACGAATGGCCAGGTGATTGGGATGGTTTGGAGCTCCTGCGCCGGTAAATGGGTTTGCCGAGCGTAGAACTGACATCCTTCGCACCTGCAGACGACCTCCTCTGCATCTCGTAGCATGGTGGGCCAGTAAAAACCTTGGCGAAAAGTTTTTCCGACCAGAGACCTTGGAGCCGCGTGATGTTCGTAGATCCCAGCATGGACCTTGAGGAGGATCTGCTTCCCCCGGCTGGCGGGGACGCACCTCATGAGTACCCCTGAAAGACTCCGTTTGTAGAGTTCATCATCAAGCACGATGAAGGTCTTGGCGCATCGAGCGATTCATCGGGCTTCAGTCTTTTTAGGTAGGAGAACCTCCTCGAGGAGGTAGGCGAGTAGCGGTACTCGCTAGTCGGTTTGATCGAGTGCCAGTACAGCGACGCTTGCGTGTGACATAGAGGTACTAGGGTCGGAGCCCCCGGGCGCTGGCTGGGCGTTGGGGTCAGAGCCCCCGAGCGACGGTTGGGCATTGAGGTGTGTCCGAGTCGGACCTTCCAGGACGCGGGCGGACGGCTCGTGGATGTCGTTGATGAAGACCCCGCTTGGGGACGGATCCCGCCTGGTGGCTAGTTTTGCGAGGAAATCGGCGGCATCGTTGTTCCTTCGAGGGACATGATGCAGTTCGATCCCCTGGAATTTGTCCTCAAGTTTGCGCACCTCTTAGCAGTATGCTGTCATGAGGGGGCTTTTGTAGGAGGACTCCTTCATGACCTGATCAACGACCAGTTCCGAGTCGCCGCGGACGTATAGTCGCGTAGCACCGAGCTCGATGGCGATGCAGAGTCTGTTGATAAGGGCCTCGTATTCCTTGGCATTGTTTGAAGCTGAGAAGTGGAGGCGGATGGCGTAGCAGAGCCTACTCCCGTCCGGAGAGATCAGAACCACTCCAGCCCCCGAGCCAGGCGCCATAACGGACCCGTCGAAGTACATTGTCCAGTACTCGTGGGTGACATCCGGGGTCGGTAGCTGGACCTCCGTCCATTCGGCGACAAAATCTATGAGAGCCTGAGACTTAATAGTGGTGCAGGGGTATATCTGATATCGTGGCCCATGAGTTCAAGTGCCCACTTAGAGATTCGTCCCGCGGCATTGTGGTTGCGGATGATGTCTCCAAGCGGGTACGAAGTGACGACTGTGACCTCGTGGTCGGTGAAGTAGTGTAGGAGCTTCCTGGTTGCCATTAGTACGACGTATAGGAGTTTCTGCACCTGGGGGTACCGGACCTTGGGGTCGGTAAGTACTTCTCCGACGAAGTATACGGGTCGCTGTACCTTGAGCTGGTGTCCCAGTTCCTCCCTCTCGACGACCAGGGCGACGCTCACCACATGGTTACTTGCCGCGACGTAAAGGAGGAGGGGTTCTCCCCATTCGGGAGCGACAAGGATTGGGGCCGATGTCAAGGACGTCTTGAGGCTTTCGAGAGCCTGCTGGGCTTCCTCAGTCTAGACGAAGGCGTCCGTCCTTTTGAGGAGTTTGTAGAGCGGCATCCCCCATTCGCCGAGCCGGGAGATGAAGTGGCTTAGGGCAGCTAGGCAGCCGGTGAGCCTCTGCATGCCCTTGATGTTGCGTATAGGACCCATGTTGGAGATGGCTACGATCTTTTTGGGGTTGGCCTCGATGTCGTGCTCGGATACGATGTACCCGAGCAGCTTCCCCTTCGGAATCCCAAAAACACATTTTTCGAGATTCAGCTTGATGTTGAACCTTCGGAGGTTCGTGAACGTCGCGGTCAAGTTCATGATTAGATCACACGCTCGAGCTGTTTTGACCACTATGTCATCAATATAGACGGCGATTGTTGGTTTCGGCCATTCGGCCTGATCAGGCTGATCGGGCGGGTCGATTTGGTCGGCGAAGCATTGCTGCATGCACCTTTGGTAGGTGGCGCCAGCGTTCTTCAAGCCGAAAGGCATGGTCACGTAGCAGTACGAACCATACGGGGTGATGAACGAGGTTATGAGTTGATCGGACTCTTTCATTGTGATCTAGTGATAGCCTGAGTAGGCGTCCAGAAAGGAGAGGATCTCGCAACCCAAGGTGGAGTTGATTATCTAGTCTATGCGCGGCAAGGGAAAGTGATCCTTTGGACACGTCTTGTTGAGTCCAGTATAATCAACGCACATTCTCCACTTCCCGATCTTTTTCCTGACAAGGACAGGTTTGGCAAGCCAGTCGGAGTGGAAAACCTTCCTGATGAATCCGGCTACCAGGAGCTTGGCGATATCTTCGCCTATGGTCCTACACCTCTCGTCGTTGAAACGACATAGGCGTTGCTTAGCAAGCTTTGAGCCCGAGATAAGGCATAGTGCGTGCTCGGTGAGCTCCCATGGTATCCCAGGCATGTCAGAAGGCTGCCATGTGAAAACATCGTGATTGTCACGCAGGAAGTCGACAAGCTCTCATTCCGATTTGGTCAGGAGCAGGGTCCCGATTCGCACTGTTTTGGCTGGGTCGGTGGGGTCGACACCCACTGCCTTGGTTTCCTCGAGTGGGCAGAAGGCCATCGAGGATAAAGATGGCAACGGGCAATATCCACGCGGATAGTGGTTTCGCACGCCCGCGCCCACGGGCAAAATCTTGTGCCCGCACCCGTGCCCGCCACCCGCCACGGGCAGCAACTTGTACCCGTGCCCGCTATCCGCGGGCAAGGCTCGCCCGCGGGCATGCCCGCGTATCCGCCAGATGGGGAAGACAATGGTGGCCTGCAGGGCGAAGATGGCATCCAGCGCGGCTGAGACGGCGGTGTTGGGGGCGCAGATGGCGGCCTGTGGGGCCAGCACTCCAGCAGTTGTTGCCCGGGAGACGTGTGGCGGTGTGGGCAGCACGGGCCTTCCTTGCGCGGCCCTCCGAGCTACGGCGAGCTCACCGACGCGCCATCCTGCGACCGCACGCCACTCCCGCCATCGTGTGTCGCTTTGCCATGCCGAACGCGGAGATGCAGAGGGCCGCCGGAGAGAGGGCGCGGGGAGATGGTGCGACCGAGCTTCATCCGCGAGCTCCTCGGCGACCCGGCCTCCAGATCCATGAGCTCCTGGAACCGACGGGGAGGAGGACCACCGGTGGGTGGAGAAGGAGCACCGGTGGGGGAGGAGGAGGAGAACCGACGGGGAGGAGGACCACCGGCGAGGAAGGACGAGGACTGAGGAGTACCGGCAGGTGAGGTGGACGGGGAACGACGAGGAGGCGGTGAGAGGGACTGGAGCGAGGCTGGCTCAGGCGAACCCTGGTTGCGGCGCTGGGGTGGCCGGGTGGGGATTTTAGGGTTTCTGTCTTCCAATATATACTTGTTGGCCGTGACCCCACATGTCAGGTAGGTAAGGCGGGTTTACGGATACGGATAGGCTATTTTCTTACCTGTTAACAAATGCTCGTTGGGTTTAAAACTCTGCCCGCACCCGTGCCCGCGGATGCACTCTATCGCCCGTATCCGCGCCCACCGGGTTTGATATCCGCCGGTACGTGGGTATTCTGTGCCCGTTGCCATCTTTAATCGAGGAGGTCAGTTTGTTGTAGTCTGGGACTGCTGGGGTTGACGACTCCCTGAGCTACAGGAGCTCGGATGAGTTGACAACCACGGTGGCAAGTTCGTAGTGCTCGCGGTCGCACGCGAAGGCGTGCGAGAAGGCGCTACTCACGGTGATGACGCCGTTTGGTCTCAGCATCTTTAGCTTGAGGTAGGTGTAGTTGGGGATTGCCATGAATCTTGCGTAGCATGGCCACCCCAAGATGGCATGGTAGGACCCTAGAAAGTCCACCACTTCGAAGGTGAGGACCTCCGAGGGGAAGTTGGCCCGGCTGCCGAACGTGACGGGCAGATTGATCTGTCCAAGCGGGTATGCCTACGCTCCTAGGATTACCCCATGAAAGGGGGAGCCCACCAGGCGGAGCTCCGATCGGGGGATGCGCATGGAATCGATGTACAGGATGTTGAGACCACTGCCCCCGTCCATCAGCACCTTGGTGAGGCGCTTCTTGTGGATGATGGGGTCGACGATGAGCGGGTAGCGTCCTGGTCTTACAACACAGGAGGGATGGTCCCTCTGATCAAAGGTGATCGGGGATTCCGACCAGCTGAGAAAGGAGGGGACGACCGTCTCGGCAGCGCATGCCTCCCTATAGCGTACCTTATGCTGGCGTTTAGTCCAGATGGCATCGGACCCATCGAAGATCATGATGCACTCCTCAGGTTCGGGGAAACCGTCTCCGCCCTTGCCTACCGCGCCTCCCCTCTTGGCTGTCGGCTCCTTACCATCTCCCTCCTTTGAACCGTCGGCCTGTCGGAGGAAATGTTTGAGGAGCTCGCACTCCTTGTAGAGGTGTTTGTCGGGGTAGGCGTGGTTGGGGCATGGGCCATCCATGAGTTTGTTGAAGTGGTCAGGCAGTCCCTATTGGGGCTGCCTGGGTGTGCGATCAGTCGCGGCGACCAACGCGGTGTTGTCCGACCGGCGCCGATCCTTCTTGTTCTTCTTGCCCCTCTGAGTGGAGGGGCCTTTGTCTGGATCCGCGCACTTGGGCTTGCCTTTGTCCCGGTCTCCGCTGAAGACTGCTCCGACCGCCTCCTCGCCAGAGGCGTGGTTGGTAGCAACGTCGAGCAGATCACGGGTGGTACGGGGTTTTAGGCAGCCAAGCTTGTAGATCAAGGACTCGTAGTTTGTCCCAGAGAGGAATGCGCTGATGATGTCTGCGTCGACGACATCAGGGAGGGAGTTGCATCGTTGAGAAAACCTGCGGATGTAATCCTGCAGGGACTCGTTGGGCTCCTGCTGACAGCTCTTGAGGTCCCAGGAGTTTCCCGGGTGGACGTACGTCCCTTGGAAATTCCCGACGAAGACCCTCTTGAGGTCTCCCCAGTCACGGATGTTGTCGTGTGGAAGGAATTCAAGCCATGCTCGAACATGTTCCCCCACGCAAATGGGAAGATATTAGATGATGAAATAGTCGTCATCCACTCCTCCGGCTCGACAGGCGAGCCAGATGCCTGGGTTTGTCTCCCCAGTGTATTTGGTGATGTTGGAGGGAGGTTGGAAATGCTACGGGAATGGTGCTTTCCTGATACGCCGGCTAAAGGCCCGTGGCCCTAGGCCCTCAGGGCTGGGGCTTCGGTCGTCTGCCCGGCGACCATACCTGGGGCGTGTTTCACCGCTTCCCTCGATGGTTTGGCTAGGATTCGTGTCGCCTACTACCGTTCGGCGGACATCGTTATCGTGTCGGGCCCGATGCCGGTCACTGATGATGCTACGAGCGTCCTGGTGCGGATCGGGCCGCTCATGTACCGGCGGTCGGTGTGGAGCAGGCGCCCGGTCGGACCGGGGCGTGGCTACCGCACCCCGAGCCGAGCCTAATGGCTGCAGCAGCGAGCGATCCGGCTGGCGCGTCCCTGTCCCCCCAGTGGGGAGAGAGCTCGCGGGTCAGAGTCACAACGCAGAGCTTTTCGCCTGTTGGACGACGGCGGCCTCTACTAGGACCCGGAGGTTTCGATAGACTGCTCGCTCCTGGGGGTCGACGGGCTCGGGAACACCGCGCAGAAGCATTGCTGCAGCAGCGATATTCTGGCCGTCCTGGGCGAATTGTGGGACATCGTTCCCCTCGTTCTCAATATCGTGCTAGACCTGACGAGCGCGACGCTGGGCGCCACCCGTCGGGCCATGCGCATGGGGCGCAACGTGCCGCACCGACCGTGCCGGCGCAGGCGGCGACTGGTTCTACCATCGTTGTCGTAATTCCTCGGCATGTGCTTGCACAGACATGAGGGCCTCTGCACGCGTGTCTGGAGGGGTGTGAGTTTGCGCAGACTCCGTAACCATCGGCGGCTGTCCTAGACCATTCGCCATAGCGCACTCCCGGGACGGATGGTGGTGGGGCGTCACATCACCGATGCTGGAACCGTCGCTCTCACCCTCGTTATTCGGGAGTTTGTGGGAGACGACTAGAGCGAAGCCTGCCATTCCTATGAATTCGGACGTGAGTGGGGACGGTGCCAGCGTCCTTTGGAGCCCCTGAGCGTAAGCGTCCGCGAAGGACGTGAGGCCGTAAGGGAACTGACCGTACGTTGTTTGTGGTGTAGGTGGTGTAGTCCCTCCGGGTGATCGGTGGGAGATAGTAAATCAAGGGCGAATAAAAGTACGCGTATTACTTACGGTGGGGTTTGAGTAGAGAGTTTGCTCGGAATGAAGCGTAGATGCCGCGCCGTCGAAGTCGCGTGTCCCGGAGTCGATGGAGGGCGTCTCTCCGATGGGTGCCGAGTCACGAGTGTGGCAGAACCGCCTAATCTAATGCCTCACATGAGTGCTTGTCTTCCATTAGACACTAAGCACTCAAGGGAGAACACTAAATTACACAGTTCCATCGGGCACGCCGTAGGGGAGAACCCGAAAATCCACATTTTTGCCATCAGGATCACAAATGAGAGAATAAAGCTTATAACATTTAACCATTTCATACATCACTTTTAGTACAACATCAGAGTATAATATTTATTATTATAACAGCGGAATGTAATCATATTATCAGAGTTATGAACAGTTTAATTGTACAGTGGAATATAAACATGTGATCAGAATTACAGCGGAAATAAATATCTAATCATGACATGATGAAGTATGGATATATAAGCTATGGCAACAGAGTATACAACCTTCATTTATAAAAACATTTGGTGAGAGTTATAAATAAAAACTACGATTGTAGCGTAAGGAAATCCTCTCTGAGCCCACCAGGAGAAATCCACACACAAAGGTCAGCTCAAGCCTCCTCCTGTCACTTGCAACAGGGGGAATAAAACCCTGAGTACTCAATTGTACTCAACAAGACTTACCCGATGGGAGAAAAGAAAAGACTCCAAGGATATGCAAGGCTATCTAGCTTGTGGGTGTATTGCACTTGCAGGAAGCAGTACTAATTGTGCGTTCTTATTTTCGATTTTTATTAATGACTGCATTGGTTCATTAACTAACCATTCTATGTAAGCACCTGTACTACTTTCAAGCAGGTGGTAAGCAATCAGAGTTCCTTTTTCCATCTTCCATCTTTCATCTTCAGTTGTTACTACGATGCTAAACACGAGACAAGCCGTACCAGATTTTCTGGCGATTCGCGAATCAATGCCCCCAGCTGGGTACCCTGAAAACACACGCCCTGCTTGTACCCCAGGCACAAGCAGGACCAACCCATCACTCTCCTGTCTCGGGTGTCTAGGTCCCTATCCAAACTGGGACTCCAAGCCTCCGTCTCTGAGTCCCAGACTCAGTGCAATGCAAGGACCTCCTCCACCAAAATAAAACCCTGACAGTCGGTCCGGAAAGAGCCAGATCCGCGACAAGTCTTCCAAGCGCCCATACACAAGTATGTGCTCGGGATAATAAATCTGTGACTTGCCCACGTTGCCTTATGCAATGACCGGTCCTTAATTGACACAGACATAGAAAACAGTGTAACCAAGCCATGCCCTATTGACCGCAGGACACAACCCCTTACACCCACCAATACCCAAACCACATCCCTGCCCGGTCACAATTTATCATTTCCACTATTTATACTTTCCAAGTGATAATAACACGGTAATATATTTCCTATCTCTCGCAAGTGACAGGCAATCACTCGACTTCTACCGGAGTCCTGTAGCATAGCATTCTACACGATCCTGTCATACTAGTAAGACTCATAGAATAAAGATATATTTATGCAAGTGGGTTTCATTCAACTCCTTAAAACTTAATGCACGAATATAATTTAAACTGCAGAAAAGTAGGGGTTATGCACCGGGGCTTGCCTGGGTAAGATATATTAAAAAATTAGTTTCTGCATCTTCAGATAATCCACCATCAACTGAATAGAAAGCCCATTGCATCATCTCCTGAAGAGAATACCATTACACCATCTTCGGATTCTCAATCATCCTTTGATCGATCCGTGATCCATCATCGTACCTATATGATATGCATACGATGCAATGCAAAGATGTAATTAATCAACTGCAATCGCGACTCGTAAAATACGACGTACGCCTCTCGAGTTAATGGCTAGTTCTGACGACGACCTTTCTGAGTCTACATATACACGTTGTCGAATAAGACGTTATTTCCCAATGATTATTTTAGTTATATAACCCAAGGTGTTTCTTTATTTTATCCTATCGATTTAACCATTATTCGAAATAGGACATCATTATCTATCTAGCAATCAACTATTCTGGAGCTATAAAATTTACGGTGGGTACCTAATATTGCTAGGAGCCTACTGTAAAAATTTTAGATTCAACAATATTACCAATTACCACGGAAATTCCTACAAGTTTATATTTTATAATATTAAGTATCTTAGATTAATTATATAGCTCCCCAAAATATTATCAAACTATGTGAACAAAATATACTAACATGTAGTGCATGATTTTAGGAGACTAATAAAACTGGTTTCATAATTTTTGGACTTCTATACCATTTTATATCGATTTTATAAGTTATCTAGAAACTTATATTAGAAAAACATTTATAAATTAAAAAGGGGCCGGCGGCAACCCAACTAGCCGAACTGGCGGCCCAGGCGGGCGCCGAGCAGGCCGACCCAACGCGCGGCAGTGGCCTAGCAGCCAAGAGCGGCCAGCCCACGTGCGGAAGCAGGCCGGCCCAATGGGGGCGCGCCTGGCGGCCCAGAGCGCGGTCAGCGGTAAGCGGCCCAGCGCGCGGACTGCGACGACCGGCCCAGCGTAGGCAGCGGCCCAAAGCCGGCCCAGCATGGCCTGCCCAGGCGGGCGGGGCGCGAGTGGCCCAAGGCGGGCGCGCGGCCCAGCGCGCGACAGTGGCGCAAGGCCGATCGTGGCCCAAGCGGCCAGGCATTGGCCCTAGCGCGGGGACAAGGCGCGGCACATACGTGAAATGGCCACTGAACTTCCCTTAAATTACGAAAAGGTCCAACAACACTATTTACTTGAGTCTAGTATTTTGTGTAAAGAACCCTGCATAAACCTCTTCTTGGACTTCTCACCTTGCTCTCTCTTCCCAAAAGCAGAGCATGGCACGGACGCACCGGTCGGCGGCAACGGCGACGGCGGACGCGGACCGGAGCGAACGCTACGGGACGGCTCCATGACTCCGGGCGGGCCTGGTGCGCACGCGCGCGTGCAGTGGCGGCGATGGAAGCGGCCACGGCGGACGCAGACCGGACACAGCGAGGCGCTGCGGCAGTGAGACGCCGGTGCGCGGGACGCTACGACGGCGGGGCACAGGCACGCCTTCGCGGCAGTGGTGTGGCGCGCAACTGTGGGCAGCAGCGAGGCCAAGGGGCGCGTGAGTGGCATGGGTGCACGGACGGGGCACGACAGCCCGACTCCCAGCTGCGGCAGCCGCGGGAGCAGGAAGGCGGCGTGCCAGACTAGAGCAGGGAAGGAAGAGGAGGACACCGGCGCTGGAGGCTCTGGCGATGGAGGTGAAGCGGCATCGACGGCTGACGGCATCTAGGGCGAAAGGGGCATGCTGAGAGCTTGACCAGCAGCAGTCGCTGCGCGTGGGGCGTCGGCGGCGCGTCCACGCAGGCTCGGGCGTAGCGGGGATCGCTGCCTTGCGCGTGTGGTGCGGCGCCCCAGGCGTAGCGGCTACGCAGCGGCAGCATGCACATGTGAGGAGGAAAAGGCACGGCCGAGGCACACACGACGGCCACACGCGGCCGCGACAGGGGGAAAGGTGCAGGGCGGTGCGTGCGCTCGCGCAGGGAAAAACTGGCAGAGAGAGGAAGACAGTGGAGGCGATGAAGAGTGGCAGACAATGGCTCGGACTCAGCGCTCAAGAAGTACGCGGGTAGGTGCGGTAGGTGGATGGCAGCTCGGTAATGCAATCGGAGACAGAGGGCAGACCGGGACAAGATGAGGCAGAGACGTGGAAATACGTGAGTTGGAACTTTGCTCAGGCGATAGCAGCTCGGCGTGGAAAATCAATCGGAGACATACATGACAGGAGAAGACAGGGGCAGGCAGAGGCTAAGCAAAGGAGATACAGAAGACAAACGCGTGAGAGAGAGCGAGGTCAACTTGTACAGAGGACAGATTTCCGCCGCCAAATGGGAAACTCTCATCACCGTTCATGCATATAAAAATAGACCCGTGAGTCTACATATATATATATATATCTCATTCTATTTATTAAGGACTTTTATTCTATTATAACAGTTGCTCGTCATGCCGAATCTTAAAGATCAAATCGTTCGATAGCATCGTTATCGGACAGTCCTGAATATCCCTACGTACGGCGTAATTTAATTTGAGCGTGTATTTGAGTCCATGAAACTAAGTCATACATGATTCACTTATCGCTTCACATATGTTTTAAATAAAAATTTCGAGTAACTCATTTCAAAAGTTTTACTTAGGCCTAAATCGCGGCGCTAAATAAGATCGTAACACCGGGGTGTTACAGCGAGTCTCCTCGCGGAGGTGGAGTGCGCCGAGCCGGTCGACGACGTAGTCCAGGCTTCCGAAGAGGAAGGCCTGGGATGGCTCGAAAATGGGTGGAACCCGTATCCCAGCAGGCAAGGGTATGGGAAATTGCAGCGAGCCGAAGCGAATCATATCGCCCGAGCCCGCTACAGCGGGAGTGGCGGAAAAATGGGCCATCCGATGACCAAAAAGTATTGAACGTACAGCGTCTTCCCCACGGACGGCGTCAACTGTCGGTATAGAAAGTGACCAACTAGTGAATATTTGTAGTTTTGCTGTATGTTGTGATCGGAGGTGGCCTAGCACTCAATGACATAGGATTTAAACTGGTTCAGATAACGTGCCCTACGTCTAGTTTGGGTCGATCAGTGACTTTATTCATGAGCCCAAGTGCTCGAAGTCTGTAGTGGGGGTTACAAACGAGAAGGAGAAATGTGGGGTGTACGAGAGGCCTGATCGGGTTCGACCGGAAGGGCCGAGAGCGACCGGAGCTCCGCTATGAGCTATGTGTTTAAGCGTGTGCTTGAGGGGTTGTGAGCTATCGATCTAGTGAATCTCAACTTAAAGAAGTCGATCCCCCCTCGTTGAAGGGAGCGCATCCCCTTTTATAGATGAAGGGGATGGCTTTACAGGTGAGAGGGAGAGAGTACGGATGTTTACTAAGCCTTGTTGCCCATGCCGATGAGGACAGTGATGACGGTAGGCGTCCATAATACTATCGACGTTACTGTAGAATGTCAGGTGCACATGGGAGGTTGCGTTGTCTTCTTCAGGAAGGGTAGATGTTGGTGCCTGCAAAAATACTGTTGGTATGTGAGGAGCCCTACCACGTGTACCAGGTATGGTGAATCTGGCGCCCACAGTACTATCGATGTCCAGAGGCATGTGGGGGGGGGGCTTTTTACCGTACGGGAGTCCAACGGCGCCCATAATACTGTAGACACAAATGTCGGCGTCTACAATACTGTTTGTGTCAGGACGGTTGTGGAGCACTGTTCCCGCAGGCGTACAGGGTATGGTCCTGTTATCGTGGTTTGACCTGTGTGCTGCCTTCTTCGTTCGCCCCTGGTCTCTTCCGAGCGGGCGTCCCCGGTCGGATGGCCCCAGTCGGCCCTGGCCGCGCCAGTCGGAGAAGAGCGGTCAGCAGGCTTCCTACGGGGTCCCCGGTCGGAGACGCGGGGCCGGAGTAGGAAGCAGCATTCTGGGTCAGGCCTTCCGATCGGAGAGACCGCCCGGAGGCGGCTAGTGTCCGAAGCGAGTGCTCCGGTCGGAGGTGGGCCGAAGAAGTTGACAAGCAGATGTTTGTTCCTTTGGGTAGACCTTCCGGTCGACGACCGGACTGTCCTATCGGCCTGTTGTGTTTTAGACTCTTGGGCCGGCCCATAAACTACATGCTGTTTTTCTAGGTCGAGCCCTGGCATGGAAGCCGGTTCCCGAGGGACCCCAGGTTTATGAACCCGACAGATAAAAAAATCCACGTCTGGATATGTATTCACTCTCGCAGGGGAGCTATTTTATGAAAAAGATCAAAGCAAACCGTCACTACATCGTCCACGATGTATGCAGAGTTTATAGCGTGTTATGAGGCAACGGGGCAGGTGAACTGGCTAAAGAAGTTCATACCCGGTCTGAAGGTGGTTGACGACATATATAGACCACTTAAGTTATACTGCAATAATAATCCGGCAGTACAGTATGCTAACAACAATAAGTTAAGTGGTGCTGCCAAACACATTGACATAAAATATTATGTTGTGAAAGATAAAGTCCGAGATCATGTCATAAGTCTTGAGCATATAAGTACCAAAAAGATACTCGTGGATCCGCTTACAAAAGGCTTACCACCCAACGTGTTCAGAGAACATGTAGCTGGCATGGGTTTAAGGGAAAGTCTATAATTTCTGGATAAAAGAAGGCCCAAAGTTAAGTATCTATTTCATAACAGAGTGGTATGTTGTAGATGTTAAATCTATCGGTAATTGATCGTGACGATGAAACATGCTCTATGCGCTAATCTGTAACCGAATGAACAAAAATAAATGATATAAAATTAAAAGATGGTAGAAGATTAATGGTGAGATTGTTAGATTGATCTCCAATTTTAAACTGGGCCCAACGGTCCAGTGGGGCCTTTGATCCATGCCCTAGTCGGGGGCGCCCAGCCTACTATGGCTGGAGGGGCCCTGTCATACTACGCAATAAATAGAGGTGGGGGCCGGTGACTTAAGTCACAAGGTTCGTTTGAGCCGAGCTTTCCACTGACAAACCCTAAACCCGATCTAGTGAGAGGCACAGCCAGCGACGGGAAGCACCTCCACCATTGCACTGTGCTGCCATCGGTCTTCACCGCCGGTCGCCACTGTACTGCGCCGCCACCCGTCTTCACTGACCATCGCTGTCCTCACGTAGACACCGGCACAACAACCATGACCGACACCTCTTGATCGAAGAACTACGATGGTCGATAACCTAGCACTACTCCTCCATCTAATCTATGTCCAGTAGACGTACTAAAACATGTTATTCTTAAAAAAAAAAAAAGTAGCCGACTAGATCTATCACCGTGTGATTAGAATAGTTCAACAAGGTGCTCCACTTAGCTTTACTCACTGTTCCTCCTGCGCGTCCTCTCGGCTCCTTCGCCCATCTCCTCCGCGCCGCCGTCGCCATTGCCGGGGTCTTCTCTGTTTTTTTTCTTTTCTATGCGTTTCCATCTATTCTGGCTGCCGGCTTGCACGGTCGTTCGTCATCGTGTCCTCTTACGCGCCATGGCGAACGCCGCTTATCTTCTCCCCGCTCATCGCAGTTCTTTAGGGCCGTCTTGCCATTCGTACGCTGCCCATCTGTTGTCCCACGCACAGCTTCTTGCATGTGTCGCCGGTCGTTTTTGGGTGATGCTCTAGGTGGCTTCGTTCCGGGCTGCTTCCTCGCTCTGTTCTTTATCCTTCTCCTATGTCTCTGTGTTTCGTTCTTACGATGCTCTTCACTGTTGTTCGCTGCTGCTGGTCCTTCAAACAAGGTACAAGCGCCCTCACTTTCTCCTCCATCTGATTGCTGTGTGCGGCGCGCGGGTGCAGGGGCCCCTAGTGCTCTGGTGCAGTAAGCCGTACACATATTCTCTTCCTCCGTTGTCACTCTTGCCACAGTACTTCTAATTACATCTGGTAATTTGATCTGTAATTTTATCCATGCTCATCCTAACTGCTATTTGATTTGGATCCCTCTCTGGAAGGGAATGACAAAAAAGGTCAAACTAGCTAATCATACGATCAGTTTTTCCATTGCCTTTTTCCTCTGGAATTCAGGATACTTGGTTAGCTAGCACTTCAGTATATGATATTGCAGTATTTATTTTGCCTGCAGAAATATTGTTCATTTATATCCTATATAAGGTGTTATCTTCACAGGAATTCACTTTCAGAAAAGAAATTTGGTTTATTTATATAGCTCCAGCGTTTTTAAGAATAAATAATCCATGTTAATATATATTCTGATGCAATAACTCTTCAGTTCAGACTGTAAAAGATCGCCTAATCATCATTTGCCTTGCACAGGTTAGGGATGACATGGGAGATAACTGAAATATATTATGTCCAGCTAACTAGATATGGCCTGCAAAAGATCGCCTAACCATCGTTGCTTTTTACAGGTTAGGGATGACATGGGCGATAACTGAAACATATTATGTCCAAATCGATGTTCCATCGAACCAACTTGAACCGGCCTTGCATAGGTTAGGGACGAGATGGGGGATAGCTAAAATATATTATGTCCAACTAGCTACGTATGGACTGCAAAAGGTCACCTAATCATCGTTGCTTTTTACAGGTTAGGGATGACATGTGCGATAACTGAAATATCCATTTTCAGTTTTCATTCACTAACATTTTATTGTTTCTTCGTTGCAGATTTGGGTCCTTTTCCTTTACCCTCTAAAAAAGTTAAGAAACTGCTTACTCCACCCAAAGTTATTTTGCCATGGACTCGATACTCATTATAGTACATGTACCTGTGTTGGTCACCAAGGAGTTTTTCATGTGCTATTTTCATGTTAACTAACTTTTCTTTGTAATTATCAATGGTTCATTTGTTAGTTCATTTGCTGGGTAATACCTTACGTGGCAGATATTATTAGGTGCAGTATACTACAATTGGTTACTTTACTGTTATATTCTTAGGTGCTTTATATTACAATTTGTGAACGTTATCTGCATCAAACAATGCTGTTGCTGCTGATCATGTACATCCTAGAGGTAATTTCAGTTCCCCACTGATTTTCTTTTGGAAAAAAACGATTCAGTGCATTTTTGGTGTTCTGATATTTAATATTTCAGTTTAGAGTGAAGAGCTTTTAAATCAGATTGTCTTTCGTGTTGAAGTATATTTATTTTAGACTAACCAGTTTTTTGTTTGCTTTTATTTGGCCAGATTAAGCTTGTGCTTTCGCGACTAAAGATACGCTTATGACATTCCCATGCCTTCTCCTGTCTAAATTATCCTCTGGCTATGTCTATCAAAATCTCTTTTGGTTGACAAGGGGTTCAACTATGACAGCAGGTACCTATAACTGTTTCCCTATTGTTACTTGAGCTTAAATTTTTTTACCGTGACAGCTATATTGTAGTTCAGAGATAAGACTACCGTGTAGGCAGTTTTTAAATTATTTCAGGGTGAGGCTACTTACTACTTACAGATAGCCAGACATAGAAAAGGAGGGTCAGAGAAGCAGCGCAAGCTCACTCTGGTTATAAATGGTTGGAACTTATGATACATCTCCTACCATAAACAAATCTTCACAAATATGAGACCCATGGGAAGGCCTCTGTTTTAACCCACAGTAGTAAACCGCTCATATGTTAATACTTATTTTCATGTTGAGCGTTTCGAGGAGCTTCCTCTTGGATTGTGGCCAGGAGTTTTTGTTATGTGCATGAAGGTTTTACAGAGTTGCCAGTCCAAATGTCTAATCAAATTTGTCTAACTTATTTTAGTTTTGTACCAATTAAACTATTAAGATCCATTTGTAGTGGCTAAAAGATTGCTCATTTGGTCAGTGCTTCACATAACAATTGAGTGAAGATATATTCTTGATAATTTATGGCTCATAATAGTTTAATCTGTTAACTCTCCGTGTTCACATGGTTTCATGCTAATCTTTATGAGGATGATGTCATTAACACACTTGCTTTTCTCAATGTGTGGCATGTATGGTTTGTTGATATCATGTGCTATTGTGTTCCTGCAGGTAGATGTTTCTTCGATATACTGTGTGCTTGGTCACAACAGGAAGCTGCTGCAGAATCGGACTTGGGTCAGGTACATCCCACTGTGAGACTGATGGTCTATCATCCGATCCCACACATTCCCTACGACTGCCTACTAATAATCATATATGAATACCTCACGCGTATGGTCAGCACGGGCGCAGCGAAGCGTGCCTACCGTGCTAGTCTCTTCCACGGTCACGAAGTCCCTGACGTACGAGTGAACACTGAAGTTGGAGATGTCAGATATCAGCAATACGTGATGCCAGAATCGGAGAGGAAAGAGGGTAGATCTTACTAATCCAGGAGGTGAAGCAGATCGAACCTCCGCGTCCACGGCTCCGCCCACAGGCTCGCTCCGCCACCTCCCCGGTGCTCGGCTGCTACTAGCTGCTGTGCCCGGGCCCCCCCCCAAAAAAAGGATTCATATATAAATGTAGTCTATACAGTTTTTGTGTTAGGTGTAATACCAATGAATTTTTTTTTGGACTAAAGTTCGACCTACCATTGGAAATAACCTTTTTAGTGGATTTAATAGGCTAATGGCTTATCTTGCATAACTTATGAAACTGATGCATCCTATATATTGGCTCCTGCCAATGTACCAACTGGCTACTCAAGTGCTGTTTCCAGCAACCTGCTTTAGATATAATGGCCACATAGTCATACAGAGTTTTTACCTGTGTCTCGATTTGAACTGTGATATACATACTTAGGGTTATACTAATCTTTCAGAAACTTTTTTTGGCTTCACACCACACTGCCACAGGGTCCTCAAGCTTGGACGAATATTTGGATTGCAAATTACGTTAAGCACATCAGTAGTTGGTTGCCCTGATGCTCCAGTGGTGATTTGATCTCAGCTGCAATAGCATGTTACTCCGCAGTTCCCAATAAGTTATAGTTCTCAATAATTCTGTTACTTATTAATGTTTCTATGATGTACAACGACCATAGCATCTATCGTGACACACGAAGTAACAGCAACCATATAACACATTTCACTGCGCCTCCATCAAGACAGGACATTTTTTTTTTAATCTTTGTGTGGAATACAACACTTGCATTTCTGCCCTTCACCGTGTGAAACAAACCAGCGCAGCGGAGCGCGCCCTTCCGTGCTAGTAATATTTATGCTGCTGTAGGAAGCTTGTTTGGCGTGGCTGGTGCCTGGTGCCAAATTTCAGTCTTAACCTTCGTGTTATGAGTTGTAGCTGCTGGACTTGGAACTCATTCTGTTACAGTCAGACATAGACGGCTTTTTTTTTTTTCTGTATGATCGCAAATATTCAACATTCAGATTTGTCTCCATGGAGCAACCACCCCCATCGTGAATCAGGAGACTGCGGAGGTTGCCGGGCGGCAGGTTTCCTTTTGGTTCGCCCGGCACGAGGTTTCATTTTGAACACGGGCAGGGTGGCGAGGTTTCCTTTTGAGCGCCGGGCCAGCTTTTGCGCACGGGGTGGCGAGGTGAAAGCGCCGGGCGGTCTCTCACGCGGAGGTGAGGTTAAATCGCCCGGTGAACAATTCTCTTTTGTAATTTTTAGTTGCAGAGAAGAGATATGTGACATGCTGCTGCTCCTGTGTGTAGAGCATTATTATTATTATTTCCTGTTTTCTGATTACACTGAGGAATTGATAATTTACTGTCCATACATATATGCATATACCATATGCATATTTACGGTCTGAAACAAGCACAAGCATGCAGGAACACAAAGCAAAAGCACAAATAAATCACAAAATCTATGTAGTACGGCATCGCCACAGTCGATGATATTATATATCTGACCATCAGCACTGTTTCTTGTGGTGGCCGCCCGCCGCCTGGGTACCTGCAGGTGGGTTGGTGGCTGATGATGGGCTGGTGCCTGGTGCCGCTTCACTGGCTGCCGGTGCCGGAAGTGATTTTCCCTGGACGCGGCGCCAATAGTTGATGGCTACTTGGGCGGCCTGCAAGATGGTGGCATCATATCATATCATATCATGCGTCCATTTGAGTAGTAGTAACTGATTCTATATAATTATTATTTGGCCCTGGAACAGTACATGATAACAATAGTAAACCACGCACGCACCTCGTATATTTTGAGCAAGTCGTCTTTGGAACTGCTTTTCTTTAATTCGATGCAGCAGTCGAACAGCCGTATGGCAATCGTAGACTTGATGTCGTCCTTGAGATCATCATCCAGGGTGGTGGCGGCGGCGGGATTGTCGCCGCTGCCGGTCGTCTGGGTACCACCACCCTCGATCGCTGCTTTGACGGCCTGCAAAACAAAAAATTAAATTGCACGTCCAACAGTGAGGGATTAATGAATTTATAACACACATGGTATATATTATTATTAGTAGTACTAATTAACCCACCTCGTGCACTTTGTTCCCGAAGTTCAACGACGTCTCGAGGAAGGATGCTGCGTCGCTGCGACGACTTTCGTCCCACTTGTCGAACACCTGTTCCAATTTCTCCAAGAGCATTATGGCACTATGACGACGACTAGCTTGCTGGGCCACCAAGTGCTCGCTTACGTTGCGCGCCGCCGCCTCCATGGCTGGCGTCAGGCGGAACGGCGGTGGCACTGGCAGACCCGTGGTGGTGGCGCGCTGCATCTGGCAGCTCGACACCCAGGAATAGATGCAGCCCAACCCCGAGCCTCCCTCCAGGCTCGAGACCATCGCAGCCATGGCCTCGTCGATTCGCTGCAGGTCGACAAGGTCATTCCCCCGGGCCATCCGGGGTAGATTTCCTTGGCTCTTTAGCTTGTCGTTCCACCTCTTCTGCAGGTTTCCCACATTCGCATCATTAATGTTGGTGGTGGTTTTGGCCTCCGCCTTGGCCTTGGCCTTGGCCTCCTCCTCCTCCTTTGCAAAGCTGAGCAGCATTTGCACCACCTCGAATAAGATCATCTGTTGCAGGACCCTGGAGTTGGGAGCCTGTTGCTCTAAATCTTTGTACGCTTCCCTGGCTGCACTATTATCGCTTGATGTGACTAGGAGCCGCACCTTGTATTCTTCGGTGACAGTACGGGCCCTCTGCTGCTGCTTGCTTGAAATATCCTTATAGTACTCCACAGCAGCGGTAAGAACAGCCGATCGGGTTCGCCCGTTGCTGCTCTTAGTGCTCTTGAATTGAAGGCGGACGATGAAGTCCTTCACCTCACCAGCGTAGAGGACGCCGACGGAAATTTCGCCTTCCTTTCCCGTGCTCTTGATTTCCATTTCGTGGCCCCCTGATTGGATCTCTACTATTTTCAGGTCTTGAATAATAAGGGTGTCTGCTGTTGCTGTGTCGTCGGGCACGCTGATTTTGACGCGCGTGTCGATGGCCACAACACTCTTGAGCCCGCCTAAGCACAAGGCCATGGCTTCCATCACCAGCTTGCTGTTGTTGAGCTTCGCCGCCTCCGTGTCCGTGTCCGCAACCGGAACGGACGAGTAGGTTCCTCTGGATTTCTCGGCGATACGATACAAAACCTTGGGGTCATGATTCTTACCCAAGCCGAAGGCGTGGACCGGGTACTTGCTAAGTTCTTTTTCAAAACCACGGTCTAACTTGCTCTCTCCATCCGACACGAGGATGATGAAGCCAACACGATCCACGGAAGATTGACGACGTTTCTCCAGGGCCTGTATTAATAATCATTAATTACAGTTACC
Source organism: Miscanthus lutarioriparius (assembly GCA_904845875.1). Taxonomy (NCBI): domain Eukaryota; kingdom Viridiplantae; phylum Streptophyta; class Magnoliopsida; order Poales; family Poaceae; genus Miscanthus; species Miscanthus lutarioriparius. Next base: position 91,485,831 of record CAJGYO010000014.1, read on the forward strand.
ACACGATCGACAAACAAACATAACGCGCCTTCCCTAAAAAAAACATAATGCGCCTGCCAAAGGTTTTACAATTATTTTGTTTATTAAGGCCATTCCTAGTGCAATATATATTTCATTACACTCTTTCTAATCTAATGGTAAGTGAAATGAAATGAGACCCACCACACGTTACATTCCATGGTTTCATAGATCTATGTGATTTCAGTTCCGTATTCGGTAATATCTGACAGTATTCGTATCCATAAAGAATACAAGTATTTAAAAGTTCTCTCCATAACGAGTGTGACCAATTATTTAATTTTATTATTACTAATGATGCATTGCAACCATTTAATAGTATATCTATAAATAATTATTAATGATACATAAAGATTAAATTAATTTTAGTATTTTCCTGATTTAGTTTTAACCTAATATAGTTGAGACCTTAGCTTAGACTATGGTGACTCTTGTTTTAGCCCATACCTTATGTTGTTATGAATATAAATTTAGGAGGTTTTGAACTGTGTTTCATGAGATAGAGTGGGTAATTTGTATACAGATTTAGGGGATTATTTTTAATTATGCTACGTAATGGTAGAGGTGGGTAATTTTAAATGCAAAATCAGAGGTAACTTTATGTGTTTTTCATAAAGGCAAAGGCGGGTGATTTTTCCAAAAATAAATAGATCCAATGGCTATAATTAGCAATTATGGTTATATTCTAACAAATTAGATTAGAGGCCAGATGTTCCTAATTATTGCCAGAATTTATTTTTAGAATTTATCCTTTTTTTTTCTAGCGTGTCTAGAGAGAAATAACGTGGAGGCTCCATTCGGGTCTCTAATTAGTAACAGTAACATGTAAAATAATAGGAATTGTATTCACGAAAGAATTATCCATCTTTGCCATATGAAAAATAACATAAATTTAACCACTAAATTTGCATCTAAATCATCAAACCAGCCATTATTGAAAAGAACCTAAGTAGCTTCTAAATTAGCACCTAAATTTACATCTATAAACTACCCGACACTTCCATTATGATAGATAACCTAAGTAACTCTCTAATTTGCATCTAAATAGCTCAAACTTTTATAAAATCAATCACTCGAATTTGCATCTTAATCACTCAAATTTGCATAAAAATGAAAAATATTCTCAAGTGGACGTCTAAATTAACAACACATTAATTATATGAACCAGATCGATATAGTTGATCTTATATGGAAACTCTAACAACTAATGTACACTAAGGATGCCACTTACGTGGAGGGTGCGCTCCAAGACTGGTTTAAGGTCAGTTCCACCCTTGCGCATAAGATTTTCCTGCTTTCGTTGCGCAGATATCCAATGGGCAATGGGCAGCTGTTCCGAAATACTATCACCGAACGCAGTCACGACGTCAACCTTGTGTTGTGTCGCGTCTCCATGGAACAACTCTCGTTTGATAAACTTCATCATCTCCAGCAGGTCCAACCTTGGTCCTGTTGCCGGCTGGCCCGTTGTACCACAGACATCGAGCGCCACAACTAGGTGTATGGGGAACGCATTATTACTAGGTACCGATGGTGGCGCTTTTACACGAACCATTGCTGTGAATTTTGATTTGGGGGTATCCTCCTTTGATTCGACTCGGATCCAGGGCAAATAGAGCGAACCACTTACTTTGACCTGCAAGTGAAATGTTAATAATTAGCTCATTCGCAAAAAGAGAGAGAACAATTAGCTTTATCAAGAAAACCATAAAACAATAATTTAGTACAGTTATTAGCATCCAGTCAGCCTTGTGGAAAGCTCCTTGAGAAGCATAAAATAATATTTAAGTTGCTTTAACTGAAATACAGGATCAAAATTACCCTATTTATTACAAATCAAGCAGGAGTAGATATATACTATGTCTAGATACATATCAAAAATTCAAAACTACGGTATTTCTCTCCAGTACATTACAATTAATAAGACGTTAAGAATTGAGATGCATGGCAATTTCCTCGAGAAGCCCCCAACCCTTCACCCGCCCACCTACAACCTATCCACACTAATGTCTAATGATTAAATGCCAATGGTCCTCTAGCCTAACCGGTTAGATGGCTCCAGCGGCACCCCTCATGTCCTGAGTTCGATTCCCCACGGGGACGAATTTCAGGCTTGATGGTAAAAAAATTCTCTTATCTGTCCCACACCAAAATACAGATCTGTAGCCGTCCCGTCTTACAGGGATGCAGGTGCCGCTGTATATGGGTGGGGCCAGGGTTCGGGGATTTTTCTCGAGCTGCGTGAGAAGTTCATCTTCTTAATAAAATACCGGCGGGACGTCCTGTAGTCTTCTCCAATCTGACTTAGTTATATTCTGTCTAATCCTTCCACGTCTTCCCATTCTAGCGTGGTGGACACTGTTTGAAGCCTCCATGAGGTGGTTTATAGTGTGAAATACATGTTAAGATATTTTTCTCACCGCTCATGATTACAACGCAAGAAAAACTCAGAAGACAAGAATGGTTCCGGGCAGGGTTTTCATTATGAAAATAAAAATTTATCCGAGGTCATGGATAAACAGGTATATATCGAAAATATAGGATCAAATTTTTAAAAAAATTCAAATTATTTTGAAAAAAAAATCGTAGAATTTGTCTTGACACTATTCCTAAGCTATTAAACACCACTTGTTCTCAGATAAAAACAAAGGGCAATGCTAAGGTACTCTCTTTGCCTAGAAGGAGGTAATATCACAAATACATCTAAGCTGTTGATTTTTTCTTATATTATGAATTAGTTAATGAAATTAACAATGTCTAGAAAAAGGAAAACAAATCACTCCGATTCCCTTAATCACGGGTCACGGGAGAAACAAATCTTGCTCAATCCTCCTTTCTCGGTGGGTAGACATTACATGGTATCTAATTTTTAATTACCTCAGTGTCAAGTCAAAGACAATTTTTGTTCTTCTTCCATCTCTACGAACATTATATTATTTATATTAAAAGTGGTTACTCCCTTAGTAAAAAACAATTCTCACTTCCTGACGAGTGAAACAAATTCAAACTTGATCAAATCTACACAGGAAAGTACTAATACTTATGACGCTGAGTAAGTATCATTAGAATAACAAAGATGATTATTATCAGCAGTAGCCTCTCAAAATCAAGTGACTGCACATTTATATCTATAAATACTTAGCTTGTATAATTTTCAAGTAATAACCATGGTGTGCTAAAATATTCAAGTTCTAGAGCGCAATAACAGTTTCTCTTTTTCGTTAACACATAAATGATTGGATGTTAACACATAGATAGAGCGCAATAACCGTAGCTCTCAAAAAAAATTGGACATGTTAATCTAAATCTTTGTTACATATATTCAGAACAGAACTTGAATTAGAAACTAATTCCAACTAGGAACACAAAGTTTCTCTTTTTTTTTTGGTGTTAATAGACATCATCGATTAATATATGCATGAATAATCTACCGGCTCAGTCTTTTGGAGTGTAGGGATAGTGTGTGTGGGTTTATAAAAATGAGTATGTGTATGTACAGCATTGATCTGCGTCCCTACTGTGTGATTAGAAAAATAGACTCGCTCGCCACACATTATACAAACACTGCTTCTTATGTATTTGTCAAATAAAAAGGAGAGATTATGATGGAAGCAAAAACAACCAAATCAAACCAACAAGAACAGCGGCTGGTGCTGCTATACTACATACTGCTACATATATATAGTGGAATGAAACAAATTACCTTATCGGCCGCCATATCGCCTTCAAGGCTAGCTGCTTCGAGCGAGGTACCAGGTTGGCAGGTACTGTACGTATAAGTTATAACACACGCGGCTGCCTGATGACTCTTATATAGAGCTGAGCTAACCTCGGCAAAGGTTTGCCTGTATATGTAATCTCAATCAAAGCAGCTTCCTTCGGGCTTCGCATTCCAAAAGGTGTAGGCCGGCCAGCTGGGGTATTTCAACGTTACAATAATTTACAAAGACGACAGATTTGTTGAGAAGGTAACTTTCTCAAAAAGCCAACAACCCACACTAATGATCAAATAAGAATTATTCGTTGAGTGCGCTGCCTTTTATATATAAATTGACACACGGCTTGACCTCGGCGAAATTTAATGTAATCAGGTCTTCCCGTCTTAAAGCTTATCTTACTACTATTACTGATTAGATGTCCCACCCACACGCACTAATGATCAACTAAAAATTATTCGCTGAGTGCGCGGCCTTATATATATAGGAATATAAATTGACACGGCTTGACCTTGACCTCTGCAAAATTTAACGTAATCAGGTCTTCCTGTCTTGTTTGATTGTGTCTAGACTACTACAAATCTTATCTTACTACTATTATACTAATTAAATGTTCCAACGGAGGCAACACGTTAACTCTCACCGCACACGCTAGGAAAAAGATAAATCCTAAAAATTCTCATGTGCCTTTAATTTGATAGACTCTAATCATCGCCTCCGATAATAGCCATTGGATCTATTGTAATTTTGTAAAAAACCCCACCTCTGCCATTACGAAAAAATACATTAAGTAATCCCCTCATTTTATATCTAAATTACCCATATCTGTCATTACGAAAGATAATTCAAAATAACACCATAAATTTGTATATAAATTACCCACACTTGTCATTATGAAAAGTAATTCAAAATAACCCCCTAAATTTGTATCTAAATTACCCACTTTGCCATTATGAAACATAATTCATAATAAACCCCTCACATTGCATCTACATTATCCCACCTCTCAAAACTATATGTAAATGCTAATATATGCTATTACAAAAAAAATCAATATCCATAAAGTACGAGACATATATATTTCTAAATTGTAAACTTCCACAATTGTGAAAGTATACTATTAATAATAAGAGGCCGAATGGAGGCATCATGTTAACTCCAACCATACACGCTAGAAAAAAAGATAAACCTTAAAAATTCTCACAATAATTAGAAAGATCCGCCTTTAATTTGGTAGACTCTAATCATCGCCTTCGATAATAGGCCATTGGATCTATTGTGATTTTGTAAATAATTATGCACCTCCGGCATTAGAAAAATACATAAAGTAACTCCTAATTTTACATCTAAATTACCCAACGTTGCCATTACAAAAGATCATTTAAGATAACCCCTAAATTTGTATCTAAATTACCCCCACACTTGTCATTATGAAAAGTAATTCAAAATTGTTGGGGACGCCTTGGTGCGCCACGTCGTCCCTGCCCTCGCCCGTAGACTAAACCCTCGATCGCCTCCTTCCCCCACACTCAAGAGAGCAACCAATGCGGCAATTGTCTCACACGACCTGAATATCGCCTCCCAAAACCTACAAAGTTGAGCATCGCCCATGAGGATGCCTAGGCGAAAGGAGGTCACCACGGCTAGCTCCGCTGTGTCGTGGGATGATGGAAGATGGTGGTCCCACGGATGGAGCCCTCGACGACATCAGGAGAGTAGTTTGGGGGAACACGTGGATTGCCCGTGGTGCCCCTACGTCCTTGTAATATAAAGCCTGGCACAACAAGGGCAAAGTGTAAATTTGCCAAGCCACTAGGTGTGCCCTATAAATACCCGATCGCTGGCGTTGTAATGGATGATGAATTAATGGTCATTTACTTCGGAATTTATTATTGTTTCTCCCATCCACCTTTGTCCAAATTTTTCGCTTTATTTATCCTGTGGGGCCTCCTTGGCTTCCGCCGCACTATCCTTTAGCGAGGGTAGGAGACCAAGCGAAGCCCTACAGTTGGCGCCATCCGTGAGGACCCCACCGTGCCACACACAACCTACCTACAATGACATGGGAGATGCGGAGGACCCAGAGAAAGGCACATCATGTTGGTCATAAAGGCACAACATGTTGATAAGTGTCGGCCCTGCAAGGGTGCACGGGGTGCGATGGCCTAGGGCCCATGGGAGGGGGGGCCTAGCCTAGGACCCCACGTATACAGGCCCTCAGTACTGCAGGCCCTTTAGCCTTTAGGTATACTACACGTAACCAAGGCATCACCAAAGGTGCATGGGGTGCGATGGCCTAGGGCCCACGGGAGGGGGGGGGCCTAGCCCAGGACCCCACGTATACAGGCCCTCAGTACTGTAGGCCCTTTAGCCTTTAGGTATACTACGCGTAACGCGTCTACGCGAACGCTCGCCCGACGCCTAGGACCCTACGCGAACGGCCGAACGCCCACGCCACCAAAGGGTGAATGCGAATCGCTGTCCGTAATCCATCTCGTCGACACCGCTGCAGGCGGACGCATAGGCACTCAAGGCCTCCCGTCCCCGGTCCGTCCAATGGTTGTCCGGTATAATGCCACGGTAGGCCGTTGTAACACCCGGTGTTATGCCAAAGATTTAGGCACTCGCAAATCATGCATATTATGCATCATCAAGCATCCTAATCATACATGCCTAATCATGTAAATAATAACTGAAACCATGCTTTGAAACATATGAAACATGCTCGTGAAACATGAATGTTGCATACACTTGTTTAGAATTGTTTTTGCCCTAATTATGCTTGCTAGGTTAGGAAAACATGTTTGGCTATAATTGTAAATCATCTAGAATTATTTAGCACAGCTTTTAGAGCAAAGTTTATATTCAAAATTTTGCCAAATTATGCTTTTAAAAATAATTCTTCAAAAATGGGGTTTTGAATTATTATTGATTTTTAATTGTAATTCAACATCTACTTGGAATTTGATTTTGGTCATAAAAGTAAAGTTGCAGAGGATTAAATTCTAAGCAACTTTTATTTTTGGGACATTTTCAAAAGAAGTCATTTTCTTGCTCAAATGATATTTGAAAATTGGTATTTAAAAATTCCTTAAAATATAGAATTTGAAAAGGGTTCTCTCCTTTCACGGGTGCCATTCCCTTCTCGCCCCGCCAAATTGGCCGGCCCATGCTCCACCCACTTGCCAAGGCCGCTTTCAAATTTCAACCCAACTCGCGTGCCAGCCAGCCTCCCTGGCCTGCTCACCCGGCTCGCCTCGGCACACAAGACCACAGGCTTATGCGCCATCGGCGACGCGACGCCGCCATGCCTCCGCCTTCGCTGCCTCGCCCCACGTGCTCGCCTTCATCTGCTTTGCCCCACCGCGTTCCCCACTTCACCTCTCCCTCGCTCGAAGCGGCGACAAGCGAGCCAAGACGACGCCTCTCTCGCCACGCGCGCCACTGCCCCACCGACGACGCACCTCCTTCCACGCCTTCTTTCTTGATTCCCCGCCAGCCAGCTCCACCTTGGGTCCTCGCTTGCTTCGCTCGCTGCTGCTACCGTCGTCGAGGTAAGGGCCGAGCTTGGCGCCCTCCTTTCTCTCCGCCGAAAAGGCCATCATGGTCGCGTCGGCACCGTCACGCCGCCAAAGCCAACTCCACCCTCCTAGTCGGTGCGGCTCGGCAGTGGTGTGCACGCCGGCACCGTCACGCTTACCCGGAAGAGCTCGTCACGGGTGAGCACCGGCCGTGGGGCTCCTCCTTGCTCTCGGTCATCGACCCGTGGGGCCAGAGGCTCTAGCCAAGCGAGTGGCGGTGGAAGTTCCGGGCGCACAACACTGGGTGCACCCAGCATTTTCGTCGTCTGGTTTTAAAAAGGATTTAAGAAATGCTTTTCAGAATTCTGTTAAATGCTTTGGAAATTTATAACTTGCCCAAATTTGCTCCAAATTTGTTGAAACAAACTTTGCTAGGTTCCATGTCACCAGATCTACATGATAAAAATATTGCATGTCATTTTTGAGATACTTTTCTGTAGAGCTTTATTTAATCCTTGATATTGCCGATATCTTGTAAAATGTGTAGTAAAACCTATATGTTTCAGAAAAATATGCTTCCAAGTGTGTTATTCTTCTTGTGTAATGTACTTCCTAGGAAAAATATATGCCATGCATGTCCTATAGAAAAAATAGGAGATGTAGTTCAAGTGCCTTTAATGGCTGATTTTTGTTATTTTTTTGCTAGAGAGCAAAAATTTATATAAAACATGCATGTGATAATTTTGTACAGTGATTATTTGCTGTGTAAAACATAGGAAAAATATTACATCTGTTGTTTGACACTTTTTATAATACAAAGTATTTTCCTATTCATAATTATGCCATAGCTTGTCATTTTTGTGTGGGCTATTCCACTTATCCAAATGTCATAAAAATCTGATGGTAGACTACTTAGGGTAGTACTGTGCTATGGTATTTTTCTAAGATTTTTCTAAGCTATAAAAATAGATGTTGCTATTCAAACCTATTATTAATTAGGGTTTAATCAAATGATGCTTTATGCATAATTAAGGAATTAGTGAAGCTTTGGTGTATCTTTGAAGCATTTAATGAGATGTGTTGACTTAGCATATTAGTAGTAGAAGAGAATGCAGAGATGACATGTGCTTGTAGTACATGTTCTTGGATGATGTTGACTACCTTGCATTCAAGCATATCCATTGTGCTCATTTTATCCGATGCACCTTTTGCATAAGCACTTACGCACATGCATCATACAGATCGCAAACCAAGAACCCAAATATCATACCCGAGGAGCCCGAGGAATAGCTCGAGGTGCGTACCGTGGAAGTGACCAAAGCAGCATTTAGGAGGACGTTGAGGAACTTCCTGAGTGCCCCGATCACCGCCTGAAGCTCCTTCGAGAGAGGCAAGCCCCGGAGCATTTTTCTCCCCGGTTTGCAATTATTAATTAAATACTTTACTTTAATTGATGCATTACGTTCATGAGTTGTTTGCAACCGTTGCTGCATTATACCTTGTCTACCTTTATTATACTATATCCTTATTACCCTGGTATCCGCAGTCGAGTTAATGCTTAGCTGGCTTAGACCGGTAGAAGTTGGGTGATTTCATGTCACCTGCGAGCTATAGGTGGTTACCTGGATCTGCTTGGATAACTATGTAGTCATGGTATAACTAAGTGTTAAATAAAGTTGAGACCGGACGGAGACTTACAGAGTTTTGGACTGTAGTGCTTTCCGTCTGTGTCGATTAAGGATCGACCGTTGTTGGGCCTCGAGTCATGTTGAACGCATGCCTTACATTTAGCTGGCCAAATAAAGTACCTTTCGACCACGAAGCTGGGAGATTATTCGGGCCGAGTAGATTGCCCGCAGCGCACTGTACCGGAGCAGGTGTGGTAGGACACGGGGGCGAGATGATAAGACCAAAGTGCGCCTGTCGGCCCCCGGGTACATGTGGTTCCTGGCAAACTCGAGCTTCCTGGATAGTTGACTCGGTGACCGATACCTCACTTTAGCGGGCGAGTGAGGTTTGTGTAAGGAATAAATCACCAGCTGGTTAGGAATCGATTCGAATCGCCATCACTCCTGGATAGTGAGCACTTGACTTGAGTTACTTCATCGTAGTAATGATTATGGAACACTTGGACAGTTATAATGAATGTGACATTATGAAAGTTGTTAATGATCATTGGTTATCATTATTTGCTTAATCACATGTTTGCTCTAGTATAGGTGCAAATCTAGTCGACAGGTTAATAATAATTAACTTGACAATAATACTTTTGGAAAGGTTCTTGAAATGCTAAAATTGCTTCTTTTGCAAATGAGTCAGCTACCCTACTATAAAGTCCTTCATAATCCTTGGTGTCACTTTATTTTCGGTTATGTCGGGTAAGTCTAGCTGAGTACCTTCTCGTACTCAGGGTTTTATTCCCACTTGTTGCAGATGGGCAGATGTATTACGGCTACTGTATCAACTGCCTTTATCCAGCGATGGTGATGCTTAGGACCATGGGCATGGTCATTCCTTATGTCTCGTCTGATGCTTTTGTTGGAGATGATCATTAGCTGGCACTGTATTTGAACTCCGTATGAGTGTGTGTGGTTTTGAACAAATGGCTTCCGCTACTTCTATTTGAACTCGTTTTGTAATAACTATGTTTAAACTCTGATGTATCTGTGATGCGAACTTTTATGTAATATGTGATGGTGATCGCTAAACTTATTACGATCTTAGCTGATATGTGAGTTGGTTTGAAATCCTTCGTGATTTCACGGACTACCGGGTTATACGGGCTTAAGTTTGCTAAATCGTCTGCTCTGGCGGATGATTTTCTTACTTAATTTCGTATAATTGGTCGGTTCTGTTACAGCTGGCATCAGAGCATGGTTTAGCGTGTTACTGTTCACAAGTGTATTTAAAACAAAAAGGCATTTGAAAAACATGATTTCCAAACTAAAAAGTGTGCCAGTGGTCATATCCTTTATGCCCAGTTAAGGACTTTAGGTGGCTTAATTAAGTACTGACTTGGAGTTCTTGCATCATATTTCTCTTTCGTTGCTCATACGGTGTGCTATTGTATGAGTGCCACTTGTTTGAGTGATAGTGTATGGATCATTTGCCTCTACGCCTCGGTAAGTGTGAGTTGTGAGAGCATGATCGGATACACCGCCGATCTAGGGTGAATGCTTATATGATGCTGGAGTAATTACATGTTCTACGCATGTTTTACAAAGGTATCTCATGTGTGGGTATTCCGTCTGTTGAGGCGATGCCGTCAATAGGACGATGGTTCAGGTAGTTACTACTGTTGTACACGTATCTAGGAATTCGTGTAGAGCGTGTAGATAAAATTTACTGCTTTTGTGCATTCATCGGGAATTGGGCTAAAATGAATCTTCTGCAGGTACATAACAGCGTTATCGTGTAGAACGTATTAGATACGTATTTGAGAGATCGTTTGTATGCCACCGAATTCATCGCTAGAAATTATTTATTTCATAAGTTTGTGAGAACGTACGGCACGTACATACATCATATTACTTGCGCATTTCATTCATGTCATGCATTCCTCCCCTTATAAATTGATTATCTCATTTCGATAAAAGTTGTATCACCTAAAATATGTTCCCACGGAGTAATAGAAGAAATTTTGCTACAGATGGCCCACACGAAGCAGACCGTCCGTAAGTCCACCGGAGGAAGAGCACCTCGACGTCCGTTGGCCCTGAGGGAGCACCGTACCATGAACACCTTCTTGAGCGAGTTTGGCATGCCGACCTTGCTTTGGAGAGTGCTCCATGATGTGGGGTACTCAGAGGGTCAAGAACCGGTGTACTCTTGGAATGAGAGCCAGTTAGCAGAGGATGGACTTGCAGTGGTAGAGATCACAGTTCCTGCCCTTGGTGATGCTCAGAATGGGATGGTTGGCACTTGGAGTTTGAAGGCCGCACTCCTGTTGAGGGTGCAGAGGGAGCAGCTTTCCGTGTCATCAGGGACATCATGAGCAGATTTCCCAGTGAGCTTGCAGCAGCTCTAGCTAGCACCTTTCCTAGGGATGATCCTCTTGATGCTATTTGGGTTTAGCCTCAGGGAAGTGCCTTGGTCAGAGGTCCAGCTGAGGGATAGGCTAGCGACAACCATGCTATGAGTGCTATGTTCGCCGCCATCAGAGCGTATGAGGGTCTTGAGAGTACCTACTGGGCTTTGACTGGCTTACGTAGTCATGATAAGCTCAAGGTAAGAAAGCAGAAGAAGAAGCAGGCACGTGCTATAGCTAGTTTGCAGGAGCAATTGGCTGATATAAGCTTACAACGGGACCAGGCGGTAGAGAGAGGTGATAGAGCTATGCAGCGGGTGCATACGTTGACTCAAGCCAACAACAATGCAGACCGCATGATTGGACAGTTGGTTCAGGAAAGGAATGAAGCCTGGGACGAGAGGGACCTTCTGCTGCAGAGGGTCGATGAGCTAGAGGAGTACAACGTCAACCTACATGAGGAGTTTCACACGCTCTACAATGGGGTTGGCCCATATGCTCCTCCAAACGCCGCTGGCATGGACATCGATGACGACGAGGACGAGCCTGTAGTTTCACTTGGGGGCGATGGTGACGTCTCCGATCCCGACGATGGCCCCGAGGAGTAGGCTAGTTGCCTTGCGTTAGTGTTTAGGTCATATCGCGATGACCTTTCTTTTGTTGGCATGTAACCTTATGTATCTTGCTTCGAACTTATGAGACTTGGCATGTGATTGGAACTCGGCTAGTAATGCGATATCTGAATGCATAAAAGTCTAGTGTATGTATGCTGGCAATTTGGTTGTATGGACGTGATGTTTGCTGTTGAAGTAATTTAATTAGTGACGTTGTTTTAATTGGGATGCGATTATTGTGCCACTGTTTTATTGTATGAATTTATTCTCTCCAGTAAATTCAGTTTGGCATAATTTTTCATTCACTCATGATTATTACAGCTTCACTCAAGCATTACTTGTTGCTGAAATATGCAGATGACAAATACTCACCGTACCACGTATGAGGCCGCTGAGACCGGTGCTAACGGTGCGGGGACTGGTGGTGGTGGTGGAAACAACATCAACAACAATGAGCCTCCCCATGAACCGCATTTCCACCTCCTCCCCCGTTTACCCCAGAGGTGTTCCTCGCACAGTTGCTCGGCAGTCAGCGCAACACGGAACAATCCCAGAAGAACATGGAGGATTTTTTGCGTACTATCGCCAACAATGTTCAGCGTGGTAACAATCAGGGTGGTGGCATTGGGGTGAATCAGTACAATAGCTTCAAAGATTTTATGGACACCAGGCCGCCAATATTCAAGGAAGCAACAGAACCACTCGATGCTGAAGAATGGATCAACACTATGGAAGATAAATTCCGTGTGTTGAGAATGACTGAGGTATTGAAAACTGAGTATGCTGCACATCAGTTGCAAGGACCAGCAAGAATGTGGTGGAAGCACCATCGCACAACCTTCCCTCCAAATGCTCAGATTACGTGGAGAGAGTTCGCTGAGGCCTTCCGTGGAGTTTATATTCCACCCGAGTTGACCGAGATGTAGTTGGGAGAGTTCTTGGCATTGAATCAGGGCACCAAGACCGTGACGCAATATTTGCATGCCTTCAACAACTTGTGTCGTTATGCTCCCGACATGATTGACACCGATGCTAAGAGAATCGCCAGTTTCAAGAGAGGACTCAATCCAAAGATGATGAAGCATGTGGGTACCAACACCCGCGCTAGATTCAATGACTTCATCAGTGATTGTCTGAAGCAAGAAAAGAACAACAATGCCAGCACCGTAGCCAAGACTCACAAGAGAGCCCTAGAAGGTGGTCCGTCCCAAGCAAGAGCACCTACGGGAGGTCGTCCTCCCTATCGTCCATCTGCACCTGGCGCTAGGTTTAGGCCACCTCAGCAGAGAGGTCAGAATTTCAGGGGACCACAGAAGCCTTACAAGATGGCAGTGCTATCCAACAAGGTAGCTGCAACTGCGGTACAAGGCAGTTCCAAGGGAGCTGTGAGATCTGCTGGTACAGTAAGGGGACCCTGTTACAATTGTGACCAACCCGGCCACTTCTTAAGGTTTTGTCCTTATCTGCCCAAGAAGAAGCAACAGACTTATAATGCTCGGGTGCATAGTACGACCGTGGATGAGATTCCTGAGGGAGAACCCGTAACCGCTGGTAAGTTTCCTGTCAACGAAAATCCTGTAGTTGTTCTATTTGATTCTGGATCATCACATTCTTTTATGAGTCAAGCATTTGCACAGAAACATGAACAACTATGCACGGAATTGGGTTATGGTTACCGTATAAGTTCAGCAGGGGCTGATGTTTTGACCAATCGGATGGTTCGAGGGGCAACCCTTGAATTAGGTAGCATAAAGTTTTGAGTGAACTTGATAGTTATGCCGGGACTAGTTCTGGATGTCATTATAGGTATGAATTGGATGAAGGATTGGGGAGCAGTTATAGATACAGGAAGTCGGGTACTTACCCTTAAGGATCCCCTAGGTGAGGGTACTTTCCAAGTACCATTGCCTCGGAGAACAGACCTTATAAGTGTTATATGTGCTACTGAAGTTATTCCTATTCATCAGATTCTGGTAGCGTGTGAGTTTCCGGATGTATTTCCAGATGACTTACCTGGTCTTCCGCTAGATAGGGAAATTGAGTTTGGAATTGAGTTAATCCCTGGAACAGCTCTGATTTCAAGGAGACCCTATCGGATGCCTCCAGATGAATTAGTTGAGCTGAAGAAGCAACTAAAAGAGTTATCAAAAAAGGGGTTTATCTGGCCAAGCAAGTCTGAATGGGGATGTCCTGCCTTATTTGTGAAGAAGAAGAAAGAGGGCACGTTGAGAATGTGTGTGGATTACATGCCGCTGAATGCTGTAACCCTCAAGAATAAGTATCCCTTGCCTCATATTGATGTTCTATTTGACCAATTAGCCAAGGCTAAGGTGTTCTCAAAGATAGATTTGAGATCCGGTTATCATCAGATCAAGATTAGGCCACAAGATATACCAAAAACTGCATTTTCCACCAGATACGGGTTGTATGAGTATCTTGTCATGTCCTTTGGCTTGACAAATGCTCCTGCATACTTTATATTTTTTATGAATACAGTTTTCATGCTAGAATTGGATAAGTTCGTGGTTGTGTTCATTGATGACATTCTGGTGTACTCCGAGAACAAGAAGGATCATGAAGAGCACCTGAGAATTGTCTTGACCAGACTTAGAGATCATAAGCTATATGCTAAGTTTAGCAAATGCGAATTCTGATTGAAGAAAGTTCCTTTCCTTGGTCACATTTTGTCGAAAAAATGGAGTTTCAAATCGATCCAAGTAAGGTGCAAGAGGTTATGGATTGAAGGCACCGACCACAGCTTCCCGAGATTAGAAGTTTCTTAGGATTAGCCGGTTACTACCGCTGCTTTTATACCAGACTTCTCAAGATTGCCAAGCCAATGACAAGTTTGCTATAGAAAGATCACAAGTTCGTGTGGATGGAGGAGTGTGAAGCGCTTTTCCACACCTTACGGAAATCTGCTGACCACCGCTTCCTCGTTTCTAGCACAACCGGACCTTGAGAAACCATTTGATGTGTTTTGCAACACATCAAAAAACTGGATTAAGCCGTGTCCTTATCCAAGAAGGAAGAGTCATTACTTATGCCTCACGTCAATTGAGAAAGCACGAGGGCAACTATCCAACACATGATCTTGAACTTGCTTGCAGCTTGTGCATGCCCTAAAAATTTAGAGACATTATCTACTTGGTAATGTGTGCAATATTTTCACAGATCACAAGAGTCTCAAGTACATCTTTACCCAACCAGAGTGAACATGAGACAAACGAAGATGGTTGGAATTGATCAAAGATTACAACTTAAATGTGCAATATCATCCTGAAAGGCCAATATAGTGGCGTATGCTTTGAGTAGAAAGTCACATTGCTTGAATGTGCAAAATTTCTTTTACTTGAAGATGGGTTCGATCTGATGCATCCTGCTGTGTTACATAGTATTCAGATTAGTTGATCTTTGGAGAGTAGGATAATAGAAGGCCAGAAAACGGACAAGGGAATATTTCACATCAAAGAGAAAATAAAAGAAAAGCCGTCTAAGCACTTTAAAGTGGATGAACAGGACGTGTTGTGGTTTGATGACCGTCTTGTGGTTCCCAAGGATCGAGAGCTTAAGAATAAACTCATGGATGAAGCTCACCTTTCTAAGCTATCTATCCATCCGGGAAGTAGTAAGATGTATCAAGAACTAAGACCTCGTTATTGGTGGACCAAAATGAAGAAAGAAGTTACAACATATGTTGCCAGATGTGACACGTGTTGTAGAGTGAAAGCTATTCATATGAAACCTGCCGGTTTGTTGCAACCTTTGTCCGTCCCTAGTTGAAAGTGGGATGATATAAGTATGGATTTTATCTCGGGTTTGCCCACTACTCAAAAGGGACATGATTCAATTTGGGTGATCGTGGATCGTCTTACCAAGACCGCTCATTTCTTGCCTGTCAAGACAGATTATCGACCACCTCAATATGCCGAGAAGTATATTGTAGAAATTGTGAGGTTGCATGGTATATCAAAGACTATAGTATCTGATAGAGGGCCACAGTTTATGGCTCACTTTTGGGAACATTTGCACAAAGGCTTAGGAACTAGTTTGATTCATAGTACCGCTTATCATCCTCAGACAGATGGTCAGACTGAACGAGTGAATGCTGTTTTAGAGGATATGTTAAGAGCCTGTGTGTTGTCTTCTAGGGGATCATGGGAGTCATGGTTACCATTAGCTGAGTTTGCTTACAATAATAGTTATCAAGGAAGCATCAAGATTGTTCCATTCGAAGCTTTGTATGGCAGAAAATGTAGAATACCACTAAATTGGGTCGAGCCAGGAGATAGAAGGTATTATGGCATTGACTTTGTAGAAGAGGCCGAGAAGAAAGTTCATATTATTCAACAAAATATGAAGGCGGCCCAATCACGTCAGAAAAGTTATGCTGATAGAAGGAGACCCCTTGTGTTTGAAGTTGGTGACTATGTTTATCTGAAGGTCACGCCAATGAAGAAGAAACGGTTTGGAGTCCGAAGAAAGCTTGCCGCTAGATTTGTAGGACCATACAAGATCTTGGAAAAGAGATGTCCAGTAGCTTATAAGATAGAGTTACCTGAGACAATGAGTACCATCTTCCCAGTTTTCCATGTATCACATCTCAAGAAGTGTTTGCATGTTCCGGAGGAAAGAATAGAACCTCGAGGCATCCAACTCAAATCAGATTTGGTGTATCGTGAGCAACCGGTCCGGGTGTTAGACACTAAAGAACGTGCTACTCGGAATAGTGTGGTGAAGACATACAAGATACAGTGGAATCATCATGATGAGGGGGATGCAACTTGGGAAACGGGAGAATATTTACAAAAAGCTTATGAAGATTTTTATAACAAATGGTTCGTAACCCAAATCTCGGGACGAGATTTTTATAAAGGGGGAGGGTTGTAACACCCCGGTGTTATGCCAGCATTTAGGCACTGCAAATCATGCATATTATGCATCATCAAGCATCCTAATCATACATGCCTAATCATGTAAATAATAACTGAAACCATGCTTTGAAACATATGAAACATGCTCGTGAAACATGAATGTTGCATACACTTGTTTAGAATTGTTTTTGCCCTAATTATGCTTGCTAGGTTAGGAAAACATGTTTGGCTATAATTGTAAATCATCTAGAATTATTTAGCACAGCTTTTAGAGCAAAGTTTATATTTAAAATTTTGCCAAATTATGCTTTTAAAAATAATTCTTCAAAAATGGGGTTTTGAATTATTATTGATTTTTAATTGTAATTCAACATCTACTTGGAATTTGATTTTGGTCATAAAAGTAAAGTTGCAGAGGATTAAATTCTAAGCAACTTTTATTTTTGGGACATTTTCAAAAGAAGTCATTTTCTTGCTCAAAATGATATTTGAAAATTGGTATTTAAAAATTCCTTAAAAATAGAATTTGAAAAAGGGTTCTCTCCTTTCACGGGCTGCCGCCTCCCTTTCCCGCCGGACCAAGCGGGTTTCCACCATGCTCCACCTCACATGCCACAACACCCCAGCCTTACTCGCGTGCAGGCCAGCCTCCACGCCTGGCCACTGCTCGCTCACCTGCCCGCCAAGGCGCCAGCACACACAGCCATGCGCGCCCGTCGGCCTTGCACGACGACGCCATGGCAGCCCGCTTCTCGCCCACGCGTGCTCGCCTTCATCTGCTGCCCCCGCTGCGTTCCCCACTTCACCCTCCCGCTCGCGCTCGAGCGGCGACAAAGAAGAAATAAGCCCGCTCTCTCATCACCGAACGCCGCCACGCTGCCCGGGCGACGTACCCCTCCTTCCACGCCTTCTTTCTTCGATTCCCGCCGCCAGCAGCTCCACCTTGGGTCCCTGCCTTGCTTGCGCTCGCTCGCGGCTACCGTCGTCGAGGTAAGGGCCGAGCTTGGCCGCCTCCTTTCTCTCCGGCGAGTGCGCTATCGCATGTCGCGCGTCGACCAATCACGCCCGCCAGTTAACTCCACCTCCTAGTCGGTGCGGCTCAACAGTGGTGCATGCCGCACCGCTGCGTCTGCGCCATCGGAAGAGCTCGTCGCCGGTGAGCACCGGTCGGCGGGGCTCCTCCCTTGCTCTCGGGTCACTAACCCGTGGGGCCGCAGGGCCTAGCCGCAGTGGCCGGTGGAAGTTCCGGGCGCACAACACTGGGTGCACCCAGCATTTTCGTCGTCTGGTTTTAAAAAGGATTTAAGAAATGCTTTTCAGAATTCTGTTAAATGCTTTGGAAATTTATAACTTGCCCAAATTTGCTCCAAATTTGTTGAAACAAACTTTGCTAGGTTCCATGTCACCAGATCTACATGATAAAAATATTGCATGTCATTTTTGAGATACTTTTCTGTAGAGCTTTATTTAATCCTTGATATTGCTGATATCTTGTAAAATGTGTAGTAAAACCTATATGTTTCAGAAAAATATGCTTCCAAGTGTGTTATTCTTCTTGTGTAATGTACTTCCTAGGAAAAATATATGCCATGCATGTCCTGTAGAAAAATTAGGAGATGTAGTTCAAGTGCCTTTAATGGCTGATTTTTGTTATTTTTGCTAGAGAGCAAAATTTATATAAAACATGCATGTGATAATTTTTGTACAGTGATTATTTGCTGTGTAAAACATAGGAAAAATATTACATCTGTTGTTTGACACTTTTTATAATACAAAGTATTTTCCTATTCATAATTATGCCATAGCTTGTCATTTTTGTGTGGGCTATTCCACTTATCCAAATGTCATAAAAATCTGATGGTAGACTACTTAGGGTAGTACTGTGCTATGGTATTTTTCTAAGATTTTTCTAAGCTATAAAAATAGATGTTGCTATTCAAACCTATTATTAATTAGGGTTTAATCAAATGATGCTTTATGCATAATTAAGGAATTAGTGAAGCTTTGGTGTATCTTTGAAGCATTTAATGAGATGTGTTGACTTAGCATATTAGTAGTAGAAGAGAATGCAGTAGATGACATGTGCTTGTAGTACATGTTCTTGGATGATGTTGACTACCTTGCATTCAAGCATATCCATTGTGCTCATTTTATCCGATGCACCTTTTGCATAAGCACTTACGCACATGCATCATACAGGATCGCAAACCAAGAACCCAGTCGTCATACCCGAGGAGCCCGAGGAATAGCTCGAGGTGCAGCCGCAGGAAGTGACCGAAGCAGACGAGGAGGACGTTGAGGAACTTCCGGAGTGCCCCGATCACCGCCCGAGCTCCTTCGAGAGAGGCAAGCCCCGGAGCATTTTTCTCCCCGGTTTGCAATTATTAATTAAATACTTTACTTTAATTGATGCATTACGTTCATGAGTTGTTTGCAACCGTTGCTGCATTATACCTTGTCTACCTTTATTATACTATATCCTTATTACCCTGGTATCCGCAGTCGAGTTAATGCTTAGCTGGCTTAGACCGGTAGAAGTTGGGTGATTTCCTGTCACCTGCGAGCTATAGGTGGTTACCTGGATCTGCTTGGATAACTATGTAGTCATGGTATAACTAAGTGTTAAATAAAGTTGAGACCGGACGGAGACTTACAGAGTTTTGGACTGTAGTGCTTTCCGTCTGTGTCGATTAAGGATCGACCGTTGTTGGGCCTCGAGTCATGTTGAACGCATGCCTTACATTTAGCTGGCCAAATAAAGTACCTTTCGACCACGAAGCTGGGAGATTATTCGGGCCGAGTAGATTGCCCGCAGCGCACTGTACCGGAGCAGGTGTGGTAGGACACGGGGGCGAGATGATAAGACCAAAGTGCAGTCGGTCGGCCCCCGGGTACATGTGGTTCCTGGCAAACTCGAGCTTCCTGGATAGTTGACTCGGTGACCGATACCTCACTTTAGCGGGCGAGTGAGGTTTGTGTAAGGAATAAATCACCAGCTGGTTAGGAATCGATTCGAATCGCCATCACTCCTGGATAGTGAGCACTTGACTTGAGTTACTTCATCGTAGTAATGATTATGGAACACTTGGACAGTTATAATGAATGTGACATTATGAAAGTTGTTAATGATCATTGGTTATCATTATTTGCTTAATCACATGTTTGCTCTAGTATAGGTGCAAATCTAGTCGACAGGTTAATAATAATTAACTTGACAATAATACTTTTGGAAAGGTTCTTGAAATGCTAAAATTGCTTCTTTTGCAAATGAGTCAGCTACCCTACTATAAAGTCCTTCATAATCCTTGGTGTCACTTTATTTTCGGTTATGTCGGGTAAGTCTAGCTGAGTACCTTCTCGTACTCAGGATTTTATTCCCACTTGTTGCAGATGGGCAGATGTATTACGGCTACTGTATCAACTGCCTTTATCCAGCGATGGGTGATGCTTAGGACCATGGGCATGGTCATTCCTTATGTCTCGTCTGATGCTTTTGTTGGAGATGATCATTAGCTGACACTGTATTTGAACTCCGTATGAGTGTGTGTGGTTTTGAACAAATGGCTTCCGCTACTTCTATTTGAACTCGTTTTGTAATAACTATGTTTAAACTCTGATGTATCTGTGATGCGAACTTTTATGTAATATGTGATGGTGATCGCTAAACTTATTACGATCTTAGCTGATATATGAGTTGGTTTGAAATCCTTCGTGATTTCACGGACTACCGGGTTATACGGGCTTAAGTTTGCTAAATCGTCTGCTCTGGCGGATGATTTTCTTACTTAATTTCGTATAATTGGTCGGTTCTGTTACAGCCGTAGGCGGGTACGAGACGCAGACGACGGCAAGGCGACGATCTAGGTATTTTTTCCTTGATCGTTTTTTAATCTAAATTAATTACTTCGGACTTCTTTACTCGGTACTCATATAGTCATATTTTTCTTTTAATTTAGCTATAAGAAACTTAGAATGTTATCTAAGAAACATTTGTCGGGGTCTCAGAAAAGAAAACGGAAAAGAGTAGAAGATTAATTTATTGAATCTCAAAAAGGTGCTATACATAAGTTTTTTTTAGCTCTCAAGTGCTGTGGACTCATCTAGAGTAGAGTACTTCAATGTTGTGATTGATGCTGCAATTGCTTCATTGGCTAGTAGATTTGAGCAGATGAAAAATTTTGATAACCTTTTTGGGTTCTTGTTCAACTCAAAAAATTGAATTCTTTGGATGAAGCTGATCTTTGGCTGCGCTGCAAGAATTTTATGAAAACATTTTCTCAGGATAACTCATCCGATGTTGAGATCAATGATTTTTTTTTCAGAATTAAAGGCTACATGTGACTTTGCCAGATTCTTTGATGTCAGCGCTTGAGATTATGGAGTTTGTTATAGCTGCAGATTACTATCCAAATGTTTCAGTTGCCTATCGAATCCTCTTAACTGTACCCGTGACTATAGCTTCAGCTGAAAGAAGTTTCTCAAAATTAAAGTTGTTGAAGAACTATTTGAGATCAACTATGTCATAAGAAAGGTTAAATGGATTGGCTATGTGCACCATCGAGAGGGATATCTTGGACACTATTGATCTCAATACCGTCCTTGATAATTTTGCATCAAGAAACGCCCGAAGAAACATCTTTTTATGAGAAGCAATGGATATTATGGAGTTCTATTCTTCCTTAAGGTAATCATATTAGTTTTAGTCTACATTGTTCCTCGATAATTATCAAACATGTTAAATTAAAAATATATCACTGGATTTGTTTTTGTTTTGCAAAAAAAATAGCGCTTATATATATATTATAAGATTTATATATAGTCTAGAGGAGCCATCGCGACGAGTTCGTCAGAGGACCCTCAAAATCTTAGGACCGGCACTGATGTTGATCCAAGGATATAAAACAAATCTTATTGTGATGCATCATCTGAATGCAGTCTCACTTTCATCTTTTTTGAACTGATGTCTCTTTTTTATCTTAGGCTAGTAAAATTGAACTATGGAGAACCATGGCTCATGCTTCGCAATCTCATTTTATCTTACGCTAGTAAATTTCAGCATGTTTTAATACAAGATAGCTTGCTCTACTTGTTACTATCTAGTCTATTCGAGTTGTTAGCAGTCTAGTTGCCATCTTTGATTTATTGGATTACATAATAATATTACGATGTTCTCATATTTCATACAGTATAAGTAAAGCTCAAACAGGAATTTATAGTAAGAAAGATTATAATATGCCTTGTTCTATGTAGTCTTGCCACTCTGCTATGGTCCAAGCATTAGCACAGCCTTTGAAGAAATATTTTACCATACACCGATTAATGGGGATATTTACATACCAATTCACATATTTACCCAAGTCATCAAGCTCACATTTGATTCATCAAGAAAAATTGCACATATTTCGAAACAAAAAGAGGTAATTTTAATACCCCTGCTACTTTGCGGCTTTCACGAACCAGCACCCAGCAGAGCTGAACCAAAGGTAAATGCGGTTCCCAGTCGGTGAAAGCCAACAGCAGCCGTCCCATTGCTAGTGAACGGCATCCAGGCATGAATGAAACTCGAAAAGAAACCTTCCAGGCCAAAGCGATAAACAATTTTCTTCTGCATTCAGCCTCAGACACTGCATTGCACCGCTACCGCACTGAACTGAACCTGGTAAACTGTTCAGGATCAGCGTCTGATGGGCCGTGCGGAGTGCACTAACAGACCGGTCGATGGGCCTGGCGTTCGTGCACGGCTGAAGAATGAGGAACAGGGCCCCCAGCAAGAAGTGCATGTTTGTTTTTTTCTTTTAGATAATGAGAAGTGCATATTTGTTGAAGAACACACTTGGTTGAACGAACAGAGAGCACTTGTGTCAGGACTCAGGAGATTACACTTTGGGTTGGAGCTTCAAGGCTGATGGAGGAGAAGCAGGAGCGCTCTCAACACACACCGCGCTGTCACTCGAGACTGTCCAACAGCTTGCGTGCGGCGCAAACACGCACTTGTCCACGCAGCAGCAGCAACAGGAGGGTAAGGACGTTTATGCGATTCTTTTGCCAACGCTTGGAATTATTGTTGCCATGCATATTGGTTTCCGCTGCTCTTTTCAAGCTCCATAATATGAAGAGGTGCGCGGTCAATACTGAATCTACAACCGAAAGAACTTGAGTGATGTGCTGCGGCATGCTCTGCATATATACACCAGAGGGCAAAAATGTAGCAAGTATTTAGGTTTTTCCAGAGCAGCATATTGTTTCATGTCTGGGTCCGACCTTTCAGAATTCTGTAAGTAGGTTTTGGTCAACTTTCATGCTTTCCTGATGATTACTCGGGGACATCTAAGAGCCGCTTGCAATTATTAGCACAGTCTAGTAGTCGATATTTGGTTTTACAATTAAAGTTTTCTAAATTCTATGAACATGTTTTCTGTTAATTAAGACTTGCCACTCTGCTTAGAGGCTCTGCATTAGCATCTGACTAGTACCCTTACCAATCGCACTATCATGTCTCTGTCTTATGCTTACTGAATTGCATGCAATACACCGATGAGACAATCGACAACAAAGCATATCCTACTAATAAAAGCACAGATGAAGCATCCTTAGGTACTAGATAGACATCAAATGTACCTTGAACACATCCAGTCGACCAAGCCAGAAACGGCTTCCCCTGGGCGTGCCGAGTTCACATCACGGTCATCCCCTGAGGGCTGAGGCCTCCGGACATCATGGCGTTCCTGGTGGAGGGCGTTGGAGGAGCTGCAGTCCCTGGAGCAACCTCCACCTGACCTGCCACTCTGCTGAAAGGTTCACATAACATGTACTGATTCACATTCGGTCTACGTCAAACTCATCGGGAAAAACTAACAATTTATTTCAGAAATATTGAAACAAAGAATTACTATACTATAGCCAGATACAGGACTTTTCTGCTTCCTCGACTTCAACAGAGGGACTGGGTGGCTCACTCAACTGCAGATTTTTAAGCCTCCTTTGTCACGGCTTATCCAAAATGGCTTCACCGGTGAAGCCAGAAAAACTGACTTTTTCCGGCTTCTAGTTCATTTTAACCCCGGCTTACAAAACAGCTTCACGCTACAGTGTCTCGATTTGCGCAAAATAGATGAAGCCGAAGCCGGCGTAAGCCGTGCCAAAGAAGCCCTTAGTATCCATCCATGCGTCGAGACTCTAGAGTAACAAAATGGTTTCTATTCTACCTCCAACAGAGTGGATAATATATATTTCTTCTTATCAAAGCAGGGAGGTTTGGCCAACGACCAGACGGTCCACGTCGCCCCGATTTGTTTTGTCCGTCAGATCTTCAATCGTGCGGTCCAGATTGATTGTAGCCGCTTCCTTTCAGAGCTGCTTCTTGTAGCTCCTCGTCATCCTCTATAGGTTTTTCTGCTTCTTTGCGTCATGCTCCATCTTCTGGTCCGAATCCGCAGAAACATATATATTATCTGGCTTCTGCTTCTCCTTGCCCAAGCTTCTTCCTCCCGACGCTTCTCCTCGGCCGCACCGTCCCCAACCCGCTGAGCGACGCATCCGCCACCGCCCTCGGCCAGGCTGCCCCCCCGGCGAGGTTGCCACCGACGGATGCAGCTTCCGCCTCTCCGCCCCCGGATCGGCACGTTGGCCTGGCCGGCCAGCCACCGCCGCGACGGTCACGCCAACCTAGGGTTTCGTTGGCCTGGCCGGCTAGCCACAGCCGCCACGGTGACGCCAACCTAGGGTTTCGGCAGCGGCTCCGCTCGTCAGCCATAACTACTGGTACCTCACCCTCTCCTCCTAATCCGTCTCATCGCTCATCTCCAAGTCCTCTCTCCATCCACCTCCCCTTTGCACAAGTGATTGGCCGGCGCTGCAGCTTGCGCTGCCTCCCTGGCGCGGCGGCCCGCCGCCGCGGCAGTCCCGGCACAGCGCCACTCGGCGCGGTGGCTCCGGACGCGGCAGCCCTGGCACGGGCGCCCCTCACGCCGCGGCGGCCTGGCTAGGCCCCAGCTGCCGATGTCCCAGCGTGGTGACTCTGCTTCGCCAGCCTGCTACCCGGCGCATTCCTACTGCAGTCCGCCTTGGCTGCAGTGGACGCCTATCACCTCCTACAACACCAGCGACTGCCACCGATGCCTGCTGCCGGTGATATTTGTTTGCTTAGTTTCTGCTTGAGCTGATTTCCTTCCCTGGTTATTCTGATTTCTTTTACCTTTTTAGCTTTTTGTGTGTGTGTGTGTGTGCGGATTAAAGAGCCCATCATCGAATTCTGCGAGCTCAAATATGTGCACATCTCAAGGTATGGCAGAGAGAGTCCATTTACTAAGTTAGCTTTTTATATGATATTTTAGTTCTTTATGATCGTGGATCATATAATGATGTTTCATTGTTTATGTGTGTTTTCCTCTGTAAACAATGGTGATTCCATATGAAATTCCCCATTCAGAGTTTTAGACCTAAATGGCTTCATCATGACAAATCTGACTTATTAACTTCATTGCCTTATCTCAAGCTCTCGCATTTTGTCAGGGGTGTTTGATCATTCGTGCAGGATTATTGAGGTCAGCACAAACTACAAATAATAGTATTGGCCAGGCACGACTGGTGTTTATACTGCAAATTTTAAGCTACCGCCATTTTCTTCACTGCAGCAGGAGAGTAAAGTTGACAAAAAGTGTATGGATGAGTCAGGTTTGCCAATGCGTCCCATTTAAGGTAAGTCTTAACTATTTTCCCTGATTCCTTTTGTTCTAACGTTCCTACTCCCTCTATCCCAAATTGTAAATCATTTTGCCTTTCCTATAGGTGCATAGCTCAAAAGCCAAAAAGACTTACAATTTGAAACAGAGGGAGTACTTCTTTTGTAGAGAGGGTGGAACCTGAAGCTGAACCTGTGGCCCCTGTGGTACCTCATCATCCAAAATCATATATGGAGGTCAGTTACCTATCTAAAACGGGAGTAAAATGGCTGCAAGTTTAATCCTTACGCTGCTGCAGACTACTGCATACGTGATATCTGAAGATGTCTGTGAAGTGTTCATTCTTAGTATACCGCTTCATCTCAATGTAATTAAATTAACTTCAGAAAGTATAGCTGTACATTGCAGGTGGGATTTTAGTTGTCCTGTTTAGCATGATGTTGGTTCTCAAAGATTAACTTACCTGAAACTGGACTTAGATATTAATGATGGACAAATAGATTAAAAAATGAAGTTTCATTGTTAGATCTAGCCAGCTGTAATATCAATCCTCTTTGAACATGCATCAATGTGGGGTTGCTTCCTTCTTCTACTGATGCATCATACACTAGGACATGGGATGGTGGGTGAGAAGTTCACTCATATGCGCTGATGGATATTCAGGCATGCTTGTTTCAGTTAGCTGTTGCATCATGAGAATTCTGCTATCCACTTCATCTTATCATGCATTGCCCCCCTTGTTAAGCTACCAGGAGTATATTAAACAATACAAGGTCTGAAATTTTGGTATATGTGATTTTGTCTTCCAAATACAAGAAGTTTTTGCGTATATATGATTTCAAGTTCATATTGAAGCAAAAAACGTCTTTTGATGTCTCCCTATCATGTCACAGCTTTCCAGGATATCTTCCAGCAGATTCACTTTTGCTAATTTGCCCTACAAGTATGTAATATGTTATTCTAATGGCACACATTTACCTAAAGAATTCCACGCACGTATGCTGCTTTATACTTCAAATTCACACTAGATTTCAGTGGTATATGCATCCTATTGTTGTTTTCTGATGGCTCATATAGTGATGTCACACTGTCATGTGACAATCGGCCACATGATGAAATTCTTTGGTATTTTAAAGCCTCTGATGAAAATGACCTCTCATATTACCTGGGAACATAGATTGATGATCTTCAAAGCTCCACAACATGTTCATATAGCATCTCCTTTCCTATGTTTGCTTGACAGGGCTCCACAGCATGTTCATATACCTCCACTGCATCGCCACTTCGTTTGGGGGTAAATCACTAAACGGCCTGGTGAGTCTACCATAGTGCCATCTACCTCTTCGTTTGCTTGACAGTTTTTTTGGTGTAAATGGCTGATGCTACTTGCCATTTACCTCTTGCAATTTTGTGACCATCTGCTGCTGCAGCTCCGCCAAGATTAGTGTTTGGATATTGGACATGTTTTCTTTAATTAGTGATGTTACATGGCTTTGGTTAATATATTTCCTACAGCCACATTGCAGTGGAGCTATCTTTGTTTAAGAAAGAATTGCATCAGATTATGTGTTTAGTGTCCTGAGATACAAGAGCGGGCGTTAATGAGATTATTAATTTGAAAGTTTCTCTCGACTGTTGTGCTCATTTTCCACGACATCACTGGTTGCATTTATTGATGCAGTATTGATTTTGATTCGTCGTTAACCAGCTCAGTGTTTACCTTCTCTGATTATGGTCTGTCTTTCCCAATAGTTACAGAGAGGCCAATGGCATCCACTGCTTCTATACAGATGGCAACCTTTAAACTACAATATTTCAGGTACATCCCCATTTGATCATGTTATCTTTATGAGGCACTTGGTTTTCTTATCACATCGCAACACTCATCTAATTAGACACTACGATATCTATGTTATGTTGCGGCGTACTGATAGTTTATTATGCTCAGATCAAAGTTGATGTTGCCTCTCCAACACCACATGCACAATATGCGATCCGACGCGTTACTATCCTGTTCAAATCAGGTCTTTATTATGGTTGAGGTTAGATATTCTTTTCGTTCAAAACATGTTTTCCTTACTTCTGGTTTCCTCTTCTAGAAGTGAATTGGCTTTTCACCCAGTAGTCTCATTACCTACTACTATTGTTCTTCCCTCTACAGATCGTGTTTAGCATGATTGAGTGCCATGACATTTTCTGGTTGCTATATCTTAAAGGTATGAGCAGTAGAGATTTTGGAGTTCGTAGTTCTAAGTGGTTGTCAATACCGCTTAAATGGCAACTGATATGTATTGCGCTGGCTTGTTTCCCTAATTTTATTCCCATAATTTAGGTATGTATTGCTAACTTACTGTGAATATCTGAGTTAAAAAAACCTGCCCAAGTCATCCGCTGCTTTTCCATGTCTCTCTTACATCATTCAGTTCCAAATTAGATACGCCTAAGAAAACAAATATATTCAGTTAATTCCTACGTTATGGAGATATTCATTTGTTTTTTCTATGGAAGTTATTTCAACTCAGAATACATATATGTTTTTGCTTGTTTCTGTGCCTTTTCTAATTAATCTAAGAGTATGACCATAAAAACTATCGTAAGTACCTCACTATGTGTTCTCAATGAATGAACTAGCCTGCCTGCCGCTATTTATGAAAATAGTAAAAAAATTAGATTCTTAATTCTGAAAACAGGAATATGTTTTCATGAATCTTGTGCAGGCCACTTATGTGGCTACTGTGCACCTGTGACAAAAAAAAACTATGTTCTATAGAGTGAATTGAGGACAAGACCTGTAGGTTGCCCATCATTAGTTTTCTCTGAATATGTAGATTTCCTTTCATCCAGTGTTCGTGTTCCCATGGGAATTGCTCGAGTTGACCATCTTATTTGTGGAAGACGGCAAAATCTAGATTCATGCCATCAGTTTCAAGGTATAGACGCCGTTACCTGCACGGTTTGATTTCCGTTTAATCGCCGGCGCGCGCGAAGGCGCGCGTGATGGACTAGTATACATAACGAGCAGATACTATGATCAAAGCACAGGTAGGCCACGTCTCTCAGTGTCAGTCAGTGACAGCCCAGAAGGTGAAGCCACAAATTTCAGGCAGCGAGTACCAAATTGGGAAGAGCATTGGTCCGGACCGCCATTTTGGTTCCAATATAGGAAAAGTGTCTGTTCATCTCTTCTGGGATCCACCAATCAATATAATGCGGTCACCGCGATTCTGAAAATGGTCATGAGACTTTTTTTTTATTAGCAATGTGTTGCCCATGGCCTTCCACATCGATCAGTCACCGCGATTGATGTGGCAAACCCCTAGCATTCCATCATTCAGTTCGAAACACCAGTTTAACAAAGTTGGGTAACCGGCCAGAGCTGCAGTCAAGTAAAGAAAGCTTGACCGGGTACCAGTCTCCGGCCGGCCCCATACATAATTCAACTGTGTGGATTATTGTCCTTGCTTTAGTTTATAGCTATATGCTTGCTCACCAGGTCAAGCTTTACTTGTTTTCAGACTCTCCATCGATATTGTGGAGAAGAGGACGAAGCAGCTTTGGACTGTGTTTAAATTCAGGGGCTAAAGTTTAGAGGTGTCACATCAGGTGTCACATCAGGTGTCATATGGGGTGTTACATGAGAGTGTTCGGATAGTAATAATAAAACAAATTACACAAGTTATCAGTAATCCGCGAGACGAATTTATTAAGCCTAATTAATCCGTCATTAGCACATGTTACTATAGCACCATATTGTCGAATCATGGATTAATTAGGCTAAAAAAATTCGTCTCGTAAATTAGTCGCAATCTGTGCAATTAGTTATTTTTTAGTCTATATTTAATACTCCATGTATGTGTCCACAGTATGGAAATAAACACAGCCTTGGTTTGCCTCGCCTGTCTAGCTAATATGCATCGTCCTTGCTTGCTGCATCTGCAGCATCTCTTCATCCCCGTGCTCCTGCTGCTGCTACTGCTATCCGCCTCTTCCACTCGCGCCTCCGTTGGTGATGGTGAGTTCACCTTCGATGGTTTCTTCGGTAACGACCTAACCATGGATGGTGAAGCCTCAGTCTATGCTGGCCTTCTGAGGCTAACCAGCGGACAGAACCAGTCGCAAGGTCATGCTTTCTACACTTACCCTCTCAATTTCACAACTACTGGTGTTGGTGTCCCAACAAGCTCCTCGTCTGTTCCATCCTTATCCACAACGTTTGTCTTCGCCATCATCCCACAGTACCGTGACTTGAGTAGTCATGGTCTTGCCTTTGTGCTTTCTTCCACCAAGAAGTTGTTTAGTGCCTTGCCTGGCCAGTTCCTGGGCCTTCTCAATAAGTAGAATTATGGCAACTTTTCAAACCATCTTCTTGCTATTGAGATCGATACCATAATGAACACCGAGTTCAGAGACATCGACGACAACCACATCGGGATCGACATCAACGCCCTGAATTCCGTTGCCTCAGCGAGTGCAGGTTACTACGCCTCTGATGGGATCTTTCGCAATGTGTCCCTCGCCGGTACAAAACCAGTGCAGGTGTGTGTGGACTACGACAGCAAGCACACCATGCTAAATGTCACAATAGCGCCTTACCAGCGGTTTTCTGCTAAACCTATCAGGCCACTCCTCTCGGTTACATACAATCTTTCCACCATTTTGCCAAATGCAGCAGTGTACGCAGGGTTCTCCTCTGCGACTGGTGTAATTAAGAACTCCAAGCTGAATAGATACTACAGTTGTACCTAGATGAGAGACGCAAAAAAAAAAAAAGAACTCCAAGCATTACATTCTCGGCTGGAGCTTCAATCTCAACGGAGAAGCTGCAGCACTCAACTACTCCGCCTTACCTCTCAAGGCTATCCTCCCACTCGTGATCACCAACACAGCTACAAAACTTTAATATGCAAAGTTCTCTTACCAGCTGTTGCAATGTCCATATTAGTTTCTGCCGTTCTTGTTAAGGTCTACATGAAGAGGCAATTGCATGCAAGGAAAACTGAACTAGAATGGCAGAGGGAGTATGGGCCTCCGTCTTTCACCTACAAAGATCTGTTGGCTGCCACCAATGGATTTAAGGACAAGATGCTTCTTGGAAGAGGAGGCTTTGGGAGTGTCTACAAAGGAGTACTGCCCGTCTGCAAGCAGACAGTTGCTATTAAGCGGATGTCGCCAGATTCAAAGCAAGGGATGAAGGAGTTCATGGCTGAGATCGTCCTCCTTGGTCATCTTCGTCACCGTAACCTTGTGCAGCTGCTCGGCTATTGCCGCCATAAACAACAACTCCTTTTGGTCTATGACTATATGCCCAATGGAAGCCTTGATTGCTACTTGCATACTCAAGATCACAGCACCACCAATCTATGCTGGGCTCAAAGGTTCCACATCATCAAAGGTATTGCATCTGGTCTATTCTACCTCCATGAAGACTGGGAGCAGGTCATCATCCACCGGGACGTCAAAACCAGTAATGCCCTCCTTGACGGTGAGATGAATGCAAGATTGGGTGATTTTGGCCTCGCAAGATCGCATGATCATGGAGCTGATGCTCACACCACATGTGTGGCAGGTACATGGGGTTACATTGCACCTGAGCTGGCCCGGCTTGGCAAGGCCACCAAAGCAACTGATGTATTTGCCTTTGGTGTGTTGATGATGGAGGTCGCTTGTGGAAAACGACCAATCTGGGTGAACAACCATGGAGAGCCCCTTGCACTGGGCGATTGGGTGCTTGTGGCATGGCAAAGTGGTTCCATTACCGACGCCATTGATCCAATACTAGATGATTATGTGGAGGAGGAGATAGAGCTGGTCCTGAAGCTTGGCTTGCTCTGTTCACACCCCTTACCAAATGCGAGGCCTTGCATGCGCCTCGTCATGCAGTACCTGCAAAGGGATGCACATCTCCCATCAGACTTGGAGCCCAACAGTTTGCTGAACATTGGTTCCATTCATGATGAAATGCATGATCAGGATGCCATGTCATGTCAAGGAACTGTTATAACTGATCTTTCAAAGGGGAGGTGACACTGTTGTGCCAGTGGGTAATAATCGTCTACAATGTGCTCTTGCTTACTGTTGGTACTGCACAACTGCTTATGTGATGTGCTACTCTTTGGTGGAGTTTCAATTAATTTGGAGCATGCACAAAATCCCATGATGTCGTTGACTTACTATGAGCATGTTTCATTTCAAATTATTCAGCTAGCATTGAGGACGTCAATATACTCAATATAATATTAATGGTACTAAGCAAAGTGCAACATAAGATGGTACAGAATATTGTAAACGTGTATGCTTGCCCTTTTAGAATGTTGAATTTTTTTTATTGAATTTCATGCTTTCTGATGATTGCTCAGGTCATCTAAGAACTTCCATTTGTTAGCAGTTAACTTGTCTATATTTGATTTAGCAAATTACTTTTGATGCTATTAACATGTGCTCATATTTGTTTCTAGTAAGAAAAAAATCAATATTATATTATTCCAATAATACTGTGTGCTATTCATATCTGACACTCTGCTACATCGGTCCAAGCATTAGCGTAACATTTGCAGTAATGTCTTTTGCATTTCTTTGCCTTATGCTAATTAATTGGGGGTAGTTAGAATAGATACCAAATCACATCTACTGCATAACTGCAGCTACTTTCAGCTAATTGGGGTATAGTTGCCCACATTTGGTTCACAAAGAAACAATGTCAAATTACTATTCAGATATAGCGAAACAAAGAGCTACTTTCAGCTCAACTACATAACTGCAGCTACTCGCATACCATTTCTGAAAAAAGAAAAATTGATCGGCGTACAAGAGATCTACCTGGCACCTGCAAAAACAGTACACTGCTGAGAAATTGTTTTCTACCACTTAATGTGCTATACAGAGTACAAAACATACATAGCAAGCATATCCATGTAACAAAATGTGCTTTATTGGCACAGTGAGGCACATTTTGATGGAGCATAAAAAAATGATTTCCAAGGATGGAACAAAGGCAGCGGCGGTTATAAATATTATGAGTTCAGGTCAACAATAGCGAATTATGGCAAATCAGGCTAAGCTAAGCATAAACACAGCTACGTACTTGCATAACATTTTCTCACGATATAGTGGCTGACCTACAACTACAACCTAGCAATTTCAACTGCTGCACATAGCAAACAAAACCAGTTTCCTACCACACTTACCTACCCCATCATACAGAGTAGAAAACATACAAAGCAAGCATATCCTACTGATCAAACCACAGATGAACAATCATTAGGGAGTGCACATACATGAAATGTAGCTTATATATCCAGTTGGTCAAGCCACAAATTTGAGGCAGCGTGTATCATTGTGTATGACTTGACAGCGGCAAGAACAGAACCTTGTTCCACACCTCACACGTGTAGTTTGCAGAACTACCACAGACTGAACAGTAGTGCCATCGAGATGAAGTGCTCGGTGGACCCACAGCAGCTCTCAAATATGTTGGGACATGAGGAGGCAGTGATTCCAGATTTGCCTGTCACAGTTCCGGATGAAAATCTTTTAAGTACCCTCCTTAGAAAATAAACATGACGACAAAGAAACTTATAGCACAAGGTTACTTACTTCTTGTAAGACATCCATTAAAGATCTTGCTGCCCTCTTCTCCAAAGCTTTTCCTTGCCTTGTCTTGCGTTTCATAATCTTGGACTGCTTCTTTTGCATGAAGACTGTAGAAATGAAATTCGAAAACAAAAGATGGCTTACATCATCGAACTGTAGTTATCAGTGGGTAGAGCATTTGAGTCACCTTATAAATAATTTGTGGGTTGTTTGTTCATGCCAGATTGCCAGACGTGTTGAAGCAAAAGTACGTTTCAAATATTTGCTTCGAAGGATAGTTTTAATTCTTATTTATCAAATCGTTTGCGAGTATTATAGGAAATAAAGAATGTTGTTGTTTTTTTCCTTTGCACAATTGATTTGATGCTGGAAGCCATATCAAAATATGTCATACACAAGAAATCAGTGTTTCAGTACTTGCCGTTTGCAAAGAGTAACATTTCGTCATCGAATTTGTACATACTGTATCTACCTTATCCTTTTTCACATCATGGCATTACTATTACTACAATGAAGATAAATGAGAAAGAAACTGACCAGGGTCTTCCTCATCCGTGGATCCGTATTCATCATCATTAAGATCTACCACCTCAGCACCGGCATTGTCTGGATGGCATTACAGATATGAAGGTAAAGCAGCCTGCATGGCATTACAGATATGAAGGTATTCATAACTGGGCAGCAGAGCATAAAGGGGAACAATTTCATGAATGAGAGGGAACCGGCTTGGAATAAATTGGAGGAAGAGGGGAAGCAGGACTGCAGGAGCAGTCAGTCGAATCCCCCGTTAGGCCGTTACCTGGGCGCGGTTGTCAGAGCTGGTGAGCGCGGACGCCATGCGTGTGGCCATGCGGCGCGTGCGGGCGCTGGTCCGGCGGAATGGCCCGACGTTCTCCTCCTCCCCGTCCATCTCCGGTCGCCAGCAGCAGCAGGCAGCGGCGGTTGGCCCTTGTGCTGGATGAGCCGGCAAGTGTGGAGCCCGCAGGGGCGTGGGCTCGTGGGATTGAGCTGGCGGCGGCGGTGACTGGTGAGCGGCGTCGGCGGGCGGCGGGCGGCGGGCGATGATTGCTTTTTTTGGGCTGCAAACTCCGCCGTCGGCTCTTCTGCCTTGTCTTCCTATGGGCTTTCAGATGTTTGAGCAAGTGGGCTAGCCGGATGTTGGGCCAGGCCGTCTGGTTAAGGAGGCTGCCTTCTCGTAGTTTCTGTTTCTTTCAGTCGAGACGAGAAGCAAAGCGATTAACCCCGGCTCCTCTCTTCAGAGTTGCATTGCATTGCATTAACCTAGTAGTAGGACGATTGAAGTAGTTTACACTTTACAGCATCCAGGTCCAGCGTTACAGCTAAAAATTTTGAAAAGAAAAGAAACTGAGGGACACACATACTGACATACACTGTCCACACTCGCAGAGGCACACCAAGTTCATCTGATCGCCATGTTCAGCAGGCTCCGCTGACCTCAAATAGATACCTCCACTCTTCATCTGCTCCAATGTTTTTTTCTCTCGAACATGCACGAGTGTGCATATCTTTGTATTAAGATAGGAGAAGGTTTATACACGGTGGTTGGTCAGCAGCTATCGTCCAGCCTTTTGTGATTTCCTGCTTCCCACTCTTCTTCACTTCAGGTACTAACCGCCCTCAAACAGGTACGACTCTTCAACTGTTGCATGTTTGATCAAGCTGCAGACCAAGAATCAATGCAAACAGAGCAATGAAACTGAATAACAAGCGAGGGTACTAATGGCAGGGGCTTCCAGTCCAATTTGTCAGGTTCAGAATGGCCAAGCCAATGTGTCTCCAACAATCACATTCCTTCTTCACTTCAGGTGCATTTGCATGCTGTTGTATCCAACCTAGTAGCCTAGTACGATAAATGATGCAGCTCTTCATGCAAACTTAATGTGACGCCATTGGACGCTCTAGCTGTTTGAGATGCAGCAACAACAGTGTTTTCACGTGCACACTTGTAAATTCAAGCAAAACCAACTATTAGAAATAGAAAGTCGTAAGCTTGCGACTAGATAATGAACCATCCAAATTTCAAAAAATACACGTGTGCGCAGAAAAGAGGTAAAAGACCACATTACATGGAGTGGAAGGCATGCATTATAAAATGTCAACATAATACAGCAACATTACACAGTTTTCATATGGGGAGACAAACAACATTCCGCATCCAAGTAGAGTGTAGCACGTAGAAAACAGAGTTGCAAACAAAAAGTACTACAAGCTGGTAATTACGAAATGGAATGGAAATCGGACTATATAAAGCATGGATGAGGGTTACTCAAATCAAACCATGTCTTGTGCAGCCATGCGAATCTTGGAAGTGGATGCAGCCACATCGATGTGGACCTTGAAAGGCGAAAGAGCAGTGCTGATGAAGAGAGGGGTCAGTGGAGACCTTGGAAACCAATGGTGGAGATGGAGCAGCGCCGTTGTTCCCTCCCCAGCTTGGGTGCTCCTGCGCCTTCCTCTGCAGCCTGTAAAACAGGAGGAGCCACACATACGAGAGAAACTCGGCGCCTTTGCCCAAAGCCTTAGTGTGTAGGTATCCTCTGCATCTGCTGGTGGAGAAGCAGAGCATCTGCACTGGAACACCCCCAAAAACTCCGTACCTAAGATGCCACCGCAAGAGATAGAAACTAGAGTGATCAACAGCAATTTAAGCAGCATCTCCCCTTAAAACTAGACCAACGCAGAAGCAATGACATAGAGAGAGATATGATTATATGAATAAGCTCAACAACAAGATATAGTATCCTAATGAGCAGGTCAGGTTAACCAATAATCAGAGACTATAAGTTCTAGTACTATTATTATTACAGCACAAGTTTTCACACTAAAAGATGACATGAATCCCATATATGTCGGTACCAAAAAAATCATACAACTTCTCACAAATATTGAAAGGTCTGGCCACCAATTTGGTACATTATTATGTTTCGCAAAATAAAAGTTTTTATTTTTAACAACGGTCAAGTCTGCCTAATAGATTTCTATAGCATATTTATTTGTAATGCGTATTAAGAGCTTGTTTGATTACTAAGGGCTAATTGGCTAACAACTAGCTCTAGCCCATCCAAACAAGAAGGTTAATACGTGGGCTAAATTTTTTAGCTAAGTCTTTAATTAGTTGTTAGAGTCTTACCGCCTGTGACCGGAAGGTTCTGGGTTCGAGTCGTGGTCTCCTCGCATTGCACAGGCAAGGGTATGGCTTACCACTAACACATTTTCCCAGACCCCACACAGATCGAAAACTCTCTGCACTGGGTACACCCTTTAATCAGTTGTTAGCCAACTAGCTTGGACTATTTTTTTGTCCAACTAGTTAGCTCTAGCTAATCCAAACTGGTCCAACCTGAGACGTAAAACAAAGTCTCCATAATCAATACCGGTATTATTGCGACAAGCATCGGTTCTGATATCTCTACCCCTATAATACACCACTTCAAATTATCCTATAGCCACCAAACAAATCACACATCTATAGTCACGATCTAAACTACATCCACCCCACAAAACACACACAGAAAAAAATAACATTAAAAACATACTTACCAAACTCTCAGTCATTCTCTCTTCCTACCCAACCACATCCGATGGTCGATATTGTTTGATCTCCCCACTTCACCGCTCCACCCCACCCACGCGCGCGGACGCCGCTGCCTTCTCTTGCTTTTTCGTTCCCCCCTTCAGCCCTCCGGTCCCGATCCACGCCGCCGCCCCAACCCAGGCCCCCGAGCTCGCCCTCTGCTTCACCAGGCAACTCGCACCCGTCGTCGCCGGAGAGGGCGCCCCCAGTTCCGCCGTCGAACTCTCCTACCACCACATCGACCACGACCGGAACCCGCTCCCCCACAGCAGCACCGCGTCGCCGTCAAAAACCTGGTCGCACTTCAAATCCTCCGTCGATTGTCCCGTCCGAGAAGAACCGCAGAAACCAGAAATCTGCCGCCGCTTGTTTCATTCACCGTTGGCGCCGTGCGAACGGCAATAATCCCCACCCCGTGGATCAGCCGCCCCCACCCCCACACCCCAAATCCTGTGGTCTTGTGGCTTGTCAGATCCACCATGGCGATGCGATAGCAGGGGACGAGGACGATGGCGCAATGAGACTCCAGGCGGTGAGGCTCTAACTTCTGGTGCCTCCCATCCGATTTAATCAGTAGTATCTAATCCCCTATTTGTGTTGTCGCCTTTTGAATCTAAATACAACAGAAAATCCTCGATCCGTTCGCAGGCTCAGACTCGAACCAGGTGGGGATTCATCCATCCACCATCGGCAAGGAACATCCTGGTTCCGCGGGCGGCCCTTGCCATCCATTTACCAGTGCATGGCGTTGCATCTGCTCATCATTCGAGCCAGTGGATACTGGATCCAAAGGTGAGCAACCGCTCAAATCCACCTGACTAATGGCTGAATACGAGTCTTTCTTTCTATCCCCGTACATGGATATGGTATTTGCTCCCAGTTTCCTACTTTCAGCCTGATTCATTGGTGAGATCCAACAAATATGTTTTAGATCTTTTTTGTTTGAACGAACACATTTGTTTCAGATCTGATCGTGATATAGCTCATCATAATATTTTGGCTAGATTGATGAGTAAAAAATGTTATTGCATATCACGAGATGATAGTTCATTTTAGATCCAACACAATACATGCACCTGTACATGCTATTTAATTATTGTAAATTTGTTTGTCGTAAATCAGAGAGAAATTTACGATTTTTATTAATTTGCTTTGGGTTCTGTATCTCTAATAGTCTTTTATCAAAGCCGGCGACTAATTAAACTGTATGGGATCGGAATGGAATCTTGATTTTGTAGGAGACTAACCTGAAATTTTCCTCCGCTTCACTTGGTCAGCAGCAGTGGATCCTCTGTTGGTAAGTAGTAGTACTCCTTCTCATGGAGTGATTTTTTTTATTCCTCACACTTTCGTGGGTATTGAAAATTGATTCCTCATCAGCAAGAGTAGTATGGATTTTTAGTCCATTTCAGTTGACTCATACATATTATTGTAGATCAACTTTATTAGTGTTTTTTGCTGCTCTGGTTAGGCGTGAAGATTTGGGAATTGTTGCAGTGACCATACCATCTGAACAATTTTATGCCATGGGATATATGATTTTCATCTGTTCATAATATAAAATTCTCGTAAATATTATTAGCTCAAATTTTTGTAAATATTATTAGTATTGTCGACGCCCTTCGTGGCCGCGCTCACGCCCTCCATGGAGGTGAGGAGGAAGCCGTGGTGCAAAAGTGTTTTCCGGATTGTATACATACTCAAATACAATTATGTAAAGTTGAACTATGAAAAAAAAACATTGGTTGTTTTTATGTGTATTTCTAAAATAAAACCGTGACGTTAGCACGGATATTATACTAGTTAAAAACAAGTATGTGGCGTAATAAGTTTGGCGATGGTGTACAGTGGTGAGTTTTCTATACTCCCATAAGCGTGTGTACACACCTAACAGCCTCGGGTCAACCAGGAGAAGCTAACGGGTTCTAGCTAACGGGTTGAGAAATATCAGTTGACGCATGCTGATAACTTCCGTGAAAAACGGATCAGGTTTGCTTTTGACGTTGCGTTGGCAATTTTTTTGAAATGTGTGCATTAAATAGTAGTATGTGTATATACCTAGTTTTTTAGAAGTATGCATGGATACTTCTTGCGGCAATGGGTATGTATTCATACTTTGTTTAATCTAAACAACAAGCTGGCCAGGTTTGGTTAGCGACGCTCATTAGCATATTTCTTCGGAAATATCGCACACATGCTTTTCGTTAAAAAAGCATAAACAAATACTAGTCCAACATAATAGCATGGACCAATACTTTAAAATAAAAATAGTATGTACATATACTGCTTCAAAAAACAAGCACACATACTTTATACCGTAAGTACGTACACATACTTTATATTGTAAGTATGTACACGTACTTTATATTGTAAGTATGTACACATACTTCATACTCTGAGTATGTAGCCATACTAAGCAAGTTCACTTCGTAAGGTATTCAGCTGCTATCTTAACCATCATCATGGCCATCTTGCCTGCGGCGTCATCTCGGCATATATCCTCGTGATTAATTTTAGCACAAAGCAAGAGCCACTAATAGACCTAGATTGTAGGAGTGGATGCTTCTAGAAGTCGCCAATCCAATATCAAGTGATACGTACTCCAATCTGAAAAAAAATCTAGATGAAGTGATATTATATTGAAAAGTATCAAGTGATACTCTAGTCATTAGTATCGCTGCTGTATCAAGTGATAGTCCGATCGATCTGAAAAATAAGGATCAAGTGATCCTGATTCCTGAACATAAAAAGAGTATCATGTACGTGGTACTTCAGTCTGTAAAAATGAAACCAATGCATCAGATCTGGGTAGGAGGGAGAGGAAGGAAAAGGCAATAAAAGCATCTTTGAATCCACCGATGTGCTAGCCTTCAGTGCCACATCAGATGGGAAGCAAGCAGCACATGTAGACACGGATCGATCTTGACCTTGTTAGGGATGGGGCAACAAGCAGCGTGGACGATGGGGAAGTGGATGTAGGGGCTACCTGGATGAGGAGGAGGCGACGAGGAGAGTCCGGCGTGTCTGGCCCGGCGGAGTTGCAGCAGAGGTGCAGGACCTCGGAAGCTTACGTCACGGCGTCGACGCTGAATGCCGAATCCCTGTGTGCGGCTGCGGCCTCCATCTCCCAGGTGCGCAGCACACATTCCCGCTTCGCTGATCTCGCAATCAATGAACCGATCTGCGGAAGTGAGATAACAAGATGTTGGAATCAACCATCTCCCGATCTGCATGCCACGAGGAGAATAAGATTAGGGATAAACAAATTGATCATATCAGGAACAGCGACGTGGGTTTCAATCTACTGTACCTAGACTGCATCAATGAACCGCGTTACCAAAATCTCAGATCGAAGCACAGCATCGTGGCCGGCGGGCGGCGGCAGGCTATTGGAGCGAGAAAAGCCGACGCCGCCGCACGGGCTGTACAGCCCCTGTTCGTCTGGCCATGGCATGTCGTAAACGATTGTAAATTTTCAACTGGAATAGTATTTTTCTCTCACACAAATCAGTTAGCAGTATTTCTTCACGAACCAGCCAACCCAACAGGCTGGTTGCTGTAGACGCCCGCAAATGACGACCGAATCTCCTTATATTCATTATATTAACGGATCCGCTTAATTAACCCGCTAATGCACCTCGGGCACCACGTTGGGAGGCTCTTTCGGTGTAAACTAGGTGGGAGCAGTTACTCGCAGGGAGTAGGATTTTTTTTTCATATATATATATATATTATTTCCTACTTCTAGGGAGTAGCTACTCTGATGTTTATATCTCTAGATTTAGAACATCTATGGCCCGACGAAGTGTACGTAGATGGAGTATATCATCGTACTAAACCATCTAGGGTAACATGTATGTCAAGTATGCAAATATACATATAGTATATGGTTATAATTTTTTTATATACTACTACAGTGGTAGTTTAGTAATATATTAAAAAGTATGGGCTCTTTCAAAAAAATTCGCGTACTAAGATTTCAAGTATCTTAAATTGAGTAGCTAAACATACTCAAACTGATAAATTAGTATGCACACATACAAAATGTGGTTTATTGAAGATGGAGTAATTACTACTGGGAGTAGGAAAAATGCATCCTTATATATATATTCTTGTTTCGGCAAGTTCCAGCAAAGTTCAGCAACCGTAGCGGTCATCCAGACTGTGTTGGAATAAACTGAGTACAGCTTGACCAGGTTGCAGGTCTCCCCCACCTCCCTACTCCTACTCCTAGTAGAGTATTGAACCGAGTTCACTGGATCGTTGGTAGAGCCAGACCGAGTTTTCTCTTAGTCTCATCGTTCCCAGGAAAGTGATTCGACAAATCCCCATCTATCTATATCATGCAAGAGCAAGAAGCAGCAGCCTTGCCTCGTCTAGCACTGGGCATGCATCTTCCCTGCTTCGTTCAGTTTCTGCACTGCCTCCTCATCCTCGTGCTTCTCCTCCTATCTGTCTCTGCTGAGGCTGGAGACGCTGCTGCCGCTGTTGATCACGGCGAGTTCATCTATGATGGCTTCTCTGATAGCAACCTGACCGTTGATGGTGAAGATCTAATCTCCGACGGCCTCTTAAGCCTAACCAGCGGGTTTCCCCAAGTTAAAGGTCACGGTTTCTACCCCTACCCTCTCAATTTCACAGATGTTTCAAATGGCTCCTCACTGGCATCTTTCTCCACAACATTTATCTTCTCAATCATGGGGCCTTACACTGACTTGAGTAGCCCAGGTCTTGCATTTGTGCTTCGTTCCACCAAAGATTTCTCTGACGCCTTGCCTTCCCAGTATCTTGGCCTTCTCAATTCCACGAATGATGGCAACGCAACGAAACATCTCCTTGCTATCGAGCTTGATACCATAATGAGCACGGAGTTCAATGGCATTGACGACAACCACATAGGGATTGACATAAACAGCCTGCATTCCGTTGCCTCACATACTGCAGGTTACTACACCTCTGATGGTGGTTACCTTCCCTTGAGCCTCATCAGTGGACAGCCGATGCAGGTGTGGGTGGACTACGACAGCAAGCAGACCATGTTGAACGTCACAATAGCGCCTTTCAATCAGTCCAAACCCAGCAGGCCACTGCTAACACAGGTATATGATTTATCAACAATTTTGCCAACCACGCCAGTGTTTGCTGGATTTTCCTCGGCGACTGGCACACTTCGTAGCAGGCATTACATTTTGGGTTGGAACTTCAAGCTGAACGGAGAAGCTGCAGCGCTAAACTACTCAGCGCTATCTTTGAAGGCTATCCAAGATCTTGCAGCACAAATTGGAGCTCGCCCAAGCACGCGCAGCAACAGGACAATATTATTTGCAGCCCTTGTATCAACTCTTGGAGTTGCCATAGTGGTTTCTGCTACTCTTTTAAAGATCCATAGGAAGAGGAGGTTAGAAGCAAGAACAAATGAAATAGAGTGGGAGAGGGAGTATGGGCCTCCATCCTTCACCTACAGAGATCTATGGGGGTGTTCGTCTGGAGGAATTTGGATGGTTAGGAGGAATGCTGGTGGAATTTGTGAGAGAAAAACACTGTTCCGGCTGAAAAAAGAAGCGGATCAAGCCAGGTTTAAGGGCACGCGAACGGGAATAGACGTTTGCAACATACATGTACAACCATGGCAACACATGCAACATCCCGATCTACTTTTGCAACATCCATACGAAACACTGCAACATACCTCTAAAATATCTGAAACACTTGAAACATATGCTTGCAACATGTATTTTCAGCGTAGCATCTACTTGCTACTTGGACGATTGGAGGATCGTCAACGCGGAGCTCGATGCCACGGAGTGGCATGCAAATCCGGTGGAGAAGGCAGCCGACGTGGTGGAGAACGCCGCGCCGGGCAGATGGGCCAGTGGAGAGGAAGGATGGCAGGCAGCGACGCTAGAGCGTGGTGGAGAGAGAGAGAGAGAGAGAGGACGGCGGCCGGTCGGACGCGGTGGATAGCGCCGCGATGGCCTAGTCGCGTTGGAGCACGTGGGCGGTGGAGAGCAACGCGGCGGCATGGTCGCGTTGGAGCACACGTGCAGCGGTGTGGATGTGACAGTTGTGCGGTGAATGGAGAAGAATGGACGACGGGCTCACAAGCAGATATGGTTGGGGCGAGCGATACACAAGTGGAGAGTTGGGCCATTAGGCTGGTGTCGTGGCCTATCAATAGGAGCGTCCGGATGGACGGACATCCTTAGCACGAAATTACCGTTGTTTTAACCTAGACCCTGTTTGGATTCACTAGCTGATAATAGTTATCTGGCTAATAGCTCATTATCTGATTTGGTTTAACTATGAGAGTTGTAATATTACGCTCAAGCCAACAATTAGCTAGTCTATTATCTATACATGTTTAGATCCTAAAGAGATAATTATTAGCAGATAACTACTATC
Organism: Miscanthus lutarioriparius; assembly: GCA_904845875.1. Taxonomy (NCBI): domain Eukaryota; kingdom Viridiplantae; phylum Streptophyta; class Magnoliopsida; order Poales; family Poaceae; genus Miscanthus; species Miscanthus lutarioriparius. Next base: position 91,528,869 of record CAJGYO010000014.1, read on the forward strand.
TATAAGGATCCAAACAGGGTCTAACTCCTAACAGAACGATTAAAGCAGTTACAGCAGCCAGGTCCAGCGTTACAGCTAAAAAAAATGAAAAGAAACAGCACTAAGGGACACACATACTGACATACACTGTCCACACTCGCAGAGGCACACCAAGTTCAAACCCAAGTAAACACGAGCAGTTTCAGCAGGAACTTTGTCATCAGCTACACGACCAGACGCCTTGGATCACCTCCCACATCTTCTTGTCACCCAATTCATGCCCCAAATCCAACAACCCTTGGGCAAGAGCCCAGGCGTCGTCGATGAAGTTTTATTCAGAACCCTCCCTTTGAATATTCTTCTCTAGTACCTTCGTTTGACTCCTCTTCACAGCTATGTTTGGACTCCTTTTCAGAAGCTTTATTTTTGGACTTGTCCAGCATGGTAATTATTACTCTCTCCATAATCCTTTTCTCTTTCACTGGTGCAGTCTCCCACTGACTCCAACTAGCTAGTCGATTCCAGCTAGTTTGGACTATTTTTCATCCAACTAGTAATTAGCTCTAGCTAATCCTGGTCCAACCTGAGAGACGTAAAACAAAGTCTCCATAATCTATACTGGTATTATTGCGACAAGCATCAGTTCTGATATTGAAAAACAAGTATGTGGTGTAAATTGTGTGATAAGTTTGGCGTTGGTGTACAGTGATGCCGGCCTGCACACGATACGCGTTCCGTTTTGACTAAGCGTGGAAACACAGCTTCGTCTACTTGTACAGGGGAATAAATTAGTTTGAGCTTGACCCGGCTGCGGTCTCTCCCACCTCAGACCTCACTACGTACTGGAAGCAGCAGCCATGGCTCGTCTAGCTCTAGCACTGGGCATGCGTCTGCTTCCCTGCAGCTTTCAGTTTCTGCACCTCCTCATCCTCGTCCGTCTCCTATCATCTGGCTCTGGGGCCGGCGGTGCCGCTGTTGATCACCCTAGCTTCATCTACGATGGTTTCTCTGGTGACAACCTGATCATGGATGGTCAAGCTTCAGTCGTTGATGGCCTCTTGAGGCTAACCAACGACCTCCCCTATTCTAAAGGTCACAGTTTCTACCCCTATCCTCTCAATTTCACAGATGTCTCAAATGGCTCCTCCCTGACATCCTTCTCCACAACATTTATCTTCTCAATCATGGGGCCTTACACTGACTTGAGTACCCATGGTCTTACATTTGTGCTTTGTTCCACCAAAGATTTCTCTGACGCCTTGCCTTCCCAGTATCTTGGCCTTCTCAATTCCACGAATGATGGCAACGCAACAAAACATCTCCTTGCTATCGAGCTTGATACCATAATGAGCACGGAGTTCAATGACATTGACAGCAACCACATAGGGATCGACATAAATAGCCTACATTCAGTTGCCTCTAGTACAGCTGGTTACTATACCTCTGCTGGTGGTTACCTTCCCTTGAGCCTCAACAGTGGACAGCCGATGCAGGTGTGGGTGGACTACGACAGCAAGCAGACCATGGTGAACGTCACAATAGCGCCTTTCAATCAGTCCAAACCCAGCAGGCCACTGCTAACACAGGTATATGATTTATCAACAATTTTGCCAACCACGCCAGTGTTTGCTGGATTTTCCTCGGCGACTGGCACACTTCGTAGCAGGCATTACATTTTGGGTTGGAGCTTCAAGCTGAACGGAGAAGCTGCAGCGCTGGACTACTCAGCGCTATCTGTGAAGACTATCCAAGATCTTGCAGCACAAATTGGAGCTCCTCCAAGCATGCGCATCAACAGGACAATATTATTTGCAGCCCTTGTATCAACTTTTGGAGTTGCCATAGTGATTTCTGCTACTCTATTCAAGATCCATAGGAAGAGGCGATTAGAAGCAAGAAGAAATGAAATAGAGTGGGAGAGGGAGTATGGGCCTCCATCCTTCACCTACAAAGATCTATGTGCTGCCACTGGTGGATTCAAGGACAAGATGCTTCTGGGTAAAGGAGGCTTTGGGAGTGTCTTCAAAGGACTGCTTCCCCATTCCAAGCAAACAGTTGCCATTAAGCGCATATCGCCAGAGTCCAAGCAAGGGATGAAGGAGTTCATGGCCGAGATCATCATCCTTGGTCGTCTCCGTCACCGCAATCTTGTTCAGCTGCTTGGGTATTGTCGGCACAAGCAACAGCTCCTTTTGGTGTACGACTATATGCCCCATGGAAGCCTTGACTTTCACTTGCACATTCAAGGTCATAGCAGCACCGGTCTGTGTTGGTCTCAAAGGTTCCACATCCTCAAATGCATCGCATCTGGTATCTTCTACCTCCATGAGGAGTGTGAGCAGGTTGTCATCCACCGAGACATCAAAACAAGCAATGTCCTGCTTGATAGCGAGATGAATGCGAGGTTGGGTGATTTTGGCCTTGCAAGGTCCCATGATCATGGAGCTGATGTTCACACCACACATGTGGCAGGAACATGGGGCTACATTGCCCCTGAGCTGGCCCGGCTTGGCAAGGCAACCAAAGCAACTGATGTATTTGCCCTTGGCGTCCTGATGATGGAGGTTGCATGTGGGAAACGGCCAATATGGGTGAACAATCATGGAGAGCCTCTTGCACTGGGCGACTGGGTGCTTAAAGAATGGCAAGGTGGATCCATAACCAATGCTGTCGATCCAAGACTGGATGATCATGTGGAGGAGGAGATAGAGCTGGTCCTCAAGCTTGGCTTGCTCTGTTCGCACCCCTTGCCTAATGCGAGGCCTTCCATGCGCCTCGTCATGCAGTACCTGCAAAGGGATGCACATCTCCCATCAGAATTGGAACCCAATAGTTTGCTGAACATTGGTTTGGTTCAAGATCAAATGCTCGATCAGCATGCCATGTCATGTCCAGCGACTGTTATAACTGATCTTTCCAAAGGGAGGTGACATTGCTGTGCCACTTGGTGATAATCATCCACAATATGCCCTTGCTTACTGTTGGTACTGCACTACTGCTCGCGTGATGTGCTGTTCTGTGGCAGAGTTTCTATTCATTTGGAGCATGTACCAGTTCCCATGATGTCGTTGACTTACTATGAACATGTTTCATTTGATACAATTCAGAGCATTCAGGACATCAATACTCAATATAATATTAATGATACTATAAGCTAAGCACAGCAGAATAGGTTACAGATGGAATATTCTAAATGTGTGTTCGCCCTTTCAGAATGTTGTAAAATTTTGGTTGAATTTCATGCTTTCTTATGATTACTCAGGACATCTACGAGCTTCCATTTGTTAGCAGTCTAGTTGTCTATATTTGATTTAGCAAATTACTTTTGATGCTATTAAGATATTTTCATATTTGAAGCAGTAAGGGAGCAAAGCTCAAAAAGAAATTCACGGTAGGCTAGAGTTGAAACCCAACAGAAACAATCAAGGTTCAGGCACGTGAATAGTTGTTTTCCAAGCACTCCTATTTAAGGCTAAGTCTTTGGGTATATTCCATCCTTTCAAGTCTCCTTTATTGCCTCTACCCAAGTCAACTTCGGTCTTTCTCTACCTCTCTTCACGTTACTATCCTGGCTTAGGATTTCACTACGCACCGGTGCCTCTGGAGGTCTCCGTTGGACATGTCCAAACTATCTCAACCGGTGTTGGACAGGCTTTTCTTCAATTGGTGCTACCCCTAATCTATCACGTATATCATCGTTCCGAACTCGACCCCTTCTTGTATGACCGCAAATCCAACGCAACATACGCAATTCCGCGACACTTATTTGTTGAACATGTCGTCTTTTTGTAGACCAACATTCTGCACCATACAACATAGCAGGTCTAATAGTCGTCCTATAAAACTTGTCTTTTAGCTTCTGTGGTACCCTTTTGTCACATAGGACACCAGATGCTTGACGCCACTTCATCCACCCTGCTTTGATTCTATGGCTAACATCTTCATCAATATTCCCGTCTCTCTGTAGCATTGATCCTAAATATCGAAAGGTATCCTTCTTAGGCACTACTTGAACTTCCAAACTAATATGTTCCTCCTCCCGAGTAGTAGTGCCGAAGTCACATCTCATATACTCAGTTTTAGTTCTACTGAGTCTAAAACCTTTAGACTCCAAAATCTCCCGCCATAACTCCAGTTTCTAATTCACTCATGTCTGGCTTTCATCAACTAGCACTACATTGTCCGCGAAAAGCATACACCAAGGGATGTCCCCTTGTATGTCCCTTGTGACCCCATCCATCACTAAGCCAAACAGATAAGGGCTCAAAGTTGACCCTTGATGTAGTCCTATCCTAATCGGGAAGTCATCTGTGTCTCTATCACTTGTTCGAACACTAGTCACAACATTGTTGTACATGTCCTTAATGAGCCCGACGTACTTCGTTGAGACTTTATATTTGTCCAAAGCCCATCACATAACATTCCTTGGTATTTTATCATAAGCCTTCTCCAAGTCAATAAAAATCATGTGTAGGTCCTTCTTCTTCTCCCTATACCGCTCCATAACTTGTCTTATTAAGAAAATTGCTTCCATGGTTAACCTTCCGGGCATGAAACCAAATTGATTCATAGAGACCCGCATTATTGCTCTCAAGCGATGCTCGATAACTCTCTCCTATAGCTTCATAGTATGGCTCATCAACTTAATTCCCCGGTAATTAGTACAACTTTAAATATCCCCTTTATTCTTGTAGATTGGTACCAATATACTTTTCCTCCACTCGTCAGGCATCTTGTTCGATCGAAAAATATGGTTGAACAGCTTGGTTAGCCATACTATAGCTATGTCCCCGAGGCATACTATAGCTATGTCCCCGAGACTCCAAATTCATAGGAAAATTTTGAATATTATAATATTCAGATCATACCATGTGCTATTCATATCTGCCACTCTACAAGATGGGTCCAAGCATTAGCATAGCATTTGCAGTAATGTATTTGGCATTTGTGTACCTTATGCTAATTAATTGGGGTATTTACATACCAACTCAAATCTGCTACCAGAGTATGCCCACATTTGCCAAGAAACAATTTAAAATTACTATTCAGATATACTGAAACAAAGAGCTACTTTCAGCTCTACTGCATAACTGAAGCTATTCGCATACCATTTCTAAAGAAAAACTAGTTGGTATTGTGAGGAAAATGGACCCTAGGCTCATTTACTTTGGATTTTGGTGTTTGATGACCAACACAACCAAATTGGTCTAATGAATTTGCAAGCAATTGTTTTGTAGTTCAATAGGGTGCAAGACGTGACTTGGACGAAGGCGATGTGATGATCAACACTACAAGCAAGACCTTAGAAGCACAAGAGAAGACCCAAGATATCAAGCAAAGTCCAAACACGAAGATAGAAACCAAGCCGGATGCAAGATCACAAAGAAACGAGCTCACAGAGGTGACCGGACGCTGGTAGAAGCAGCGACCGGACGCTGAACAACAAGATCGACCGGACGCAGGACAGCAGCGTCCGATCGAGTACAGAGAGGTTCCAGAGCGGCGAAATTGCGACCGGCGGACGCTGGCAGCGTCCGATCAGTGGATCGCGGCTCCAATGGTCGGGACGACCGGACGCGTCCGATCAGGATGACCTGAGCGTCCGGTCAGTAGCAGAAAAGCGGGATTTCGTCCCCAACAGTTACTTTCTCAGTGGGGCTTATAAATACAACCCCCAATCGGCCATTTGAAGGGTGTGGAGCTGAGGAAACATATCAAGGGTGTTGGTACACCATTTTAGTGATCTCCACTTGCATAGTGCTTAGTGTTTTATTAGGTGATTAGCGTAGGTGCTTTGCGAAGTGCTTAGGTTGATTAGACCACCGCTTATGCGCTTGCTTTAGATTTAGGCCTAGGGTTTAGTGAGGTTTGCATACCTCTTACCACTCGATGCTTGCGCGTACCATTGTTGTACATCGGAGGGGCTTATAGTCTTGCGAGATCACACCAACCGCGTTTGTGGTGTGGCCGCCACCGTGTACTGAAGGGAACAAAGCCCGCGGCGGTTCGGCCGAAAACTTGATAGTGAAGACGGCAGGGAGCATCCGGGAGAGGCTTGCCGGAAGGCACGTCGGAGACCCACTTGCGCGTGAGGAAGGCCCGAGGCTATCCACGGAGCTACCCGACCGGGAGCTTGGCTCTTGCGAGGGATTCCTTGCGAGGGGCTCCAACGAGGACTAGGAGGAAGCTTGCGCGCTTCTCGATACCTCGGTAAAAATACTGGAGTCGTCGATGGGAGTTTGCATATCTGTACCTTGCTCTTTAGCTTCCGCATTTACATTGATTGTATTACTCCTTTTGCGGTAGAGATAGCAACACACAAGCAAAACCGTAGTTGCACCTTTAGATAGTTTATCTATTGCATATGTTTTGCTAGGGTTAGTAAAAGAGGCCATAGTTTAGAGTTAGATTTTTAAGTTGCCTAATTCAACCCCCCCCCCCTCTTAGGCGTTACGGTCCCCTACAGGTATACAAGAGATCTACCTTGCAACTGCAGTGCACTGCTGGGAAAATGATTTTCTACCACTTACCTTACTTTACCCACTCCTACAGAGTACAAAACATACAAAGCTAGCATATCCTTGTAACAAAAGGGGCTTTATTGGCACAATGAGGAACGTTTCGCTGGAGGCATAAAAAATCTGAGAAATGATTTCCAAGGGTGGAACAAAGCCACTGGCGATTAAAATACTATGAGTTCAGGACAACAATAGCAAATTATGGAAAATCAGGTTAAGCTAAGCATAAACACAGCTACTCACATAATATTCTGATGAAAAAGTGGTTGGCCTACAACCTAGCAATTTCAACTTCTGCACATAGCTAATAAAACCAGTTTCCTCCACTTCCCTACCCCACCATACAGAGTACAAAACATACACATCAAACATATCCTACTGATCAAACCACAGATGAACAATTATTAGGGAGTGGACATACATCAAATGTAGCTTGTATATCCAGTTGGTCAAGCCACGAATTTCAGGCAGCACGTATCATTGTGTATGACTTGACAGCGGCAAGAACAGAACCGTGTTCCACACCTCACACATGTGTAGTTTGCAGAAGTACCGCAGACTGAGCAGTAGTGCCGTCGAGATGAAGTGCTCGGTGGACCCACAGCAGCCCTCAAATATGTCGGGACATGAGGAGGTAGGGATTCCAGATTTGTCTGTCACGGTTCCAGAGTGAAAATCCTTTAGGTACCCTCCTTAGAAAATAAACATGACAGGAAAGAAACTTATAGTACAAGGTTGCTTACTTCTTGTAAGACATCCATGAACACGAATGATCTTGCCGCCCGCTTCTCCAAAGCTTTCCCTTGCCTTGTCTTGCGTTTCATAATCTTGGACTGCTTCTTTTGCATGAGGACTGTAGAAATGAAATTCAAAAACAAAAGATGGCTTAGATCATCCAACCTTAGTTCAGTGAGCATTTGAGTTGAACGTACAACACAAATGCAGTATTTACAGAAACTGTGAACACAGGAATCTTTACAGTTGACAAGTTGTAGGCTTGTAGCATGTGGACTTCAAATATATCATATATGTATAAATAAATTACTGACTTTAGGGGCATTCCAGATGCTAACAACACAAGGTTGGCAAGCTGTAGCATGTGGATCCCAAAGGTGTCTAAACAACTGGCTTTAGGGGCAATTCCAGATGCTAATAACAGTCACTTAGAAATATTTTGTGGGGTTGTTCATGCCTGATGTGTTGAAGCAAAAGTACTTTTCAAATATTTCCTTTGAAGGATAGTTTTAATTCTTATTCATCGATGCAAGGATAAGAAACACAGAATGCTGTTTTTTCCCTCTACAAAATTGATACTAGAAGTGATATCAGAATGTCATACACAAGAAATCTGTGTTTCAGTACTTGTCGCTTGCAAAGAGTAATATTTTGTCATCGAGCTTGTACATACTGTATCTAACTTATCCTTTTTGACATCATGGCATTACTACTACTACGAAGCTAAATGAGAAAGGAACTGACCAGGGTCTTCCTCATCTGTGGATCCGTACTCATCATCATTAAGATCTACCACCTCAACCCCGGCATTATCGCTCTCAAGAGCTTCAAGGCGAGCTAAAGCAGCCTACATTGGCATTACAGATGTGGAGGTATTCATAACTAGGCAGCAGAACATAAAGGGGAATAATTTCATGAACGAGAGGGAAACGGCTTGATTGGAATAGGAGGAAGAGGGGGGAAGCAGGAGTCATGACTCCAATCCACTCTTTACCTGGGCGCGGTTGTCGGAGCTGGCGAGCGCAGACGCCATGCACGAGGCCATCCGGCGCGTGCGGGCGCTGGTCCGGCGGAACGGCCCGACGTTCTCCTCCTCCCCATCCATCTCCGGTCGTCAACAGAGGCAGGCAGTGGCGGGCGGCCCTGGATGAGGAGACAGGCATAAGATTAAGCGCGCGGCGTCGGCGCCGGCGGTCGAGAAGTGCGGCGGCCGGTAGGGAGAAGTCGGGATGGCTACTTCGTGCTTCGTGGGCTCTTGTCTTCCCATGTGTGTGTACTGGACTCCGGGATATTGGGCCAGGCCAGGATGCATGATCCATCTGACATCGTAATTGAGTCCAGAACACCCTCTGATGGGTTGGGCTAGCCTCCTTACTTCCGACCAGACTTGAACGGGCCGATATTGGAAAAGTTTGTACTCCTGAAGGACTGCTAATGTTGCAACTGCAATTTACGTGTTGAGAGATGCCATCTGATGTTTGGCATGTTGCAATTATCAGATGAAGCAAATCACTGCTGCAAAGTTGGAAACTAGCGACTAGGGTCTCGTTTAGTTGGCGAATTTTTTAAAAAAATGGTACTGTAATATTTTTCGTTGTTATTTGGCAATTAGTGTCCAATCATAATCTAATTAGGCTTAAAAGATTCGTCTCGTGAATTTCGTCTAAACTGTGTAATTAGTTTTATTTTTTATTTATATTTAATGCTTCATGCGTGCGTTAAAGATTCGATGTGACGAGAAATCTTAAAAAAATTTGCAAAATTTTGAAAACTAAACAGGCACCAGTGATGACGCATCCAAATTTCAAACATTACAATGCAGCTTCAGGAAACAACATTACACAGAGCATAATTAATGCATTATAAATGAGGGAAACAAACGACGTAACGTAGCTTTTTTATTACACACACAGTGACAGTGACAGATGAGGAGCAAGAACAGTAGAGAGTAGCACGCGGCACGCCCACAAAACAGACTTGTAATAAACAGTACTCCCTCGAGTTTCCTCGAATGTCGTTTTGGACAATGATATGGTCTCCAAAACATAACTTCGACTTCTATTGTATAAAAGGTATTTTTCAAGACAAATCTATGTATATGGTTTTTATATTTCTAAACTCAACAATTTAAAGTTATTCATGATTTATATTCCTAATGTTTGATTTAAACCTTGTCCAAAACGATTTTCTTTAGGCCTTGTTTGAATGAATGTGTATTTACTCTGATTCACATGTGTTGGAGTGGAATTAAACTTAGTTTAATTCAACTCCAATTCACTTCAACACATGTGAATTAAGATGAATACATGCGCATTCAAACGAGGCCTCAGAGAACTGGAGGGAGTAGTAATTAAGAAAAGGACTAGAAGTAGGATTAACCGGGACGAGGTGTCAAAGTTAAACCATGTCGTCTTGAACCATGCCATGCAAATCTTCGCACAACCAGCGCAGGGCGTCAACTCCGCGTCATAGTTATTAGGACCGGACCGGAGATCGAACCGGCGAGGTCGTCGGTTCACTGGTTCATTGGTCCAACCGGTTAGATCACCGGTTCAATTGTTTTGGACCGGATAAATCGAACCGGCCACAAATACCTTGAACCGGTATATATGTATGCCGTAATTAATAATTGCCATATGGAATAATCTCGTAAACAACGCTCAACACTACAACGATAACAGAGAAGTCACAAAGTGCACAACGCTACAGCAGTACGAGGACGAGCTCATAACCGAATTTTATGTTCTAACATGTGGATTGAATTTTTGCAGCAGTAAAGAACTAGCAATTTGAGTCAGAATTTTAATCTCTAACACCCGAAAGCATGAGTACGAAACACATCAAATGATTTTACGTTACTAACCACTTGCCACGTTGGTCCGATTTCTCCCTTGTGCACAGAGGAGGCACGGACGCATGGTGCCGCTCGCCGCTGCATTGCTTGTTTGCCTACGAAGAGATGCGACTCGGCCTTGCTTGCTTGCCGCTGCCGCTGAGATGCGTGCGCGCCGCTGCCTGAGCTGGAGCAGATGGACGAGTTCGGCTGCCGCCGCGGCCTCAGAGACGCGCGCGCCGCCGCCGGAGCTAGAGCAGAGCAGCAGCAGCCGCTGCACCCGACTACCTGAGCTACAGCAGATGGACGTGTCCCTCCGCCGCCGCACCTGCCCAGATGCTCGCGTGCGCCGTCAATGCCTGATGCACGAAGCTGCTGCCGGCCTGCCACCAAGATGCGCGCCGCCGCCGGCTACTCCCGCCCAAATGCCAAAAAACGTGAAAATTTCCCTCCCGCAATCGGCCGTGGACGTCTAAAGGGCTTAGGGTCTGTTTGCATGCAGCCCTGAGTCAGTTTGTCTGGAAAATCTGTTGCCTGTAATCTGTCCGGAAGGTATTTGGTTGAGCCCTGGGCAGCAGCTTGGGCCAGGTAGATGCTTCTTCCCCAGGCAACAAAAATCGACTGCCTAGGCTGTGTTTAGTTGGGTGAAATAGGAGAATTTGGCTACTATACCTCTTTCGTTTTTATTTGACAATTAGTGTTCAATCATAGACTAATTAGGCTCAAAACGTTCGTCTCACGATTTCCAATCAAACTGTGCAATTAGTTTTTTTTTCGTCTACATTTAATGCTCCATGCACGTATCGCAAGATTCGATGTGATGGCTATTGTAGCACTTTTGGAGAATTTGGTTTTGAAACTAAACGTGGCCTTAATCACCGTGAAAACTCTCCAGAGGCCCACAACTCTCTTTTCCACGCAGTAGCTTCAACCAAACAGTCACCCATACGGTTGCCTGGCCAGGCAAAATCGAATGAATTTGCAGGCAACACACAGGCAGCATCTTTCTTCAGGCAAATGATTCAGAGCTGCAACCAAACAAACCCTTAATGTAACAGTTTCCGTATATACCCCTAAGTAAATAAGGTGTTCCTCAATGCACAGAGGGTAATTTTGGGAAAAAATCAAAACCCGTCCGGTTCGAATGGAACCAGCCGGTTCACCGGTTCCGTAAAAAACCTGCTAGTTCAACCGGTTTTTAGCGGTCCGATTGTATGGACGGTCTTTTAAGTGAACCAAACTATTATAGTCTCTAGTTCGGTCTTTTACCGGTCCGACCGCCGGTCCGGTCCAGTCCCAATAACTATGCTCCGCGTGACCCCCCTGCCCCCATGGTCATGGCACTTTGGCGCGCTAACGCTGGCCCAATATATATACTATTCCATCCGTTTCAAATACTAGATTATTTCAGCTTTTCTAGATACATAGTTTATAGCGTCACCTCTTTAATTACCAGAGATCTTAATTTTCTTAGTCACCCATATCCTAATGTCCGGATGTTTCAGATTATAAGTGTCCTGTCTTTTTTAGCTTGGCCAATTTGGAAAATCGGTATTGTTGATTTTTCACTACTACAAATGTCATTTGTAAAGGCGGCTGCTACTCTTTCGTTGCTACAAATCAGCGATTTCAGAGGCAGACGCTGTCTAGTTGCCCTACAAATAGGATTTAACAGCCGTCTCTATAAATCGATTTTTAGACAGGACTAAACTATAAATCGCAGCTGCCTCTACATATCGTTTCCTAAAAACCATCCAAAACTCATAAATCGGGTCACAAAATAGAAAACGAAAAAACAGAGGAGGTCCATCAGGCAGACGCACCGTGCATTTGCCAGCACTAAACTGAATGTACTCAACAATCTACTACACTTAGTATAACTTTCGGAGTTAGGAGGGCACATGATCTTGAAGGATATAAATTTATGAACAAATTAAAACTCTGCCACATAGCACATCAATCACATATGTGTAGTAAGACGCCAAAAGCAACGTAAATCAACATTATTGCATTTAATAAAGAAAGCCAACATGGGTACAAGGATATATATATGGTCTATGGTTTATGGCCAAGCTAAGTAGCACAACAATATCAATCACCTCCCTTTAGAAAGATCAGTAATAGTAGTGGCCGGACATGACATTGGACGCTCCACGCTCATCATCCTGAGTTCCTGACTCACACCAATTCTCAGCAAATTATCAGGTTGCAGGTCTGCCGGCAGTGGTGCATCCCTTTGTAGATACTGCATGACGCGGCGCATGCAAGGCCTGGCATTTGGGGAAGGGTGTGAACAGAGTAAACCAAGCTTCAACACTAGCTCTATCTCCTCGTCCACATAATCATCCAGTCTTGTGTCGACAGCATCGGTAATGGAACCACCTCGCCACGCAGCAAGCACCCAATCTGATAGGGCAACAGGTTCACCATTAGCACCGTCCATCCAGATTGGCCGCCTTCCACAGGCAACCTCCATCATCAACACGCCGAATGCAAACACATCGGTTGCTTTGGTTGCCTTGCCGAGCCTGGCAAGCTCCGGAGCAATGTAACCCCATGTGCCTGCCACACGTGTGGTGTGTGCGTCAGCTCCATGATCATGGGACCTTGCTAGACCAAAATCCCCTAGCCTCGCATTCATCTCACCGTCAAGCAGGACATTGCTTGTCTTGATGTCCCGGTGGATGACGACTTGCTCCCATTCCTCATGGAGGTAGAAAAGACCAGACGCAATGCCTTTGATGATGCAGAACCTTTGAGCCCAGCATATTTTGGTGGTGCTATGATCTTGAGTATGCAAGTAGCTGTCAAGGCTTCCATTGGGCATATAGTCATACACCAGAAGGAGCTGTTGCTTGTGCCTGCAGTAGCCAATCAACTGAACAAGATTACGGTGCCGGAGGTGGCCAAGGATGAGGATCTCGGCCATGAATTCCTTCATCCCTTGCTTCGACTCTGGTGACACTCGCTTAATAGCAACCGTCTGCTTGGAATGGTGCAGCACCCCTCTAAAGACACTCCCAAATCCTCCTCTACCAAGGAGCATCTTGTCGTTGAATCCACTAGTGGCAGCCAACAGATCTTTGTAGGTGAAGGATGGAGGCCCATACTCCCTCTCCCACTCTATGTCAGTTGTTCTAGATTTTGACAGCCTGTTCATCATACGGACCTTCACAATAGTAGCAGAAACAATCAATGCGATTCCAAGAGTTGGTAAAAGAACCGCACATACTATTATTATTGTCTTGTAGGTGTGTCTGCCAGCGCGAAGTTGTTGTATAGACTTCAAAGGTAGGTCGGAGTAGTTGAGGGCTGCGGCTTCTCCGTTCAGCTTGAAGCTCCAACCCAGAATGCCATGCATGGTGGGAATTGGGCCAGCTGCTGCTGAAAACCCGACATATGCTCTTGTGTTTGGCAACACGGAGGAAAGATCATATGGAATCGAGAGCAATGGCCTATTAGGTTTGGTAGATGGCAGGGGAGCTATTGTGACATTTAGTATGGTGCGCTCGCTGTCATAGTCTACCCACACCTGCATCGGTTCCCCACTGTTGAGCTTCAAATTCTTAAACTCTCCATCAGAGGTGTAGCAACCTGCAGTCTTGGATGCATTAGAAACCAGGCTGTTCATATCGACCCCGATGTGGTTGTCGTCTATGTCTCTGAACTCAAGGTTTCTTATGGTATCGAGCTCGATAGCAAGGAAATGATTTGACTCGTTGCCCATGGTTTCAGAATTGGGGAGTCCCATGTACTCGTTGCCCATGCTAAACAACTCATTGGTGGAAGATAGGACAAAGGCCAGACCATTGGCGCTGAAATCATCGTACTCGCTAATTATGGCGAATACAAACGTTGTGGAGAAGGATGGCACGGAGGAGGTATTTGATGAGATGACAGGATTATTTGAGAAATCGAGAGGAAAAGCGTGGAAAGCATGCCCTTTAGTATGCCTGCCTTCGGATAGCCTCAAGAGGCCATCGTCGCTGATTGAAGCTTGATTATCCATGGATAGGTCCGCACCGGTGAAGCTATTGTAAATGAATTCATCAGCATCACCTTGGGCGGCGACAGCAGCAGAGAGCAGCACGAGTAGTAGGAGGCGACGACGCAGCTGGTGCAGATAAGAAGAGCAAGCTGGACGATGCATCGTCTATCTGTCTGTAGACAAGATGATGGAGTTCCAATAATACAACTAGCAAGGCTCGCTCGCTGGTGGCTCAATGGGCAGGGGTGAACAGACGCATGATTGTATATTCTACTAAGGCCTTCTGCAATGTATGCCTTGAGTTAATCCAAGTTTGGAGAGAGAGCAAATAAGAACCACTGACAACACTCAACACTGTGACAAGTGATGCCAAAGAAACCAGGATCGGCGAATGTTCTTGCTCCGCTCCCACCTTCTTAAAATAGCATTGTTCTACTGTAGCAACAGTTGATCATTGAAGTCATCAGCCAATGAAACAAACGGTGGAGAGAAGATATAAGATATTTTATTGCACTGTGGGTCCTAGATCTCTAGATAGCACCGCTTATATGTTTTTTTGCACATTACAGCCTTTACTGAGTGATGCTTGTTTTCTTGTATCTAGGTCCACTCATTTTCTGGCTTCACTAGTACATTGTGAAGGGTCCAAGGCCAATTATTTAGTCCATCCTGTCCAGCGGATCGGAGGGAGACCTCCACGGCCACCCAAGTCAAGCTTTTTGTCTAAACACGTGAAAATGAGTTTCGTTGATTTTTGATTTCTTGAAAAAGGATGGTGCAGTAGTTTCCACTTGATTTTTTTTGTAGTCGACAGAAAAGAATGGTCTTCTATAGTCACGACATGAGAATATGTGGACCAAACATACAGTTCGATACGTATCAAACCATTTAAAGCGACCGGCCGGGCCGAGATCCCGGACGCCTGCCCAACGCGACCGCGACGGCGGAGCCCATCGCGACAGCGGAGACTTTTTAGGTGGTATAGTAGATGTATTTGTTACGGAATATATTTTATAACAATATCCGGAAATTATTTCCTAATCCGAGGGAGTAGTTACTCCCATGTGTATATCTTTTAATTTAGGGTGTATATGGCCCAACGAAGTGTATGTTGACGAAGTATATGATCATACTAGACTCTCTAGGATAGTATGTATATCAAGTATGCAAATACGCATTGAGTATATGGTTATACTTATTTTATATACTACTATAATAATATTAAAATAATATGTTAAAAAATATGGGTTCTTTTGAAAAATTATCATGTACTATGATTTGAAGTATCATAAAATGAGTATATAAACATACTAAAATTGATAAATTAGTATGCACAAATACGTAATGTGGTTTATTGAAGACGGGAGTAACTACTCCCGAGAGTAGAAAAAATACACCCAACAATATATATATATATATATATATATATATATATATATATATATATATATATATATATATATATATATATATATATATATATATATATATCAATTTATAAGTTAATATAATTTTACAGGGATTGCTATTGAGCGAGCGCTGTATTGAAAACGGTCATTAAGAGTCAAACTTCGTAATTTACAACCAAAGATTATCCCCATATAATACGAATATAAAAATTTTAAGCACTGGATTCACATTTGAAAATACATTATTATAGTATATTTGACATTAGAGTCGAAACATAGTGTCAGAAAGCCAGTTAGGGAGCCACCTCATGTCAAGAAACTAAGAGAAAAACATTACATATGGTTGGAAAAGTAGGGTTTAAGGGGATAAAAATGCATAAAAGGTAGAGAAGGAACAGGTAATATTTTCAGATGAAATGATGATGCATTAATCGGCTATGACCCTTTTATATTTATAGGATGAAATGTCTTTCATCTGCTGAAGTCCAAATACATTACGAATTATGCTTAAATCTGATTCAGATCTGATTGTCAAAAAAAAATGCTCGATTATTTATAAAACTGGCGTGGAGCTTCGAAAGGCCATAACTCCAAAACAACCTTGTTTTCATAGCTTGGGTAGCCTCTGCCGTTTCATGATGGTGTAAAATCTTCGTTGAATTTCATGATTCTTTTATGATTACTCCTCATATTAAAGAACTACCATTTGTTAGCAATCTAGTTTCTTATATTTGATGTATAATTTTTTTTAATGCTACCATACGAAGGTAATCTCATTTTTTTTACATAGTAAGAGAGCATCTCTGCCAAATCCCCTCACTTTTTTACATAGTAAGAGCGTCTCTGCCAAATCCCCTCTAGCGTTCCCTTAAAATCTAGTATAAGGGATTGACAAAACTGAATTAAATTTTGAGGAAACAAGAGGGGTGCGATCCCGTACTGAAAAAATTATTAAAAGTAAATTAAAAAGGGAGTACAACACTTTAATTAAGAGACAAAAAAAAGGTGAAGAAGCATGAGTGTGTAATTAATTTAGGTCTTATTTGGATGTTATCGGATTCACCTCAATCCACATGTGTTGGAGTGAAATTTAGTTCATGTTCCACTTCAATCCACCCCAATATGTGGATGGACGTGAATCCGACTTCTACGCTCAGCCCACTGTGTAGATGAAGTGTCTCAAATTAAAGAAAAAAGTAATGTTCAGTTCAGTCAGCACTCATGGTGCTAATCGTATTAGTAGTTCCATCTCTGGAAAAGAACTGCAAAAAGCATGGCCTACATCTCTTGACCAGCGGTAGATGGAACCTAGCAGCAAAACCATCTCGGCAATGGTCATGATGCTAGGACTTACCGCAACACCAACCTCAGTCTCACAGCGACACTCTTGCCTCCGCCACAAGATACGATGGGCTGAGCCATGCCTCCTGTAGATTTGTGATTTGTCCTGTTGAATGGAATGAGAGACGGAGGAGGAAAAAAGGATAACTTCGTTTAAAAAAGAAGAAGAAAAAAAGATAACCAACCGTGTAGAGTCGTTGTTGTGGCCAGTCGTAGAAGTCAGGACGGACACAACAACGCTAGCGCCAACGCCGCGTGCCGCGCACGCACGCGAGCTCCGGGCCGGGACCTCCGCGCCCGCGCCGGGGCTGCCACCAGGGATGCGCCTCTGTGCTTGCCGAGGCCGTGCCTCCGCGCTGGGACATGCCTCCACGCCTGCGCCGCCGAGGCTGTGCCTCCGCTCCTGGGTCGGGACCTCCATGCCTAGAGCCAAAGCGCGACGGCGGGTGGTAGTGGCCGAAAATATGCTCGTGAGGCTGGCGGCGGCGGACTGGGGACTGGGGACTGGAGCACCAGCCGGATCGAGGGGGGAGTGCGGAAGATGAAGAGGTGTGCAGCACAACAGATATTTAAGAAAAGGAATTTGGATTTGACGGGCGCGAATTTGGCCGCCAAAACTTTTGGCACCTTCTTATTCTCAGCGGCCATCTAAATTTTTCTATTATTTTATTATTTTCGATTCATAGGATTTTTTTAGTTAATTGGTTTTAACTTTTTAAAAGATACTACGAAACAAAATTATAACTAAATTTATTTTACATAAATAAATATGCAAAAGTAAGGTTATACTCCTCCATTTCAAATATAAGACGTTGTGACTTTTCTAAATATATTGCTTTTACTATGTATCTAGATTGTTAAGATTTATTTTAATGATCAATTAGGATTATCCACGTAATTAGCAACTGCTAATGATGGTTACCTTTTGGTACTCATACTGGACATGTATATATACACTTACTATTCATATGTCACTTTCATCCATCACTCTTTTCACTCGCTCACGCTCCAACATAGATATGGTATATATCTAAGTGCATAGCAAAAACTATGTATCAAGAAAATCAAAATGTCTTAAAATTTGAAATAGAGAAAGTACTACACTTTTCAATGGAAAGGGTAGAGTTTATTGTTAATCACCTCATATTTATTTTCCTATAAAGAATTGAAGGGTTTTTATTAGAATGTAGTTTGATTCCATACCAAAATTTATAGTTTTCTAAAAATACCTAGTACCACTACAAAAGTAACAAATATTATATTAACAACCGAATATTTTGAAGGCCAATAACAATCAATACTATACAAGTGACTAAGAAAACTATAGTGTTGAGGTTTAAACTTTTGATTTGTCACGCCAAAGTTGCTAAATAACGTACTAGTGTGCTCTCCTCTCCTATATATATTTGTTTGCAATTTAAAGATGAAGACCATGACCATCCTAAATGTCACACATCCAAGACCAAGAGGGGAAGGAGTGAATTGGATCTCTACGAGTATGCCTTAAAATAATTTTTGTACTCATGTATACACTTTCTTGTAACTTTTATTTAAGTATTTTCTTTTTGAATCACACAAAACCTGAGCCAGCAGATCTCGAAACATGGTAGTGAGTATAGGGGAAATTAATGAGACGTGCTCCAAAATGGATAGGGCATATGATAAACACCAAACATAACAAAAATATAATAACCAAATACAAGCATACGTTAAATGACAAATGCCCTCTTTTAATTTGGCAAAAAAATCTATTTCTAGACCTCGAAACTTTTGTGGATGTTTAGATTTAGCCCTCGAACTCCAAAACCAAATATGCATAGTCCTCTTATCCTCTAACTATCAAAACTAGACAACTTTGGCCCTTTCCTTGTTTCAAAGGTGATTTTGATTATTTATGTATTTTCTAAAAATAATAAAATAACATGTAAGTCGCTAAAAATCATAAACATTCTTTTAAATTACAAAAATATTAAAAGTGATACCAATTTTTTCTAAAAATATAATCCATCTCAACAAGACCTACAACTTTCATTTGGGTCATTTTCCCATCTAACCTTGTTCAAACAATTCAAAAAAATTTAATTTTCAAATATGAGAACTTCAAACAGAATTTTGAGACCCATAAGTTATTTTAGATGAAATAGTTGTTCACTAAAAGTTGTATATCTCATTGAGATCTATAACTTTGGTTTGTATTCTTTATCCATCTGAGATCGTTCGAACAATCCGAAAAATTGAATTTTAAAATATGAGCACTACTACAATGTTGCGTGACTTTTTGAGATATACAACTTTTGTTTTGGTCGCTTCTCCATCCGAGGCCCTTAACTACAATTACACACTCACTTATGACTATAGAGCATATAGATACATTTGGTATTAACTCTATAAAATTTTATGATACATATTTGGATATCCAAACGACCTGAAATCAAAAAAGTTTGAACTATAAAGTTGTGGATCTCGGTACTACAACTTTGATATAAAGTTCGTCTTCATCGAACATCATATAAAATTTGTGCACCCTATCAGTGCCAGTTCAAGCGAAAAACCGGTAACGATGACCCAATATCACTACTGGTTCAAGTCAAAAACCGGCGGTAATGGGCCGGCTGTAACACCCTAAAATTTGCCTCTTTGAAAATAGAATTAAAATGATTTATTTATGAATTTTGTGCTCATGAAAACATAGAAAAATAAATTTTTTATTAAATTAAAATTCATCATAAGGAGTAGCAACATGGATGTGCATACATGCCGGTGCATTTAATTTATTGCAATGAGTGGTTGAATCCAAAATCCAAAATACTTTTGAAATTGGCTTTGAAATAAAAGAAAAGAAAATTTGAAAATAAAAGAGTTTAAAAGGTTGTAAAATTTATTTTTGGAAAACTTACCAAAAGTTCTCATTTCTATTTGAGTGAAAAGTATATTTGAAACTCTATTTGAATTTGATTTGGTTTACATTTGAATTTGGTTTTGAAAACAAAATAGAAAAGGATTTGGAAAAGGAAAAACTTTCCCCTTTTCGGATTTGCCCCGAAGGCTTGGCCTGCTCCGCTCCCTTCCCCATTCCACGGCCCATCTCGGCCTTTCCCTTTCTCTCCCCGCTTCTCCGCTTGGCTCAGCTAGCGTGGCCCATCTCGCGCCCCGACCCAGCAGCGGAAGCCACCAGCGCGCCTCCTCTTCCTCTGTCGCCGATCGCCCAGTCCCACCTATCAACTCCGTCCCCGTCCTCTAGTTCATGTTCGATGTGGACTCCATGGTGTCCATGTCCATCCCTGCCCACGACATCTCTCGGTAGCGTCTGCCCTACGCTACGCTAGCCCTTAAATACCGACCTCCGTGCCTGCTTCGCCCCCACCGAGCTTTAGACCAGCAGCTACGCCGCCTGGAACCCTAGCATCGCCACCACAAGCCGCTGAGAAGAGCTCTACGTCGCCACGTTGCTTAGTTGGTCCTCCGTCACGGTAAGAACATCCTAGAGTTTCTAGTCAAGTTCTCGAACTCGCAGAACCCCTTAATTCCCTCTGTTTAGGCCTACGTCGTGTCGTTGTCGCTTCACCGCCGCCATTTCTTGCAGCCCGCCTTCTTTGTCCATCAATAGTCGCCATAGATCGCAGAGTCGAGTTCGCAGTGGTGTTCTCTATCTCCTAGTGCCATTACTGAGCCTAATTAAGCCCCGTAGATGTTTTCCCAATTGCTCCGACGAGAAATCGCCAACGCCGGCATATTCGCCACCGCACCTCCACTGTTCCGGCCGGCAACAGTGTCTCTCCCCTTCTCTATTTAATCTTGACCATCCAATTCTGATCCAACGGCCTATATAGCCCGGTACCCTTTCGCATGGAAGTTTTGCTAAAGAGTCCCTTGTTTTTTAATATAGAACCCGCCATCCCTAATTTTATTCTAAAGGGCCCTTGTCTTTCTTTGAAATAGGATCCACAGTCCTCAGCCAGGTTTAAAAATCAGATTTTATTTATTTTAATTCGAAAATCAAGTTCCATCTATTTACAAAATTGTCACTATTTTCAATAGGCCATATTTTCTCCGTTTTAACTCCGATTTGACCCGTTCAACTTACGTTAGGTTCATAATTTCATAATCTACATGTTCATATTACTGTTAGATATGTTTTCAACTTATAAAATTTGAGGTTAGATTTAATCTATTATTTTATTAAAGAAAATCTTGTTTAATTCATATCTTCTACGTTTTAGCTCCGATTTGACTTGTTCAAGTTGCGCTAGATTCATTACAACGAGATCTACACGTTAGTAACAATGTTTATCATGTCACTATTTCTAGAATTTTATGGTAAAAACTCTAATTTAAATAATAATTATGTCACTGGATTTTATGAATAAAATATTATTTGTTTTACTTTAGTTTTATAATTCAAATCTAAATTTAGATTAATTCAATTTATATAAGCTTTTATATAGTTAAAACACATGAAGCTTATAGTTTTATATTTTCTCTTATGAGTAGATCTTTCGGTAGCCGTTTCTTTCAAATCGTAGCTCCGATTAGCGTGCCTCTCGCGACTGTGTGTTCGTAGCGATGCGTAGAATCATGTTTTTAAACTCTTTTACTTATTATTCTATGATTGGTGTATTGTTCTAATGTAGATGTAATTGTATGCTATGCATGTATGTGTATGGATGTTTGTGTGGTGTTCTACGAATACGTCTAGTCGGTGAGATATACGTGGTGATCAAGAAAAAGAAGAAGAAAGATGTTAAAGATTAAAGCTTACCAAAGGATCGATATTTTAAGGCAACTATAGCATGGAATCTTCCTTGCTGTCCTATACACCTTTAATCATTTAATTCATGCTGCATGTGTCTACCTTGACTACTACTAAGAATTTTCTAGTCTTTCGTACTGGATTCCTTGATTTCTATGAGTTATTACATTGGGTAGTATGATGCTAGTGCTCAACTAAAGCTATGATCTTGTAACTTGACTAATGGTATATGCAATAAACATTAAAAGATGCTTTTTAGCAACATAGAATAAGAGGGCTAGAGCATTGGGCTATTTTTATGGTGCTCTAGATTTCTCTCCCTAAGGACTTATCTGTAAGTGATCTTTCGAGAATTATAGTATAACTGTGAGGGCTACATGGCTCTGGCTTTAGCTCGGTATGAGGACCTTTTCTAACTTGTTAGCGGTTACCTTTATTGGCGTAAGAATGGCTTGATGAATCGGGTATAGGACAGCCTCTACTCTTATGTGTATAACTGTGATGGAATTGTGCCATTCGATAGGGGGTTCCTACATCTGTTTGTCGAGTGAATCTAATGGTCATAACTTGTTAGACGAACCTTTGAAAAGCTTCGTAGTGAACCCTGCTGACCTTCCTTGGTAGTGGGTCAAGAGGCTGATCACCTCGGGCGAAAAGGGTAAATCACGACTCACAGTGAAAGTGTACAACCTCTGCAGAGTATAAAACTGGTATATCAGCCGTGCTTACGGTCACGAGCGCCCTTAGAACATTTACGGAATAGATGATCACTAATGGTTAATGATGGTGAACACGAATGATACTGATGATGAAGAAGCTCATTAATGATTACTGTTTATGCTATTCATTATTCATATTTACCTGATTATGTGTTTATATGGGCTTGTGATGAACTTGTGCTACTCCTATGCTAAAATTGTGACCATTAAAAACTAATCGCGGTTAACCGGTGTGAACCTTTTGAGCCGCATGAACCCCATGCTATTTTTGTTGAGTACGACATGTACTTACGCTTGCTTTACATTTCTAAATCTTTGAAAAAATCCCGAATGGGTACCAAATTGCTAGAGTTTAGAGGAATTAGGCTTGTGATCAATCAGTCAGTTGGCCCTGTGAAATTGGAGACTTCACCCGAAGATCGGAGTTGTCTTTTCGCTGTTTGCTGTCTAAGGTTATATCATTTATACTAAGTATATTATATATTAAGCATTGTCTATTGATATTACCTTTATTTGTAGCTATATGTGAGATTTGACTTCCTAGACTCACATATGGTGTGTATCTGATTTTGTCCTTAAAACCAGGTGCTACGTAGTGGAGAACTTCAAAAAGAATTTTGTAACCGTAAATGATTTTTAATGAAACAGTCGCCAACTAAAAAATTGTATATCTCATCGAATTATACAACTATGGTTATGATCATTTCGCTATCCGAGTTTATTTAAACAATTAAAAAATTAAAAGTTTCAAAATATGAGAACTCCATACCTCCATTTTAAGATCATATCGGAGTTTTTTGGAATTAAAAAAAATCAAATTACTTGTATATCCAAATTTTGGGAGACGCCGCAGTCTTTTTGTTTTCGTTCTCCCACCGTGCCACGCGCATCTCTATTTTTTTCCCTCTCCCACCGTGCCGCGCACATCCCACCACAAATGGAGATTGGAAAAAGTCTAGATCACCCCCTCACCTATAACAAGAAGTCTAATTACCACCCTCAACTATAAAACGGTTTGATTTACCCCCTAAACTTTCCAAAACCGTCTATTTTATCCCAGGCGGTTTTCAGCGGCGGTAATAACTAAGTTGTCTGTAATTAATTGGAATTTATTTATAACTAAGTTATATATGGTCCAATGAGTACGAAAATTTTACTATAGTTTAAGCATATAATAATTAACTTATCATAAAAATTTCACCATAATTGGACCATAGAAGCTGCAGCTATGAATTATTCTAATTAATTACAGACAAAATTGGATTTTCCAATTAATCTAAAGCTACAACAAAAACTTTGTACTAAAGCGTACTATATTATATGTTCACTATGTAGATCTACTCATGTGGAGTCTAACAAAATTAGATTTTCCATTTTATGATTTTTCTGTGATTTACTATGATTTTTCAAAGATTCAACGAAAATAAGGAAAAAGACAACCTGTGGAGATTCGTTACTGTAGCAAAACCGCCGCTGAAAACCTCTGAAGGTAAAATAGACGGTTTTAGAAAGTTCAGGGAATAAATCAGATCGTTTTATAGTTGAGGATGGTAACTAGACTTCTTGTTATAGGCGAGGGGTGATCTAACTTTTTCCAATGGAGATTCGGTTTTACCAATTCCCTCGCTGCAGGGAGTCCGCTTCCACCGCCCGTGCTTAGCTTTCCTCCCGCCGCCACCCACTCCTCCGCCACCACCCATCGGCCATCGACCAGGCATAAGCGCCGCGAGAGTTGCCGGCTGCCAGGGCGGGCTCACGCCTCCAGGGCTGCTGCTCGCCACGGCGGGCTCCCACCGCCGCCGCCGCCGCCGCCCCCTCCATCTTCCCTGCACCAGTTGCGGCGGCCCCCACTTCATCCTCCCTCCACCAGATGCGGAGCTCGGGCCTGTCCCCTCGGCGGCGCACTTCGTGCTTCCGGAGGTCAGCCTTGGGGACCTCGCCGACGAGTTCTTCCGGGCTAGGCCGGAGTCCAAGGACGACGACGAGGAGTAGACTGCTGCGCGCTGGCGGTCAAGGTTTCCTGCGCCCGCGGAGCATGGGAGCGGCGGCGGCGGTCAGCGGAGCTCCACCGCACGGTACGCTAGGGAGACGGAGTTTTCGCGGCGGGACAATTGCAAAAATGGGACTCGCATTCATAGACACAGATGGACTCATTTGTTGTTCACCCAACATGATCAAAGAGTCAATGTTGGGAGTCCCATTTTTGCAATTTTTTCTTTCGGGGACAATTGCAAAAATGGGACAGCGTGGGGGCTCCGTGTCGCGGGCCTTCGCGGCCACCGTCTCACCCCAGATCAAGCTGCTTAGGTAATCAGTTGACCCCCTTCATCTTAGTCACTCATATATGCTTTACTGCATCTTTGATTCTGAATCAATTATCAAATGATCTCCATTAATATGACTTCTTAGTAGTAGATCAGATCTGTTGCTGATGAACTAATTCGGTCACCAAACATTCACTATTTCACTGGGTTCAGTAGTAGATGGTTAGTCTAATTAAGATGCGTGAAGGGTCCTGACTGGCGACTGGAGTAGGATTCACTAGAATTCAGTAGCAGACGATTAGTCAATTAACACGTGTGAAGCGTCCTAACTCGACTGGAGTAGGATTCTTTCTGGTGGGTCTACTGATTCAAGGTGTCCTTTTTTTTGTCATAGTGATTTGCTTCCTTAGATTCATGTGTTGCAGTTTTTTTCTCACCACAGAAAGGATTTTTTTTTGTTTCTGAAAAATGCTAAGGATGCTGCCAGTGTTCTAATTATCTGTCATATGTGCATTCACCTATAGCTGTTACTATAAGGATCATCATATATGTTGGTGTTCTGTTCAGTATCTAAAAACTGAATTGCTCTGTCAACTATCTTTTGTAGGGATAAAGACCCATATCCATCTACTGCTACTGACTAATGAGGTCTGAATATCTGATTTTGACTACGTGAATGCATATTTTTTCCAACTGTGTGTTCTCCATTCTCATTATTTTATGAAAATATAAATGTTATCTAATTTTGGCTTGCGCTGCTAGTGTACATCTGGGAGCTAAAATTAGACATATATGCATTCAGCTTGGAAAACTACACCTTCCCTAGTAGTGATAAATGCAGAACTGTATGCTGATATTTTCGGTGATAAATGCATCTAAAATACAGTTGTGCTATATGAAATCTTTGCAGTTTTTTTTACCACATATATGATGAAACCAAGTTTTTTTTGTTAATTTCTCTGCAGTTTTGTTCTCACCACAGAAAAGGAATATTTTTTGTTTCTAAAAAGTGCTAAGGATGCTGCCAGTGTTCTAATTATCTGTCAACTATTTTTTGTAGGGATAAAAGAGCAAAGGCTCTAGCAGCATATGGTTCTGGGAAATAGAGCAAAGGCTTTGGCAATGTCATTTTTCAGATAGCAGCAGCAGCTTTTTGACAATTATGTAAGCAGGTAAGCTCCCTGCTGTTCCTATTCAGTTCACTAGCTGTAGTAAGCAATTAATGAATGTTTAGTTTTTCCCTAAATGAATTGTTGTTGTCTATAGTGTTGTTGAATGTACTCCTGATTCAGCCTAATTTTGATATTTTCTTTTTATGTTACAGCTAAATATACTCATGATGAAGCACTAATTTTGGTGTCTTCTAGTTACATTATATGATTCATTATGTATTCAAGTATTCAATCATATTGGAGAGAAGCCCTTTCATTAATGTTTGTTTAGGTACTTCCTATAGTTCTATTGTGGATGGCATGAGATTGGTCGATGCAGTCCCACTGTATATGCTAGTTAAAACTTAGAAGCGTGGAAACTGGAAATAAATATGCATATGCACTCTTGAGATTTACACAGTTTGCTTGTATTTGTAGGATGCAGTGCGGTCCAGGTCAGTTTACATCTTCAAAACCAAAGCCTGATGAAATAGCAGCATCAGAAATTGAAGATGGCTCCTTGAATTGGGGATTAGTATAAGGCTGACCTCCATCTGTTGCTGAGTAAGTTTGTGCCCACTAGTGCAGATTGTTTGTGGATGGACTGGTCAAATTTTGGCAGTGTACTATCAAATGCCTATCCTCGAAAATCTACTATACTACTATGTATCAAATATATTAATGTCCTTATGCCATCTCTTAACACTACTTTTGGGTATCAAAACTTTACATTTTCTACTTGTCTTGTACTGTTTTAAAATACCAAATTGGTGAGCTGCTTCTAGTTGAATTTACTTGTGCTTTCCAATTTACAGTACTGCATGTTATATTTGTTGAAATTTTATGGCTGCACATGATATCTTTTGCTGCACAAGTATATCATGTGAGTTGCTGCACTTATTTCCTTTTCAAATGAATAGTAGCTTCAAGAATCTGAACATGCAAGGATCAGGGACCAAGAGGAGGTGAAAAATTAATTTGATGTTGGATAGAAACCTGAGGTTCTTGCATTTTGCTGCTGCTACAGCCTACAGCTACATGCTTTTTTTTTTGGAATGTCTATTTTGTTGTTGGCTTATGTGCCATGGTGGATTGTAATTGTGGTGCTTGATGAAACTTCGTATGTCATCTAATGTTGGATGAAAACTTATGTGATCTGATGTTGGATAGAAACCTGAGACTTTGTATTTGATATGCTACAGGAGAAAAACCGAGTTATTGGCCTCGTTCAAGCCGAAACACTGTTCTGACTGATTTGTTGTGAGAGAAAAACACTGTTCCGGCTGAAAAAACAAGCTGGAAAGTACGGATTATAAGACAAGCGAACAGGGACATTATATTATGTGCTCTAAAAATAGATTGTATGTCTATGATGGAACTTTATATTATGTGCTCTAAAAATGGCCCATCTTTGATTTTCACCTATTAATAAATGGATTGGGATGATGATGTAAGCATCCACGTCATCATCCATAAGCATCCATGTTGATGTGGCGGTTCATCCATGACAGTCTAGAACTATCACGGGTATTGGGCTTGGGTTGGGCTAAATAGGCCTTGGGCTATTCTATGATGGTTTAGAATGGTCATGGATTGTGCTAATCGGTGACGGTTTTCAAAAAACCGTCACGCAAGTTAATCCATGACGCTCAATCCATGATGATATCTGAAACCGTCATAGACATTGCTTCGTGATGGTTTTTAGTGATCCGTGACGAAAATTTTCCATCATGGATTAATAGGATTTTTGTAGTGTAAAAGTCACAGTTGGATTTTTGGTGATTCTTAGAAGGGCTCTTGTCTGTAATTTCCGTATCAGATCAACTGAATGAAAGCCATGACAATATGGGTTTACTCATTCGATTTTTTTTTCTGTAAAAAATTAATCTACAATGAAGAAGGTGTGACATTTCATAATCGATATAGAAGCTTAATTTAGTAATCCTTTGGAATCAAACTAAATTTGGAAATATGTGTTCCTATTTAGAGTGCAAACTATTTAACCAACTCATAATAAAGTGCTTAAGTTTTATTTGCTTCAACGGTATCAGTTCTAGACATGTACACCCGAAAAGATGATTTATGCATGCTTGATCTGTTTGTTTTCTTTTGTTTGTTTGTATACTGATATAAAAAATTCATATTGTAGGAATCAGGATGAAGAATGTTAGAAGCATGGCAAGGGAATTGTTCGTGAGGAGGCCTATGATGCGTCCATGCTTTCAAGCAGACTTGCTGCTGCTAGTTCTTTAAAATAGGAATTGTCTAAAGTCACACTATTAGTTTCATGTCTCTGATTGATTTTCTCTCTGTTGCAAAGATACATCTTGAAGTATTGAGAGGTTGCATAAATAATAATTTTCTACTGTTGCAATATATCCACTTTACATTCTTGTGCGTTTTTATATTGTGCAAAGTGGTTGCTGATGCTATAGAAGTGGGGTTAGCCAGTGTAGTCTATGTCAGATTTCTCTAAATGTTTTCTGCAACGATGCATAATCTGTTCTTGTAAAATAATTTGCTAGTTTAGCAGGACAAAGGGATATAGTGATGTAGCACAAGAAGTAAGTGTATGTATATCTATATATGAACTAAAAATATGCATTTTTTCTTGCTGAAGTCAGCAGTATTGAGACTACCATGCTGTTCACTGTACTGTTGCTGCTGGCAAGTATTTTCGTGGTAAAAATATTCGGCTGTCAATCCAGTGTTGATTCAAGATCTTTAGACAACAAACATAGGAAGGAATGTACTTTTTTTTTTCTAGTTGAGGTGGTGTTTATTCTTTCATTATTTCTGAGTTGTTATTGTTGCTGGAGGTTGACCAAGAAGCAAGAAATTATTGTTTGTAGTTATCTATTATTGTTTTGTGAAAATCTCGTGTATGGAAATTGAATTGTTATCTTTGGCTTTGTGCAAATGTGCCTCCAAATGTACTTTGAATAAAAACATTGAATCCTCTTTGCCACTCAATTTTTTATTCATGTGCATTTAGCTCCTACCATCACGTGACATACTATTTTCCATGCCATGCACACCCAAAGGTCCACGAAAAGGAAGTGTTGTAATACAGTACCATATTGCAACGAATCGCGATGTTCTATAGCAACAAAATATATTTGTGGCAATAGAAGAATGCTAGTGCATCGCTTTTAGATATTTACTTGCAATAAACAGCTACATATTGCAATGGTCGTGATAAATATTACAACCAAACAAAAATGTGGCAATAGCAACAAACTATTGCATCGCCTTGAAAACGTACTTGCAATACACGGTCTAACTATTGCAATGGTCGTGAGAAATATTACAACCCAATAATACTGTGGCAATACTGAGGCTTCGGCGACCCGGCGTTCTCGGCGGCGGTGCAGCAGCTGATGGACCTGCCCGACGAGCTGGAGCGACAGCTGAACGCGACAACGCAGGCCTACGCGCGCGACCGCCGGGCCATGGCCAACACGTACGACCATGGACGTCAAGGAGCTGCCGTCCGGGCAGATCGTCCTGGCCGTCGACATTCCCGGGGTCAGCCTCTCCGACGTCAAGGTCCAGGTGGAGGAGGGCAACGTGCTCGCCATCAGCCACAAGCGCAGTTTTAATTTCTTTCGTATCGTAGCAACACAACGCAATATACACGCGTTGCATAATTGCATTGCATATGCGACACCTGCAGCTTATGTGGTACTACGTGTTACGAACAAGAAAATGGAGACAGATATACAGGTATGCACCAATCATCACAGTAGGTAGACGGCATGCACATGACATCCACGGAGAAGTCGCATACGCAATGAATTATGCAACTCGTGTATATTGGGCGGACCTATCGGCCCGATGTGCTGTACTGTGTGCCTGTTGGCACTCCAGAAGCCGATAGGTCTGCCATTTTTTTTTATCAATGCTACATTTACCAATAAACATTAAAAAATATTACTTTAAAAAAATCTTCGTTCATGTATATTTGTCTGTTGGGCCAGTTTGAGTATTTTTATGAGCGACCCAAACTATATTTTGAGTTTTTTACCATTTATTTATATTTTATTATTTATATATTTGTTATAAGTTTTTTTGATAGTCGCATAGTACGTTTAATTACCAATCTAACCTTCTTAAATGTATAGTATAATAATTAAAATTGTTAGCTAATTATTGATAATTTTTTTAAAGTTTAGTAACTCTTGATAGATGTGCACGTCCTATAAAAGAGAATGGAGCGAGTAGTTCGTTGCCATAATAATTATTAGAGTAAAATCCACCGTGGGTGCTTGAACTTATTTGGTATTTCCAAATAAGTCCATGTATTTATAAGATCAGATTTTCGGGTCAGATTTTAAACTTGCTAAATGTATCACCAAGGTCCAAACCGGTTTAGATCCCTGTTTTTGCACACGTGCCTCCTCAGTTCAACTGCGCAAGGCCTGACCGACCATGCACACCTCGTAAGCTTCTACGCCCGCGAGCAACCACGAACGGGGGCGGATGCTACGCTACCCGCCACCACCGCCAACAGAAGCGGCAGCAGCCCAGCCCCCGAGCCCCATCACCGTGTTGAACAATGGGCCCGCGCATAGCACCCGACACACGCCGTCTGCGCGAGCTGCCGAGCAGCATGCACCGCCATCGCCGCGGCGGAGGGGAGTTCGCGTCCGTGGCGGCCACGGTGAGCACCGCGTGTAGGAGGCCCAGGAGCACGTATGCGCCCACTTCATCCCGGACGCCAAAAAACGCCACCGAGTAGGCTGCGTTGCAGCGTTGGCGTCAATGTCGCTGTACCGCTGCATCGCCACGAGCACCAGGGGGCATGGCACAGTAGATGAGGGTGATAACCAACATGGACGAGACGAGGCCCAGCGGCACGTCGCGGCAGGGGGTCTTGGCCTCCTCGGTCATGGTGGCCACCATGTCGAACCCCGTGTAGGACCAGTACACGATGGCCGCGGTGCGGAAGGCGCCAGCAGAGCCGAAGGGGAAGAAGACGGCACGAGGTTGGCGGGCTCGAAGTGCGAGAACCCCGCGGCTAGCACGAACGCGATGATGGCGATGCCGACCACGAATGCTATCGAGTTGATGGTGCGCGCGCCCGACACGGCGAGCGCGGAGGTGGTGCACAGGACGACGGCGGCGGAGATCGGGTCCAGTAGATTGAAGCCGTCGCGGGCACGTGGATGCAGAGCGCGGTACGTGCTCGTGCAAAGGGCTGATGCTGTGATGCATGCATGCCTGCGTGCATCAGTGCATGTGCCATGTATAGTACGTGCTCATTTGATGCTCGTGTGCGTTCCGCTGCCGTTCGGCGTGACGACGATGTCGTTGGTGGTCGCCGGGGATGGCGACTACAGGAGCTTCCTGTCGTGCTCGGACAGCTAGGACGGGAACGAGGTGCCTTCACGTGACGGCGCAGCCGCCGTGGACGGCCTCCCGCCGCCGCTCTCAGGTCACCAGCCATTGTTGATCAGCAAACCCAAGCTTAAGCGAGGAGCAAGCAATGGAGCTCATGCTCCGAGGCTTTGGCGACCCGGTGTTCTCGGCGGCGGTGCAGCAGCTGATGGACCTACCCGACGAGCTGGAGCGACAGCTGAACGCGATGACGCGGGCCTACGTTTGCGACCGCTGGGCCATGGCCAACACGTACGCCCATGGACGTCAAGCAGCTGCCGTCCGGGCCGATCGTCCTGGCTGTCGACATTCCCGGGTCAGCCTCTCCGATGTCAAGGTCCAGGTGGAGGAGGGCAACGTGCTCGCCATCAGCCGCAAGCGCAGTTTTAATTTCTCTCGTATCGTAGCAACACAACGCAATATACACGCGTTGCATAATTGCATTGCATATGCGGCACCTACAGCTTCTGTGGTAGTGGTACTACGTGTTAGGAACAAGAAAATGGAGACAGATATACAGGTATGCACCAATCATCACAGTAGGTAGACGGCATGCACGTGACATCCACGGAGAAGTCGCATACGCAATGCAATTATGCAGCTCGTGTATATTGGGCGGACCTATCGGCCCGATGTGCACTACTGTGTTCCTGTTGGCTCTCCAGAAGCCCATAGGTCTGCAATTTTTTTTATCACTGCTACATTTACCAATAAACATTAAAAAAACATTACTTTAAAAAAAATCTTCGTTCATGTATATTTGTCCGTTGGGCCAGCTCGAGTATTTTTTATGAACGACCCAAACTACATTTTGAGTTTTTTACTATTTATTTATATTATATTATTTGCATATTTGTTATAATTTTTTTATAGTCACATAGTACGTTTAATTACCGATCTAACCTTATTAAATGTATAGTATAATAATTAAAATTGTTAGCTAAATTATTGATGAAAATTTTTAAAGTTTAGTAACTCTTGATAGGTGTGCACGTCCTATAAAAGAGAGTGGTGCGAATAGTTCGTTGCCATAATAATTATTAGAGTAAAATTCACTGTGGGTGCTTGAACTTATTCGGTATTTCAAATAAGTCCATGTATTTATAAGATCAAATTTTCGGGTCAGATTTTAAACTTGCTAAATGTATCACCAAGGTCCAAACCGGTTATAGATCCCTGTTTTTGCACACGTGCCTCCTCAGTTCAACTGTGCATGGCCTGACTGACCACGCACACCTCGTAAGCTTCTACGCCCGCGGGCAACAGCGAACGGGGGTGGATGCTACGCGCCCGCCGCCACCTGCCAGCGTAGCGACAGGCCCAGCCCCTGAGCCCCATCACCGTGTTGAACAGCGGGCCCGCATAGCACCCGGACACCGCCGTCTGCGAGCTGCCAGAGCCGCTGTGCACCGCCATCGCCGTGCGGAGGGGAGTTCGCGTCCGTGGCGGCCACGGTGAGCACCGCGTGTAGGAGGCCCAGGAGCACGTATGCGCCCACTTCATCCCGGACGCCAAAAAACGCCACCGAGTAGGCTGCGTTGCAGCGTTGGCGTCAATGTCGCCAGTATCACTGCATCGCCACGCGAGCACCGGGGGGCATGGCACAATAGATGAGGGTGATAACCAACATGGGCGAGACGAGGCCCAATGCACGCGTCGCGGCAGGGGGTCTTGGCCTCCTCGGTCATGGTGGCCACCATGTCGAACCCGTGTAGGACCCGAAGACCACGATGGCGCGGCGCGAAGGCGCCAGCCGAGCGAAGGTTGAAGAAGACGGCGCGAGGTTGGCGGGCTCGGTGCGAAACCCGTGGCCAGCCATTTAACGCGATGATGGCGATGCCGACCACGAATGCTATCGAGTTGATGGTGCGCGCGCCAGACACGGCAAGCGCGGAGGTGGTGCACAGGACGACGGCGGCGGCGATCGGGTCCAGCAGATTGAAGCCGCCGCGGGCACGTGGATGCGGAGCGCGGTACGTGCTCGGGCAAAGGGCTGATGCTGTGATGCATGCATGCCTGCGTGCATCAGTGCATGTGCCATGTATAGTACGTGCTCGTTTGATGCTCGTGTTCGTTCCGCTGCCGTTCGGCGTGACGACGATGTCGTTGGTGGTCGCCGGGGATGGCGACTACAGGAGCTTCCTGTCGTGCTCGGACAGCCAGGATGGGAATGAGGTGCCTTCACGTGACGGCGCAGCCGCCGTGGACGACCTTCCGCCGCCGCTCTCAGGTCACCAGCCATTGTTGATCAGCAAACCCAAGCTTAAGCGAGGAGCAAGCAATGGAGCTCATGCTCCGAGGCTTCGGCGACCTATCGGCCAGCGGATAGCCGACAGGCCTATCGACCGATATGTGTTCCTGTCGGATCTTCAGAAGCCGATAGGTCTGCAATTTTTTTTTTATCAATGCTACATTTACCGATAAACGTTAAAAAATACTATTTGAAAAAAAAAATCTTGGTTCATGTATATTTGTCCGTTGGACCAGCTCGAGTATTTTTTATGAGCGACCCAAACTATATTTTGAGTTTTTTATCATTTATTTATATTATATTATTCGTATATTTGTTATGAATTTTTTGATGCAACTATTTTTAGAGACGGGCACCTTAAGATGCCTACCTGTTAATCGATTTTTAGAGACGGACGCTTAGAATGGCTGTCTCTATTAAGTTCGATTTCTAGAGATGTGCATATTAAGATGCCTGCCTCTAAAAATCGATTTATAGCAAACGATGATTATCACAGGCTCTGTAAATCGATTGACAATCTTGTATGTGGTAAGTAGCAATGCCAATTGACAAATTTCTAATCATGTCCATTTGGCTGTCAATAACTCAACTGAGCTGTAACCAAAGAATCATACATCATAAATAAAGATTATCGTACCAGTCTCTGCTAGCACTTATTTTCGTTATTTTGCTTTCCTGTGATCCTGTCCCTACCACATATGTCATTTTGTTATCATGTTAGTGCCTAGTGCATTTTATCTGAACATGATTTTTTTGGGGGGGTTTTAAGTACCCTGTTTGGTAGTTGTTGTTTTTTCTGTATAATTGTCAAATACTTGTTGTGGCTAACAGTTGAGCCTTGGTGTCATGGCGATTTGTCAGGTGGAACGCTACAAGGAAGGGTGTGGTTGGGTGACGACGGGGTTGAAGTTGATTGGCAGGAGATGCTACTGCTCAGCAATTGTTCTCAGACTGTAACTGCCACATGGCGAGATATTGTAACTTCTGACAACCAAGTGAGCAGGAAACTGATATTAGGCAAAAACTTAGAAGGCTCTTACCTAGCCTGAACTGACAGCAGTAGACATGACGGAGGTCTTCCTCCGAGAACTGTAAAACATTGAGTTGTTTGTGTTGACTGGGTCGATGATGCAGCAACACCGGATGTGACAGAGTTGGTGCTGAACTAGTGAACGGGATCGATCGATGAATATCCAGTACCACTGTGATGGTTTTTTTTACTCTGCATGTTGTGCTTTGCTCTTTTGGTTCCAGGCTTCCAGCTATTTACTAAAGCAGCTTGTCAACATTCCTACTAGAACTAATAACCTACTACATACAATCTACTGCATAATTGTGTTGGGGCCAGATCAGCACTGCACGCATCAAACGTGCCTCGATCAATCT
This sequence comes from Miscanthus lutarioriparius, assembly GCA_904845875.1. NCBI lineage: Eukaryota > Viridiplantae > Streptophyta > Magnoliopsida > Poales > Poaceae > Miscanthus > Miscanthus lutarioriparius. The sequence goes on from CAJGYO010000014.1 coordinate 91,563,572, forward strand.
CATGCTTGTCAGCCGATCTCCACGTACTGCGCCCGGTAGTTCCAACGCAAGAACACGTCATGTGCGTGCGCATCTTGCGGATGGAAGAAGCCATTTGCCGGCCCCACATCACCAAGTCCCACTCACACTCTCACATGTGGCAGGCTTGTACGTGTGTGTATGTCTATCTCTACCTCTATAATACATAATATAATATAATACATAATACATCAGTTTAAATTATTCTACGTCCACCCAACATTCACCCGCTTTACAGTCGTGACCTTAGCAACGTCCACGCTACAATATGCACCTAGAAAAAAAACATACGAACCAGATCATCCCTCCTCCGTTCTCTCTCCTACTCAGCCATATCCAACGGTCACCCTTCAATGGATCTCCACTTCGCGTGGTCGAGCGCCCTCCCTCCGCCCCCAGCTCCCACGCCCCCGCCCCCGCCCCACGACCAGGGTTCGATCCCTCATGCCGTGAAGCGGTTATTTTATTTCCGAAAAAAACAAAACATCATCCTCTCCCCTCCCCGTACCGATCCATCTCTCTTCCAGATCGGCATCGTGATGGCGGCGGGGGTAAAGGCGTAAAGCAGTGCAGCGGGGCTGCCGTCGCCGGGGGAGGTAGCCTGCGCTGCGGCCGGCCACGACATGCGGGCAAAACGGCCACCACGTTTAGTTTTGTACTCCATCATACGGTGACATCTTAGTTTTGCACTCATACTTTTGATTTTCAATCAGTTCTTGATTTCTAAACGGGACTAATTGGTTGCGAACAGGACACAATGGCGGAGTTCTGTTTCTTGCTGCAGCATGGATAAATTTTCTTACAACCTGTTCCTGCATCTTTCACATGTTTACTCAGTGTAATGGTTCCCTTACTCAAGTGATTCTACCCTCCGCCTATTGCTTAGAACTCATTCATATTTAAAATCGATTTATTGTTGCAGATATCCAAATGAGATTGTGATCACAACACCAGGAAAGAGTTTCCACCGGTTCCTATAGTACGTACTGCATGCCACCCCCTTCGCCTCACCCATCATCCCCTCAATAATGTGAAACTCATGGGAAATAAGAATGTTTCTAATTCAGTCGACAGGCTATTACTGGAGTCCTAATTTATATTTTATTTTCGTTTGTATAAACTTTACAAAATTATGGTACACTGTATACACTACTGTCACACCCGATTTTAAAGATAAAATAGGATGCAAAATCTTATGTGCGCCTAGAGATCAGTCACATACATGAGCTAACAAATTATAAATAGTATCATCACAAGTGTTTATTACATCACGAATAATAAGATAGAGTCTTCACATAAATGTAGCGGAAGTGTAAAGAAAAGATCTCTCGCGGAAGCTCCATATCATAGGGATGTCAACTGGTTGACCACAAGTCTAGTAATCCTCGGAAAAGTCGTCATTAACATAGCCATCTATTATCCATCCAGGATTTAAATCCAAATAATAAAAATAAACAAGCGTAAGTACGTGTCGTACTCAACAAGTGTAACATGGGTTCATGAGGCTCCAAAGGCTTGAGACATGTTTAACAGCATTCAGCTTTTAGTTGTCATAACTTTAGCATAAGAGTAGCAACAGGTTGTTTCAATCCCAAAGTAAAACACATGATCAATATAAACATGAATAATGAATAGCATAAACCAATAATTCTTAGTGATCATCTATCCCATAAGGGTTTCAAGGTCGCTCGTGATCGTGAGCACGGCTGATATACCGGTTTTACACTCTGCAGAGGTTGTACACTTTCACTGTGAGTCGTAATTTACCCTTTCGCCCGAGATCGCGAGCCTCTTAAGCCACTACCAAGGAAGGTCGGTAGGGTTCACTATGAAGCCTTTCAAAGATTTATCTAACAAGTTAGGGCCATTAGATTCACTCAGCAAACAGATGTAAAGCCCCCTTTCCCGATGGCACATTAACGCGCAGCCTATACTCATGGGGACAGAGGCCACACTATACCCGATTCGTCAAGTCATTCTTACGCCAATGAAGGTAACCACTAACAAGCTAGAAAATGTCCTCATACTAAGCTAAAGCCAGAGCCATGTAGCCCTCACAGCTGTACTGCAAGTACCGGATCATCACTTACAGATAAGTCCTTAGGGAGAGAAATCTAAAACATTTAGAAAGTAGCTAAATACTTAAGTCCCTGTTTCCAAGTTGCTAAAAAGTCATATTTTAATGTTTATTGCATATACCATTAGTCAAGTTACAAAAATCATGGTTTAATTAAGCACTAGCAAAACTACCCAGTGCATATCCCATAGGAAACAAGGTATAAGATCAATTCTAGGGAATCCCTATCAAGGTGATATATGCAACATGAATTAAATGTATTAAAGTTGATAGAAAATAAGGATAATTCCATGCTATACTTACCTTGAACAAAGTGCTCCTGCTGATCCTGCTCGTTAAAGTAGTACTCTTATTCACCCGCGAATTGCTCACAGTCTATACTCGATAATCACAGCAACATACAAGCATCCAGAAGCAATCATGCATAGCAAACAAAAGCTATATATGAGAACAATACACCAATCAGCATAAAATCAAGAGGAAAAGTTTGTAAAACGAATCTACGTCTCACTACAAACACACACGCGAAGATCATAAAAATCAGAGCTAAAACGAAGAAGTTATGAATTAAACAAGATTTCCTTTAGTAATATAATAGATTAAATCTAACCTCGAATTTTAAAAGTTGAAAACATACTTAACAGTGGTATGACCATGTAGATTATGGAATTACGAACCTAATGCAAGTTGAACGGACCAAATCGGAGTTAAAACGAAGATTTTATGGCCTACAGAAGATAGTGGTAGTTCTGTAGATAGATGGAACTTGATTTTCGAATTAAAATAAATAAAATCTGATTTTTAAATCTGACCGAGGACTGCGGGCACTATTAAAAGAAAAGGCAGGGGTCCTTTTGAAAAAAAACCAGGAACGATGGGTTCTATATTAAAAAAAGAGGGGCTCTTTAGCAAGATTACCACAGAACCAGTATCTTCTAATCTAGGCTCTAGATCTCGAGATGGACGACCGAGAGCGGAGAGGGGCAGATGGGGGTCACCGGCGGCGAGCTAAGCGGCGGCTCCATGGCCGGAAAAGCAGAGGAGGTCGCCGGCGTGGTCGGCTTGGGTGATTCCGTCCACCAACTGACATGGGAAGACCACGGGGAGAGAGAGGAGAGCTATGCGAATGCAGCTAGGTAGCTTACCGCGGCGTGAAGCGAACGGGGACGGCGTCATGCTCAGCGAGGCGGGCGGTAACGGTGGCGATGCTAGGGTTTGCTGTAGCATGGCGATTTGGCGACTGCGAGCTCGAAACAAGGAGAGCGGCGCGGCGCGGGCTCAACTTTTATGAGGCGGTTTGGCTTGGGCGGCATGGCAAGGCGCGGCGTAGAGGAGACGGTCACGGCGGCGCGGTGGAGTCCGGGGCGGACACACGCGAGGAAGACGGCGCTGACATGTGGGGCCAGCCTGTCAGCGTCACACGGCGCGAGAGAAGGGAACGGTGCGGGCGCGGCGCGACTGGGCCGCGGGGAAGAGGGGAGCAGCGCAGGCCATGCGGGAAGCAAAGGAGAGCGGGGCAGCTGGGCCAACAGGCCGAGGAGGAGGGGGGAAAGCGGGCCGGCGGAAAAAAATAGGCCAGGCCGAGAGAGTGAGGAGAGGAATTTCATTTTCTTTTTATCTTTTCTAATTTTCCAAACCGATTTTGAAATGCAAATTCAAATCAATTTGATGTTTGATTTCAAACCACACAATCCAAAAATAATATGCAGCAACATGAATGCATAGACATGATGTAGACCTATATTTGATTTTAATTTTAACAAAGTTATTATTTTCCTAAATTTAAATGCTCACAAAATGCATAATTAAATCATTTTCTCCTATTTTAAAATCATGCAAATTTTAGGGTGTTACAACTACTCTGTATGTCTTCTTCATTCAGTCGACATGCCATTACTGGAGTCCTAATTTATATATTTTTTTCAAAATTGTGGTATACCGTATACACTACTCTGTATGTGTTCTTAATGATTAAGGTGTAGACCACATTTGGCTTTTCACGATAATGAAACACATCAACTGAAGAAGGGTCAAGAGACTAGCAAAGGGCATATGAGAGAATATAGACCCCTAAATAAATCAACCAAAAGATAATGAGGGTAGTGAGGACAGAGCCACCCTTTATTCTAAAAAACACACATATGCTTGTTTTATTTGTGTTTTTGGGTCAATAGATTGCTCAAATAGGACATAATGAATACTTATGCTCATTTTATTTGTGTTTTTGGGTCAACAGATTGCACAAATAGGACATAATGAATATGTTGTAGGACATAATGAATAAGTTCACAGCTCATCGTTTCATTGACTTTATGGTCTTTTACTTTGCTACAGGTAGAATAGTGCCTTGCTGTTCATTGGTCAACAAGCGGCTTTCATTTGTAAATGATATAGAGCAAGTGACGAGTGATCAATAATACTAAATTGGATCTTAATGCCAATGATCTGTAAAAATGCTTTTAACCTCATATTTATTATGACCTCTCATTTCAACCCTCTTAAATAAAAGTGAGTGCAAGCAACCTGATTCGGTGGTTTACTTGGTTCCAGGTTAGTCAGCTACCTCTCCTGTTACCTTCCCTGCATTCCCATTTATTTATTTGTTCTTTGAATCATTCATCGATCTATGAAACTATAATGAAACAGTAGTAGCAGTAGCAGCAGTTCATAAACTTTATATACTCGATATCCTATTTTCTGAGTTCCTTGGTACTTCCGGTGTCTGCCTGAGATAATTTTTGAATATGCACTTTTTAAAATGCCTATTTTTCTGCGCTGGTTGTGTCACTGAATAAGATTTGCAACATGTTGCTGCAGCAACTCGTGGACCTATTTAAATTTCTGTAAATAATTTCATCGATGAGGTAAGCATGCCATTTTTCATTTGCTTTTCATCTGTTGAATTGTGTCTGTTTTTTATGGATTGTTGACTGGAAATTTAGGATTAATGTCAGCTACCTGGTGCTGAGTGCAAGCTGATTTTTTTATCCTTTTTTTTTGTAAAACATACACCAATGATGTGAAACATACACCTGCACCTTTTCTACTAATCTATTGATTATTTTTCATATACAAGTTTTGTATCCTTACCATTGTGTTTAGGAAAATGGCTATGCATTCTTATGTTTAGAAAAATATGGCATATGTATAAGATAAAAAGATTGTAGTATAGACATTCGAGTATTAGTGGTTCAACTGTTGTTGTCGGTTGATATTCTTGTTTCTCATAATATGGTTTCTATCATGATTTGTTTCTCATAATATGGTTTCTATCATGAAAAGTGGGTATTTTCGTCTTTTACCGTTGGTTTCAATGCAATGTCCTACTAATTCCTCCTATCTTTAATTGAGGTGCAGGTTCCAGCTTCGGCTCTTCGAAAGGTCCTTCAGTGTAATAACAGTAGCTCCTGAGTTCTGATGAATCACGTTTGTACTAGAAAAATATTCTGATAGCTAGAACATTTGTTTTTGAATTTGATGTTTTATTACATGAGTTGATTTTTTTTGTTTTATGATTTATTTTTAAACGTCACCGTAGCGTTAACACGGGCAATATACTAGTATATATATGCAGTGCAGTCGGCAACCTGCAGGCAGCCATTCCATGGGCACATTGCATTGGTAAGTCGTAGCCACCAGATCGATCGATATGCAAGGCATGGTCCTGCTGCAGCATTTGCATGCTTATCTCCTACGGTAAGATGGAGACTTCAATCACTTGAAGGTAACTTAAATTCATCAACCCAAGCTTGTCAGTAGAAACATCACTACAGTTAGGCAACAGGTTCTCGTCGGGCAGGATATAAAGCAAATATACACAGTTCTTCTATATATTTGTCAGGCATCATCTTTATTAGTTTTACTGGCCGGTAAAGTATTTGATTACACCTATCGGCTGAATAACCAAATAAATATGCTGTTCAGACATATGTTAGTGACTGAAAGGGAATGACACGAATAAATGCCTAGAAAAGTTATGTGAGGTAACTTGCTTCAAAGGGCACAACTTTACCTAAAAATAATTAGGCAAAACATCAAAGCGTCAGCAAGTAGTTAAATTTCTAACTTATTAATATTACAAGTTCTAAAATAAGTCGGCAGGGAAACTAACTCGAGAACTGGATCTATAGTAGTATGGTGCTATTGTAGATATATTATAACAATTCGCGCCAAGAGGACAATCTTTGCTCGCCGCCACCGGTAGTGTCCCAAGTTCCTAGGGTCATGTACATTCCTCTTGTACATAGTTGAGAAGAACATAACCAAGAAAACTAGCTGATTGATTGTTTGCGGAGGCCAACTATATAAAGGAATGAAAATATTATCTTGGTAATGCCCTTCTTCACTATGTACATGAGGAATGTACATGGCTGTAGAAACTTAGGGCACTCCCAGTGATGGCCGGCAGATATTGTCCTCTTGGCGGACTTTGTTATAATATCAACAATGTCATCATCCTACTAGATCCAACTCTAGGGCCAGTTCCTCTGCCGACCTATCTTAAAACTTGTAATAATAATAATTAGAAATTCCATCAATTGGCTGACGCTCTGGTGTTCTTGTCTAAATTATTTTCAGATAAAGTTGCACCCATTTAAGCATATTACCTCACATAACTTTTTCAGACATTTATTCTTGTCCTTCTCTTTCAATTACTAACACATGTTTTCCTTGTATTTCGAATTGAATAGGGCATTTATTTTTATCCTGCTGATAAGTGTAGTCAGACACATCACCCAGTTAAACTAAAGATGATGCTTGACAGATATTGAACAATATATTTGCTTTATCCTGCCCAATGCAACATGTTGTCTAACCATATTGATGTTTGCATCCGACAAGCTTGGTTGACTTGAAGTTACCTTCAGGTGATAATAGTCTGCATCTTAATGTACCATGGTTCTATTGCTGCGACCATATTTATGATCTTCTGCTACGTGTGCTGCTGGCAAAAAAATCATGTTCATCGGCATGCACCACACTGCTGCTGGTACCTCATTCCTCTAATATCACTAATGCCCAAGGTAATTGCATAGAAGAATTGCAAAAAAGAGCAAAATACTGAAATTGGGTTGTGAATTTGTGACCCGGGCAGTTATCTAAATTAAGCAAGTAGTTTTACATGGTGCCAGGACTAACTGGAGTATACATTGTGTTCCTAATCTGATCAGCTATTGGAATATAAATATTTATACCGAACCATGCATGATTGATGTGGCTGCAAATTATATTGAAGTCAGTTTATAAATGATACAACTTCTGACAACAGTTAAGCATTGGTGTCATGGCAATTTGTGAGGTGGAAATTACGGGGTTGAAGTCGATTGGCAGGAGATGCTACTGCTCAGCAATTGTTCTCTGACTGTAGCTGCCTACAACAGTATTGATATTTGGAGATATTATATTATATTAGGTAAAACTTAGAAGGCTCTTGCAGTCTTGCTTAGCCTGAATTGACAGCAGTAACATGATTGAGGTCTTCCTAGCTCCTCTTAGTTTCTGAATCGGAGAACTGTAAAACATTGAGTTGTTGGTGTTGTTGTGTCGATAAAGATGCAGCAACACCGGATGCATTCATCATCATGCATGATAGAGAGTTAGTACCGAACTAGTGTAGAACGGGGCTCCGTTGATGAATATCCAGGAGCCTTGTGATGGTCATTTCATTTGACTCCGTATGTTGAGCTTTTTTTTTATGAGTCGTATGTTGAGCTTTGGCAAAGCAGCTTTACTATTTTGGTTCCAGCTAGTTACTTAAGCAGCTTGTCAAGATCACGACTAGAACGAACTTGCAATCTACTGAATAATACGTGGAATGCAGGATAAACGGAGATATTTACAGATGAATACTCTGCTACTCCGGCCGGGACTGGCCTGCCCGGTTGCAGAGTCGTACCGTAACTGACAGGTTAAATGAGATACAACAAAAAAATAGCCGTCGAATGTACCATGAAATCTACATATCGAATAGCCGTTTGCTCTAAAAACTTGCGGCCTTGTCATTCAGAAAACACCTCCTCCTTCAGTTAACTGAAATAGCACAAGTCCATTCAGTTTCAGCCTGACACAGCTGCAGCACTGCTGCTGGTAGCTGCTTTGTGTTTGGGGCCGGTCACAACTGAATTCAGCGATCACACCGGAGCAGCTAGCACTGCGCGCACCAGACGTGTCTCCGTCTTATCTTTGTCAGCCAAACGACCAGCGGTTACAATGCAACATGTCTTGTGCATGCATGCGTATCTGCTGCTTTCGTTGCGGAGGGGAGAGCCGTTTTGCTGCCCCCACCCCACCCACTCACTCCCACCTGCGCATATATAGGAGTATACACACACACACACACACACACACACACACACACACACACGCAGTGATCGTCAACCAGGCAGCCATTTCCATTGATGCATCGCATTGGTAATCAGTGGTAACCAAACCACGCCGCCTGCAAAACCACGATGCATCCTCATTCATATGCATGTGCCTAGCGGCCTCCTTCCATTGTCCATCAGAAACAGGTAATCGTGCATCCCTCTCTTTCTGTTTAACTTTGCAGTTCTAAATTCTGATGAGCATGATCCACATACATGTCCCGACCTCCATTCACAGCTCTATGCCGTTAATTCAGTTTACATCATTTTAAGCTTGCATTGTCGTCTAATTGCAGACGTTGTATGCAAGTGCCAAATCTATCTCCCCCCCTAAAATTCTGTATGTAAAATGGTGAAGTGTAGTACTGAAATTAATGTTTAAATAACAAAAAAGTTTTTCTCACCCTCATTTTCGTTTATATTTTACTATGAAAAATCTACAATATTTGAAGCTCACTGTGCTTTAGCAAAACAGAATTGTTTTCCATCCTCCCTCACATGTGTTTTGTTGTTGCAGACGGGGAGGGATGGTGGTGGTGGCAATGGGTGCAGAGAGGGACTCATTCTTCGGTAATCAAGCACCTAACTCTTATGACAGAATGCTACATCTACGGCAGTGGCGGATATAAGCCTAGGGCCACTATGGCCACGGCCCCAGGCGTTGGGCCGGTTTCTCTACACTGTAGCACACTGTTCCAAAGAGGCCTAATTAATCTACCAAAATGAGCCCATGGAGTGGCCCCAGGTGTTGGGCCAGCCCAGCTCCGCCACTGATCTACGGAGTGTTCGAGATGTTGGGAGAATGAAGGGCACCCATTGATGTAGCGTGCTGTCATAGGGCTTAGCTGCTGTTGTTGTCGCCGTTAAACACAACTTCGACCATCGTGGCCAGCCTTTTGGAATTTGGAGAATAATAAATCTGATATAAATACAGTTGTATGCATTATTATTTTATAATAAACTAACAAATTCTATTAGTTTTGATTTTGTTACCTTGTTTTGCAGAGAGATGTTCAGAATACACATGAAGTTACATTAAAGGGAGCATAGGCAATTAATTCTCGATGAAATCGGACATGAGATAGAATCAGAAAAGAGGTCTTACGCTCACACGTATGAGCTACCAACTATATATGAATGAATAGGCAATTCGAATGAATCTTGTGTAGCCCATTCAAATTGACATACAACATTCTGTATATATGAATAATTTTTTTGAGGGTCGTATATATGAATAATGTGCGTTGCGATGTGATTCCTACGTCCATGTTGGAAATGTAACAAATTTGACAGCTATTGCTATGCCTTAAAACCTGAAATGGCATTTTCCCGGAGAGAGGAGGAATTATATTTAAACTAAGTACATTACATGCCTAATATATATATATATATATATATATATATAATCTAAATAAAAAACAATATCCTATTAAAGTTCTTCCATCCTCTTTCATTTTGATGTAGCCAGTGCTCTAATAGATGAATAGAGCCCCCCGTCTAACATTGAAATCAGGGTACAATATATTCTCATGTCGAATCCACCAACCAACGCCAAAATATTAGAAACGCCACAAGATCTAGCCTGGGAAAACTAGACCAAAACTTATCTGCAACGATGAAAGAACATTGACAATATAACACCGTCTAATGATTCAGCACCTCCAATAACCCTTGATCCACCGTCAAGTTGGATGCCTGATTTCCTCTCCGCAGCTCAAGGATGATATCAATGGCCTAGAGTTGATATCCCCACACGGGAATGCCCATGACCACCCTTTGCTATCGTCAAAGCTATCGCACGTAACAAGGCTCCTGGCTAAACATTAGTGACAATTTCGTTGATAGATTTATTTAGGCTTAACCTAAGCAATCTAAATCTAAAAAAAATGTTTAATTGTAAATGGGGACGGGTTCTTCCTTTGTTATTACAAGCAGGTGCCCTAGGTGGCCGGTGATGGCGGCTACGGCGGTGGCTTTTTTAATGTCATCTATGGGTCTACTTGAAATGACATTTCTATTACTTTAAGTCTGTTTGGCAGGGTTCTGGCTCCTCCAAAAACAACGCTGATTGAAGAAGCTGAAGCCATTTTAAAAAAAAAAGTTTGGTAAAACGATTTCTTCTGTTTATAAGAGTCGAAAACACACCAGGGTTCATTAACTTTCAAGAGAATGTCATCTAGATCCATCAACTTTTTTATTCCTAAAGCTTTTAAATTATTTAGCGGAGATCCATGGCCCTTTGTTTGGTTGTTAGATTAGATATGTCACGTAGACTCAGCAACGTGTATGTTTGCTTTTGCAACAACAAAAAAAAAAATCCACCCCCTACGCGCTTTTCCTCCCTGTATTATTGTAGAAGCGATCGCGGAGCCGCCTACGGGGCGCGCCTGGATGTGCCGCCCACGCACCTGCGCTCGCCGTCGCTGAATGCGGAGGGGTTTCGATCCGTCGACCCGTTCGTCTACGACCTCAGGTACGTGGTACACGTGCTCGATCGACGCAGCAACAGCTAAGCTAGCGTGCACTACTGCGACACGTGCGTGGTGAGCCGTACGTGGCGCATGCATCCGTTCCGTCGTCCGGCCGTCTCTGCGACGACGCCACCACGTGCCATGCGACGACACCCTGAGCATCCTGGATGACTACCCAATCAATCAGTATTCTCTCGATGAGAAATGCACAAACCAAGGGCGTGCAGCTGCGCGGCGCGCGGGCCACCGCTGCTCACCTGTCGCCACCTCCACGCGCAACCGTGCGTACGTGGCCCCGCACCACGTCTGCCACCTCACTCGCCGTTGCCCATGCACACGAGGAGGGCATGAACATACGCGTCTGTCATGTCCTTCATTCAGCTGTGGGATCCGCATGCTGCCACGCACTAACGTCGAGGACCAAAACTGCGGTGGACAGACCAAACAACTTTAGCTTATGTTACCTACATTAGCTAGCAGGTTATTATGTGCTCATGGTTGTTGCTCCGTGAAAACCGTCTTCACTGAATTTTTTTCTGGGCGAGGATAGAGAAAGACACAGATAATATTAACGTTGAGTGAAAAGATAAGATAATTTTTTTCCCATCAGTCCTCCATATCACACAGACATCTGATCTGACAATATGCCACAGCCTTCTTTATTACACTTCAACAATTTGACTCTCGATCGTTTTACAATAATGAAGCCAAGGAGAAGGCAAACTACAACATGCGTGATGAACCTGATGTCGAGCAAGATGATCGTCGGTGGTGTGGTGAACAGATCGAGAACTTCGGTGAACTTCCTACAGTGCATTGAATACACAGAGCGGGGTGTGTTAGAGAGGGGAGCGAGGTGAGATGCCCCAGAACCTTCGCGTCCTTTTTATATAGGGTTCGAGAAAGAGAGGGGAGCAAAGACATCGAGTTGTCGCCTGACTGTCTAGCTGAAAAATGCTGTCCATTTCCTGTCGATGAAATAAGGCCATGTTTATTTCCCTCCCAAAACGCCAAATTTTTCAAGATTCCCCGTCACATCGAATCTTTGGACACATGTATGAAGCATTAAATAAAAATAAAAAATAAAACTAATTACACAGTTTAGACGAAATCCACGAGACGAATCTTTTAAGCCTAATTAGACTATGATTGGACACTAATTGTCAAATAACAACGAAAACGCTACAGTGCTCATTTTGCCAAAATTTTCGGATCTAAACCGGCCCTAACTCAGAACTGTCAGAACAACTTCATACAAATCAGTCAGCCAACTCAAATCGTCCCCAAATGTGAAACGTCGCCAAGGAAGAGAATATAGTACCGCGACATGTAGCGTGTTGTCGTAGGGCTCAGATGTTGATAGACGAACCATGTCTTTCCGCAGTCATTGGTACGTACAGCCATCATTCCTCTCAGCCCCTATCATGCCTGCATCCATTATCTAACAAAAAAACATGCGAGGATGAAGAACAAAATGTATGGTTGTGCTAGTTGCACAACTAACTCCAAACAGTTTAGATTATATTGTCCTAAAATATACTAATTAAAAAAAAAGAAACTTTATGTTACTTAACCATCAATGCCACTAGTCACCAACTATATATACGTTTCACAATTTCAATACAGAATTGAGTTGCGGTCAAAAAAGAAAGAATAGATTTCCATAAAGTACGATACAATATGAGATAAAAACAAGTTTTTTTTAACAATCGATTTCCATAAAGACAAGTTTGTGTAAACTAAGGGGAAGTGAGGGATGGAAGTATGGAACAGAGCGTACAACCGATGTAAAACCGAAATTTTACTTGCACCCTGGCCTGATGTACGTGTTGTCCATCGTTCACTCGACCTATTCCATGGGCAAATATTTTCTCCCCTGGCACTCTATTATTCCATCCTTGAAGAGCATCCTCAAAAGGCGTCACTTCCCGAAAAGACCTATTCCATGCAGGCCCCCGCCAGTCCGACCACGGCCGCGACCTCCAAGCCCTCCACCGCTCCTCCGCCGCAACGCCGACAGCGCAAGCTACCACTACTACCAACTGCCCTCGCGCATCTGCGAGGCCTGCGAGCGCCGCCGGTGAGGCGGCGGGTACGTGCAGCGCGCTTCGATCGACCTTATCAACAGCTATGACTCTATGAGCGCGACATGTCGGTGCTCCTTTGACTCTATGAGCGCGCGTTGGAAGGACCAAGCAAGAAGGCGAAGTATGTACGAATAACGTGCACGATGAACCCACCATCAGAGAGGAAGATGCCCATGCAACGTACAGATGGAGAACCTCCTGCATGCACTGGTGAGCTCCGTTCCCTGCAGTGTCACCTCCGATCCGGCTGATTTCACAGAGCGGATCGGAGCAGGGCGAGTCTCAGCTTGTGGCTAGAGCTAACTATAGAGAGTGTGATCGATCGAGAGAAAAGAGCGGAGATCAAGGTTGAGGGGCCTTGCAACTTCACATATATCGTCCTTTTATATAGAGAGAAAAAAGACACCAGGTGGCAAATTAAAAAAATGAGATTTATTTGTGTCACCGTCAGGCATCCTGCACCACCGACCAGGGTTCAGCTTGTGGCAAACGGGCCGGACACAGGAGAGGAAGGCAGGAAGCCCAACTCGCGTCTTACTGGGCCGGATCGGATATGAGCCCACTTGGCCTGCTTAGACCTTGTGTAAAGACTAACAACAGTTAAGCCTCCGGTGTCATGGTGATCTGTCAGGTTGGAAGGAAGGGTGTGATTGGGTGTGACTACTGGGTTGAAGTCGATCGCAGGAGATGCTACCGCTCAGAAATTGTTGTGTGACCGTAACTGCCAACAACAATATTAGCACAGAGAGACAACCAAATGAAGTGAGCAGGAAACTGATATAGGTAGAAAAACTTAGAAGAAGGCTCTAGCTCTTGCTTTAGCCTGAATTGACAGCCGTAGACATGCATGATGGAGGTTTTCCCTCTTTGTTTCTTGAATCGGAGAAATGTAAAGTGCTGATTTGTTTGTGTTGTCTGGATCGATGACGCAAAACAACACCGGGTGAATGCATGACAGAGTTGGTACTGAACTAGTGTAGAAATGGGACTCTATTGATGAATATCCAGTAGTCTTGTGATGGTCATTATTTGACTTAGTATGTTGAGATTTGTTCTTTTGGTTTCAGCTATTTATTACTAAAGCAGCTTGTCATGATCACAACTACAACGAACTTACAATCTACTGATTAATGCGACAAAATGCACGATAAATGGAAATACAGAGGAATCCATTCAGTTTCACCCTGTCAGTAGCAATGCTGCATGACAAAGTTTCAGCCTGATAGTGCCAATGCAATCTCAATCTCCCTGCTCGGGCAGCAGATCATACAGGAGTCAGAAAGATCACCAATGCAGAAGCACGCACTAGACGTGTGTCCCTACTCTAACTGAAAGGTCGACACGCCGAAGTTGCCGTTGCGCCCATGCATGCGCCATTCCTGCCTGCCTCTCTTGCTGGTGTGCGTGCAGTGGAACCTATAAATATTGGCGATTGCTCTATCGTCATAGCTGCTTTGAGATGAACTGCTGCTGCCACACTCTGATGGTCATATATCGTGCTATGGATGCTAGTTGGACAGTATGTGGGTGCATATTGTTAATGAGGTTCTAGCAGGATGAGTAGACGACATTAACAATATGGACTCACGTACTCGTCCAACTGACCCTCAGCACCATCTGCGCCGTCCCTGTAGTGCCAGCGGCTGCCGGTCACTGTGGCCCTGCTGACTTCTCTCTGTTGTAGCACCGGCCGTCGCCGCCATGCCTAGCTACTTTTAGTTTGCAAGGTCTTTTTCTATAATTTATTTACAGTTCTTTCTGGTGGTTTCCTTGTCCGTGGTTATTAGTTTGGGGCTCAAAGATGAATGCAGGAAGCGGCTGTCATACACAAGCAGTGCTTGATGATAAAATAAAATGTCACTTTGTAGCTCTCTCTTTATATGAAAACAATAAACTGAAATAACTTTGTAGCATTCCATAAAACCGTAAGGACGTTCTTTCCCTAGTGCTCATTATTTGCTTAGTGCAAACTCAAACTCACAGCAGACACAAACATCACCGAGTGCTTTATATTTTAGACATTCAAGAAACAGGAAATCTTCAGACCTGACGTCATCGAGTGTTGGTTTACTGACGGTTGATTGGCGAGTGTCTATTCCCGGGAAGTCTGTCCTGAGTTTATGCTTGATGTTTGTAGTGTTTCCGGCACTAGGGATTAAGGGAGCTTCATAGATACTAGTAGTTATATATGGGGGGTCGACTTGAGGAAGGATCCATGTGGGCAGCTGAAAGATCTGGGCAGAAGGGTGTGTATATTGGGATCCATGGACCATGGGCTAACGTCAAGGGCGCTGCAATGTTGTTGGAGTTCATGAAAATTAGGAAAATTACTATGTGCACTACTGCAATGGGAGGCTATGGCATATGGGAGATATGCGGCCCAGATACAATCAGGCCGGATGAACAGTGGAGAAGCAACCGTGACGACCACCACTAGAGATATAGAGACGGTGTCTATTATTGAATGGAGACAATAAATATAAAAGAGAACTTGTGCAGCATCATATTGCAGACTTATTATACAGTCAGAACGCAGGAATATAGATGAACATATATATATCTAAAGATACATGTACCTCTAGAGCAAATGAGCTAGCGAAATTACACACATTAATTTCAATTAAATTAAGGTCGATGCAAGTGAAACAAAAAACAAGAACCCCGAAAGGCCTTAAAAACTGTGAAGTGAATATCACAATGTACTATTAAATAGTCTATCCGCTGAAAGCATGCTGTTTCTTGACATAGAACCATGCATCAAAGCAATATGAGAAATTTAGGGAAAAAATGACAGCTAGTCAACTAGTACTATCTATGGCAAAAGATCAAACTAGTTAACTATGTGACCCTATAATTATTTGGACCAAAACGTCTTGATAATCGATTGGAAAACATGAACATAAGAGTCTATTTTATTTTCTATTTCGAGAGAACTAATGTTTACACAAACGACAAATGCACAAGCCATAAATTCCATGTCCATCACAATGGTATTCCCCCACATAGACACCTTCGAATTTGGCCTCCAAATAACAATTAGTGTCGCACATAGCCTTAAAGCAAAATGGATGCACTTTAACAAATTGCTAGCAAGTTTCTGCAAAAAGTAACAACACATCAGAAAATTATAATCTTGCTTGGTGTTGATCACAATAAAATAGCCATAGAACTGGCATAAATGTTCAACACTAAGTTTCTCAAAAGAAATAAATAAATGAATAGCAACTAGGTGAAAGAAATGAATTGATATAAATCTATGATGCATCAATATATCATAAAATATACATGATTGTGGTGAAAAACATAGAGATACAAACACAAACCTGCCGAAGTTGGTTTTCCATTTAATCCAATTATTAGGAACAAGCACAGAGCAACATGTCTTGCGTCCATAATTGAACTTGAAATGTCTAGGATATACTTTGTTGCAGGTGATGGACCTATGATGATTTGCATCTACACATTTCATGTATAAATAGACAGTGCAAGCACTAATAATAGAAATATAACATGACACTACTGCACAACCACATGTTGGATTGTTCAACCTTATGACTAATAGTTAGTTACTAGTAGACTAAAACTTGGCCGCAAATGGTTTAGGGATTAGCCACATGCAATCATGTATTCGGTGAAGGCTCTACATCTCCTTGAATGAAGTTAGATCTAGATCAAAAAGACCGGTATAACTAACACCACTAGAATAGAAGGAACCTTGCATGGAGACACACATACACGTAAGAGGGGTTTACGTTGTTTTCTTTGTTTTTCATTTTTTTCTCAGTTTTGCAAATGTGTTATTTTAGTTTGTGTTGAACCTTTTCTTTCCTTATCCTCAGCCTAGCTACATGCATATGGGTTGTTATTTTGCCAAGCTACACATGCATATGGGTTGTCATTTTTATGACATATATATACAAGAACTAACCTTTGATAGATGGTCGCACTACTTTGTCCATTCAAAGTGTGATTTCACTGTTTTAGGGTACTCATAATCATAAAAGGTATATAAAATTTAAATAAATATTAATTATACAAGAACTAATATCTAAATTGGTGGTCATATTCACCAATT
The DNA here is from genome assembly GCA_904845875.1 of Miscanthus lutarioriparius. Lineage (NCBI taxonomy): Eukaryota > Viridiplantae > Streptophyta > Magnoliopsida > Poales > Poaceae > Miscanthus > Miscanthus lutarioriparius. The sequence goes on from CAJGYO010000014.1 coordinate 91,580,665, forward strand.
TTTATGCATAAGAAAAATTGTTATGATGGTGTTAATCAAGTTTACTGAAGCAAGCTATCATTTCCATCATAAGCATGATAAGTTTTTATGCTCCAACTAGAATGTGATGTTGAAATACTTCCCCATCGCACTCCCACCGCATGTACATCAGGTCTTGTGCACCCTCCTGGGCTATGCATCCCAATTGCCAATACTCCTAGCCTCACGCTACCCCATGGTGTCAGATGCTTTATTATGCATGATTATCGAATAAGATTATCTATTATTGATGCAGAAGATTCTCTGGCCCCTATCTCATCATTAAAACCAACTAGTTAACAATTAATTACGCACGGGCGAATATGTTTTGGGTGGCCCTGTGATGCTTATTTTAGAGCTTTGCGCCTTTCAATTTTATTAGCTGTTTCCAAAAGCAGCGGCACATGTAACTTTTTGTTCTTGGGCCCAGCCACAAGCTTGTCACATTTTCACAACACCACACACATCTTGGCTCAATTGAACATACTCTGTGTTCTAAAAATTTACCCATTTCTACTATTATAAAAATAAATAAAAATAGTCCTCTAATTTTGCATCTAAATTACTCATTTCTGCACTGACTCTTGTCCTTTAATTATTTTTATGTAGGAGCTACGGCTCCTCTAGTTCCCTTAAAAAAATAATCACCTCTGCCATTATGAGAGATAACGTAAAGTAACCCCTAAATTTGTTTAAAAATTACTCAGGGTTAGTATTATGAAAAATAATATAAAGTAATCATTTAATTTGAATATAGAATAACCCACCTATGGTATTATAAAAAATTAACTAAGACATTCCTCAAATCTATGTCTAAATACCAATGTAAACTATTATGCACTAGTAAAAAAAGGCTTCTATTCCCGGCTGCCAACCCCCTTTATTCCCGGTTACGTAGCCGGGAATAGGAGTTCGGGAATAAAGGGTTAGTAGCCGGGAATAGAAGTGGACCTTTAGTCCCGGTTGGTGATACCAACCGAGACTAAAAAGGTAGCCACGCCAGCGCCTGGGCTGACCCCTTTATTCCCGGTTGGTATTACCAACCGGGACTAAATGGTCTTTTTTTTCTTTTCCTGCTTATTTCAATTGATGATTCTTTTTTGTTTTAATTTGGTTTTTGAATACGCATTATTCACTGCAAAGTAATATACGTATACGCACGCGTACTGTAAAGTTTTCGCTCGATCAATGCACGCAAGAAACACAAGTAAAAGTAAACTAAAACATAATATTACATTTCATCGTCACATGTAAAGTTTGCATTAATTGTACATTTCATCATCACGTGTTCTTTGGATCAATATGAAATTTGGCTTTCATCATCACATATTTGGGTCATAATAAAACTCGGGGACCTGATCATTCAGAAATCCACCTATTGTCTCTTGGATTGCTTTGAGATGGTGTGTGTGTCCAGGGTTTTTTCCTTCAACCAACAAGTCTTCAATTTGAGATATGAGATAAAGAAAAAGTATATGAGTATATATACCCAAATGCAGCCCACCTTTAGTCCCAGCTGGTGGCAGGAGCCGGGATTAAAGGTGGGCTACATTTTCATTTCCCGTCAACTTTTAAGCAGACCAGTTTATTTTATATATGTTTTGTATTTAAATGTTTAAGTCTTATTATTTGCGCAGTAAATTCAATACTAGGCATAATTTTTTTTAGAAAAAGTAATAAACTTTATTTTCATTTACTGCACAAAAAAAATATGTGACCTAAACTATTGTGTTTTTTATTATAAATGTTGAACATAATACAACTAATACTCACTATTTTCGTTAATGCAAAAATGTAGACTTTAATTGAAATTATTAAATTTATTGGTTTTCGACAGGAAATTAGTTTTCACGTAATTGTAACGTAAATCTTTAGGTTCTTCATTAATCATTGTATAATTAATCGGTGAGTTCGGGCGGAAATTCAATTAAAGTTAAAAAAGTACCAAACCACCTCAGAAAAATCTCAAACTTAGTGGTGGCTACACAGGGCATTTGTAGTCTTGAGAAAAAGTTTGAGACCAATCTGGTACTGGAAAGCAAATGGACTTCAGAGTCTCAGAGAACCTAGGTGTATAGATAGGGTTCGACGAAAGGTTCTATATACCTCTGTGAAGCACGTCGACTCCGCCTATGTTGAAATGGCTTAAAAAAAATTTGGCAGTCATTTACACCCAAAATATGGTCCAACACAAGATCTTAGATTTTTTTGATAATTATTTTTATTATTACATTTTTCTCTGTGCGGCGTGAGACGAAATACGGTGAAATACATATTGAAAACAATATAATTTTGCATCAACCTCCACAAATATTTATCTCCTAGGGCACAATAGACCATTTGGCAAAGTTTGGCACCATTCTGGATCATTTAGGGGGTGAACCCGGTTCAATGTATAATTAATCGGTGAATTCACGCGAAAATTCAATTAAAGTGAAAAAAGTACAAAACCACCTCAGAAAAATCTCAAACTTGGTGGTGGCTACACATAAGGCATTTGAAGTCTTGAGAAAAAGTTTCAGCCCAATCCGGCACTAGAAAGCACATGGACCTCATAACCCCAGAGAACCTAGGTGTATAGATAGGGTTCGACAAAAGGTTCTATATACCTCTGTGAAGCACGCCGACTCCTCCTATGTCAAAATGACTGAAATTTTTTTTTGAAGTCATTTACACCCAAAATATGGCCCCACACAAGATCTTAGATTTTTCTAATAATTATTTTTATTATTACATTTTTCTTTGTGCCGCGTGAGACGAAATACGGTGAATTACATATTGAAAACAATATAATTTTGCATCAACCTCCACAAATATTTGTCTCCTAGGGCACAAGAGGCCATTTGGCAAAGTTTGGCACCATTCCAGATCTTTTCGGGGGTGGACTCAGTTCAACATATAATTAATCGGTGAAGTCGCGTGGAAATTCAATTAAAGTGAAAAAATTACCAAACCAATTCAGAAAAATCTCGAACTTGGTGGTGGCTTCACACTGGGCATTTGAAACCCTGATAAAAATTATGAGATCAATCAGGCACTAGAAAGCACATGGACCAGAAAATTCAAAGTATAGTTAATAAAAGAATATAATCAATTAAAGGGCCTTTTCACTTATTAAATAAATGTTTGTGTGCTTTCTTGTTGAGAAAGTGACTTAGTTCAGATGGCTAGCTAGTGCGCTGTAGTTTGGACCTTGGCTATGAGGTCGTGGGTTCAATACCTGGCTGCTCTATTTTTTTGTCCAACGCGACTATATTATTTTATCAAGAAATATTTTATCCCGGCCTTTAGTCCCGGCTGGAGCCTCAAGCCGGGAGTAAAGATTTATTCCCGGTTGGAGGGTCCAGCCCTTTAGTCCCGGCTCTGGGCTATAACCGGGACTAATTGTTGCATGTCGTCGCCACACACTTGGGGTAGGAACTTTGTATCCTTGTTTGAGGATACAACCGGGACTAATAGTCTCTTTAGTCCCGAACACAAAAAATACCGGGACTAAAGGCAAAAATAGAGGCGGGATGAAATGTCTGTTTTCTAGTAGTGATGGTAAATAATTCAACAACCATAAAGTTTGCTTTATATGTTTCAACTAATTACACACTTCTACCATGGCCCATAGTTGAATTAAAAGTAAGTATTAAAACTATATGCTACCATGTAGACCAGGTAAACAGGGACAGAGCTCAGTATGGCGAGGTATGATGCTCTCCATACCTTGAATTCTCTGTGATTCTCCTCTCTAAATCACCCTCGGCTATGAATGACACATCTAGCTAGTGACACGAAATTCTGCAGCTCTCAAGTCACAACCGGAGTCAGACAAAGAAGAAGAACAGTGACCATTATCTTTACCTCCGAAGTTAGCCGCCTCTACAAAATGGTTCTTCAGAGGCGGCTGACGTCACCAACCACCTTTGAAAATAGAATCATTTTCAGAGACGGCTGGTAAAGCCAACCGCCTTTAAATTAAGAACCAAGCTGCCTCTACAAATGCCCATGTAGAGATGGCTTGGTTCACAGGACACTGTAGAGGCGGCTCCCTGATTGAGCCATCTCTGCTCAAAATAGGTCCCCTTGCTGCAAATCAATTTTGTAGTAGTGTATACTTGTAACATGTTAGGGTTTGCCTGCTCAGCGTCAACTGCATATACTGTTTCTTGTCATACCAGTCTCAGCATCAAAGTGTGTACTGCATTTTAGATGAACACAGATTCTTGGGTTCCTTATTAATAAAAACTTATTTCATCGTTTTGCTTTCTCCTGTCTCTCCTACATATGTCATTTGTTATTATGATATCAATGTCTAGAGCATTCTGTCTGAACATGAAGTCTTGGATTTCTTAAAAATCTGTTCCCTTTTTTTGTGTACAATTGTCAAATCTGTAGTGTCATGACAAATTAAGCGTTGGTGTTTTGGTGATTTATCAGGTGGAAGCTATCTACAAGGAAGGCTAAGCTGTTGTTGGGCGACTACGGGCGGGGTTCAAATCAATTGGCAAGAGATGCGACTGATTCCCCAATTGTTCTCTGTCTTTGTAACTGCCTATACTGACAGAGAGCACCAATGCAATCTCCCTGATCAGACACGAGCCAGAAAGATCACCGATGCAACAGGAGCACATGCATGGCCGGCCGGTCTGCCTGCAGCAGCATGCACTAGACGTGTACCCCTACTCTCTAGCAGAAAGGTGGACGCGCCGAAGTTGCTTTTGCCATGCATGCGCCATCCTGCCTGCCTCTCTGGCCGGTGCGTGCAGTGGAAACTATATATACTAGTGATTGCTCGATCGTAGCTGCTTTGAGATGAACTACTGCTCCCACACTCTGACGGTCATATATCGTGCTATGGATGCCAGTTGGACAGTATTTGGGTGCATATTGTTAATGAGGCTCTAGCAGGACGATGACTATACGACATTAACAATATGTACCCGCGTACTGGTCCAACTGACCCTCAGCACCGTCTGCGCCGTCTCTATAGTGCTAGTTGCTGCCGGCCGCCGCGGCCCTGCTGACTTCTCTCTGTTGTAGCACCGGCCGTCGCCGCCGTGCCTACTTTTAGTTTGCAAAAAAAAATTCTATAATTTATATGCAATTCTATCGATCTGGGAGTTTCCTTGAGCAATTTCTTCACATTTCATCCCTTGTTGGTTTTGGGGACATGTATGTTATATACACTCTCTCAAAGAGATGAGTGCAGGAAGCGGCTATCATATACTAGCAATGCTTGTCTGCTTTAATATAAATTTAACTTTGTAGGTCTCTCTTTATTATAAGTTTAAACAATAAACTGAAATGATATTAGCTAAAACTTAGAAGGCTAGCTCTTGCTTAGCTTGAACTGACAGCAGTGAACATTGTGAAGGTCTCCTCCCCTTTGTTCATGAATGTGGGAAGAGTGTAAAATGTGTAGTTGTTTGTGTTGTTTCTCGACTTGTAATTGAGTCGGTACTGAATAGAATGGAACTCCATGGACGAATATATTTTGGTAGCCCTGTGATGGTTATCTGAGAGCTTTTGCCTTTTCAGTTTCAGCGGTTTCCTGAAGCAGCGACACCTGCAGATTTGTGTTTGGGGCCATACACATGCCACAGTTTCGCAACATCACACGCATACTTGGCTCAGTTGAATTCACTCTGTTTTCTAAAAAGTTACATATCTCTACTATTCTGAAAACTAAAAAATAACATTTTTTTTCTCGAAAACGCAGGAGAGCTGTGCAACCCTATAAATTTACATCTAAATTATCCACATACGCCATTATTAAAGATAATTTAAAATAACCCCTCTAAACTTGCATCTAAATTAATAACCTTTTACAACTAATTTTAAATAAATTAAGTTCAGCCCGAGCTCATCACATGTGTATTGTAACAAAAAGCGAGCGAACCCCAAAAGGGCTCTAATACTCCAAAAAAATATCACAGTATATTATTAAAGTGTCCTTGACATAGAACCTTCCAAGCAAATAGACGTGAGTAAAATTTGGAAAAATAACAACTAGTTTCAACAACTCTCATCCCTAAATCACTCTACCATGAACTTAACAAAAATGAAGTCTCTCCAATCAACCGCGATTTAGCTAGGCATCAGTTAGTTCTAGCATCACCGAGTGCCAATCTCTGATCAAGATCAGGACATTAGTCATCACACATCAGGTAAGGGCATAATTAAGGGCAATGCTCTATCTGCAAACAGAATCTTGAGTCAACCTGTTTGTTTACCTTTTGTCATAGGATACTTGGATAGCTAGAAGATACTCCACGCGTTGCTACAAGGATTTTGAAATTAAATTAAGTGAGCATGATGTGGATAGCTTGCATTAAGAGGTTGAAAATAGTAAGATGACATGGCTATTAGTAGGAGATGATGTGGATAGCTAGTGGGGGATGATTTGGATGGCTTGCATGAAAAGAAGTCCCCCCCCAATCAACTGCGATTCAGGCAGGCGGCAGTTAGTTCTAGCGTCACCGAGTGCCAATCTCTGATCAAGATCAGGACATCAGTCATCATGCATCAGGTAAGGGCATACGGCCAATGCTCTGTCCGCGAACAGAATCTAGAGTTGACTTGTTTGTTTACTTTTTTGTCATAGGATACTTGGATAGCTACGAATCATTCCCAGTAGATCCACCAAAGCCATGCTTGGAACTCAATTCTTTTTTTTTTTAGGAAACTAGAGGGGTACTCAATTCTTTTTTGAACAAAAAGAAACGAATTAGGTTTTTGCTTTGTCAGTTTGTTGATGACACGGGGCGCACAACTAACATCTGCACAGATAGATGTGCAGCCCAGCAGATGGACACACGTCCTATGCCGAAAGCTTAGGAATCTGTTAGGTCAGGTCTTCCAATTGGGATTTAGCAGCACTCAAATATACAACTCCGATCCAGCGCGGTGGGACAAAAAAAGTATTTGTCATGCTTAGTGTCCAGTTGTCCACGAACAATCCTACTGTGCAGACCATGTGAATCCAAACGCGTCCAAAATAGCTGACTCTCAACTCCCAAGTCTACCAAAAGGCGAACCTCTGAAACTTCACTGGCTCGTGCAAAAACTCTTCTTCACACATCAAGATCCCTCAGCTAGCTTCGTCTTGATTCTTAGTTTCTATTTTTATTTTTTCCGAAAGATCTTATTCTTAGTTTTTAAGTAGAAATGCTGAGAGCCTGAGATTGTGATGCTCATGTGACCCGATTAACTCATCTCTTAATAATTTCCCATCTTTCGGGAAAATTACAGCGGCGGACAGCGAAAGAGACAAGAAGTTTTTTTTTCTTATCGACAAATGGAAGTACATAATTCACTCATTCATGCCCAGAGGGTCTCTTTCTTGAGGCACGCCTCCTGCAGCATCATTGCAGTGTTCCCTGCAGAGCCGAAGCTGCCCAGCATCTGCTGCTGATGAGCTGCTCCAGTGCCGTTCAACGTGTTCATCATCAGGCCATTCTGCACAAGCAGGCTGCCATAAGCCTCGCATTCCATCTCCTGCTGCTGCTGCTGGTGATGGAGTTGTTGCTTTGCCGGAGATGGCACAGCAGCAGCTGAAGCTGAATGCGCATGGCCGTCGTCGTGCTGCATCTGGACGCAGAGGATCTCGGCCTTGGCGAGGGCGAGCTGCACCTGGAGCTGGGAGACCTGCTGCTGGAGGAAGGAGATGGTGCCGACGCAGCCGTACACAGGGTCCCTCATGCGCGCGTTCGCCTCGTACACCAGGCTGCTCACAGCGTCCGCTCTCTGCTGAGCAGGCAGCTCCTGGAAATGGAATCAACAGTAGATGCAGTTTACGTTAGCCTGATAAGCAAGCTAGCTGAATGATCCATGGATGACAGTAGCTCAAGGAGGAGAATTGAACGGACCTGCAGCATCTTGCTGACATTGCTGGCGCCGAAGACCTTGTGGACGATGGCGAACTTGTGAGGGTCCTCGGGAGGGAAGTAGGGCGCGAACACACACTCCTGCGTGCACCGCCGTCGCAGCAGCTTGCACGAGGCGCACGGCGGGCTGCTGCTGCTGCTGCTCCCACTCCCGCTTCCGCTGCCGGCCATGTTCTGGTTCCTCGGTCACAGGGGTTTAGAGCGAGCAGTGAAGACAGGATGGTTGCAAAGGCAAGGGGGGAGACTGCCGGGTGCAGAGCCTCCTCTTTTATAGAGCCAGGCAGGCTAGAGGAAGGAACAGAGTAGGTTAGAAGAACTGATGATAGGTCGGAAATGATAGGTCTTGAGATGGGAGAGATCAGATAGTTCGCATTAACTAGCAGAGTATCAGGTCAGGACAAACATGATAGAATAGAGATTTGTGTTTAGTACTCTATTGTCATGCTGACCTATCAGCTAATGACCTTCCTTCCAGCTGGATCACAGGCACAGCAAGCATGTTATGGCCGTGTAGTTCTGTACCAGTACAGTGTGTATGGTTTCTTTGTCTGTATTTAGCAGCCACGATCAACAAGGTTTGTTGGTCGCAGCTGAAAGTCTTTATCTCCTTATAATTAACTAGAAACAAGAAAGAAAGCTAAACGTAGTCTACGCGTTCATGGTTCATGGACGTCTCCTAAGCGGTACAGTTGTGGCATGGAATTTCTACCTCCGTTTTCACTTGCTACAGCAGTCGGCGATAGGCACCCGTAGCTGGCCGGAGCTAGACAGAAATATGGAAGTGCATGTAAGCACCACTTGAGACCTCAAACTCTGACAGACCAAGACTGCCTTGTTTATTGTCAGTGATGACAAATTAAACCATGTTCCATGTTAATGGCTCACATAGTCACATGCATTACGATAGGTAAATATCTTGAGAAATGAGTTGACTACTATTACAGCGGACCAAGGGCAGTGGCCGGCTGCTGTGTGTCCTAGCACACTGCCCACACCTAGCTAGCTCTAGAGAGCAGGATTATTTGACTATGGGTGATGGTGGACATTAGCGCCACAAGCGCATTCGGTCTGTTCACCTTAGGCCAGTTTCAGTGGAAGGTTTCACCTCCCAATTTTCAAGACGTGAAATTTAACATGAAACGGGTCTCTCTCTCAGTGCATAGTTTCATTGCACAGTTTCGTAGGGTTATTTTAGCCTTTCGTGGGTCCCACCGGCGTCTCTCTCTTTTCCCTCTCTTCCCCACCGCTGGCAAGGTTCTGCTCACCTGCGAAATTCGCCGTGGCCTCTGCCTCCCCGTCCAATAGCTCGCTCACACAGCTCCGCCCCTCTCTTGCGGTCCTCTCTGACCCGCTCACGTCGCCTATCGTGGCCGGAATCGCCTATGCGACGGCGGCCAGCGGAGCTCGTCTTCCCCTCCAGCAGCGGCCTCCCGCGCCGCCTTCCCCTCCCGGCGGAGCTCGCGCCCGCGGCCGGCGGAGCTCGTCTTCCCCTCCAGCAGCGGCCTCCTGCAGCTGGTGGAGCTCATCTTCCCCTCCGGCAGCGGCCTCCCGGCTGCCTTTCCCTCCGGCAGCGGCGGCTTCGTCCACGCCCGGCGGTGGCGGCCTCACCCACGGTCGAAGGAAGAAGTCGTGCACGGGATGAAACGAACGAAGGCTCTCAATGGGGGTTTCATCCAGTTTCCAACATTTTGGAAATAACGCTCACTCGTTTCGTCCCCATGAAACATTTCCCTTCTCTCTCCTCCTCGATACATGCAGAAGCTCTATTTCTGCTGATGTGGCACTCTATTTAATGTGCATGAAACCCCCATGAAATCTGCATTGAGACTGGCCTTATTAGCTTAGGGAAGGAAGAGTACAGCTAGTTGCAATACCTAAGGTACAGACGCGCCAAAGCCGTCTAGCACTAATTGACCCTAAGTACTAATTGACTCGATCTTAATGCTAGTAGTTTTTTAGCAATACATGTATATAGGGGTTACAGCTTATAAAACGAACGATGCATGCACTAGCTAGGTAGGATTATTCATCTAGGCCTGGAATGAAATTGAAACAGGGCAGGGAATTGGCACTGGAAGTGTTCAATTCAACATGGATGTCTGTATTGTTTTCTTGGCATTCACGTGGTCAGCTCTCTCCATATGGGATCCCTGCTCCCCATTCCGTTTCAGTTCTAAGGCTGGACACGGCCACATCATGGTAGGTTCAATCCAATCCATATAAATTAAAGAATCACTAACCATTAGTACATTGCAAGCAAGAGAAAACGACAGAGTATTAGCAAAGATGAGGGAGAAATCTGGCACGTATGTAAGCAGTAGGTCCGGAGTGGCTAGTGGCTACCATGCATGCAAGACGAGGCCATGACAACAGCAAGATTAGGGATTTGTCGTGTATTACAACAGCGGGGAATCGGAGTATATGTTGTACACCATATTAGCAGGCATTCGTGTGTTAACTAGGACTAAAGTTGTAGCAGGAGACAAGTATGTTATACCTACATACATCGACCATATGCATGTAGTAGCAGTGGGTCTCTACCAGTTGTGACATGTGTACAAGTTAGAGAGTGACACATGTACCGTGGTCTGGAGCGCACTGGCAGTCGGATGCGGACTCCACAACGACTCGCTATATTTTACCCACACTTGTTTCCAATCTGCATGGCAGAACAAATTCTTGTTGCGGCAACTATCACAAGACCATGCATGCACGCATATATCAGCTACCATGACGTCTCTATTCGTGCATTAATCTTAGAGTCCGTTTGGCACAGCTCAGCTTTAATAGTGAAAACAGCTTCATAAGTAGCTTTTTCGATGAAGCTGAACTGTTTTGAAAATACTATTTAGCAAAATAGCTTCACCAACAACTTAATAGAGAGAAATGGGGGAGAGAGCTATGGAAAAACTACTTTTTTCAGCTTCACCTTAACTCATCCCTCTGTGAGATGAGAGAAAAAACAGCTTCAACCATAAAACTATTTTTAAAAAAGGGTATTTGGCACACACAAAAATAGCTCACAATAGCTTGTGAAGCTGTTGGTGAAGCTATGCCAAACAAGCCCTTAATTTGGATGAAAATGGAAAATAAAAGGAAACAGAACAAGGCATCTTTTATTTTCAATGTGCACGTACTTATACTGCAGCGTGTTTGGTTTTTTATTGCAAGCACAACCGATGATTGATCTTCAGAAGAAAGAAGAAAGGACGTCTTAATTGTCCCGCTGTCTCTTAATTACAGAGGATCAGCTTTCTGGTTTTCTCACTGGGCGCCTGGCCGATCCATGAGATGGAAAGGCGTACATGAGTGACCTCGAAAGTCCAGACCAGGAGGAGGCAGGACTTTTAAAAAAGTTTGCTGCCATGCGTGTGTGCACATGCGTTTGCTATCAAAAGCTAACCTTCCCGAGGTTTGATTGGACCCTAATATGGATGGATCCCATGCCAATCAAGTACAACCGCGGCTGCCCAGGCCCCTACCACTACATTAAGCTCTGCCGACAGTGTTAGTTTCTCGTCTTAAAAAAAAAACTCTGTTAGTTTCACAGCCTATGTGAAAGTCTTCAGATTTTTCGAAGTCAAATTCAATCCGCCACTGGGTGTTCACCCACATGGCTACATGACGACCCACATCTAACCTCTTGTACTGCACATAACCCTTTTACTTAGCATCCCAAGTTTCCTTGCTGGAATAAGCAGCAGACGTCCTTTTTCTTGAAACACGACAACGTGTTCCCCATCTGAGCACTTCAGACTCGATGGAGGATCATAACTCTAACCAGGATGGACCTGGGCAAGTAACAAATTTAGGTTCTTTGTCGTTTCACATAGCATGTGCTCCGGGATCATAGTTAGAATATTCTACTGCCACATTTTAAGTAACTGACATTCAAAGGTATAATGCCCATGCTTATTACTTCCAGCTACAAACCTTCTATAGCTAGATTTCCAGGTGTTTCCAAGAGCACATATCAAGAAGAAAATCACCAAATGTTTGTTTAAAACATGACAAATGCATTGTGTCATGACAATTTTTTCTCCCGTGCATTTGTGCCTAATAGCAAACTCCGCCTACGGTGGGGCGTCTTTGGTGTCCCAGTATAGCAGGTCCCAAGTCCTGGTAAAGGAGGAGGGTTGTGTTAGGCGTGGCGAGCCAATATAAAAAACTTAGCCACTTTTATGAAGATGAAACCCAAAAGAATCCGGTTGGGGTGTAACCCTCTTAGCGACGCGCCATGTTGGAACCCGGGTATGGTGCTAAATGAGCAAGGGCCGGGTCGTCACCCCTGTGACGCGCCGTGTCGCGATCTGGGCACGGTGTCAAGTGAGCAAGGATCGGGTCGTCGCATCCTTAGTGGCGCGCCACATCGGTGCCCGGGTGTGATGCAAAATGAGCAAGGGTCTTCACACCTACACCGGTGGGTGCGAAGGGTAAGGAAGCTAGTTGAGCCAACTAGGATCTATTTAGGTAGCTGAAATGTAGGGTCCCTTACGGGTAAGTTAAGAGAGTTAGTGGACACAACGGTTAGGAGGCGTGTAAATATCTTATGCATCCAAGAGACTAAATGGAAGGGGCAGAAGGCGAAGGAGGTGGATAATACCGGCTTCAAGCTCTGGCACACAGGGACAATTTCAAATAAAAATGGAGTAGGAGTTTTGATTGATAAGAGCCTCAAGGATGACGTGGTGGAGGTGAGAAGGCAAGGGGATAGGATCATCTTAGTTAAACTTGTCATTAGCGATATGGTCTTAAACGTAATTAGTGCATATGCCCCCAAGTAGGCCATGATGAGAGTGCTAAGCGGCTTTTTTGGGAAGACTTATATTACTTGGTTAGAGCTGTCCCTAGTAGCGAGAAGCTTTTTATAGGAGATGATCTTAATGGCCATGTAGGTACATTAAGTGCAGGTTTTGAGGCGGTTCATGTGGGTTTTGGATATGGTAGTAGGAACCAGGAGGGAAAGGAAGTCTTAGACTTCGTCATAGCTTTTGATCTGATGATAGCTAACACTTTCTTTTGTAAGAGAGTCCCATTTAGTGACCTGTAGTAGCGGCCAGTACTCTTGTCAAATCGACTTTGTCCTTACTAGAAGGAGAGATAAACGAACTTGTGTGGACTGTAAGGTGATACATGGAGAATGTGTGGTCGCTCAACACAAATTGATGGTGGTTGATTTTCGCTTTCTGGTGCAAGCTCGTGGGAACAAAAAGCTAGGGTTGCTAGAACGAAGTGGTGGAAATTAGAAGAGGAGGCATCAAAGGTCTTTAAGGAAAAGGTCATTGAAGAGGGCCCTTGGAAGGATGAAGGTGATGCAAACAGCATGTGGGAGAAGATGGCAACATGCGTTAGGAAGGTTTCTTCAGAGGTGCTTGGAGTGACCAAAGGGAGCGGATGCGACTCGAAAGACATTTGGTGGTGGAATGAAGGTGTGTAAAAGGCCATTGAGGAAAATGAGTGTTATAAGCGCTTGTATCATGACAGGTGTGCAGACAACATAGAGAAGTACAAGGTGGCAAAGAAGACTGCAAAACGAGCGGTGAGTGAGGCAAAGGGGCGGGCCTATGAGGACCTTTACCAACGTTTGAGTATGAAGAAAGGAGAGAAGGACATTTATAGGATGACTAGGGCTCACGATAGGATGACAAGGGACTTCAACTAAGTCAAATGCATAAAGGATGAGAGGGAGCAGCTCTTGGTGAAGGAGGATGAGATCAGACATAGATAGCAAGAGTATTTTGATAAATTGTTCAATGGTGAGAACGAGAACACCACCGTTTAGCTAGATGACTCGTTTGATGACACTAACAGGCGCTTTGTGCGGAGGATTCAAGAATCGGAGGTCAGAGAAGCCTTGAAGAGGATGAAAAGGGGCAAAGCGATGGGCCCTGATGGTATCCCAATCAAGGTGTGGAGATGTCTCGGGGATATAGCTATAGTATGGCTAACCAAGATGTTCAACAATATCTTTCATTCGAACAAAATGCTTGAGGAGTGGAGAAGAAGCATATTGGTACCAATCTACAAGAACAAGAGAGATATCCAAAGTTGTACTAATTATCAGAGAATTAAGTTGATGAGCCACACTATGAAGCTATGGGAGAGAGTCATCGAGCAGCGCCTGCCAGGAACGACGTAGATATCAACAAACCAATTTGGTTTCATGCCCGGAAGATCAACCACAGAAGCAATCTTCTTAATAAGACAAGTTATGGAGCGGTTTAGAGAGCAGAAGGACCTCCACATGGTTTTCATTGACTTAGAGAAGGCTTATGACAAGATACAAAAAAATGTTATGTGGTGGGCTTTGGACAAACATACATCAAAGTACGTGACCCTCATAAATGACATGTGCAATGATGTTGTGACTAGTTTTCCAACAAACGATGGTAACACAGATTACTTTCCGATTAAAATTAGACTTCATCAAGGATCAGCCTTAAGCCCGTATCTCTTTGCCTTGGTAATGGATGAGGTTACTAGGAATATACAAGGGAGTATCCCTTGGTGTATGTTGTCCGCTGATGATGTAGTGTTAGTGAACAAAAGCCAGACAGGAGTAAATAGAAAACTAGAGTTATGGCGGCAGACCCTTGAGTCTAAAGGTTTTAGATTGAGCAGAACTAAGACCGAATACATGAGATGCGACTTTGGCGGAGCTGCACAGGAGGAGGGAGATGTGAGTTTGGAAGGTCAAGTAGTGCCTAACAAGGATACCTTTCGGTATCTTGGATCGATGCTAAAGAGGGATAGAGATATTGATGCGGACGTTAGCCATAGAATCAAAGCTAGGTGGATCAAGTGGCGACAAACTTTTGGCATTCTCTATGACAAGAGGGTACCACAAAAGCTAAAATGCAAGTTTTATAGAACGACGATTAGACCGGCTATGTTGTATAGAGCAGAATGTTGGCCTACAAAGATTCGACATGTTCAACAACTGAGTGTTGCAGAAATATGTATGTTGCGATGAATTTGTGGTCACACAAGAATGGACCGAGTTCGGAACGATGATATACGTGATCGCCTAGGGATAGCACCAATTGAAGAAAAGCTTGTCCAACATCGGTTGAGGTGGTTTGGCCATGTTCAAAGGATGCCTCTAGAGGCACCAGTGCATTATAGAGTTCTAAGCCAAGCTAATAATATGAGAGGTAGAGGTAAATTGAAATTGACATGGAGAGAGATAATAAAAATATATTTGAAAGCTTGGGATATACCTAGAGCTCTATGTTTGAATAAGAGTGCTTGGAAAGTAACTATTGAAGTGCCTGAACCGTGACTTGGGACTTTTGGTGGGTTTTAACTCTAGCCTACCCTAACTTGCTTGGGACTGAAAGGCTATGCTGTTGTTGTTGTATTTATGCCTAATAGTACATTTTCCACAGGTAAAACATAAACCCTGCCCCTTTTTTTTTCTTTTTTTTAAAGAAGGACGGGACGGTGGGACATTTCCCAAGCAATAGTCTCGAAAGACAGTGCTTCACACGCATTGTTCTCCAGCACTCAACTCAACAGTCAGCAACAGATTCCAGTTTCATATTATTTATTTAAGGCAATATCAATCATGGCGGGCAGGCGGAGTTACTTTATAATTGTTCTGCACATGAAAAACAGTCTGCACATATTGAAGATAGCAACTTACTTGCAGATCGAGTATGCCACCAAAGGATGAAAGTACTCTTCGACGTCTTCGTCTTAATGTTGAATCAAAGACTCATCCATAACTCCACTTAATGTCTCCACTGCAAAAATTATCACCTAATTGGACTGCATGTAAATAAAGAAAATTAACGTCTTCCAAATATACTAAGCGCAACTGTGCAGAGCTAGCAATACTTCCTGCGATCAGATTGAGCAGAGTAGGCAACCAGGCTGCAATATGTGGTTAAGGATTGTAGTAATGTAATCAGCAAACCTTTTATAGTAAATATGCCAATGACAAATGACATGATTCCATGTAAGCATCTTATTTCAATGCAATTGACTTATAATTAAACTTTTTGAGCTGAAACAAGACATGATGATCTAATCACAGTTTTCTTATTTATTTCAGGGGTCCAATGCTACAAAACTAAGCTGAAAAATACTGTGGTTCTGTTTTGGAGAACTCATGAACAGAGGTTGTGGACTACTTAAGAAAATGAGGACGGCTGGCATGCACATACTGCCAATGCCACTCCCACATACCCAATTTCAATAATCAGAAGAATGTAATTGACACTGCAGATATTAATTTGAGCTAGTACTCTAGAAGTTGAACTAGGCATTTAAGAGATTGAAGTGCATATGCACTGGTGGTAACTTAGAAAGAAATAAGTAAATTAAGGCATAAAACTCACCTTTTTACAACATTCCTCTCGGTCTTGTGGAAGATGCCACGCTAAGATTGCTTCAAATCTCCTAAGTTCCTTTCCTGGCTACGAAGCAATTTCTTTATGTTCCTTGTTTTAATCCCTAGCCTAAACATTGAACTTCCTGTTAACTTTGGTTTTCCTGATTGCAGATTATACTTCTCGTGAACACCTGAAGCTCTCCTTTTCATGTATTCAGCAGACTGTGTCTGAACTGTCACAGCAGAAGTAAATAGCATTAGAAAGCTATATCGAAAATATGTTCAAACAGTTGAAAGATACAAGAGAAGATTTGGTGTCACAATGGGTCCCCAAATCTCCCAGATAATAGATGTCACGTTTGATTAAAAAAACAAGCCATTAGTTACTAAAACATAAAGGAAGACATACATTCAGTCAGATTGGATCTCTGTTGATTAAACATGTATCACTCCTTCATTTACTCAACTTCAGAAGATAAAGGCAAGTTTAGTTTCTCTGCACTTATTTTACTTGAAAAGTTAAAACAAGCTCAGTTTCTCTGCATGTAATTTAAGCGATCCATGGCATTGAAAACTCACCAGAATGCTGTGCAGATAATGACTTTGCCAAGTTCTGGAGTCCTGTTATATCATTGATCTTGTCCTTCTCCTCGATGGATTTAGCAGAGTCCAAGTGCGCTGGGTGGCTTGGATGAATGTGTGCAAGAGCATTTGCAAAAGCCTGAATTAGTTACAATATAATGTAAGCCAATGTCATTCTCCACGGTACTCTATTTATATGTGCTCAGATCTACAACCATAAACATTAGTGTATTAGTAGCAATATACAGTAGTCATCAAGCGACCTTCATCGCTTACCTCAGACAGAGCAAAAGATGATACTTGTCCATTTAAATGACAAGAACCTTCACCCATTATAGAAAATATGAATTGGAAGTAATATTTCCTGATAGAGTTATTTCAATAATTGTTTCTGAAATAATTGAGACTTTTTTTCCCTTAGTACTTATTTACTTAATCATATCATACCAGCAGTTTGCTTATCAGAGTGGCATAAAAAAAACTTAAAACTTACACAAGAGCATTAAACTTTCCAGCACATGGAATCGCCTAAAAGTAGTAACTAAAGGGAGATAACAATGTAAAGCAGGCAAGCAGGAAGAGAGGAAGGCTTTTTGGACACATTTCTTAGATCTTCAGGTTAAAAGAAGTACAGTAAGCCTCTGCTTCAAACTTCCAGATTACTATTGGATTGTGTTCCTCACACCATTGAACCTAATAGCTTAAGTGCCAACATGCCGATCAATAAGAACAGTAAAGGGGCATTACCTACAACAATGGTTATAGCTGAATAAGACTACCTTCTTTATCTAAAAAAGAAAAGACTACCTTGGAGGCAATGATGTAGAAGCCATTATCAAGAGAGTCCTTTGCGAAAGTCAACCACTCCTGACGGGACACTTGCAAGTGAAGGTCGTTGCAGTATCTAGCGTCTCGAAGCAGCAGGGACTCGTATCTCATGGCAAGGCAGCTCTGTCAGTGTACATGAAGAGTAACAGTATTAGCAGAGAAGAACGCGGCGCATGCTCTACATTTGTGCGAACAGAAGTGAAAAAGGACGCATTGAAGCCTGATAAAACAAATGGTGATTGGTGAACACATGTCAGGTTGATGAATTTGAGTGTTGCACTTGCACTGTTGCTTGCTAGTGTATTTGAAGCATGCTGCAATCATCTAAAATAAGATGCTGCAAGCCTGCAATTAGGAATGTATACTGAACTGAAGCACGACAACTGCGGGCGCTCAAATCAGAGTAAAACCCCAGGCAGGGCGGGAGCACGGACTAGCAATAGCAGTGCATAATCTGCACACCGTACGCGCCAAGCACTAATTTCGTTGGGTGCTGACCTCGACATCGCCAACGAGCGCGAAGGCGCGTGCGAAGAAGTCGGCGACGGCGAGGCTCCTCCCACCATCCAGCACTGAACCCGTCGCGGTGGATGCGAACGCCTCCGCCGCGCTTGCTTGCAGCAGACTCCGAGCAGCGCGGGGACGTCGGCGCCGGCGGACAGCGCGGCCTCCAGCACCCGGAGATCCTCGTCCTCGAACCTGCAGCGCGGAGGCGGAGAGGGGGAAGCTGTAGGATGTTGCGGAAGGTGATTTGTATTGTATCGGGCTTGCTACCTGCGAAGGGAGAGGCGGGAGGCGAAGAGGGAGAGGGCGTCGGGCGTAGGCGTAGCACCACCGTCGCCATCCATCGTCGGCGGCATCAGCCCTGCCAGCCTCCCCTTTCGATTTTGTGGGATTTCAAATCGTGGCTCGCATCGTGTCGCCGGAGACGAATTTGAGATGGCAAGGAGGGTTTTTGTTTGGGGTGGGCTGCCTCCTGCCTGAATTCAACCGAATGGGCTGTGCCGTCTCATGGACCGTGCCGTCCAGGAAATTTGTGGGCTTTAAGGCAGGGGACCCTGTACTGTAGTTTCCATTTTCTACTCTCTCTGGATTCTAAAAAAAAAATACTCACTCATGAACCGCAGTAGCGGCACCGGCCAAGGGCGGATCTAGCACTGCACTGGGTCAGCCGAAGCTCAAACCCCCGCTACCGTTGCTGAATTAACGAAGCCGCTTCTGTTTGTAGTCACTGAAGGTTAGAGAAAATAATGAAGAGTCCATCCTGCGTATATTTCTAGATCCGTCATTGCGCCTGGCATATCTGCTTCGTCCGACAAATGGAGAGGGACCGGGAGAAGCAAAGGAATTGATTTGTGCTCCCCTTTCTTAGGGCTTGTTTGGCTACACATAAATGCATCTCAATTCACGTGGTTTGGGAAGGACTGAGGTGAAATTTACCTTAATCCCTCCCCAAACCAAATGTATTGGGGTGATCCACGTGGTTTAGGAGGGATTGATGTGTGATTTAGTCTCCTAAATCACGTGGATTGGGATGAATTTGTGTGCAGCCAAACAAATCGAGGGGTTCCTCCGTTGAGAAAAAAATAAATTAGAAAAAAAAGAATATATTGGAGCTTATTTTTTGTTTTCCACGCTCCTTTACAAATGGAGTAGGAGGTCACAGGCGACGGCCACAGCGGCGGAGACCGAGTTGGGGCCGGGGAGGAGGGAGCAGAGGAGGAGCGGTCGTACGAGGAGTACTAGGTCACAATCGAGAAGTCGTACGGGCTCAAGTTCACCAAAGGCCGCGACAGCAGCACCTACGTCGAGGCTAAAAGCATCTAGGCCCCTAGTGGGTGTGACTAACGTCTGTTTTGTAGAGGCAATTTGAGTTAGGTCACGATAATGGTGATTGTTTGAGCAATCAATAGTTTTCATGCCCCTGTCGATGGAAATCGTTTCGGTTTTCAAATGATGGACGACAAGGTTAAGGACGGACTAGTTCTAAGTGTCGTTTGGCGTTGAAAGACACTTAGAGTAGTTTAGGACTTTATTTTTCCTTTGCAAGTATTATAAAAGGGGGTATGAACTAGTAGCTTAACCTAGGTGAGTCTAATGTGTTAGGTGTGGTGCACACTTGTCAAACTTAGCACTAAGTAGCTCAGAGTTAGCCCAAAGATCATTGGAGTCAACCTCATTCACAAAGGATTTCGAATTGGAAGTGAATGTAGTGTTGCAGAGTTCATCGGATGCTGTTTACAGCAGGATCGGACGATGAGTTTAGCGTCCGATGTCACTCAGACGTGCAGCAGCAGAGACTGGAACTTCATCGGACGATGACGTAGGGTGCCATTGGACGCAACGATGGCACTGTTCACTTGGGGTTTGATGAACAACAGTGCATCGGACGCTACTGCGGTTTTGTCCGATGTCATCCAGAGAGGGTTTTTTCACATCGGACGCTATCTTGACTGCAACGGCTAGTTCTGACAGGTAACGTAACTGTAGCCGTTATAGTCGCACCGGACGATAATCTGATGCCTATCAGATAGCGTCTGATGGTCCCGTGTCAGCTGAGAATGGGCTCCAACGGCTAGTTGCTTGAGTGAGGTATATTTATACCCCCATTTACTCGTCCATGGAGCTACTCTTATCTATTTGTTCAGCTGAGGAAACACATTGGAGTGCAAGGAGAGCAAGAGTCTAGTGGGGTGATTGAGATTTGATAATCTAAGAATAAAGACCTCATTAGTGCGTAGGGAGTAACAAGTGTGCATCCACTTTTCTCATTAGGCTTGTCATGGTCAAGTGAGAGTTTGTGCTTGTTACTCTTGGTGATTGGCATCATCTAGACGGTTTGGTGGTGATTGAGAGCTGCGTGATCATCCGGTGGTGATTATGGATGACACAACTCATCTTGTGAGCGGTTGTGAGCGATTCACCGCGTCGGAGCAACAAAGAATCAGCCCGTAGAGAGCACTCAGTCCTTGCACGGATCGAGGGGGAGCTATACCCTTGCGCGGGTGCTTCAACGAGGACTAGTGGAGAGTGTCGACTCTCTGATACCTCGAAAAACATCGCCATATTCCTTTCCCACTCCTTACTTTGAGCAATTACTTTTGTGCAGTTACTCCATGTTCTTACATTCTTAGAATTACTATGCTAGAGTAGGATTGGAACTTAGGGTGCAGAACTTTTGTGCGTAAGATAGAAATCACTTTTAGGCACTAGGGGTAAAAATGGGCTAAGCGGTAGGTTTTAATTGTTGCGAAAATTTTTAGATTAGCCCAATTCATCTTTCCTGTTAGGCATCTTGATCTTTTCAGAGGCCATCCTCCCTGGCCAGTTCGAGGTTGAAGAAGCACCGAGCTCAGGAATCGGGAGTTTGAAGAAGCACATGACAGGATAGGGCGTGGAGGGTTGAGCGAGTCCGACTTTTCGTCGGAAAATACTGTTGCTTGGCGAGGTAATTATATTTTTCCGCTTGTAACTAGCTGAAACACCGGTAACTTTATTAGGTGAACCAGCCATCCAAACAATAATTTCCAATTCTGCCCATATACCCTGTTCGCTTGGCTGATAAGCCATGGCTGAAAGTACTGTTGACTGATTTGTTATGAGAGAAAAATACTATTCGTTGGCTGAAAAAGTACGGCTTATAAACCAAACGAACAGGGCGATAATTTTACAAGTATGTAATTTACAATTGTATTCAGTCTAAAACCAGTCTTCCAAACATGCCCAAGAGAAACGAAAATGGTGTGGAGTGCAGTGCACTAGTGCAGGCCGGGCCGCAGCACAGATGGTGGTCCAAAGTGCACGTGAGGTGACTAATCAGCCTTTTGTGATGTCCCATGCATATGACCTGTGTGTCCTGTGTCCTGTCGCTAAGAATGAAAATAGATCAGATGCGAATATCATTGATATTATATTTGTTTTTATATTTCGATTCGGATTCGAATTCAAATACGGATAGTATCGACATCATAAATATGCGATTTGAATATTCGGATACAGATACGGTATCGGATGTTGAATATCCAGACTCAGAAACAAACAGATCTGAACCCCTCTAAATGAATTCAGTTTTAAATACGATAAAAAAATATTGGTACCGTTTTCACCCCTACCTGTCACAACCACGCATCTCCCCCTCATCTTAGTTACCCTGTTCGCTTATGCTCGCTTATGCTAAAATTTAATAGAACAGGGCCATATCTCCGATTTGATTTGTTGTGATTAAAAAAAATATTATTTATTAAATCACTAAAAAGTGATTTGAACAGGGCCATTATGTCCTCGAGTCTTTCGCACTGTTTCTTGCATCTGTGGCTCCCTGCTCATTGGCAGAGAAGATGCTAGCTAGCTGTGTGGGCCGTCACCAGGCGTGTGCCTGCCACACGACCGTTTTGTACGTAATTGCTAAATTTAAAGAGCATCGTCTTTAAATGTGCCACTAACACGATGATAAGCTTCCTTCTGTTGTCTTTGGTACGAAACAATTGTGAACAGTAAGCTTTATTTGTGCTATCAATGAGACGAGGATACAATTCAAGGAAGAAACTTCAATTTGGCCTGTGCTTGCTAGCAATGTCTGAAAGGATCAGATCGGATCGGCGGTGGTTCCAGAAGACTGTGACGAGGGATAGAGGCGTGTCAAAGGTAACTAACAACCATTCAGAGAGCTATATGCATGATCCTCCGTGAAAGAAAAATGAGACAGTGATGTTATTTTTTATTCATCCATTTTGCTATGTATATAGACATAATATTATATCTAGATGTATAGCAAAATAGATGTAAAAAAAGTCTAAAGCGATTTATAATTTGGAACGGAGGGCGTAGAACAAATCATGAAAAAGCTCAGACTTCAGGTCGATGCGGAGAAGTCTGATGAGGCGTCCTTTGAAGAATTTCAGCAAACTTTCGCGCCGCCGCCGTCTCCTCGGAAGTAAGAAGCCATGCGGGTACTCTTTCCTGGGAGGCGTCGGCATCGTGGGCTAGTGACAGACGTCGAGTAGGTCAAGCGGTCCCAACACTTTGCCTTCTTGTACCAACGGTCGCAAATTTTACTACCGTATAGTCATGTGTGTTGTAGCTCCTAGGCTCCAGCTCTAGCTTATCAACATTCCTGGCTGATCCTGCACACTAGCGTCTTGACAGTGGGCATGGAACAGACGGAACTTATCGGTGTCGTGTACCCTTGAGATTTTCCAGACTGCTTAATGAAATAGAGAAAAAACACACGGTGTACATCGACAATGTCGTGTGCGGAGGCCTCCAGCAACGTCGGTAAGCGCGGAGCAATAGTCATCGATCAGTGGGAACGGAATCATCCCGTGGCCCGTGCTTTTGCTAGCAACAGCTGAAAGGAGGTGAGTTGGTTCCAGAGGATCGGTGATCCGTATAAGAACGGCACGTTCGCTTAACGGATAAGCATGCTGAAAGTACTGTTAGCTACTTCGCGGGAAAAAAAATACTATTCGCTTCATCGAAAAAGTACGGTTTATATTTATAAGACAGATGAACATGAATTCAAGCTGACGATGAACGTAGACAAGACGTGTGTCCACATGCAGACGTGGATGATAAGGACGGGTGTGGTGGCGGGCGCCGGGCCAATCTGGTCCATAGCGCGCGTGAGGCCTCCACACGCGCAAGCCTAGTCAGCTTGTGCTACTTGCTGCTACACAGGTCGCATGCATGCACGATTTCCATTGGACTTTTGTGTGTGTGCTGTCCCGACCACACGAATCCCCTCATCTTATCTCCTTTGTCCTTGGTCACTCTCTCATGCAATCTCTTGCTACCTCATAGATGGAGGACGATATGCAGTTGTTTGCTTGCTTGGGTCATTATCAGGCACGCGTGTGCCCACCACACGACTATGTTCGTAACTAATCAATGAATAGCATACATCATGTTTGTTGAAACGATCGATGTGAGCTACAAGTCTCATGGGTACGTCTCGTTCCTTGTATTATCCTTTGGTGCTATGTATGTACTAGATCGATGACATGTTTGGATCAAATGGAGCTTATAGAAATATGTGTAAAAAAGAAAAAACTCTTTGGGTCTCTGGCCTAGTGGTTATAAGAGTTTTAGTAGCAACCTTAGGTCGTGAGTTTGACTATATGTGGGAGCAAATTTAAATAGGTCTGCTTGTGCGTACGTGTTAATAGCTCGTGACGTGTTGTTAAAAAAAATCCCTTGCTGACAAAAGGCAAGGTTCTGGGATTTCTTGGCCACCATGTTGACTTAGATGGCTCTCCTTAGCTCCTTAGCTACTTTTGTAGATTATAACCTTGGGAGGACTCAAAACAAACTTTGAAACATGCCTTAAGATTATGTACCAAACTGTTGTACGGTGACTTTTCGAGAGAACAAACTTTTTGTGCTTTTGATGATGAGGAGAAGGGATGAAGAATTCTGTGTATATATTTGGAGTGGCCACTCTCGGTAGCCACACGACTCTTTTGTAGGTAACTAAAGAACAAACATTAATAGGGCTGTTCGCTGGTCTGGTTTGAACCAGCCAGCCAGCTGATCCCCCTCTTATTTCACTGTTCACCAAACCAGCCAACAATGTTTTTCTCTCACATCAATTCAGCCGGAACAGTGTTTTTCAGCCATGTTTCAGACCAGCGAACGGGGCCAATATACTGGAAGACTAAGGGGGTGTTTGGTTCCTACAGGAAATTTTTAGTCCCTGTCCCATCGAATGTTTGGACACATGCATGAAGTATTAAATATAGACGAAAAAAATAACTAATTGCACAGATTGTGGCTAATTTGCGAGACGAATTTTTTAAGCCTAATTAGTTCATGATTTGACAATGTTGTGCTACAGTAAATATGTGCTAATGACGGATTAATTAGACTTAATAAATTCGTCTCGGAAATTAGTCTCCATCTATGCAATTAGTTTTATAATTAACTCATATTTAGTTCTCCTAAATAGCATCCGAACGTCCGATGTGATATGGACTAAAGTTTAGTCCATGAAACCAAACACCCCCTAAAAATTCTCTTGCATCACCCCTTTTTTCTCAAAACCAGTGGACAACATACAACCTTTGTAGCTTGTGTATATATAAAAAAAGAATATGCACCCCTATCATTTTCCAACCTTTGCAAAATATATTGGGAGACATAAAAAAACTGTAACTCCAACAGTTTTCAAAATCTCGCGACTAAAAGATTAAAGGTAATTTTATATCAGAAATCCTAAACTATTTATAAATCACACTAACAACTTTTATAATTTATTTCCCTCTTCTACATTTGCATCAGGAAGCCTGCCCTACTATTTTTTTTCTTCCCCACGTCCTTCCACCTCTAGATTGGCGCGACGATACGCGAGCGTAACTTTACGCGCGTGGGGGTGGTTTTTTCCAAGTGCCAAAAGATCCGAGGTGGGTTTGGAAGTTGTTGGGGATGAGTTTTTTTTCAATCTTGCCAAAATTCCTGGATCAATAGACTGTTCTGGTACTCTTGGAGATGCTACCATGCTTCCAAATGACATGACATGTACATACCCTATTTGTAGTAGTATTTCTCAATAACAAGATTTTATTTTTGAAACTAACACGATTTAAATTTTACTACATATCATAGAAAAACTAAAATGAAAGACCGCCAGAATAGGACGATTCCAGGACTCCACCATCCAAAAATATCCCACGCCCGTGCGCAGTGGACGGAGCGGCGCTCGCCCTCCACGCGCTCCCTCCGCCTCCACCCAATCCCAACCGTCCACGTGTCCCCAACCCGTGACCCCCACGCGCCTATATCTATCCCATTCCTCTCCACGCCAGCTCCCACCGCACAATCCATTCCGGTGCCGCCGCCCAGAATTCACGCGAACGCGCCCGCACGCCTCCCTCCTTGCCCTTCCAGATGATGCTTAGGGTTTCCCCATCCCCGGCCGCCGCCGCGGCCAACCAGCTCTGTGGTGCGGGCGCAACCCCGTCTCCCGTCAGGGTGGCGGCGCCGCGTGGAGGCGTCTCGCCGCCCGCTGGGGCGGCGTGCAGGGCCGCCGGCAAAGGGAAGGAGGTGCTCAGCGGGGTGGTGTTCCAGCCCTTCGAGGAGATCAAGGCGGAGCTCGCGCTCGTGCCCCAGACCCCCGACAAGTCGCTCGCGCGACAGAAGTTCGTCGACGAGTGCGAGGCCGCTCTCAACGAACAGATCAAGTAAGTACTGTTGCCTCGGTGCTCTGCTCGCGTTCCGATTTTCTCTTGCCAGTCGTTAGGATTTCGGTCGGTCGGGCTATTATTAGGCGGGCGGCGTCCTGATATGTGTTGATTGTGGATCGATGCTTGTCTCCCCGCTAATGTGAATGCGTTGCTCCATTGGTTTATGCTAAGTTGTGCGATTTTCCCCCAGAATGTTAGGTTGTTCTTAATCGAGTCACGCGATTGATATCTAAGGCTTAGGCTATTTTTGGTGTTGTCAGTCATGCCAGCCGTCTCTGTGCTTTGATGCGGATTCAATTCAACCAACCAAAAACATGTCAATGTGATGGCAACTTGACCGTGCCTGCTCTTATCATGCAGTGTGGAGTACAACGCCTCCTATGCGTACCACTCCCTCTTCGCCTACTTCGACCGTGACAACGTGGCTCTCAAAGGATTTGCCAAGTGAGTCCTCGCCTCTCGCCAAGTTTTGTTACCCATCTGTAAATAAAGCACGGCATTGCCATTTTGTTGTTCCTTTGTAATGATGTTGTTCTGCACATCTGTTCCTCCAGGTTCTTTAAGGAATCGAGCGACGAGGAGAGGGAGCATGCTGAGAAGCTCATGGAGTACCAGGTTCGTTCGGTCCTCTTAATTTATTTGACCCTTTGGTCCGTTCCGTTGTACCATGCTACATACTTGGGGTACTGACTCGGCACTGCATGTGTTTCTGTTGCCGTCAGAACAAACGCGGAGGCAGGGTGAGGCTCCAATCGATTGTGACGCCCTTGACTGAATTTGACCACCCTGAGAAAGGCGATGCTTTGTACGGTGAGTTGCCGTGCATTTCCTTCTTGTTTGCTGATTCTGACCTCTGGATTAGGATGGGATCTGAATCTCAAGTGCCTTAGAGGAGTCTGCATGTGTGGTACAGCAGAGGAAGTATGAAAAGCCAACTGTTGTCAAAAAGTGTACTTTATTCTGCAATTGAACCTAGTTGTATGAGTTGCAGTTTTCAGTATATGGATGGATGGTAGATTGAAAGACTGGTAGTGAATACTAACAATTTTGCACTGCTTATATATAAATAGAAGGCTGGCTATTGTTAGTAAATGTTTGGTTGGTTATCAGCTAGGTTGGTCTTTTCTAGTTTTGTTCATGTTTGACATATTTGGAAAACTAATCTGATAGCTATGTTTTGATCTGTTCCTTTTTTGATTGATTTCAGCTATGGAGCTGGCTCTGGCTCTGGAAAAGCTGGTTAATGAGAAGCTGCACAACCTGCATGGTGTAAGTTGCTTTCACTCACATGCTTATTTGTGGAGAAATACTGTGTGCTTTGCTTAAGACATACTTAAAACATTTATGGGCAAATATAAATTGAATAACTTGAGTTACTAAATGTTGTTGTACAATTGTGACACGTACAATTTTTCATGAGTTTGCACCTGTAATTAACAGGTGGCAACAAGGTGCAATGATCCTCAGCTGACAGACTTCATCGAGAGTGAGTTCCTCGAGGAGCAGGTAAATGCAACCAAGCATATGTTCCGTATTATATTGAACAAAATTGTGCAGGGCTATATTTTGTTCTATACAGTTTTTGCTCTACTTGCAAGACAATTCTTAGATGAACGAAAATCTTTTATTTTCTTTTGAAAGGTGGAAGCCATAAATGAGATCTCCAAGTATGTCGCCCAGCTGAGGAGAGTGGGCAAGGGGCACGGTTAGTCTGTCGCTGAACTTCGGTTTGATCTGCTATGTCTCGTGCCTAAAGTCACACCTAGTTGATATTGTTGAGATGTTATTTGCATGCAGGGGTGTGGCACTTTGATCAGATGCTGCTTGAGGAAGAGGCCTAAAGGAAGGGCAGACAACTGCTCAAGGACCAAGTAAGGGGCCTGAAGGAAGGAAAGAAGTGTGAAATGATCTGGTTGAGGAATAATTGGCGGCATGGACCAACTGACCAAGCCCTGGGTGTAGGTGGGATTTGTTTTTTCAGTTGGTTAGGGTTTTAGTTGTAGAACAGTGTTGCCCTCCTACAAAGAACATGGTGCACTGAAACGCAGTAGAACATGTGATAGTATTATTGCTGCCGACAGTTTGGGGTGGTCGTTGTTAGAGACTTACCCTTTGGGGTTTTGATTGTTCAAATAAAACATGGTGATGAATGTGTACTCGGATCTACATGCTGCTCTCTTGTGTTGGTCTCATTGGCTTGCACATGGTGACACCTTCCTGTGACTTTGCAAGCACCGAGGAGATGATCGTTGTTAGTGTTTATTGTCTTATTTGTAAATCTGAAGGTAAATTCGTCAGAGCTTATGGCTATTTAGGAGTACTATCCAGGCAACTAGCTCTTTTGAAGGCCACTTGAAGCAAAGCATCCAATTAGTTGTGTTTAGGTTGCCCTGATGTTTGGTGTTTGTGAATTCATGTTTCTTTTTAACCCCTAAAATTCCCTGTATCTACTCTGTTCTTACTGAAATCCTCCTTCCCCAAATCTCTATCTAGATACTTGAGTTCGTGAGAGTCTCGTAGTTTCTGCTTCAAATATGGTGTGCCCTGTCTTCAGTCTGCTAAATTGTGCCATCCTCTCTGTTCTTTTTTTTCAATTCCTGAGTTGTCTAAATCTAATGGCTGCAATTTGTAGATATATTTTTTTCCACCTAGTATGCTCTTGGGCACGTGACGAGAGGAGCATGCTGAAAAGCTCTTGAAATACCAAGTACTACCTCCTCACAGCCCCTAACCGCTGTGATCATATGGTTACTGAAGTTGTGTGACATGTTCTTGTGCTGTAGAACAAACGTGGTGGGAGGGAGGATCCAAATATCCAGTCCACTGTGATGCCCTTGACAGAGTGTGAACATCCTGAGGAAGGCGTTGCTTTGTACAGCGAGTAGTTTTCTGGTAATGGGTCTTTTCTACGTTGCCATTTTCTAAGTATTCAGTAGCGTTGGGTTCACGTCCAGGTGACTGAAGGCCACTGAATTCTCGTCTGTCCCAAAATGAGCCAACTCGCCGTGGCCGTAGTGTCTCGCGTGCGTTTCTGCCGTAAAACTATGTTCGTGCAGCCTGCAACATAACGAAATACGGTCCCGTTGCAACGCAATGGCATATTTGCTAGTATTTTACTAAAGTAATGGTATTTTAAAATAGAAGATGAATAGTAATGGTATTGCAGATTTTTAACGGACTCAATAAAAAACAAAAAAAACACTACGCGACTTCCACCGCCGCCTCCTGGTTCGTGCCGCAGCTAGAGTTCCCGGCCGCCGCCGCCGCCGTCTCCGCCATGAATCGTTAGGCCAACAGGGCGTCGGCGATCTCTCCCACATGGATCATCAGGGCAGGCCACCAGGGCGCCGGCTGCCAGCCGCCAGCAGGGCAGTCCAGGCGAGGGCGCCGGCCAAGGATGCCAGGCCGCCGGCTGCTGGCCGCCAGCACGGCAGTCCAGGGCACCTCTGGCATCCGGGGGGCAGGGCCGCCGTCTCCGCCGGGCGCCAAGGTGGGGCGGGAGCGGGTGGGAGGGGCAGGGCCGGGGCACCGGGGTGGCCGCGTGGGGCCCGCCCACGGACGGGGTGCCTGCGCCAGGTCGTCCACACCATGGTCGTCGAGATGCACGCCGGCCTCGCCTCCGACGGTGGCAGCAAGCTCAAGATGCTGCTCACCTTCGTCGACGCGCTGCCCACCGGGTACATATGGCACCTCTCCGCCTCCCTCCCCCACCTGCCTGACTGCCTGCCTGCCTCCCTGCGGCAGGCCGTTGCCTTCCGCCATGTGCGGCCTCGCGATTCCCTGATTTGAAGCACCTTTTTTTCTTCCGAATCTTGATTAGAACGCACACAGAGTAATGCTTGCTAGAAGAAAGATTAATACGAAGTACATTGTATTATTAAATGAATAGCAGGCAATCTGTTTTAACGGCCTCTTTGGTTTACATAAGTCAGGTTACTAAAAATCAGTGTTTCGTTTACATAAGTCAGGTGATTGAAAATCAGTGATTTATAAGTTATGTCTATTTGGTTGTAGATGACTTATAAGTTTATTAAAGGTGTGGGCTCCACACGAAAAAGGGTGACTTATAAGTTTTAAACAGGGGTGAACCAACTTAAAACTTATAAGCAGGAGTGACTTATAAGTTGTGGTGTTTAACAAAATAAGTTATTTTTTTTCACTTTTTAATTTATAAATAGGTGACTTATTTGAAACCAAATAGCCCCTAAGTCCTACTACTTTTCGAACTGTATATATAGGCTAATGATCGGATTGTGTCCTTTGAAGCTGCTGTTTGGTCGTGCTGTCATTATTGCAATATCAAAATCCACGATTGGAGAAGCTTTTACTGAAAGAGTGTTGTCTGTAGGTATAGGTAGTTTATCTATTGGGAAAGTACACCTATACAAAATTTGGTTCTCTCGTACTTCATATGAACAGTGAATGAGTAACAGGGATATGGGCAACATTGATCGTGTAGGGTCGAATAGGCCCAACTCGGCTAGCAGTGGTCTGGTCACTCGACCACGATGTGCGTGCGCCAACGCCAGCCACCGAGCCGTGCGCATGGTCGTGACGGAGCTGCAGTTGTCACCGCCTCGCTGTCGTGGCGCTCGTCCCACCTTTCATCCTACCTACCGCATCGAGTCTCTAGATGTGTTCCGCTGCCGCCGCGCCTAGGTCGACGACCCCGGTCACTGTGGTGACGAGATGTTTCTCTGCCGTGCCCGCTAGCCGACGCCGGTGAGCCCCGCTCGGGTCTTGCCACTCCATTCAAGCGCGTCGCGCCAAGCCCCGTGAACCGTCACATGTGCGCACATGTTCGAGCTACCGCCATCAAATGGAGCCGCCCGTCTTAATCCGCTCGCCCACGCTTGGGTGCACTCTCCACGGCATTACCACGGCTAGAGCTCCGCCTTTCCGCCCTCCAATTCGCCTAGCTCAGGGCTTCACAGTTCGGTTCCTCGCACCAGTAGAGGGCATAAGAAGGCAACTAGGCGCCCCATCTTCCTCGTGCCCGGCCAAGCGCTACCGACCGCCAATTTAGCATTTTGCTTGCCCCTGGCCATGGGCACCACCGTAGCCAGTGGATCGGGGGTAAGTCTCAATCCGTGGGAAAAGAACCCAATTGGTGGCGTTTCGGGACTCGCGTTGATCCCCTCTAGCTGGTGCTCGTGACAGGTTGGCTTGGTTTCCCATCCTGGGTGCCATGCTCGAAGCGCCGCCGCCCGCTCGGTCACACGTGGCCAGACCGCCCTAGTGCTCCCCTGCTTCAACCATCATTGGAGCATGCACCACGGTGAGCTACTAATGCTTCTCCACCACCTCTACCCTTCCGAGAGTGCATAGGTTTGTCGAACAGGCATGCCGCCGCTTCAACTCGCGCCAATGTGTCCCTGAGTCCCTAACCGCCATCCATGCTTGCGGGTTTAGCCATAGATGGTGGTCGGTCCTTTATTCCTGTCACAGCGGGTCTAGCTTGCCCGTGTAACCGCCGATGCCGCTGGTGTGCCGCGTCGTCGCGCGCGGGTACGCCGAGGACCGCCTCGTTGCGAAGGTAACGTGTTCCAAGGTCCTTAATGTAAAACACGTCTCTCGGGCAATAGTGAACAGAGGCGCCACGTAATAACCGGTTAGTCCGAGGGTTCTTTTGCAAAACGTGAGCACGCGCGGGCCTTTCGGTCTTGGGCTGCTGGGCCGATTAAGTCGCCATCGGCCCTTTTCTTTTCTAAAGCATTTCCTAAATAAGTTTCTAAAACAAAACTTGTAAATTCAATAGAAATTTGTGTAGTTGACCAAAAATTGTGAAACTAATTTTGTTTAGTTCCTAAAAGCATGATCTATCTACTAGTGTACTTTGTTCACATAGTTTCATAGGATTTTCAAGAGTAAACTAATTAAGTGGAAGCACTTAATATTGTTAAAACCTCAACTTGTGTTAATTATTGCGATGAATTGGTGATAGTGTTGGCTCTTGAATTTTTACAGTAAATTCTTGATATTATTAGGTGCTCACTGTAATTTTTGTAGCTCCATAATAATTAATTTGCTAAGCTAGCTAAATGAACCCTAGTTCGAATATATAAATTTAATCAATAAGAAGTCAAACACCTTGAGAATTGCGGAACCAAAACCTTTTTTCTGGAAACGAAGCCTTACTTGGTGATGTAGATACGTAGACTAGTACGTTAGTCATCAAAGCTAGCTCGTTAGCTTATGGAGCGTAATCGTATTCTTAGAGTTGCGGTTGCCGTTGGTTAATTACGTTTTCTACGTTGCATTTGCGAATATCATAATAGGATAACAATGGATCGTGGAGTTGACTGGAGTAGCAGAAAAGATGGTGCCTTGGTGATCGTGTCACCATGATGGAATGCTAATCCTTGCTTACATCTTGCCCAGGCAAGCCCCGGTGCATAACCTCTATTATTCGGCACTTTATTTTATGATTGTGCATTAAGTTTTGAGGAGTTGAATGAAACCCACTTGAATATACATATATCCTTATCCTATGTATCTTACCAGTATGGCAAGATCGTGTAGATTGTTATGCTATAGGATCCGGTAGAAGTCGAGTGATTATATGTCACTCGCGAGAGATAGGAAAAATATTATTATGTACTATCTCTTGAAATATATATGAATGATAATTGGAGACCGGGCGGAATGATACTTTGGATCTGGACTTGGTTAAGCATTCGAGCGAGGCTCGATTGCACTTGTTCCGCCTGTGTCGATTGAGGACCGTCCAGAGCACATACTTGCTTATGGGAGCGGGAAGACTTGTTACTCTCTTGTCATGGGTTCCAGCTCTTTCCAAACCGACTTTAGGGGTGGGAACTAGGTGGAGGTCTAAGCACCACACTAAGACCCGATCTCAGTGTTGGGGGCTTAGAGTCCAAGTTAAGACGGGGACCTGGACCCCTTGACAGGAGTGAGACGAGTTGGTTCCGTTTGTGCCTGGGGTGCAAGCGGGGCGTGTGTTTTGGGGTACCCAGCTGGGATACATTGATTCACGAATTGCCATTTCTGTGAGATGGTACCGACTTGGCTATGGTCCAGCACCGTAGTAAGAACTGGAACCTGAAAGGTAATAAAATGGTTCTGACTGCTTATCCACATGCTTGAAAGTACCATAGGTGCTTACCTAGAATGATTAGCTAAGTAACTAAAATCAACTGCTAAAAACTTGGAACATAAGGATGCACTATTAGCAATGCTTGCTGCAATAGTAATAACCTAGCAAGCCAAACAGCCTTGCATATCCTTAGTCTTTTACTTTCTCCTGTCAGGTAAGTCTTGTTGAGTACATTCGAGTACTCAGGGTTTCATTCCCCTATTGCAAGTGACAGATGAATGCTAGAGCTGACTCTTTTGTGTGGAAACCTCCTGGTGGGCTCAGAGAGGATTTCTTTCACGTTGCGACTGTAGTGTTTACTTAAAACTCTCACTAAAGGTTTTGTAAAAAAAAGGTGTAAAAGATGCTAGCATATCTTGTATATAAATGGCCTCTATGTTAATATTTCACCATTTTAGTAAATTAATCTCTATTTCCGTTGTAACTCTGATCATGTGTTTATTTTTCGCTGCAACATAAAACTTGTAAACCTGAATGGATAAACTCGTTTACCTATAAAATGTTTAATTTCCGTTGTTGCATTCAACTCATTTAAGTACTCTGATGTTGTAATGAAGTGATGTAAGAAACTACTAAAAATGTTGTAAGCTTTATCCTCTCGTTTATGATCCTGATGAAAAATGTGGATTTTCGAGTTCTCCCATTGGGTGTGCTCGACGGAACGGCACGATTTAGTGCACTCTCTTGGGTACTTAGTGTTTAATGGAAGGCAAATACTCTTGAGAGGGCATTAGATTAGGTAGTTCTGCCACACTTGTTAGTATAGCATATGTGTTCTTATTTTAAGAATTGTTGTTGCCTAAATACTAAATCATTGCATCATCATCATCGCATGCATATAGAGAATGAGTCAGCGGAAATTATGACCACCGGCGAGCACGAGTTCAAGGAGATCATCGAGGAGTACGAGGAGGAGATTCTCATGTAGGAGGAGGTCCCGGAGTCGCCACTGACTGACTCAGCTGACACCGCGCCTACCCAAGGCAAGCCCTAGTGCATAACCTCTATTTTTCATATCCACCGTGTATATATATATATATATGAGTTGTGTATTTACGTTATAGGAATTTTATGGAAACCACATGCATATATATATCTACCCTATGAGTCCTACTAGTGCAGATTCGAGTAGGTGCTATGCTTAGGTTGTCGGTAGAGTGAGTAACCTGTTGTTACTCACAATAGGTGGTTATTATTGCTCTCATAATAAAATGATGAAAAGAAAATGTAGACCGGACAGGGATATGGCATGGGTTATTGGTGGGTGTAACATGTGTGTCCCGTGGCCACGGGGCTTAGCTTGGTTACACTGTTTTCCCTGTTCGTGTCAATTAAGGACCATCCGTTGCTGTGGATGGTAGTCAGGTCATAGACTTATAATCCTGAGCACATACTTGCTTATGGGAGCGGAAAGGCTCATTGTGCTCTTATCATAGGTTCCGGCTCTTTTCAGACTGACTGGTTGGAGGCGGGGAAAGGTGGAGGTCCAAGCACCACATTGAGACCCGGTTTCAAGTGTGGGGGCTTGGAGTCCAAGTTTGGACAGGGACCTAGACCCCTCGACAGGAGTGAAATAGGTTGGTCTCGTTTGTGCCTGGGGTACAAGCGAGGCGTGTGTTTCATGGTACCCAGCTGGGATACATTGGTTCACGAATCGCTATTTCCGTGAGACGGTACGGCTTGGCTATGGTCTACCACCATAGTAAGAACTGGAATATGAAATGTGGTAAAATGGTTCTGTTTGCTCAACCCTTGCTTGAAGGTAGAATAGGTGCTTACCTAGAATGGTTAGCTAATAAAGTAATCATGACTGCTAATAAAACTTGACCTTAAGGACGCACTATTAGTAATGCTTTCCACAAACGAAAGAAACACAGCAAACCATATTGCCTATCATATCCTTGAGAGTCGGAAAAAATTATTCCCACTAGTCGGGTCTTGCGAGTACATTGTGTACTCAGGGTTTATTTTACCCTGTTGCAGGTGCAACTTGAAGAGTTAGATCTTGTGTGGAGGATTCTTCTGGTGGGCACAGATGGATCCATGTATCGTTTCAGCTAGACGATTATTACATTTTTCGCTGTTTAATTATCACACTCTGAACTCTAGTATTGTAATAAATAATTTCTAAGACTCTGTGTTGTATGAAATGGACTAAGTATTGTAACCTTGTACTCATTATTAGATTCTAGATGTAAAACGTGGATTGTTTCGAGTTCTCCCTAGGGGTGTGCTCGACAGAACTGTCTGTTTTAGCTCACTTTTGAGGTCCTTAGTGTCTAGTGGAAGACAAGCGCCTATGAAAGTATGTTATTTTAGGCGATTATGCCACACTTAGTGAGTACAATGTGAGTCAATCCTTTTGGGCCGAAGCTATCAACATGGCTTGCTATTGTAGCAACCGCTTATATTGTCATCCATTGAAATAGAAGACACCCTATGAGCTCTTGAATGGTAGAAAGCCCAACATTGCATATTTTTGGGTCTCTGGTTGTAAATGCTATATCTTGAAGAAAGGCACTAGATTGGGCAAGTTTGAAAAGAAATGTGATGAAGGATTCTTACTTGGATACTCAACCACTAGCAAAGCATATAGAGTTTGGAATTTGGCAAGTGGTACTCTTGAGGAAGTACATGATGTTGAATTTGATGAAACCAAGGGTTTCTAAGATGATAATGAGAACTTGGAAGATGTTAGAGGCATTCAACTTTCAAATGCAATGAAGAATATGGATGTTGATAAATTAAGGCCTAGACAAGTGAATGATGACGAAGATGATCAAGTGCAAGTGCTCTCTAACTCAAATGTGCAAATTGATACTAATCAAGCAAGTATAAGTGGCTCTTATGACAATGAACAAGATCAAGTGGCTAGTACATCATCTCAACCCAATGATCAAGCAAGTGTAAGCAATCAAGTTCCAATACTACAACCAACCAATATTACAAGAGATCATCCATTGGACACTATAATTGGAGATATTTCTAAAGGTGTACAAATAAGCTCAATATTAGCATCATTTTGTGAGCACTTTTCATTTGTGTCATCCATTGAGCCAAAAAAATAGAAGAAGTATTGTAGGATGTTGATTGGGTGAATGCTATGCATGAAGAATTGAACAACTTCACTAGAAATCAAGTATGGGAGTTGGTTGAGAGACCAAAAGGACACAATGTGATTGGAACCAAATGGGTCTATAGAAATAAGCAAGATCAAGATGGGATAGTTGTTAGGAACAAAGCAAGATTAGTAGCACAAGGCCATACACAAGTTGAAGGTCTTGACTTTAGAGAAACATATGCCCCGGTTGCTAGATTGGAAGCAAAGAAGTATATGTTGAGCAACCTCCTGATTTTGAAGATGACAAGAAGCCCGACCATGTGTACAAGTTGAAGAAGGCATTGTATGGCTTGAAGTAAGCACCTAGCGCATGGTATGAGAGATTGAGGGACTTCCTACTCTCTAAAGGGTTCATGATGGACAAGGTTGACACCACTCTTTTCACCAAGGAGATTGGCAAAGACTTGTTTATGTTGCAAATCTATGTTGATGACATCATATTTGGATCAACCAATCAAGATTTTTGTGAAGAGTTTAGGAAGATGATAGCTAATGAGTTTGAGATGTCCATGATTAGAAAGTTGAGTTACTTCCTTGGTCTTCAAATCAAATAATTGAAGAATAGTACATTTGTGAGTCAAGGAAAGTACATCAAAGACATGCTCAAGAAGTTTGGCATAAGTGAATCAAAGACCATAAGTACACCAATAGAAACAAATGGCAATTTGGATAGTGATGCAAGAGACAACATGGTGGATCAAAAGTTGTATCGGTCTATGATTGGAAGCCAACTCTATGTGACCGCATCAAGGCCGGATGTCATGTTTAGTGTGTGCATGTGTGCAAGATTTCAAGCCTTGCCAAGAGAAAGTCATTTGAAGGCTATAAAGAGAATATTGTGGTACTTGAAGCATACACAAAATGTTGGTTTGTGGTATCCCAAAGGAGCAAAGTTTGAGCTAGTTGGTTACTCTGACTCGGATTATGCGGGATGCAAGGTTGAAAGGAAGAGCACCTCGGGCACATGTCAAGTGTTGGACAGATCACTTATTTTATGGTCATCAAAGAAGCAAAATAGTGTTGTATTATCAACCGCCGAAGCCGAATACATATCCGTTGGTAGTTGTTGTGCACAAATACTTTGGATGAAGGCCACCTTGAATGAATATGGAATCAAGTTCAAGAAAGTACCATTGCTATGTGACAACGAGAGTGCAATCAAGTTAACCAACAATCCGGTTCAATATGCAAGAGCAAAGCATATTGATGTCCACCACCATTTTATTAGAGATCATCAACAAAAAGGGGATATTTGCAGTGAGAGTGTGGGCACCAAAGATCAACTTGTCGACATATTCACCAAGCCATTAGATGATAAAATATTTTGTAAGCTAAGGAATGAGTTGAACATATTGGATTTTTTAAACATGTGTTGATGCACCCCCCCACTTATATGACATGCCTCTTGTCGGATACCGTGAGAAGGGGTACCCCAAGCAAAATCCAAAAAACGACTGCTTAGATTTCGTAAAGACCGAAACCAGCTAAACGCTGCTGGCCTCGGCCGATTCTCCGACTCGCCCGAGGCCCCATCACATGAGCCTCGGCCGATTCTCCGACTCGCCCGAGGCCCCATCACCATGCTGAACCTCGGCCGATTCTCCGACTCGCCTGAGGCCTCATCACCATGAGCCTCGGCCGATTCTCCGACTCGCCCGAGGCCTCATCATCACCATGGACCTCACCGATTCTCCGATTCGCCTGAGGCCCCCTCACCGCGGGCCTCGGTCGATTCCCATGCCAGAGGCCTCGGCCGAGGCCACCGACCCTCCGTCTCGCACAAAGGCGGGCTCGGCGAAAGCGCCGCTACCTCTTCCTTCTCCCGTCCTTCCGCAAAACGTCAGTGTCAGCGTCAACTCACCCAATCTAGCTGACAACAACAGACCGCATGCCGGCAGACAAGATGCAATGAGAATGGCCGATGGGACGAGACAGGATCGCATGAGGGTTACCCGCCAACAGTACTAACCTCGTGCACGTGGTTGACGCCCATGCCTCACCTGTCCGCCAACTCCTGCTCCAAGGACAACGCAAAGATGGGGAGCCACGTCTGGCTACTGTGGCCTCGGAATCAGTACCCAGGGCCAATAACTCCCCCCAAGGCCTCGACAGTTTGCTTCACGGGCTTGGCAGCCTGAGGGTCCATGACCACCGAGCCCCCCACGATGGCTCGGCCTCGGCATCTGCAGAGCCGCTGCTCCCTACGACGTCATTACACGGCGACCAGCACGTCGCCCGCCATGTCCTCCATCGACTGGAGCCCCACGACGCGCGCAAGACCGAAGTCGACCAAAGATGTCACTTTCCACACGACAAGGACGGGGCCACTCCATCGACCATACCACAACAGTAGCCGACTACAGGGCTCGGACACGCCACCCCATTTTACAGAAGCGCTATGTAGCACCTGTGCACGATCCCGGTCCTCCCTTAGAGTATAAAAGGGAGGGACTGGGGCCATTTCTAGGGGAGAAAAAAGACGAACAAGCCGATAGCACCACATGCTCATCATATGTCGCTTGGGAACAACGCCTCAAGCAGCCCGCACCACACCGGCCGAGACCTGGGGCAAGTTCCCTCTCTCACCTAGCTTGTAACCCCTACTACGAGCACTCCGGTGCAAGGAATACAAGATCGATCTCTGACCGGGCGTAGGGCCTCGATTGCTCGAACCAAAGATAAACCTTGTGTCTCTTTGCGCCACCATCCGGGATTAGGGGCACGCAGCACAAATTCACTCGTTGGTTGAGGGACCCCGGTTCCCAAAACACCGGCGGTTATGCGCCCGTAGGGGGAGCTGCGTGTCAGCTTCGTCATCCTAGCAAGTTCCGGATGGCAGACTACATACGACCATTGCGTCTCGGCACCATAGTTTGGTTGGGGAGCCTAGAGTTCATGTCTCTAGGGCATGAGTACGACATGGTGCTCCTCACCCCTCGAACCCCACCGTCCAACGACGGAGTCGCGCCCGGCAGCCAGCGCGAGCGCGGCGCCGGGCGCTCGCTCGCCACGCTTCGCCAGCGCGACGCGGCAAGCAAGGCCACCCGACGCCTTCTGCGAGCCAGTGGCGACACGCCTCTCCCCGCCGATGTCCTACGACCAGCTGTTGGTACGGGGTCCCTGGCTGGGGACCTGTCTGGCCTGAGCCTGAACGAAGGAAAGTCGCCGGTGGCTTACGGCGATGCCCAGTCGTCTAACCCCGCTCCGCCACTCCCTGAAGAGCCGACCCCGGCGGGGCAGAACATGGAGAAGGCACCGTCCCCATACCCCTTTGGGTTGAGAAATGCCGCCGCCTCTTACGCCTACGCTTACGCTGCCATTCACAAGCACCCCTCGGAACGCCGCCAGCGCTTCGCTCTCGACTTGAGCACCCGCTCCGACTCCTCGGACGAGGACGAGGCATGGCCCAGGGTGGATTTCTCCGAACTTCACAACCCTGGGGATTTGCGCCAATTCTTGGCCGCAAGCGACTACTGCCTCGGCTACTCCGACTCCGACGATGGAGGGACTTACGATCCATCTCGTGAGTGCTTCCACGTCGGGCTCGGGATGCCAAGGGCGGGCGAAGGGAACGAGAGGACAGGCAACCATTCCCCGCCCCGGGCGGGGGCGGGCGACGCCACACCACCGCGTCCCGAGGCCCCGGCAGCACGGAACGAGAATCCCGCCCGCGGGGGGCGTCGACGCCCAGACCTGGAGCAGCTCCACGAGCTTCAAGCCAAGGTCGAACAAGATCGACTCCTTCTGCAACAGCTTCGGGACACTCTCGAGCAGGAGCAGCAAGGGCGCGGTGAGGGCGGAGGGGCCCGAGGGAGGGCCCGCGACGTCCACCACCGCATCAACGACAACGAGGGGGATGAGCCGCCCCCAATCTTTAACCGCGCTAGCCAGAATGTCGCAGCGGCCGCGATGCTAGTCCGAGCAATGCCCGAACCCTCCACCACCGAGGGGCGACGGGTCCGCGGAGAGCTCCGCGACCTCCTCGAGACCGCAGCAGTGCAGCAGGCCGAAAGTTCCGCCTCCCGCCGGCGCGGAGGCACTTCGGAGCAACCCACGGCACGACCTCGACAAGGCCAGAGTGCCTCGACCCGTCCCGAGCCCGCTCGCGCGCCGACGGTCAACAGGGCCCTCTCGGCGCGCAACCGACTCAGGGACCAACACGAGGCACAGGGCGACCACGAAAGTAGGCGACAGGCACGGCGCGCCACCCACGACGGAGCCGCCCGAGGCTACCACCCACACCGAGGCGGTCGCTACGACAAGAGAGGACCGCGATCCTTCCCTCGAGTCGCCAGACCTCGGGTCTTCAGCAGGGGCCATCCGCGTTGCTCCTTTCCCCGCCCGGTTCCGACAAAATGGCCAACCTCTCGCGAATGCTGGCATGAGACCAACCCGGAACTCTGGCTCGCCGATTACCGCCTGGCCTGCCAGCTAGGTGGCGCGGACAATGACCTGCTCATCATCCGCAATCTCCCTTTGCTCTTGTCGGACTCGGCGCGAGCCTGGCTGGAGCATCTCCCTCCCTCGCAAATCCACGACTGGCGCGACTTGGTTAGGATCTTCGTCGGGAACTTCCAGGGCACATACGTGCGCCCTGGGAATTCCTGGGATCTTAAAAGCTGCCGCCAGAAGCCAGACGAGTCCCTCCGAGACTTCATCCGGCGCTTCTCCAAAGCAAGGCACCGAGCTACCCAGCGTCGGCGACTTCGGAGATCGTCCGTGCTTTCCTCTCGGCACCACTTGTCGGGACTTGGTCCGAGAGTTAGGGCGCTTAACGTCCCGCGCTCTGCTTGCAGCGCTCCTCGACATCGCCACCAGCTTTCGCCAGGGGAAGAAGTCGCCGAGCCATCTTCCCCAACACCGATTCCAAGGGGAAGCGGAGGAAGAGGCCCCGAGGCCTCATTCACCCCACCTCCCTAAGAAAAGAAGAAAGGTCGCCCGAGGAAGCGGGGAAGTTCTCGAGGCCGTCCATGTCGCCGCGACGGATCGCAGAATCCCATGGCCCATGCGCCCTCGGGCTATTTGACGACATCTTGTCAAGAAGCCCCGCCTTACCATCAAGGTCCGGTGAAGCACGCCCTCGAGGAGTGCACCATGCTCCGTCGCTACTACGCCAGTGCTCGGGCCTCCCGACGACGACGCCAAGCGAAGGCCCCCGCGGTCGGAACGAGGACAAGGACGACGGGTTCCCGAGGTACGCAACGCTTTCATGATCTTTAGGCGGACCCTCGGCATGCCTCACGGCCGCCACAAATGAAAGAAGGAACGCCGGAGGTTTTCTCGGTCAAGGTGGCCACCCCGGTACCTCGATCGGTCTCGGGAGGCAATCACCTTTGATCGGGATGATCACCCCGATTATGTTCCAAACCCCGGCAAGACCAGCTTGTCGTCGACCCGATCGTCGGCAACAACACCCGACTTACCAAAGTACTCATGGACGGAGGCAATGCCTCAACATCCTCTCGTCAACACTGGAGCTCCTAGAGCTCGACCAATCACGGCCTCGAGGCGGTTCCGCCCTTTCCACGGCATCGTGCGTCAGAAAGCGCCGCGACCCCTCGGCGCATCGACTTGCCCATCCGCTTCGGCACTCCCTCCAACTACCGCAAAGAGGTCCTCACCTTCGAGGTGGTTGACTTCAAGGGGCTTACCACGCCATCTTGGGGCGCCTGTACTACGCCAAGTTCATGGCGATCCCCAATTACACCTACCTCAAGCTCAAGATGCCAGCCCCCAACGGCATCATCACCGCCGAGTCTACGTCTTTAACATGCATACGATCGCGACGTCCGAGTGCATCGAGTACGCCGAGGCCATCGCGGAGGCCGAGGCCCTCATCGCCGATCTCGACCAACTTGCTAACGAGGTTCCCGACGCCAAAGCGGGGTGCTGCGTCGGGACCTTCGAGCCCGCGGAGGACGCCAAGCTCGTCCCGTCGATCCCACCGTCCCCCGACGGCCGGGGATCAAGGTCGGCGCCACCCTCGACAAAGAAATAGGAGGCCGTGCTTCGTCGACTTTCTCCGTCTGAACGTCGACATGTTCGCATGGAGCCCCTCGGACATGCCAGTATACCAAGGGAGGTCGCCGAAAGCACGCCTTAGATATCCGAAAGCGGGCTCCAGACCGGCAAGATAAATACCGCGCCGGTTCGACGAGGAGAAGCGCAGGGCTATCGGCGAAGAAGTGCGAAGCTCAGAAAATGCCGGATTCATCAAGGAAGTATTCCATCCAGTGGTTGGCTAACCCCGTATTAGTCGGGAAGAAAAGTGGCAAGTGGAGGATGTGCGTGGACTACACTGGTCTAAATAAAGCATGCCCGAAGGTCCCGTTCCCACTACCACGAATTGACCAAATCATCGACTCCACTGCA
Source organism: Miscanthus lutarioriparius (assembly GCA_904845875.1). NCBI lineage: Eukaryota > Viridiplantae > Streptophyta > Magnoliopsida > Poales > Poaceae > Miscanthus > Miscanthus lutarioriparius. The sequence goes on from CAJGYO010000014.1 coordinate 91,623,089, forward strand.
GGATGCGAAACCCTCTCCTTCCTTGATGCGTATTCCGGTTATCACCAAATCAATATGAAAGAGTCCGACCAGCTCGCGACTTCTTTCATCACTCCATTCGGCATGTACTGCTACATAACCATGCCGTTTGGCCTCAGAAACGCAGGGGCTACTTACCAGCGGTGCATGATCCAAGTCTTTGGCGAACACATCGGGCGAACCATCGAGGCCTACGTGGATGACATCGTAGTCAAGTCCAGGAAGGCCGGTGATCTCGTCGGCGACTTAGAGACTGCCTTCACATGTCTTAGAGACTGCCGCAGGGCTCGAGGCTCCCTCTACCACCAAGACCTCGCCAGCCAAGCCCGAGGCCATGGCGATTGACGCAGAGCCTCCCCAAGCCGACCCAGAAACGGACTGGCGAATCCCTTTCCTTGACCGCCTCGTTCGGGAGAGCTTCGATGATGTAACCGAAGTTCATGGCCAGCGGCTCAAGGCGCGCCAAGACTTACGCCCTTCTGCGACGGCGAGTTGTATAGGCGTAGCCCATCCGTATTCTCCAACGATGCATCACCACCGGCCTGGCTAATCCTTACTTTGGGACTTGCACGCTGGGTTCATGGGGCACCACGCCGCGCCTCTCGGCGCTCGTGGGTAACGCCTTCCGCCAAGGTTTCTATTGGCCGACGGCGGTGGCCGACGCCACGAGGCTAGTACGCCCTGCGAGGGATGCCAAGATTACGCCGACAGACGCGCACCTCCCGCCCAAGCCCTCCAAACCATCCCCATCACATGGCCATTCATTTGTATGGTTTGGACATGGTTGGGCCTCTCAAAAAAAAACACCCGGAGGCTATACCCATCTGCTGGTAGCTATCGACAAATTCTCCAAATGGATCGAGGCTCGTCCGATCGCTTTCGAGATCAAATCCGAGCAAGCGGTCTTTTTTTTCTGGATATCATCCACAGTGTTCGGGTTCCTAACACCATCATCACCGACAATGGGACACAATTCACGGTCGCAGTTCCTAACGTTCTGCGACGACCACCACATCCGGGTGGCCTGGTCGGCCGTAGGACACCCAAGGACCAATGGCCAAGTAGAGCGTGCCAACGGCATGATCTTACAAGGCCTTAAGCCAAGGATATTCAACCAGTTGAAGAAGTTTGGCAAGAAATGGCTTGCCGAACTCCCGTCAGTCATCTGGAGCCTAAGAAATACCCCGAGCCGAGCCACGGGATTCACACCGTTCTTCCTGGTCTATGGAGCAGAGGCCATCCTCCCCCCAATCGACTTAGAATACGGTTCCCGAGGCTCTGAGCATACAAATGAAAGCAAAGCAACCGCCTTCGCCTGCCAAGACGCCCTCGACCACCGGAGGAAGCCCGGACATCATATGTTGCTACACTCGGCCAGGTACCAGCAAGCCCTACGACGTTACCAAGCCCGGCGCGTCCGAAGCCGAGACCTGAAGGTGGGCGACCTGGTGCTGAGGCTGAGGCAGAGCAACAAGGGCCGCCACAAGCTGACCCCACCCTGGGAAGGACCGTACATCGTCGCTCAAGTGCTGAAGCCCGGGACCTACAAGTTAGCCAACGAGAAGGGCGAAATCTTCACCAACGCTTGGAACATAGAACAGCTACGTCGTTTCTACCCTTAAAATTCCAAACGTTGCTTACATCGTTTCTCGAAATGCAATAAAGAAGCGTTCTTAGTCATTAGAACTTTTCGAGAACCCCCCTTTTATAGACTAGCCGATTGTATAGAACCCAAGGATCGTACGATCGTCTCAAAGGCGAAAAGGCTGGCTGAGCCGTGAAAACGGCCTACGCCTCCGGGCTACGGCGACTCCCTCACCACCTTTTCACCCAAAAGACAGCGTAGGCTCCGAGGAAGTTCTGTACAGAGAGCTTGTCTATCAATAGGGGCTCGACGTCTCAATAGCGCTATAAGGGAGACTCGGCGCTGCCTCCGCAGAGCCGGGCCTCCCTCGGGGGCTAGAAAGGGGGAACCCCCTAAGTCCCGAACACCATTTGTTAATGGTCTTTCAAAAACTTCTACGCCAAAACTCTCTCGCTCGATGGGACCTTCACAAGAAACCCCAAAGACCAAAAGTTTGTCTAGAGGCCAAAGGGCGGTCGAGGCGTGAGAACGCCTACGCCTGGGCTACGGCAGCTCCCTCACCACCCTTCCCCTTCGCCAAGGACGGCTTAAGTCCCGAAGGTGTTCTTTGCGGGTTCCCAAGATCGAGACAGAGGGCACAGGCTCGGAAGTAGAACAGAAAACGATTAAAAGACGCACATACGCAAATACTTTAAAGGCCTCGACGGCCACAAAAACGTCCGCGATCATTTAACCCAATCCGGTTACATGGCCCCTTTGGCCCGGTCAAAGCTCAAGGATCGGCGGTGGGCGCGGGAGGGACCACCTCTTCTTCAAACAGACAGCCCAGTGCCGTCCCCCAGTGCCTCGGCCGCCCAACAGCTTCATGACCTCCGCATCCGCCTCCTCGTCATCTTACGGCAACACGTAGCCGTGGCCGACAAACCGAGGTTGATGGCATAGTGCGAGGAGACGACGGCCAGTATGCGCTTGACACCCGTGTGCAACGCCTCGAGTCTCTCATGGACGTGGCCGCTCAACGCAATCGAGCGGCTCCCAAGGGAGCTAGCTGATTGGACCTCCTCGATGTCAAGAGCCTCGAGGGCAGCGGTCCGGGGCAAAGGCCAGCTGCAGCGTCTCATGCTCCCGACCTCGACATCCAGTAGCGCTTATGCTGCACGGAGGCCTCACCGCTTGGGAGGCCTCTTTCTCCAGATCTACGTCCGCGACGAGGGGTCGAGTCAAACGCGAATCGAGCAAATGGAGCAAGGAACATGGTTCAATGAACTTACCCTCGGCCTTGCTCTTCCAGTCGAGACCTCGACCGAGAGGCCTCGGCCGCCTTGGTAGCCTTCTGCCAAGGCGACTTTCGTCGCTGATGCTCGCTCTGCTCCGCACCCAACCTGCCCTTTGTGACCTTAGCAGAGGCCGTCGCTTCTTGGGCCCGAAGCCTGAAGGAGTCCCGCTCCTCCTCCAGTTCCTTGATCTTGGCCACCAGAGGAGCGGACTGCTCCTTAGCCGTGGCCAACTCGGCCTGAATATCAGCACAACGAAGGCGGAGGTCCTCCACTTCCGCACTCCGCGCCGACAATAGCCCCTGGGCATCGGCAAGCAGGCCCTTTTGGCGCCGGAGCTGGTCCCAAATATCCCTCTCATTTCGCAGAAACACCGATTTCCCAAGGGATCGGGCCTCGAGCTCCTAAAGAGGCAAAACAAAAAACGCACGTCAAAAACTGCGAGGGGGCTCGGAGAGAAAACAACGCAGCACGAGAGAGGAAAGTACTTACCCGCGTGACACCGGGCAGGTCCTGACCCATAATAGTCATCGCTGTCTGCAGCGACCGCACTGCCAGTTGGCGGTACTGCTCGAGGGTGCCCCAATGCCCCCCCTCTGCGGTATCTTCAAGAGCGAACACGGGCTCCCCCTCGGGGTCAGCCCGGTTCCGCCAGAAAACACGCGGGAAGTTCCACCCGCGAGGCTCGGGCCGTAGCCGGACAAGAACCGAACTCCCCTCGGCGGGATCTGGGACCGGTTGCTCCGCGGTACTGGCCGCCTGGACGTCCGCCGCCCCCTTCCCTCGGGAAGAATCATCAGACAAGATTGTCCGAACCAGGGGCGGCGCCAAAATTTGCCCCGTCTCCACCTCCATCGCCTCGGTCTCGACGGGCCCGAGGGCTCTGGCCTCCGCCACCTCTACCTCGATGGCCCCCGTCCCACCGCCCCTAATGTCGGAGGTCTTGGGGCTCGGCCTCACCCTCAATGGCCCCCGGCAATAGCAGACGCCCAGCCTCCTTCGCCCCAAGACCCACAACATCGTGAGGCATGGGCTCCTCCTCCTCCACTCGTCCCATGGCCGCCTCGCCCCCCCCTTTCTGGCGGCCGCCTCCTCCAGCTTGGCCTCGCCTGACGCCGCTGCCAAGACGCCACGCCCGGCCTGCGCCTCCCGCCGATGGGCGGAGGAGCTAGCGTTCACCTTGAGCGCCTTACGGGGCGCCAAGGGAGGATCTTCCACCAGAAGCGTCTGGCTGGAAGAAAAGACACTCCCAAGGTCAGCATGCAACCTAGGGGCAGACAAGAAGTACTACGGACTCCACGGAGAAGACGCTTACATGACGAGGATGCACCCGCCGACACCGCCGCCTCCTCCTCAGAACGGCGATGGTGGTGGCGGCAGCAGGCAACACCGGTGTCCATCGTGCCACCGCCTCCGTCGGACCCCGCACCTCCTCGACCCTTCATGAGAGATAATGGGTCGCCCCACCGTCACCCGCTCCACCTCCGCCGTCGAACCCATCGGGCCGACGCAGACGCTCCTCCGACACCCGCGCCTCGGGTGTGTCGGCCTCGGCCGGGGCGGGCCGCCATCGCCCCCGGGACACCTCCTCCTCCTCCTAGGGGCGTCAGCTCTTCTTGCCGGCGCCCGGGAATCATGTCCTCGATGTCGGGAGGTGTCCCAGCGAGCCGTCCCCACCTCGCGCCCGCCGCCGTCGCTCGAAGAATCCGACACCGACGACGAGGGAGAGCGGTTCCAACGGGAGACCGTCGAGCTTCGACGCCGGGCGGACAGGCGTCTAGCTTTTCGGCGCGAGAGCTTCTTCGTGCGCCTCGCCTCCTTGGCGTCTTTCTTTTCTTCTCCTCCTCGCGCGCCGTGTTCGCGGCTTCCGCGCCGGCGTCCCTGAACGGGCGGCGGGGGAGTTTCACGCCGCCTCTCGATCCACGTGAGAACGACGAAAGTAAGACAACGGACCAAAAAGGCGAAAGCCTCGACAACATCCACCTTACCAATGAGACATACCCCGCGACGCACGGCGCGCGGAAACGGCATCAAATCGTCGATCTTGGCTTCCGTCCACCGCTTCTTTCACCCGGCGCGCAGGTCTCGCTGTCGGTAAGGGCGGCAGAACATCTTGACACCGACGATCGAATCGCCGGGGTCATCTCGAACAACCGCCGCCGCCAACACCATCAGCGGCAACACCCTCCGGCGGTGAAAAGCCGCCACGACCACCACGGCCGCCGAAAGGCCGTGGTCACGCAGCTTCCCAAGGCCCTCAAGAGCGGTTCCAAATGGGCTGATCGGCGCGCGATGACGCCAGCACCCCATTTCTCTCTGGTTGACTCTCTACAACCCGCCCGGTATATAAGGGGAAGTCCTCCGCCGTCGTTGCGGAGATAGAACCAGCCGTCATACCAACGACGGTTGACGCGTTGGCACCGGGCCGGATGTAGAGGGATCGCCGGTCTTAAGCGCCGCGTGAAGGGTACAACCGCCCGCCCTCTCTCCGCCTTCCGAGCCCCCCTCGTTCCCCGGCTTGGTGGTGAACGTCGCCGGAACAAGTGGAGCCACAACTCCCGGTGGGGGAGCGATCCCCAGATACCCCTCACAGACGGGCAGCAACGAAGATGGCGCTGGGCGATAGAGTTAGGGCTGAAATTGTGCAGCTCCACGCCATAGTAGTGCGGGGCGCCCGCATGAAGTTATCCACCGGCGACCAAGCCTCGCTTCGTGGAAGACGACGAAGCTCACCACGTAGCCGTCCGCGCGCCTCGGCTCCGACTTCGTTCCGGAGCAATCCACTCCGGCTCGCCGGGTCGGTGATCGGGCGAAGAAGACCGGCCTCCACGAGCGATCGCAGCTTCTCCTCGGTGACGTCGGACCGCCCCGAGGATCCGCCGGGAGGATGACGGGACCACCACCATTCTTGCGGCGGAGGACGCCGCTAGGGCGGTAATCTCCCCCCTCTCTCTTTTGGTCTCTCGCCCCTCGCCCCTCTCTTCCCCTATGCTCTATGAATCGCACGGCAGGCAGCAAAAGCGAATGCGAGAGGTAAGAAGGGAAGGGCGAGGCCCTTTAACGTGTTTATCATGGTGACAAAGGCGAAACCGCCGGCGACGAAATCGGGAAGTTTCCCCAAAAAATCCGGCGCGTTATCCGGATCCGGTCTTACCGCCCACGCACACTCTCCTCCTCGTTAATCGCGTGCGTGCGAGTACGTCCGTCGGCTTCCCTCCTCGTTAATCAGCGGCGTGCAGAGTATACGTCCCGTCGGTGACGCCACGTCGCGTCAACCGCGGCAGCAGCAGCAGGAGCCGTTTAGCCTCCCGAAAAAAGCCGCCTCAAAAGACGCGCGCCGCCATTAATTAACCGTAGGGAGAGAAATAACCCCCGATTCCTTCCAGCAAAGGAATCGGGCACCGAGCCCTTCACGGTCCGGGGGTTCAAGGTTGGGCCCTTAGGGGTTTTCGACGGCCGCCCAGAACAACAGAGCTGGGGGCAACTACGGGCGAGCCTACACAAAAGCCGAGGCCCAAGCAAGCGAAACGCTTGGGACGCCTGTGTTGTGTCCGAGACCGGCAGGAGGTCTCCGAATGGGATCCCACCGTAGGGAGGCACCGAGCCACCGAGGCCCAAATGAACGGCCCTCGGCACCCACTAGAGAAACCCTCCGGTACTCTTGGAGCTGCGTCTCCGGACCGCTAGCCGACCCCAAATGAACGGGTACGGGCCTCCACTCGGACTTACCCGATAACACTCACCGGAAGTGCCATCGCTCGCGCCCACCGAGGTAGCGTGGCACATTCCACCCTCCTTCCGAGCGAAAAAGGAAGCGCGAGGGTCGAATAAAAAGTCGAGAGAATCCCGACGGCCCTCTTGCTCCGTCAGAGAGGCTAAGGGACTCTTCACCGCAAAACGTTGCCGAGGCCCAGCTGACTTGAGTTCGCACACGAGGGTCTCGGCAAAACCAACCCTCCTTCCGAAGCGAAAAAGAAAGCGCGAGGGTCGTTCAAAAAGCCGGAAGAACTCCCGACGGCCCTCTTGCTCCGTCAGAGGCTAGGGAGCTCCTTCGCAAAAAAAGACGCCGAGACCCATGACCTAGGCTCGCACCCGAGGGGGGGCTCGGCGATCGAGACCCTCACGCGAGGGGCGAACCAAAGCTGGGGGACCTCGACCCGCTCTCTCGCGCTCCGTGCGAGACTCGGGCTCTCTCCCAACTTTGCCGAGACCAGTGGCTCGAGCTCGCACACGAGTGGGCTCGGCAAGCAGCCCCCCGTCCGAGCGAAAAAAGGACGGGCGGGGACGGGCAAAAAGTCGGGAGGACCCCCGACCGCCCTCTCGCTCCGTCAAGGAGGCTCGGGGCTCTTCCCGCACCCAAGGTAAAAACAAGCGACCCGATCCCGCTACGGTCCAGGGGTTCGAAGGCTGGGCCCTTAGGGGTTTCGACAGCCGCCCCAGGGCAACAGAGCCAGGGGCAACTACGGGCGAGCCTACACAGGCCGAGGCCCAAGCAAGCGAAACGCTTGGGACGCCCTGTGTTGTGTCCGAGACCGGCGGAGGAGGTCTCCGAATGGGATCCCACCGTGGGAGGCACCGAGCCACCGAGGCCCAAATGAACGGCCTCGGCACCCACTAGAGAAACCTCCCAGTACTCTTGGAGCGTGTCTCCGACCGCTTAGCCGACCCCCAGGTGAACGGGTGCGGGCCTCCACTCGGACTTACCCGATAACACTCACCGGAAGTGCCATCGCTCGCGCCCACCGAGGGTAGCGTGGCACATTCCACCCCTCCTTCCGAGCGAAAAGGAAGCGCGGGGTCGAATAAAAAGTCGGAGAATCCCCGACGGCCCTCTTGCTCCGTCAAGAGAGGCTAAGGGACTCTTCCCGCAAAACGTTGCGAGGCCCAGCCGACTTGAGTTCGCACACGAGGGGTCTCGGCAAAAACCAACCCTCCTTCCGAGCGAAAAAGAAAGCGCGAGGGTCGCTTCAAAAAGCCGGAAGAACTCCCCGACGGCCCTCTTGCTCCGTCAAGAGAGGCTAGGGAGCTCCTTCGCAAAAAGACGCCGAGACCCATGACCTAGGCTCGCACCCGAGGGGGGCTCGGCGATCAAACCTCACGCCATGAGGGCGAACCAAAAGCCGGGGACCTCGGCCGCTCTCTCGCTCCGTCGAGAGACTCGGGGCTCCTCCCCTGCAACTTTGCCGAGACCCAGCCGGTCTTTCCACAAAGATCGTCAAGGCCCCGCGATCCGAACTCGCACCTACGGACCCGGCAATCACGATCAAAACACCTCACTCAAAAGAGAAAAAAGCCCCGAAGAGTGAAATCACTCCTCCGTGGCCTCGGGGGCCTCTTGTCGGATACCGTGAAAGGGTACCCCAAGCAAAATCCAAAAACGATCGCTTAGATTTCAGAAGACCGAAACCAATTAACGCAGCTGGGCCTCGGCCGATTCTCCGACTTCTCCCGAGGCCCCATCATCGCAGGACCCTCGGCCGATTCTCCGACTTCGCCCGAGGCCCCATCACACCGCTGGCCTCGGCCGATTCTCCGACTCGCCCGAGGCCTCATCACCATGAGCCTCGGCCGATTCTCCGACTCGCCCGAGGCCTCATCACCATGGGACCTCACCGATTCTCCGATTCGCCCGAGGCCCCCTCACCGCGGGCCTCGGTCGATTCCCCGCCAGGAGAGGCCTCGGCCGAGGCCACCGACCCTCCGTCTCGCGCAAAATGCGGGCTCGGCGAAGACGCCGCTACCTCTTCCTTCTCCCGTCCTTCCGCAAAACGTCAGTGTCACATTCAACTCAAATTTCAATCGCTGCGCCTCGACAACGTGCCGCATGCCCGCAAGAAGCAAGAATGCAGAATGGCCGAATGGCCGATGGGACAGAGAGCAGACGATGATCGCACAGGGTTACCCGGCCACTGTGATTAACCCGTGCAGCACGTGGTTGACGCCCATGCCTCACTGTGCTGCCAACTCCTGCTCCAAGGACAACGCAGCATGGGGAGCCACGTCTGGGCTACTGTGGCCTCGGAATCAGTACCCAGGGCCAATAACTCCCCCCAAGGCCTCGACAGTTTGCTTCACGGGCTCGGCAGCCTGAGGGTCCATGACCACCGAGCCCCCCACGATGGCTCGGCCTCGGCATCTGCAGAGCCGCTGCTCCCTACGACGTCATTACACGGCGACCCGCACGTCGCCCGCCATGTCCTCCATCGACTGGAGCCCCACGACGCGCAAGACCGAGTCTGACCAGCATGTCACTTCCACACGACAAGGACGGGGCCACTCCATCGACCATACCACAACAGTAGCCGACTACAGGGCTCGGACACGCCACCCCATTTTACAGAAGCGCTATGTAGCACCCTGTGCACGATCCCGGTCCTCCCTTAGAGTATAAAAGGGAGGGACTGGGGCCATTTCTAGGGAGAAAAAAGACGAACAAGCCGATAGCACCGCGCGCTCATATGCTGCTTGGGAACAACGCCTCAAGCAGCCCGCACCACCACACCGGCCGAGACACAGGGCAAGTTCCCTCTCTCACCTAGCTTGTAACCCCTACTACGAGCACTCCGGTTGCAAGGAATACAAGATCGATCTCTCGACCGGACGTAGGGCCTCGATTGCTCGAACCAAAGATAAACCTTGTGTCTCTTTGCGCCACCATCCGGGATTAGGGGCACGCAGCACAAATTCACTCGTTGGTTGAGGGACCCCCGGTTCCAAAACACCGACACCTCTACTTCGAGCAATCCAAGGTAAAAGTTGATTGGTATGCATACATCCTTTGCTAAGGATTTGTTTAGTGCATCTAGTCATTCCTCATGTCTTAGGCTCATTCATGAAAATCAAATGAATTTAATGCTTGTATGGTACCACTATTGATTCTATGCTTGACTTGATCTAGTGGTAGCATATGATATGTTTGTGGGCTTGTGAACCTAGTGTTTGATCTAAAAATGAGCTACAAGTGTTTAACTCAACATGGTACAAGATAACCCTTGAAATGAGGTGTGAAAAAGCTTGTCCTTGGATCAAACCGAGTTAAATATCTTTGTCAAGTGTTCTAGATTTAGCTAAATTTGGGAAAATGATCCTCACCCCATTGATCGACATTGATAATCTTAACCTATCTAAAATTAAACCTTTGTGGTCATTGATGACAAAGGGGGAGAAATTGCACAAAGATAGTGAAAAATGGCAAAGGGGGAGAACTATGACATAGGGTATATGATAAAGTAAGGGGATCAATTAGTAAGGGGATCAATTAAAACTTGAGCACACAAATAGAGAGAGCAAGCTCATAAACTTGATTGGTGCATTTGAATGTGCATTTCATATGTTTGCTTGCATGGCACAAGTTTTTAAATTAAAATTCCATGCTTGTGTGGTGTATGCTAGTTGTAGGGTTGAATGATGAAATGAAAAACTAGCATGTATAGGTTGAGTAACTAGACTTGTGCTTATATTGTGAAAACTAAACCCTTGTTTTTAATGTTGATCTCATGGGGTATTCTAGTTTTTGTATATGTCTAGTTACTAATGGTGCTAAGGATGGTATATTGGTGCACTTCGATTGGTATCACGCTTCAAAGGTCCATCTCTTATACCTTAGCATCATTTGGTAGACATTACTTCCCCAAAACTCTAATCCATGCATATGTGCAAGCTTCAATCCAATCTCTTAGCATATATGTAGGGGGAGCAAATGCTACCAATGGGCTTCATGAAACTTGTTCATATCCTTTTACACATTGTAAATATGCTTGAGCAAGCAACATAGATTCAAATGTATTTCAATTCATATCTTTGTGAAAGGGTTGTCATCAGTTACCAAAAGGGGAGATTGAAAGCTCTAGTTTGGTTTTGGTGAATTGATGAAACCCTAAATGCTAACCTAGTTTATCTAAGTGATCATGAGATAGGTAGCACTATTCTAAGTGGTGGAGCAAATGAAGATCATGATGATGGTGTGACCATGGTGATGATTAGGTGCTTGGACTTGGAAAAGAAGAAAGAGAAAACAAAATGGGCTCAAGGCAAAGGTGAAATCCATAAGGCCATTTTGTTTTTTGGTGATCAAGACACCTAGTGGATGTGATCATATTTAGGATTGATAGCCGTACTATTAAGAGGGGTGAAACTCGTATCAAATGCGGTTATCAAAGTGCCACTAGATGCTCTAACTCATTGCATATGCATTTAGATCTAGTGGAGTGCTAACACCCTTAAAAATGTTTGTGAAAATATGCTAACACACGTGCACAAGGTGATACACTTGATGGTTAGCACATTTGAGCAAGGGTGGTGAAGTTTAGAGAAGAGGAGGAGGAGTTGAGCAGGACCAGACGCTAGTCGCGGAGGCAGAGAAGCGGCGGAGCGACAAGCGCGATGGCGGCGACGACTCTAGGGTTGCAGCAGTGGCGCTGTGGCTCGATTGATACGGTGGCTTGCGTCTAGGGCTTGATGAGGAGGCGGCGGGTGTAGGGGCACTATTTATGGAACGTGACGACTTGCGGTGCACGCAAAATCGGCGGATTACGACGCGGACATAGGACTCTGGTTCGGAACAGAATCCATGTTGGACATGAGCTAGAGGAAGCGGATAATGCCAACCGATGGGCCTGACTCATCAGCGAGATAGGAAGCGAGACCCAGTTGGCAGCCAGACGGAGAGAGGGGAAGGCTGCGCTGGCTTCGCTAGCTGCTGAGCTTTGGCCTACGTCGCGGGCCGTGTGAGGGGGAAAGAAGGGAGGCGGGCCACGGTGTCCTAGCCCGAGCGGGAAAGGAGCGGGCCTATGCCTTGCTGGGCTTGCGTCTAAGAAAAAAACAAAGAGAGAGGGAGGTGGGCTACGGTGGAGAGCAGGCCGGCTGGGCCAAAAGGGAGGGGAAGAAGGAATTTCTTTTTCATTTTCTTTTCTGATTTCCAAAGCAAGTTTTCAAATCCAAATTCAAACTAATTTGAAGTTTGGTTTCAAACCACACAATACAAAAATAATATGCAGCAGCATGAATGCATCACCAATGTTTCTACACCTTATGATGAATTCTAATTTAATGAAATTTATTTTTCCTAGGTTTCATGAGCACAAAAAATCCAAATTAAATCATTTTAGCTCTATTTTCAAAAGTGCAAATTTTAGGGTGTTACAATTCTACCCCCTTAAGATGAATCTCGTCCTCGAGATTAAAAAATGGTGATAAAAGATAGGGATATTATGCCTTTATTTGATCTTCATTTTCCCAAGTTACATCTTTCATTAAGAGTCATTCTAAGATCCTGGTTGGGTAATCTACATAAGTGTGGCGGACTCTCACATTGAGCTCCTCCAATGGTGTTTGTTCCCCGACACTGACATCTAAAAACTCACAGTCCACTTTACTATCCTCAGTGTTCACACCTTCTAACAGTCATTCTCATCTTCCTCAGGTGTAGATTTAATACCCTCATACTCAATTCTTTCTCCTGACAGTGTGGTAAGAAGCACCAAACGTTGGGCATACTTAATCACTACTTTACAAGTAGACATCCATCCCATTCTAAGAATAACATCAATGTCCATTAGCTCCAATACAATAAGGTTTGCCTCAAAGTTTACCCCCTTTAGGTCAAGACTAACTTTTGGGCATATGTCATATGCCTTCACTTCACCCCCAGGAGAGTTAACTATCATGGGTTTCCTCATCGAAAGCTTAGTGATCTTATGATCTTCCATGTATGCACTAGAGATAAACGAATGTGATGCACTAAGGTCAAACAACACCATAGCAGTGGTGAGCTTACTGCAATCAAACCATAAATGACCTCCTTAGCTCCATGAGTGGTAACCATATCCACATTGTTCAAACTTCTAGGGATGTAATTTCGCTTTAACTTATTTCCATGCACCTGCTTCCTATGGACATTCTGTTCTAGCTCTTGCTGTTGTTGATTCTGGCTTGGATTGTTCTCGACAAACTTCTCAAGACAATCGCTCTCATCATGTTCAATCTTACCACAATCATAACCTTTCTCACTAGTAGGACTATTCATCTTCATCAAGGTGATAGTAGGAGATGACAGACATGGCTCTTGAGAGCTAACATGCTGCACTTCATCATTGGGTTGCTGATACTGATTCTGATCTATACTCACAAGCACATTCATAGGATGTGACTGATATTCTGGTTGCGTAGCGAAACGGAGATGAGTGTTTCTTAACTGGGGTTGAAGGTCACGCTTTCTCTTCTTCTCTTCAATCTCTCGACGCTTGTTCTCAATTACAATTGCTCTGTCCACCAACGTCTGATAGTCAACATACACAACGGTCATCAGCTGTAGTTGCAAATCATCATTCAGTCCTTTCAAAAAGCATTTTTGCCTCTTAGCATCACTATCCACCTCTCCTGGAGCATAGCATGACAATTGAGAGAACCGGTTACGAATTTCTAATAAATTATGAATTTCCAATAAATTACAAATTTCTAAATTACAAAGCCCATCAAAATTCAAGGCACTATAACAGAGGGATTGAGATTCCTACAGCATCAATCGAATCAAATGGAGCGCAATTCAACAACACTCAAACCAAACGATTCAATTCTGAATTTTATCCAGGAATTTCAGATGCATACTTCAATAGTCACGATCTCATGGTGAAGCATTGAAGGTTTTAATGATGAACTAAAACCAAGATTATAGGGAAAAGATAAACATAAAGCTATTGTGTCATAGATTACCTCGTATTCTTATATCTGGCTATTAAACTGAAAGTCTACAACTTTTCCTCTGAGGGCACGTCATCAACACGAACCGTGGCAGCCATGGCCTCTAGCCAGGCCACGGCCTCTTTCTACGTCGGTGGGTGGGCAGGGAGTTGATAGGATTTTATAGTTCTTCTAGGCATAGATCTGTGGGTAAACTTGACTTAGATATAAGAGAACTTGATGATGATGTACCTCGCCAAGGCACAGTCACGGCCACGATGCCACCACCGCACTGCGACATGGCCACTGGAGTCATAGTAGTAGAGGAAGCAGAGACGCACCCGCTAGGTTGTTGTAGGTAGCAGTGCGGGCACGGTGCTGGTGCGGCGGCAAAGGCAATGGTGGCGCTTCCTGTCGCTGGCAACACCCCCTCTCTAGATCGGTTAGGGTTGGGATATCGGTGGGATGTCTGGCGGCTTAGGTGAACCTCGTGCCTTGTGCCCCGGACCCCACCTCTCTTTTATGGTGCTGTGTGACGGGGGCCCACCAACCATGGAGCGGTTGGGCGCCCCCGATCAAGACGCGGATCCAAGGGCCCAATTGGCCGTTGGGCCAATTGGTGGAAATCAAACTAACATTCTCCCCTTAATCTCACCTTATGACTTAAACTTAACTTACTTTATCTTGTTCCCATTCCATCACAGATCAGTGCATAGAGCGTGCCTCATCGTCATGGTCTGTTGCCATTAGATTAAACAGCTACAACGCACCTCTCTGTTTTGAAACAGATACTAAACTAGGCCCTTAGTATCTAGAAATCATAGGCTTTCCCATAAACCTATGTCGACTGTGTGTTCTCTGAACGCACTAGGTGGTTAGCCTTTGGTAAGTGAATCCGCAAGTACTTACTCGGTACTTATGTGCTCAATGCTTTCAGAATGAATCTGGATTTTCTCCTTTACAACATATAACTTAGTGTCAATGTGTCTGGCAGCACACTTGACCTGTTGTCTTAGGAGTTAACTTACTTTAAATGGTTTTTGCTGTTGTCTACCATTGTTAAATCCGGGTATAAATTCCCTTAACCTCCTTTTACCAGTTCCTTAAGCCTCATGTCAAGCTATACTATGGTATGCATCTCTGATGACACCACAAGTGTTTCTTTGGAGTTTTTCCATAATAATACTCCAATTGCGAGTGTTAGCAACTACTGTGGATTTCACTACATATCTCGCCATGACTTAACATTTGTACTCTCAACTATTTGAGAGTACTTATTATTTCTTACTCAGCATGAGGCCTATGATACTTTGTAAAATTGTAAGACATTCTCAACTCCATTCCAGTGATCTATATCTGAACTGAACTTCTACCAAAATATCCCGGATACGTAAACTACGTCAGGGTAAGTTCTTACTTGTACTTGTACACTCATCAAGCTTCCAACAGTTGAAGCATATGAAACCATATTCGTTTGATTGATCTCATATTGGTTCCTGGAACACTTAAAGTTCCCAAATCTATTACCCGTGACTATAGGAGCAGGCGTAGGTTTACTCGTATGCATACTATACTTCTTTAGAATCCTTTCTAAGTATGCCTTTGCGATAGTCCTAATACCCCATTTTCTTCTATCTCGGTGAATTTCGATTTCTAGAACCAATGACACTTCACCAAGATCATTCACATTGAAACTTGAGGACAAAACTTCTTCTTCTCCAATGAGTAATGATAGATTAACATCACTACTAATGAGTAGAATGTCATCTATTCACAGGATGTGGAAAATGAATTTTCTATTCTTGATCCTCGCATAAACGCTATTGTCCTTCTCATTTTCTTTAAAACCCAAACTTTCTTATCGTTTCATCAACTTCAAATACTGTTGTCTAGAGACTTACTTTTAACCCATAAATGGATTTCTACATGTGACATCCCATATGTTCTTTTTTTCCATGATAAAACATTTGGGTTGTGCCATGTAAACGTTTTCATACAAATCCCCATTGAGGAATGCCGTCTTTACATCCATCTGATGTAACTCTAAATCTTAATGTGCTAATAACACCATTTCGATTCTAAAGAATCCTTGCAGGAGACTGGAGAGAAAACTCTCATCGTAATCCATTCATCCTCTTTGCGTAAAGCCTTTTGCTATAAGTAATGCTTTATATCTTTCTACATTCCCTTTGGAGTCACGTTTTGTGTTGTAAGCCCTTTTACAGCCTACTGTTTTGGCTCTATTAGGAATTTCTTCTAAATCTCAAACATCATTGGTATTCATCGAATTCATTTCAACTTTATATCTTCTTGCCATTTAAACGACTAAACGCTTCTTATGGCTTCTTCAAATAAGGTGGGATCACCCTTTATTTGAATTTCTTTACTAACATAGACTTCATAATCATCAGAAAACTGGTTTACTAATTCTTTGAGACCTTCTAGGGCCTTAGCTTCTGGCACTTTCATATGGGGCTGTTGTTGCCCTTCATTGCCAAGAGACAATTGATTCTACAGGCTCCTGTATCACAAGATCCTTGTTTACATTATTCATCTTCTTCGAAAAGCCAACAACAGGTGTTGTATAAGTTATACAACATCAACAGGTATTGAGAAATTTATCGTTTTAAATCACTGAAATGGGCACACAATCCCACTTCTCTTCAAGTCTTAGGTCTCTACATACCTCTACATACCATGCTCCCCCAGATCTTCCCATCTTTTTTAAAGATAGTGTATCTTCAAATATCTTATTTTGGGTTTAATCTGTTAAAACCTCATATGACGTTTTAAGGACCACCTTAACATCTTTGAGGCTGACTACGCTATCTTCCTGTCGAAACTTTAAAAAATCCAGGAATTTAGCTATTCCTTTGCTTAGGGGTATCATTGTTGTGACCGTTGTACTCCTCCAACGGTTTCATCTTAATTAATCTTTTATCTCACTCTTAATGAAGAGTATCTTTCTTAATTGATCTTTATCTCACTTTTAATGAAGAGTATTTTTCTTAATTGATCTTAATATTCTTCTCCTCGAAATATGGCATGAATTTTACTGTCATAATTTTGAGAACTATTCAGAAAACCTGTGAACGAGGAGACACTTATAACTTACTTCATTCATATGATTGTGTCATGTAAATAAAGTTATTTCTTGATCCGTTTAGGAGTATACTTTCCTTATTTCACTTCAATAACTAAACGAGGTCTTTCATTAGCTATACTTTTGTAAGTCACGCTTGTATCTTTTCTTATCCTTTGGTTAGTATTGACCATGACGATGCATTTCTATTATGCCAAGGTCAATACTAGAACAACATAAGAGCTACCCAAACTTTTCTTGCTATGCGGATACGAAACATGTGAATCATCACATAACTTTTCCCGTCATGCAGGATTGACTAGCATAAGTCCTATGCCAAAACTTCTCCCCATGCGGGATAAATCTATACACAATTTACTGTAACGAAAACTTAGTCATGACGACTAAAACATTCACTTATTTCTTCATTTTCTAATTAAATTTTTCCGTTGGTTTCAATTTAATCAGAAAATTAATAAACTAAAAATAGTCCTAAACTGGCTTGACTCAAGCCTTTTCATTCACATACCCTAGCATTGTAGCCCGTTGGCATGCAGCCAAGTGATCTTGTCGGTTAAAAATAAAACGTACAATATACTTCTGCATCAATTCTATATCACCGTCGGACAGGAAATAGAATTGATGCATTAAAAATCCATAAATTAATTTGAAATCCATATAACTACTGTTCAAAATTAAATTCTCCCGTTGGTTCGAATTAAATTAGAAGATAATCAACTTCATTGCAGCGGAAACTTAATAGTGAAATACATTCTTTTAGTTCAGGAGCATTTCTTGTGTCTTATCTACTCTCTGAAAAATTGACCATGTTGGTGTGAAATTTATCAGAGATTTAAACCTCAAACTTGAACTCATTATAACATTGTCATCGTCAACGTTGGTCAAAAAATGACAATACCATAATCTGACTTAAACAAAATGAACTATTCCTCTAATTTAAATTTTTCGATTGGTTTCAATTTAATTAGAGGATAAATATAATCATAATTTACTAAATATAATTGCTCTTCAAATTAAATTCTCCCGTTTGTTCGAATTTAATTAGAAGATAATAAACATTAAACTTTGCAGCAGAAACTTAAACATAATTTATGAATTTTACCCACAGAAAAATTCTCTTTACTAATTTTTCTTTGAGCCATTAATCATTTTCCAGGAAATAACAATTTACTAGAAAAATAAAAAAGAAAACGAACTCATTTCTTCACTGTTGCTTGGCCCAGCGGCAAAAACCGGCCCGGCCTGCTCCGCTCGTGCGCGCGGCTCCCTCCAAGGCCACAACCTAGGCCTGGGCCGGGAAAGCGG
Source organism: Miscanthus lutarioriparius (assembly GCA_904845875.1). Taxonomy (NCBI): domain Eukaryota; kingdom Viridiplantae; phylum Streptophyta; class Magnoliopsida; order Poales; family Poaceae; genus Miscanthus; species Miscanthus lutarioriparius. The sequence goes on from CAJGYO010000014.1 coordinate 91,641,051, forward strand.
CTCGCCCGCTCACGCCTGCCTAGGCCAGCCTCCGGCCCGTCATCTTTGAGCCGTTGATGTAGATCGGACGGCCACGCGCGCGTCACGACGCATCAAAACCGGCGACGGTGCCGCTCCTCCGGAACCCTTGCTCCATTCTCTTCCACTGCCTCTCTCTCTTCGCCCGCGATGGCCGGCTCTCTCTCCTTTCTCTCTCTAGAACCTAGGCGGTCAGAGATGGTGGCGCCGCCGTGGGGCCCCTCGCCGGTGAGCGCGCTTGCCCAAGGCTGAGCACGCCACCGTCAAGCGGCCTTGCGCCGTTGCCATTGACCCCATGCGGCTCTGCTCGCGGAAAGCCTAACTCACTCCACTCTCCCCATTCTCTCTCTCAGTGGCAGCCACCGAGCGCTAGAGCGGCAGCAGCCATCGGAGCTGTCAGAGGGGTGGTGGTGCCATCGCTGGCCACCTCACCGGCGCCCACGCTCCCCAGCGGGTGAGCGCGCCGCCATCGAGCGGCCTAGCGACGGCACCCTAGCATGCGTCGTGGTTCACCGGCGTGGAGTCTTTCCCGGAAGTGCTCCGGTGAGTGGAGGTCGGCGAGGTAAGCCGCCTCCCTAGCCTTTCCCCTTTCCCCCTTCTTCTTCTCTCTGTTTGGATCTTCTTTTCTCTTCTTCCCAAAGTAAGTCCGATCTAGGGTTATGGTTTGGGTTGCTGTTCATCTTCCCCGATGGGTTAGGGTTCGGTTGAACCCTCTGCTTCTCTGTTTCTTCCCCCGATTAGGGTTAGGGTTTCAATCCGAACTGGATCGAACCATCTGCTTCTCTTTGATTTCTTTTCAATTTTCTACCCCACACTAGATCTACACACTAGAACCTGGCTCGATACCATTGATAGGATTTTATAGTTCTTCTAGGCATAGATCTGTGGGTAAACTTGACTTAGATATAAGAGAACTTGATGATGATGTACCTCACTAAGGCGCAGTCACGGCCACGGCGCCCCCGCGACATGGCCACTGGAGTCGTAGTAGTAGAGGAAACAGAGACACGCCCGCTAGGTGCTGGTGCGGCCGCGAAGGCGATGGTGGCGCTTCTCGTCGCTGGCAGCACCCCCTCTCTAGATCGGTTAGGGTTGGGATATCGGTGGGGCGTCTAGCGGCTCAGGGAAACCTCGTGCCTTGTGCCCCGGACCCCACCTCCCTTTTATGGTGCTGTGCGATGGGGGCCCTCCAACCATGGAGCGGTTGGGCGCCCCTGATCAGGGCGTGGATCCAAGGGCCCAATTGGCCGGGCCAATTGGTGGAGATCAAACTAACAGGAGTCTCCAGCTGTCTAGGGAAGAGAAACGTAGATGCAAGGAGTTGGGGGCAGGTTGGGGCCAGCATGGAGTACGTCCATAGCGATGACGGTCTTGTGGCGGGCGTGCTCCGTGTAGGTGAGTAGGTGACGGCGTCGCGAATGACGTTCTCGAGGAAGATGTTGAGCACGCCGCGCGCGGGTCCTCGTAGATCAGCACGGAGATGCGCTTCACGTTGTCCCTCCTCGCCAGCCCCCGGATCGCCGGCTTCGTGATGCCCAAGATGTTGTCGGCTTGTCGTGGAGCACCTTCTGGTGGCGCTTGGCGCCGTCCTTGCCCAGGCCCTTGCCGCGGCGTGCGTCCGGTGGCGGCGGTCTCGCGATTCGGTGGGCGAGCGGCTATTCGGTGGGCCGCGCCACGGCCTTGCGGCGCGGCGTGCGTCCAGCGGCGGCGGTCTCACTGCGCGGCCTCGCGATTCGGTGGGCGGGCGGCGATTCGGTGGGCAGGCGCTACACGTCGGGGAGCGGAAGAGTTCAGCGTCGAGGAGAGGGACGGGAGAAGGAAGGATGAGTGATGAGGTTTGTTCCAAATAATTTGGTCCGTTGGATATGAGTGGGTAAGAGAAAGGGATGTACATATTGAATCTGGTTCTTCCATTTGAACATTAGGTTTTGTTGGCTGCAATTTTTTTGTGCATTTAGGAGAGTTAATGACTGTGGTGGACAGTTTTTTATGTGGCTTTAGGAAAGTTTTATAGGTGCATTATATGTGGTAGAGATTTATTTTAATTTCTCAGAATTTGAAAATTAATTTTAGAATTTTCAAACAATCTCAAATATTAACATGGTCTATAACAAAGTTGTAGTTATCAGTGATTTTCTAAACTTTGTTTTGAATTTATGTGGTGCAAATTGTCCAATAGAAGGAAAATTTGAGACCTAGAATTCTTTAACTAAACTTGTATAGGAAGCTACGATTTTGTAGAATTCTTTAACTAAATTATTGTAGTGGTTGTGAGGGATGGCAGGGAGCTCCAAAATCACAGAATCCAGCACAAATATAATCAACCAGCGAGAACGGGAATTACAGGTAGGTACACAACTTCAGTCTGAACCGATTGAAATCGAAGATCACCCCAACCCAATGCAATCCGTTAGCCGAGACGATCGATGGAGTGTATGTAGGACTGCAGGATGAAATCGCCACGGATCCAAGTGAAGAATGGAATGGATATATATAGTGATCCTAACAACCAGCTACAAAGTTTGGATTGGTTCTGTATATGAATTCAAGGGAATTTCATTTTGCGCACCAAGTGGCTGGCTAGCTTTTCGTGAACGTGCACGTACTGGACTCGAGTTCTCCACGACGCCTGCCCCACGTCCTGCTCTGCTTGCTGCCGTTGCTCATCGCGCGTTTCACCGTGACACACACACACACACACCCCGTGGAGGAAGCAAGCTAGTGTCAATCATGAAATTTTGAATAAAACTCAGGGCCGACCACTCGTCGCCCTCGCACGTGCGTGGAAAAGAGCACGAGGAGGTTGGCGACCGTGGCGGAGCCGCCATGGGCGATCTCCACGTCAGCTCATGAAGTCGGCGTGGGCACCGACGTCTCACCCAGCTGGCCAGCTGGCGGTCACACATCCAACACTGTTCATGTGTATACATAGATTACAGCCTGGACCCTCAATTCTTAGTCATATACACATGTAACATTTATTTAATTATCTTGAATATATAGCTCAAGAAACAACTTACTATATCCATTGTGTGGTATCATCCATCCATCCATCCAATGGTTTCATGTGACAGCACAACAAATAGGGGTTCAAATATTAAACAAAGATTCGTCAAGGAATCCAGCTAAAACAAGCTACTTCAGGTTCAGCAGAGTACGTAGAATAAAGACTACTTGTATATACACGGTAAAAGCTCCATGGCGGTATCCATATCTCTTGGGTTTGGCTATGGCTAAACGTTCATTTTTAGCTTTTTTTTTTTTTTGAAACACGTCCATTTTTAGCTGCACCTTCATCTTGATCCATGACAGCATCCATATCTTCACTTTGTCCAGCCCCCATCCAGCTGCCTTTCAACAATGTCCCAACATCCATCCTAGTGTGATCAGCATATATTTACAAAGGTGGTAATTTAATTGTAACGACATGTATCAACATTACCTGTTTGGTGGTTGTTTCTCGCCATCTTTAACAATATGGGCCACCCGACCAGGTAATCGTGAATCAGGTACTATCTTCTCATAATTTGTTCTGTCAAACACAAAAGATTGGATTTAATAAAAAATTATGTCAAGTGCAAAACAAAACCTATTAGCAGCACTAACAAAAACTTCAGCAATTCCGCAGAGAAGATCAAACCGCAGGAACGGAGTTCCCAAGTTCCTATCATAGTAGTTCATGCCCACAAATTTGCCATTGACATCAACAAGGGGCCCTCCAATCCCAAGCCTAACCAGGTTAAATGGAGAGGTTGTCAGTTGTGATGTCAAGTACACAAGGCTAAGTACATCATATTCATGCGGCAATAAAAAAGAAAAAAGAAAATCAATGGCGCTACCTTAGTGATTGTGCATGCAGTGTAATGAGGATCATTGCAATCCAGTTTGCCTGACCACTTGGTACATTTTCCACTTGCAGCCATAACTAAATCTGATTTAAAGCAACGGCCCACAGCTACTACCTTGGTAGAATAATCCATCGTCTGATGTTTCAGATTCGCAGGACAATCAGCATTATAATTCTTGACGCTGACTAGAGCAACATTGTAATGTAAACTATAATGTTCCAATTTCCCTTCACAGCATTCATTGTTTGGAAGCAACACCACAATTTGCAAACAAAAAAAACTCGGCCTATGGTGGGCAGACAGCCCCCGTAGTTTTTGTGTTAGGAAGAAGACCTCTCACGCAGGCCGAGAAAACCTCGAACCCCATGCCCCGCCCTCACACAGGGGCCCGTAACCCTGTGAGTGGGCCGGAACCTTTTTACCTGTGCTTTGGTGAAAGCTCTAGTTTGATTTTGGTGAATTGATAAAACCCTAAGTGCTAACCTAGTTTATCAAAGTAATTATGAGATAGGTAGCACTACTCCAAGTAGTGAAGCAAATGAAGATCATGACATGATAATGGTGATGACATGGTGATGATTAAATGCTTAGACTTGGAAAAGGAGGAAGAAAAACAAAAGCTCAAGGCAAAGGTGAAATTGATAGGAGCTTTTCAATTTAGTGATCGAGACACTTAGAGAGTGTGATCACATTTATGGTTGATAGGCGTACTATTAAGAGGGATGAAACTCGTATCGAAATACGGTTATCAAAGTGCCACTGATGCTCTAACTCATTGCATATGCATTTAGAATCTAGTGGAGTGCTAACACCCTTGAAAATGTTTGTGAAAAATATGCTAACACTCATGCACAAAGGTGATACACATTGTGTTTAGCACTTGTGAGCAAGGGTTCGAAACTTCACCGGCGCCCTGTACAGAAAAGACAGGGTTTCACAGAGTGCACCGGACGCTGGGGTCCTGCGTCCGGTCAGTGGCGCGTAGTGAAGGCCACCCTCGGTCTCTTGACCGGACGCAGGCGACCGGACTCTGGCTGAACATTGTTCAGCGTCCGGTCATGATGATGTGGCAGCGCACAGAGAAGTGGGCGAGTGATCGGACGTTGGGCGAGTCCGGTTGGGCATGACCGGATGCCTCCGGTCACGAGTGAAACTTTACTAGAAACGACCAGACGCTGGTGTTGGTGCGTCTGGTCACTTCGAGCAGCGCGTCCAATCACAACTTAAATGTACTGATGACCGTTGAGATCGGGCGATCAGCATTTGAACCAGGGGACACGTGGCATGCATCGTGCGACCGGACGCTGGGGTCCTATGTCCAGTCGATCTGACCGGCGCGTCCGGTCGCCCTGATTTTTCAGTGAACAGAGAGCTAACGGCTCTATTTTGTGGGGGCTCTCTATTTAAGCCTCATGGTCGGGTCAAGCTCACCATCTTGGCCATTTGCATTGACATAGCCACCTTGTAATCTTAGCCAAAGCCCCCCACTTATCTCCATCGTTGATTCATCATCTTTGTGAGATTGGGAGAGAATCTAAGTGCATTGCTTGAGTGATTGCGTCTAGAAGCACTTGGTACTCGTGTTTCGCTGCGGGATTTGCTTGTTGCTCTTGGTGGTTGCCGCCACCTAGATGGCTTGGAGAAGCGGAGGAGGATTGGCATTAGTTGGTGATTGTTCGTGGCCATCTCCCGGTGATTGTGAGGGGTCTTATGTCTTCCCCGGCGGAGCGCCGAAAGGTAACTCTAGTGGATTGCTCGTATCATTGAGTTACCTCACTTATGGGTAGGTTTTTACGGTGTCCAATTGTGTGGACGAGGTTCGTGCAACACCTCTTAGCTGCCGAACCATCAAGTGTTGGTCGACACAACGGGGACTAGCGTGCCGGTAAGCACGTAAACCTCGGGAGAAAATTGGTTGTCTCTTGCCCTTTAGTATTCTCCCGGTGATTGAATTAGTAATCATCTTATGATTGGTTCACTCCTCTATGTGACGGTATAATCACCTTACTTACTCATTTACATTCCCGCAAACTAGTTGTAGTAAGCTCTTTAGTGTAGCTAGAATTGAGAGCTTACTTTGTAGCTTAAGTTCATATAGTGGAGCTCTTTAGTATAACAAGTGTGAGAGCTCTTAGCGAATAGTGACTTAGTAAATTATATGTCTAGTGATCATAGCAACTAGAATTATTGGATAGGTGGCTTGCAGCCCTTGTAGAGCTAGAACAAGTTTGATTTTCGCTATTTGTCATACTAATCAAATTGTTCTAGTTGGTTTGTAGATTTTTAATAGGCTATTTACCTTCCTTTAGCCATATTAGGACCTTCCATTTGGGACGCGGGACAGGCGAGGGAATTTTTTTTCTACACAAACTGCGCATTACCGCAGCTGTGCCCGTGGCAGCCAGGAGTCGAACTCCCGACCGGGGCCTTCCCACGATGGGGATGGAACCACTCGAGCTAACGCTTGCTCGCATCTGCAAACAATACTACGAGACTTAAAGCAGTGTCTTCAAAGAACAAGAATCGCACAATATAATTGGGAGCACCAACCCTTAAACCCTCAATAATTGTGCCATCAAGATTCCTAACCAAGCTCGCTGATGTCAGAATAGCCGGGCATTTATCAGCATATAGTCAATGAAAAATCCCGTGCATGCAAATAATTTTGATTCACCTGGGCAACATAATTGTCATTAGCTAGTGATGACTAAATACAAATGTGAAATAGTATACAATACATTACAGTAAAATCACCATTGAACGAAGCAAGTGCAACAAGATTTCCAACCATGTGAGACGCAACTCCTCCCTTGAGTTCACCCCAGACACCATTAGGATATGTGTCACCAAAAATCTTAATGCTACCTGGTTGACAAGACATTGTACAATAGTCAGTGGCACAGAAGAGCTTTAAAAAGGCTTAATTGCATGATAAATCAGCAAATGTACAGGCATTGTGATTCACTATATCCATTGATGGACTGGGGTAACCCAAAAAGTCAACCCAAATTGTGCCTTGTTAATGACATGCTAATTCTATGTACAATATGCAACAATCACTTAAATTTCTGCAGATAATATTGTAAAATTATAACATGATGGCATCTTGTGCAACTACTCATATTATAAGTGATTGTGTTTGAACAAATCCATGAACATCTCTATCCTTCAAGGAGCCAGTGATGATTATGAAGTGCTGTATACACCCTCAATCCAGATCTTTTCTAGATGGACTAGCAAATTGCCCGTGTGTACATTTGTGTATATAGTGAACTTTGGTTCCATGATGTCGTTCTAGGAGATTGGGGTGAGGGCGAAAGATTTGTAATAAGTGGCAAGATGATGGGTAAATATGGTGGTGACATATAGGGGTAGAGCTATCGGTGGTGATGGCAGACACCCCATCATCACCAACACAGTTTTCTATAAGAGTTTGAGATTTATGTAGAGACGTGCATGTAGCATTTTATTTACTAAAGTATTGAACTATCTACATATGTACATAGTCTGTTGATTTTTATAGGCACACTAATTTCTGAAATCAGAGGAAATTTACATTATAAAATTAGAACCTGAGGTATACTTACAACACACAGGCAATGCTAGTGTAGTAGTAAAGTAAGCGGATTAGCGCTAACATTACAATGCACTGTAGATGACTATACTAGGTAAATATAAGTATAGATGCAAAGGCTTAATTTGCACCACTAAAGGACCTTGCAAATAGTGCTGGATCACAATTAAAAAAAGAAACATTTGATAACCAATGTCGAGTGGTTGTGTACTCACCTTCAGGATGGGGGAAAAGTTTCATACCTATGCGTCTTCGTCTTTTTTTATCCCTGTACATGATGATCAATATGATTACTAACCCAAAAGGGATCAGCATGAGCAGATAATGCAATAAAACAAGAAAGAACTAAGCAAATGTATACAAAATCTTAGTCAAGAGAGGTTAGTCTCCACATAAAATTCTAACATATTTTGAATTAGACAAATATATTGGCTTCAATATTTCATACACAGGAATGTTGCTACACTACAAGCCTACAATACAGAGCAACTGTGACACCTGCAATAAGACACAGCTATCCCATTTGAAAATATCTTTCACTAGAGAGTAGACATACCAAACCATCAAGTTGTTATTAAGGGTAGACATTAGAAGCTGCAAATAGATAAACAAACTGGAAATATATTTGCATACCTGACTGTCTGGCCTCACCAGGTTTAGAAATACACTCTTTTTCAAGGATGTATGAAAATGCCCCAAACGTTCAAGAATTATACTCCTTGGCAAGAAAATTGGTCTTTCCATATCCCAGAAGAGGTTCATGCCAAAAAAAACGTTCCCATAAAAATCAAAAAGTGCGCCGCCCTGCATAGCCTACAAAAAAGTGGCAGGCTTTAAAATGATAAAGAATCAGAGTTACTACCACCTTTATGTTAAAATTGTCACAGTTAATCGTCTTATGCAAATTGTAATGCTATTATTTTATCAACAATGAGTAAATACTTTAAAATGTATAATATTTTGTATTATCTTCCACTACAAATTCAACCAACACAAAATCCATTCAACTGTTTGCAGTTATTCAAAACAGTATATCATCAGTGGCAAGGGACTATCAGCTTGAAAAGTTAAGTTATACGGCAGGTATTTATTGTGGTTTTGTATGGTGTGTGGTTCACCGTTTCAATCTTTCCACCTGACAGGAAAGCATAATAACTCGCGAAGAAATGGTGAAGAAAATTGATAATAATAGTTGAAGAGAAAGTACTTTTGGAGGCCTCGAAGAAGCTTCATTACTGTGTAAGTTCATATTTGCACGCATTTTCTTGTTTCATGTCAAACCTGAGGAACCTTTCAAGGCTTGTGTTATGCCCAGCGAACCAGCTGCAGCCAAACGGCAGCAGAACTATTCAGATTAACTGATGGAGCTGGTAATGGACAAGCAATTTCATCCGTCCTAATTGGTCATAGAAAAGCAGTAGCAATCTAGTCTTCTACAAAGTTTCGCATGTCAAAACAATAATCACCACTACAGAATGGAAACACAGAAAGTTTAACAACCAATCTCTTAGGTCTATAATTTAGTTCTCTATATAAGAAGCTTTTAGAAGGACGGGCTTGGTGCAAGCGGTAGAGTCTTGCCGCCTGTGACCGGAAGGTCCTGGATTTGAGTCGCGGCCTCCTTGCATTGCACAGGCGAGAGCTCTCTGCACTGGGTACGCCCTTTATGTAAGAAGCTTTTACCCATTTTAGGTCTATATTAACTAAAGGCATAGTGTAAAAATCCACGTACCTTATTTCTTATCATAGAATGAAACATAATCCTGCATTTCCTATACTGCAAAAGGCAACAAATAATCATAGGATACACGTGCTAAATTCTCAGAAGAAGGTTAAAATATGAATATCTAGTACACCAATACATAAAGATAACCTCAATTTCAGAATGCTTTGGACATTTATAAATAATATGGTAATACCATGTCTGTGTGATGAGTGACGAAAATAAAATAAGGCATGCATCTGTTCATTTCTGTGGAGAACATCACAGAGCCACACTTGCTACAACTACTTTATTTTCAAGCACGCAACTCTATTAAGGGCCTGTTTGACATGGCTCCACTTCTAAACTCCAGCAGCTCCATTAAAAAAATCCAGCCAAACACCCCAACTCCAAAACTCCACGGAGGTGCCAACTCCATGGAGCTGTAGTGCAAATGGAGATGGAGTTTTGGAGCACCTCTTTTGCTGCTCTAGAACCCTCTCTTTTGAACCTCCTCGTAGAGTTGATGGGTAATTATCCATCAATGCCACTGGTTACACAAAAAAAATGTTTCGATTCTATTCTCTCCCCCCCCCCGAAAAATGTTTCACTTCCCAGTCCCGCGGCTCTCTCGGCCATGCCTCTTCTCGCGAGAAGGCGCGGCGCATTAGGGTTTCCGCCGCCGCCAGCAGACCGACGGCCGCCGTCCACCCGCTGCCGGGCGGCCGAGCCCCGCACCCGGCCGCCCTAGGCCCGCCGCTGGTCTCCTAGCCCCGCCCGGGCGCCTAGCTCCGCCTCCCGCCACGTCTGTAGAAGCCCCGACGCCCGGCGCATCCTCCCGCCGTCGGAGATCCCCCGAAGCTTCAGCACGTCCCTTCATCTTTCGCTGCTGCACCGAAGCTTCAGCTGGAGATCCTCCAACCCTGGTGCCACTGGCAAGCAGCATGAGCGCCTCTGGAGCAGACTTCTCCCAGCTGAGGACTTTCTGGGCTTCCTCCAGTGTGACCTTACCAGTTGGAGAGAGCTTCATGGTTGAATATTGCTTCCTGATCTGTTTCTTGTCACGGAGATTGCTCCCTGTTTCTGAGTAGAAGTCCCTGAAAGAAATACCAGAACCTTAGAGTTGTATAGCAAGTTAAAAAAAGAATCACACAGAAACAAAGAGGAACTCACTTGGATATGATATCCCATCCATCAGAGCTGATGATGTCCATGGCAGTCATCTAGCGCTCATCCAGGTACTTCGTAACAAGCCTTGCAAGAACTTTATTCTCTCTTTCAGAAAACCTCGCCTTACCTTTGGGCACCGGATCGCCAACAGCAGCTGCAGATAACAACACATGAAATCAATCTGAACCTTCACTGGCCATCTCCGGCAGGACACAAGAAAACAAACAAAGTTGAGACGTAGGTTTGTGAATATCTGACAGAGTGGAGTAGTGAGCTAAAGACTCTGGCAGCAGCATCTAAATACCATACACTGTTTGACAAGTTGCGTACCTTCAGAACCAAGAAATGTCTCATGTAAGGGCATTGTAAGGTTATGGTTTCTTTACCAACTGTTTTGTGGCACTTGCACCAGCTAATCCCGGGGGGGTCGAGCCCCCCTACCGATACCGGAGCAGTGGAGCCCTCATGAATTTTTAGGCAAAGTTCTACGGTGTAGATGGAGTTGAGACTTAAGATCGAACAGCAGTCGGAGGTATGTGGGGGATCAGCCCCCCCTAAAATTTTTCCTGGATTCACCGCTGGGTGTGGGTGGAGGGGGGCGGGGGCGGGGCAGGCGAGGACATGGCGCCACCGGCCTGAGGTCAGGAAGGATCAGGTATGGGGGAGGAAGGGCACCCTCTTTCCACTTTCCCTTTCGCGGTACTTAAACCAAAGGGGGAAGTCTCTTCCTGTCGACATCTCTTCTTTTACCTCTCCCACTCACTCCGACCACCCAATAAGGAAGTGGTACGTCCTGCCTCTCCTCTCTTGCGGCAGCAGGTAATAATGGGCTGCTTAGGCCCTAGGGCCTTGTTCAGTTGTAATAATATCTGGATAGAGCAATATTAATATGATATTGCTTCCAAATTCTAAGGGTACATATGTTGGGTGTATAAATTTTGCACTCTAACTATGTTTAATTATTTAAATATATTTTGTCTATATATAAACTAGTAGTATATCTATAATGGAGGGATATTTTATATTTATATATATATATATAGCAATCTTTTTAAGGCTGGCTAATTACTACTGCGTACCTGAGTTCCATTCAATTAAGTACTACTAGCCATATGTTATTAATTAATTAACTTGAGTGAGTGTACACGCACACAGGAATCTATGAAAAACAACGAGAAGGTGATCCACTTCACCAGCTCCTCTGCGTTATGCTCCATGCCTCCTAAAACAGGCAGCAGGTGGCGCGAAGCTATGCGTGGAGGAGGCGTCATCATCTGTTGCCTTGACTCCTTCCGGCCTGGAAGGAAACAACATTTGCCTTAGTGCCGGCCCTAGGGGAGGGCACCAGGTGCGACGGCCAAGGACCCACGCGGGGGAATGGCCTAAGTTTAGGTATACAAACCCTTAGGCCCTATAATTTCATTAGGCATTATCAGCAAACTAATGAGAAGACAGAAGATAGGCAAAGAATTGGCCAGGCAGCCCAAGAAGACAACGTCAGTCTTTCTTTCCTACGTAGAGAGGAGGCGAGGAACCACGCCGCACACTCTGATCACGACTCGTGAGTTCGCGACGTGCCAACGCGCGGAGAGCTGGACCGCCAGAGAATGGCGCACGACGGGGGGGGGCTCGAGCCCCCTACCGATCCTGGAGTAGTGGAGCCCCATGAATTTTTAGGCAAAGTTCTATGGTGTAGGTGGGGTTGAGACTTAAGATCGAGCAGCAGTCGGAGGTATGTGAAGGATCAGCTCCCCTAAAATTTATCCTGGATCCACTGCTGGGTGTGGGTGGAGGGGGGCGGGGGCATGGGCAGGCGAGGACATGGCGCCACCGACCTGAGGTCAGGAAGGATCAGGTGTGGGTGGAGGAAGGGCACCCTCTTTCCGGCTTTCCCTTTGGCGGTACTTAAACCAAAGGGGGGAGTCTCTTCCGGTCGACGCCTCTTCTTTTACCTCTCCCACTCACTCTAACCTCTCAATAAGGAAGAGGTACGTCCGCCCCCTCCTCTCCTGCGGCAGCAGGTAATGGGCTCCTTAGGCCCTAGGGCCTTGTTCAGTTGTAATAATATCTGGATAGAGCAATATTAATATGATATTGCTCCCAAATTCTGAGGATAGGTATGCTGGGTGTAGAAATTTTGCACTCTAACGATGTTTAATTATTTAAATATATTTTGTCTACATATAAACCAGTAGTATATCTATATTGGAGGGGTATTATATATATATATATATATATATATATATATATATATATATATATATATATATATATATATATATATACATATATATATATATATATATATAGCAATCTTTTTAAGGCTGGCTAATTACTATTGCGTACCTGAGTTCCATTCAATTAAGTACTACTAGCCATATGTTATTAATTAATTAACTTGAGTGAGTGTACACGCACACAGGAATCTATGAAAAACGACGAGAAGGTGATCCACTTCACCAGCTCCTCTGCGTTATGCTCCATGCCTCCTAAAACAGGCAGCAGGTGCCGCGAAGCTATGCGTGGAGGAGGCATCATCATCTGTTGCCTTGACTCCTTCCGGCCTGGAAAGGAAACAACATTTGTCTTAGTGCCGGCCCTAGAGGAGGGCACGAGACCCACACCGGAGAAGGGCCTAGGTTTAGTTATACAAACCCTTAGGCCCTATAATTTCATTAGACATTATCAGCAAACTAATGAGAAGACAGAAGATAGACAGAGAATTGGCTAGGCGGCCCAAGAAGACAACGTCAGTCTTTCTTTCCCGACAGAGAGGAGGCGAGGAACCACGCCGCACACTCTGATCGCGACTCGTGAGTTCACGACGTGCCGACGCGCGGAGAGCTGGACCGCCAGAGAATGGCGCACGACGGCGGCGACCGGGCAAGGCTCCACGACGACGACATCTTGGTTCATGCCTTTTTGCGAATTGCATTCGTCCATCAGTTGTTTCAATTGATGTCCACGCCCTAGTTATTTTTTTTCTTATTTATTTTTTAATCCAAATTAATTATTTGTATAGTATTCCATACTTCTAGTATTTTGTACTCATATAATTATATTTTCCTTCTAATTTAGGTGTTAGATTAAAAATATATATTGTATTATTTTCGCTTTGCAAGTAAAATTAGTGTCTATATATTATAAGATTTTAGAGGGACCTTGACGATGAGTTTATTAGAGGGCCCTCAGGATCCTAGGACCGGCACTTGACTTCGTCTAGTCAGTGCCTTGGTGGTTCTATAACCTGAGCAACGTTGGTGTTCAAGACACCTGCTGCTCCATGGAAGACGAAGACCCACCCGAGATGGTCCTGCGCCGTGCCGACGATCTGCTCGCCCATGGCTTCGGCACGGCACCTACAACTACAACCTTCCACTCCGAAACTGCTTCGACTTTGCCTTTTACTGCAAGACAGGGCGCCCTTACTTTTCGTTGCTAGAGATGGTTGTCGAGCCGTCTTCTGTTTCTGCGCCAGATTTGCGTGGCGTTATTCGTTGCTGGCTCCTTTGATTGTTTCTTCCTCTATTATATAAGTAGTATATAAGATGATGCGGATGGTTGTTCCTGTTCGTAAATCTGAAGCTAATCCGATCCTTTAGAACGGGGGCTAGGCATCAAGCTGTTTCGAAGACCGCTTCCACTTGAAGCATTTGTTAGAGCATCTCCTTGTTACTCTTTATATCATTCTTAATTTATAAGAATAGAGATTTTGATGGAAAAACATCCTCCAACAGTCTCATCACTAGATATCAAAAATAGATATCTTATATTTCGGATTTCTCATTAGCCAAAAATGGAAAGCGAGGATGGCTCTATAGACTGCTCACATGATATAGAAAATCTGTTGGAAAAAAACGATTTTTACTCAAATGACTCTGATGATTTAGAGTAGATTTTACGACGGATGCATTAGCGGAACGTCCGAACGCAGCTCCCAGTCCCAGCGAACCCAACCGTGGCCCTGCTCCCAATCACAGGCCCACCGCAGCCTGACCCCTAGTCCGCCTGCGCCTCGCCCCACGCGCGCACTCCACCCATCTCTGCGCCCGCCGGTTGCCCCTAACTCCTCCTCTCTCCGTGCGGGCGATCCGCGATGAGCAGTTGAGGACAGCACGCCCCTAGCGCCCCCCAATCGCAGCTCCCCTGTCTGTCGCCCCCCCCCGGTGCGCCGCGTGCCCCATCCGCCGGCCCCCGTCTCGCCCTCGGTCGAAGAACATAAAACACTTGCAACATGAATGCAACATAAAACTGAAAACAGATGAAACATTTGAAACATGCTTTTGCAACATGTGTGTGAAACCAATGAAACATCAAAAATAAAACACTTGTAACTTACAACATGAACCACTTGCTGCAACATAAGATAGAAACATTTGGAACATATTGTTGCAACATATGCAACATCCAGATAAAAACGATTGCAACATACGTCTAGAAAATAGATAAAACATTTTAAACAAAAGTTTGCAACATGCCTCTAAAAACACTTACAACATCTACAACATGTACATCATCCCTTGATCTACTTTTGCAACATCAAGATGAAACAATTGCAACATACATCTGAAACGCCTGAAACACTTGAAACATACATATGTAACATAGAGGAGGGGAAGGTCGGGACGGTCGATTCGGGTGTCAGGGTTGGAGCTTGCGGCAAGTTGCGGCGTACGAGCACCACCAGCACCACCTGTGCTTGTGGGTGCCCTTGGCTCGACCAGGGAAGACATGAGGCGTCATGACACATGCGCCCTAGCGGCCATAGCACAGTCTGCGACGTGCACGACGGCGATGGGAGACGGACGTCGAGGGAGCGAGCGATACAGGTGTCCGAGAAGGGCGCGTGGCATGGCCGGCGATGGGGCGCGGAGCGGTGGGGCACTGCGTGGCAACCGACGAGAGCGAGGTAGGGGAAAGGGTGCGGACAATAAGTGACCACGCTGTTTCGGGACCGGGCGGATAAGCACGAAAGTGTGGAGGGCGGGCGGATAAAAGCACGAGAGAATGGAAAATTTGTTCTTTGTTTGGGTCCGCTCCTGGGGAGCCGTGTCCGGACAGAAGTCACGAACGGATGCACGAGTTAGATCATTATTGATTTTATACAAAGAGGAAGAGATGCTCTTAAGTTGCGTTGATGTTGCTTGTCTGCAAATTCAAACATGAATGCTTGGATCGTTGGGCTTTGGCTATGAGCAAACCAGATTCTCGTTTCGGTCCTGCAAGGAAAGCACAAGTTTACATACAGACACTGCCAAGTGGGCCCATGGCCTACCTGTCAACTCTACGAGAAGCTTCGTCTCTGCCTGCTGGGCCGCCACCCGTTCCATCCTCCGCGCCAACAGAACAAGTCCAGCGACACAACACCCGCCATCTCCAAGTTGGCCATGCAAATTTCGACCAGGTCGTGACAGTTTTTGGTCTCAAGACGGCCGAGGCACCAGCGCGTGCTCGGGCCGCCACCCTGCCCAGGAGTACGGCACGGCACGGCCCGGCAAAGAGGTGGCCCTGTGGCGGCCCGTGCCCTAACAGCTTCATTTGGCCCAAAGAGGAGGCGACCCACGGCCACCTCCCCCCGCCCAGATATATAAGCCGCCACCACGCCTCCTCTCCATCCCTAACCCTAAGTCCCTAATCCCCATTCCTCCCCCGCCATGGCCGCTCTCTCTCACTGCCTTCGCTCTCGCTCTCGATTCATGATCCACCGCCACCGCTCTCCATCGACCATCGCTGCGTCTGGTCTCTCTCAGCACGGTGACCTCACCGGGCGCCTCCACCTCGCCCGAGTTCGCTAACCCCGCCTCCTCCTCCTTTTCCTCTCCTGTTTCCTCTCGCTCTCGCTCGGAATCGGTGAACCATGTGAGTTCGTGTTCATGTCACTCCCTCCTCCCCCACCTCGCCGTCGATTTTAATCGATGTCTATCTCATCCTCTGGCTGGCTCGCTGGCTTCTTCATCTCTTAGTTGTGAATCTGGTGGTAAAATTATGTTGAAAATGATCAAGTCCTTAAAGACTTAGTTATTTTTGCAGCCGGGCTATGGGCCGACACGGCCCAGTGAAAATGGTCGTGCCCAACGGGTGGCACGGCATGGCCAAACGGCCCACGGACCATGCCTTGGGCCGGAGGCCAGGCACGAGCACGCCATAGGCATGGCACGACCGGCCCGGTGGCCCGGTGAGGCACGACGCCGCGTCGGGCCGGCACGTCCGATGGCCATCTATACGCCATCTTTTCCAATTTAGCCCTCCGTTTCTCTCTCTCTCGCACCCCTCCCCCTCCCCCTCCCCCTCGGTCCTCAAAACCCTAGGCCAGACAAGAGCTGAAGTAGAGCGGAAGGTCTGCTCGCTGGCCATCGAATCCAGCTTCTCCAAGGTGAGATCTCTTCCCCCGAATCCGCCCAACTCTACCACTCCCCCTCGCGCTCCCCGCCTCACCTTGGCCTGTCCCGATCCGTGCAGGCTCCGCCACTTCCGCTGGCCTCCGCACGATCTGGATCTGACGCTTCTCCCCCTGCCGCCGCCGCCCTCCGCCTTGTACCTCCTCGCGGCGGCCGCCGTGCTCGCGCTCCTCGGCAGCCTTCTACTCTATATGCTTCCCCGGAAGAGGGAGGTCGACGCCGGCGAGGTCCAGGACTTGCACAACAAGGCCCCCCGCTCCGCCGCCCCAGCTCAGGACAAGGACAAGGAGGTGGTTGCGGAGATGGCCGGCAGGGCGCCCGAGATCGATGAGGACCTCCACAGCCGCCAGCTCGCCGTCTACGGGCGCGAGACCATGAAGCGCCTCTTCGGCTCCAACGTCCTCGTCTCTGGACTCCAGGGACTAGGCGCTGAGATCGGTATGTCTCTGCTCATCATAACCTTTGAGCTTATGTATGCACAGTAATAAATTGTGCGATAAAGGCCAACTGGTTTACCTTAATTGTTCCTTTTAATTCCTTGGCCGATCTGATGTCGCACGGAATTGATGCTTTCCTTTCCTTGTGTAAGAGTAAGATGTCGCCACCAGCTGGTGTGCTGTAGGATTCCATATGTAGTTACTGCCTCAATTAGTCAATTCTCACGACACCTCCCTTAGCTCATTGTCACCAGACAGAGGACATACTTCTCATTGATTTGTTTCCATGTTTTTATAAACACTTCAATAACATTTGAACTTGTACAACAGAAAGCCTATCTTAAACTCTTCAATTTTCCTACAAGCAGTCTTATGGATGCATTAAATATTCAAACCATCAAGTTGTACCAGTGCTTTTGTGATTACACATGAATACCTGTTCTGAGACCAGCTGCGATTTTTCTTCTTGTGAGAACTGAATCTATCTCAAGTTCTCAACACAGTGTTGCCCCTAAGCAACTTTCAGAATGTTAGTATGTACACACCTTATGACAACTTTCAGAATGTTAGTATGTACACACCTTATCATGTCAAAGCTTTCTGCACTGCACATGCACATTAAGCTCACCCTGTTTTGGTCCTCAGTACCAATTGCTGTCCTGAAGCTGCACCAGGTTGCTGGTGAGTTAGATCTCCTGTGTCACTTGCCCAAAGGATGGAACATGTTTTATCGGCAAATGGTAGTTAGCCTTGTTGCTTTCTAGAATTGGATTTATAATGTAATGCTTTTAGTCACCGGTGCAACATGTGAGCTTCAGATCTAAAGGCAAAACATGTTTCCCCTGGTGTGTCAGTTCTTTTTATTGCATCAATGTTTAGCAGTCAGTATATCCTATTTAACTTGTGAATTTTAAATTGTTTATGAAAATTCAGATTATATCTTTTGCTCTTTCTGTTTGTATACATGATTTGCTTATGACCATTTAATTTCTGCAGCAAAAAACCTTGTCCTTGCGGGTGTCAAGTCTGTAACCTTGCATGATGATGGCAAAGTCGAGCTATGGGACTTGTCAAGCAACTTCTTCCTCTCAGAGAAGGATGTTGGGCAAAACCGTGCTCAAGCTTGTGTTCCAAAGCTACAGGAGCTTAACAATGCTGTCATCATCTCTACCATAACTGGTGATTTGACCAAGGAGCAGCTTTCTAGCTTTCAGGTACATGAGCATGGAATGATCTCTGGTTTGCTTTGGTGTTTGTGTAAAAAAGTGTTTAGACTCTGTAAATTGATCAACAATCAGGTTAAATATATCAGTTCAGTGACAAGTCATGTAAGTTCCTATTGACAATATATTGAAAGAGAAGTTTAGGTTCAAATATACATCCTAGAAAATTGTGCCATGTGAAACACGCCTTATAAAAATGGGCAGAGGGAGTACTCAAAATGTTCTGTTAATGTGTCAACTGCTTAGTAGAAGCGCCAAATAGAAGGCCACCAAATGGTTTATCCGCATCTGTTTTGACACATTATCACATTAATGCATTTTTTCTTCCATATACTCTTCCATGCTAGCATTGTGCGTAGAGGATCACATTAATGCATTTTTTCTTCCATATATTCTTCCATGCTAGCATTGTGCGTAGAGGGTTTTATCTATTTTTCTAGGTTTTTAGTGAAGTTTCAAAGCCATGTTCCTGTTTCAAATGGTGGCAATTATTTTTGCACAATACACGTATGGTATGTTTGGGTGAGCTCCAGTGGATTTGGGTGTCTCTAGCTCCATTTTTTCATGGAGCTTGAGCTGGGGGATAGATTGGGGGTATTTGGGTGAGTCACCTGCTTCCTAATTTAGGTTAGCTAATGTTAAATGCTTAAACCACTTTATTTTAGCCTGCAAACTCCATAGCCTGAGAATTCTGGACCTGGCGCTCTCCCAGATAGGGCTTCACTTGAAAATATTTTTCTTGCCAAGGGGGATTAGTTGATTTAATGTATTGAGCCTTTTGAAATATTTTAATATGTGTTTCTTGACTAGATTGTAAAGATTTGGTTGCCACATATTCTCAAACTGATAACTTCCTGGTCAACTTACAGGCTGTGGTCTTTACTGATATCAGCATAGAAAAAGCAGTTGAGTTTGATGATTACTGTCATAGCCACCAGCCACCAATTGCTTTAATTAAGTCGGAAGTTCGTGGCCTTTTTGGCAGTGTTTTCTGTGATTTTGGTCCTGAGTTTACTGTTTTGGATGTCGACGGCGAGGAACCACATACAGGAATTGTGGCATCAATCAGCAATGACAACCCAGCACTTGTTTCTTGTGTGGATGATGAGCGTTTGGAGTTCCAGGATGGTGATCTAGTTGTTTTCTCTGAAGTGCATGGAATGGCCGAGCTCAATGATGGAAAACCAAGAAAGATCAAGAGTGCAAGGCCTTATTCTTTCACTCTAGAAGAAGACACCACCTCATATGGCACTTACATTAGAGGTGGTATTGTCACACAGGTGAAGCCACCAAAGGTTCTTAAATTTAAAACCTTGAAGGAGGCAATCAAGGAGCCAGGAGAATTTCTCATGAGTGATTTCTCCAAGTTCGACCGCCCACCTCTTTTGCATTTGGCCTTCCAAGCTTTGGACAAGTTTAGGACTGAGTTGAAACGATTCCCTATTGCTGGGTCAGTTGATGATGCACAAAAGCTGATAGATCTTGCTATTAGTATTAATGAAACTCTTGGTGATAGTAAGCTTGAAGAAATTGATAAGAAGCTCCTGCAGCATTTCGCAAGTGGTTCCAGGGCTGTTTTGAATCCTATGGCTGCAATGTTTGGTGGTATTGTAGGTCAGGAGGTTGTTAAAGCATGCTCAGGGAAATTCCATCCACTTTACCAGGTATGACTGTTGCTTGTTTCTTTAATTATGTATAATATGGTATTCTATATTCTATTTTCCCTTGTCACAAATGATAGATGTTTTAGACAAGATCCGGTCAAACTTCTGAACTTTGACAGTCTATTAACTTATAAAATATGTTTAGTTTGGAAACATAAAAGGTCATTTGTGTAGATTTTCCTTAAAAAGAACTTCCATAATATCCTAAGTTCATTAGAATATATCCTAATATAAAATTCTAGCCAAATTTGCACCTTGGGGATTGTTACAAGTTAAAAATTGTTTGAGAATATTTGTCTGGAGAGTATATGTTTGCAGAAAATTTGTAATATTAATGTGCGATCTTGATTTTACAGTTCTTCTACTTTGATTCTGTCGAATCTCTGCCAGTTGAACCGTTGGAGCCTAGTGATTTGAAGCCAGAGAACAGTAGATATGATGCACAAATTAGTGTCTTTGGGGCTAAGCTTCAAAAGAAACTGGAGCAGTCAAAAATCTTCATGGTTGGTTCTGGGGCTCTTGGATGTGAATTCTTGAAGAACCTTGCGTTAATGGGTATTTCTTGCAGTCAAAATGGGAAGCTGACTGTGACAGATGACGATGTTATAGAGAAAAGCAATCTCAGTCGCCAGTTTCTCTTCCGTGACTGGAACATTGGACAGCCCAAGTCCACAGTTGCTGCAACTGCTGCTATGGCAATTAATCCTAAGCTTCATGTGGAGGCCCTTCAGAACAGAGCAAGTCCTGAGACTGAAAATGTGTTTAATGATGCGTTTTGGGAGAGCTTGGATGCTGTTGTTAATGCATTGGACAATGTGACTGCAAGAATGTACATTGACTCCAGATGTGTATATTTCCAGAAGCCACTTCTTGAATCAGGCACTCTGGGTGCTAAGTGCAACACACAAATGGTCATTCCTCACCTAACAGAAAACTATGGGGCATCCAGAGATCCACCAGAAAAGCAGGCACCTATGTGCACTGTACATTCATTTCCTCACAATATTGATCACTGCCTGACGTGGGCTAGGTCTGAGTTTGAGGGTCTACTTGAGAAGACTCCCACCGAAGTAAATGCTTTCCTGTCGAACCCCAGTGGATATGCAACCACAGCAAGAACTGCTGGTGATGCACAGGCTAGGGACCAACTTGAGCGAGTTATTGAATGCCTTGAGACAGACAAGTGTGAGACATTCCAAGATTGTATTACCTGGGCCCGGCTTAAGTAAGTTGTGCACTCCTTCTCTATCCCTTGCAGCATTGTTCCTTAATTTGCATAGTTGATCTTGGAGCTGCATGCACCAGCTTAGTTTCACATTTATTTCACTGCACTCCCCGTGAACTAGTATAAGTCAAATGATTCTTGCTCCTCTGTTTTTTGTTGATGGTTTATATTAGGTTTGAGGATTATTTCTCCAACCGTGTAAAGCAGCTGACATTCACTTTCCCTGAAGACGCAATGACTAGCTCTGGTGCTCCTTTCTGGTCTGCTCCTAAGCGGTTCCCGAGACCTCTGGAGTTCTCATCTTCTGACTCAAGTCACCTCAACTTCTTGTTGGCTGCTTCTATACTAAGGGCAGAGACATTTGGAATACCCATACCTGATTGGGCGAAAAGCCCAACGAAACTGGCTGAAGCTGTGGACAAGGTCATCGTTCTGGATTTCCAACCAAAACAGGGTGTTAAGATAGAGACAGATGAGAAGGCTACTAGCCTATCCTCCGCGTCTGTTGATGATGCTGCCGTCATTGAAGAGCTTATTGCAAAGCTGGAAGCAATTTCTAAAACATTGCCACCAGGATTCCATATGAACCCTATACAGTTTGAGAAGGTTAGTAGGTCCAGTTAATCACTTCTAAAACCTTGTGTACCGTAGCTTCTGTTAGATGCCTAATTTCTTTTAGCTGTTTCTTGGTGGGTATCCATGTCTCTAGGATGAAAATTATTATGCATCTAGAAATTCAATGCTGATATAATTTTATTATAATTATATATGCAGGATGATGATACCAATTTCCATATGGACTTGATTGCTGGCTTTGCGAACATGCGGGCTAGGAACTACAGCATCCCTGAAGTTGACAAGTTGAAGGCGAAGTTCATAGCGGGAAGAATCATCCCAGCCATCGCCACCTCAACTGCAATGGCCACTGGCCTTGTCTGCCTGGAGCTTTACAAAGTCCTCTCTGGTGGGCACAAGGTTGAAGACTACCGGAACACATTTGCGAACCTCGCAATCCCCCTCTTCTCCATGGCGGAACCTGTGCCACCCAAGACCATCAAGCACCAAGACATGTCCTGGACCGTCTGGGACCGCTGGACCGTAACTGGCAACATCACGCTGAGGGAGCTCCTGGAGTGGCTCAAGGAGAAGGGCTTGAACGCGTACAGCATATCCTGCGGGACCTCGCTGCTGTACAACTCCATGTTCCCGAGGCACAAGGAGCGGCTGGACAAGAAGGTGGTGGATGTGGCCAGGGAGGTGGCCAAGGTGGAGGTGCCTTCGTACCGCCGCCATCTGGATGTTGTGGTGGCCTGCGAGGACGACGACGACAACGACGTCGACATCCCGCTTGTGTCCATTTACTTCCGGTAAAGAGGGGCACGCTGCCCATTTACATGATCCTGTGCGATATTTGTCAGAAGGATCGAGCGTATAAGTTGCGCATGCAACTGAGAACTAGGTTGCGTTTAAGCACATACTGATGATTTCCCGAGCTATGATCTGGGTAGAGTTGGCTGGGAATTGTCGCTGAGATTTGGGTTCACCGTTATGGAACTCTTGAGCATAACATCATGATAGTTAATGCATGGTACTGTTGTCGCTAAATTGTCGTCTTAGTACTTTGAATGCATGTACCGTACCGGTTTGACGCTATTCTGGCTGCGATTTCGGTAATGTTTGTGTATTGTTTCATGGCATAACGAATTTGTGTTGGTGGCACGTCGTGCTCCCTTCAAATTTTGGGAACTGCAGAAGTATTAGGGCTTCAACATTTTGACGGGGTTGCATTGCATGGGGGATGTGCGTGCATTGATCCACATGGGTGTATGGGTATGATGTAGATGGTTACGGGACTACGGGTTGGGGAAGACAGACAGCAAGCACGTTTGGGTTGTCTACCACGTCTAAGGTGTCGTTTGATGCACATGCGCTTGTTTCTAAACTACTGCTGCCAACTTAATTAAGTTTGGCCATGAAATCATATGCCGATATGCGTGAGATGCGCCTAGGACAGACAGGAAAAAGAAAACCCAAGAAGATGCCTATTGCGTATATGCAGAGAAGCCCAGACTGGAAAGAAGGTGCCTGTTGCATATATATGTATGCAGAGAAGCGCAGACAAAAAAGGAGGACCTGATGTAAAAATAAAAAATCTCAGGACCTGAATCTAAGCACAGACAAAAAAAGGAGGGGTGTTGCGAGAATCGAACTCGCGACCTCTCGCACCCGAAGCGAGAATCATACCACTAGACCAAACACCCAACTGTTGGTGTTTGTGTCAGTGGAATTTTATTAAACCAATAACTGAAATGGTAGCGTTGCAATCAACGCAGGACAGGCCATACAGGAGGAGATGATCCGGTTCGTCGGTTCGATGACCCAAACCTAAATTTGTAAGCCAATTTGCATTGATGGGAAAGGATACAGACTCTATGTATGTCGTGTGAGTTTGGAACATGCGTGACCCACACACATGCCGAATTTAATTCTGCATGTTGTTCTCTAACACATGATATGAGATGAACAGCCTACCGTTTATATATGCATGATGACATACACCATGAAATATGCAACACGAACCTTCCTCACAATTCAATCCAATCTTTTCTTGAGTGAGTAATATCACCACATACGAAATTCCCACCACTGTTAGCTTAAACACTCATCAATCCCGTTTAAACATCGGGTAAACTTTAAATGGTGGTAAGTCGTTTCTATTTAATCGGTCTATTAATCCCATTTAATTGGAATTTCAACCCGTTTAAATAGATGATCAGCTAGTCGGAATAATGGCTAAATGGTAGGTGACCGTTTGATAGCATTTCATAAAACAATTAGTTCATTTCTGAAATTAGCATCAACAAAACGAGCGTATATCTAGTAGAAAATCTAAAATAACTTATAATTCAGAACAGAGCAAGTAGCAAACAGAGGTGTTATTGTATCCATGCTAATTAGCTTGTGTTAGCAGAGATAAAGTTGGCAAACTGAGGTGCTTTGTTTTTCACACCATATAATTTTCATGGAGAGGAGGATGGTAAAGATGAGGTTTTCAAGAAAATACCAGGTCAATCCGTGCCACCAATCCAGCCCATCATTTTTTGAATTGACTTGCTCTGGTACATAACATCAATGGTTAAGTCATGAACTTGCCGAGGACAAATAAATAAACTAAACAAAAGTGCAGCGCTAGCGAAGGCACGGTCCAAAAATGTTATAAAATTTAAGTGAAGATGGGAACACAGATTGTCTAACCATCACTTGTGTACTCTCTCTAATGCATAGACACATCAACTAATAGCGTAGAAAAGAAAAATCAAATGCACACTTCAACTGAGTAAATTTAATAGGAGAGACGATTTCCTACACACATCACCATCATATATTATATTGTATGTTATATATATTATACATGGCTTGGAGTTTGGAATTGGCTCGGCTATATAGTATTTTTTAGATAATAGAAAAAAAAAATCTGATTTCAGCCTTCTACTCAGAAGAAGCATGGGTCCACGCTTATAACAGTAACACACCCAAAAAATAAATTTATTATAGATTTATAACTCAAGTCCGGTAAATGAAAGACCATCCATTCGATGCGAAAAACTATATGGCTCTTGATTCTAGTAGCTTGCAGGAATCAAGAATTCGTTCATTGCCTTCGTCCGAGCGTTCAATAGAGTTCAAAATTATATTGAGTCTACTCACTCAAACAATTAAATTATTTGACATGGTCATACTGTAGTGACTAGTGACCCATCAAGACACGAGGTAGGTGGCATACAAAATTGACACGAAAGTGCGAAAATGGGTCCATGAAAAGGAACAAGACGACACCTAGATCTCTAATTGAAAAGGTCTACGCATGCTATAAGCCTATGTTTGAGTCTCCGAAACGTCCTAAATGCTCATATTTTTAGTTATTTACTACTTTTTTTATTTTATTAGTGATCAATGACGTATTGCCGTGTCTATTCACAAGAATATGCATATGGCTTTTATTTATTTTTTTGTCAATCTAAGATATGTCGGCAAAGTCCTTTAAAGACGTCCATATAGATAAACAATGTGAACAATGCATTCATAAAAGTAAATACACGTGCATCTATGCTTGCACTATGCTTCGTTTAGGAAAAACGAACACTTCAAAGGTAGCACAGTACCAAAGTTGTGTGTAAAATCCAGCGAGTACCAAATTCTCGAAGTACACTGCCTACGATAGGTTCTTGGCGAGTCACGTTTGGTGGTCCAGTGGAGAGGCGAGAATATGTATAATTAAGTAAATAAAAAAACTCCCACAAGAAAAATAAATAAAAGGAAATTTCCATGTGTTGGGCAATCAGTTAGCAGCCAAGGATGCCTAGTGCATCTCGTTCTCATCTTCTTTGCGTATCTGGCTGCCCACAAACGGACAGAGACGGACAGACATCCTCCAAAGTACATCCAGTCCACCAGATTGCATAATCTGCTCCTGGTCCTGGGAAGCTAAGCTTTACAGGTACTGGAAGAGAAGATCCTAGCTGTAGCTGTTCATATTCTCTTCCTTGGCTTCTCCAATTCCTTCGTTTGATTTGATCCCCAACAAGACAGTAGCTGCTTGCTCTGTCCTGATTGGTGCTCCTTTGCTGCTTGCTCCTGAAGAGCCTAGAGGAATGGCGCTGTAGATTGGGGCATCCTACTAGAGTGAAGGGAAGCTTCTCTTTGCTGCAGGTTTGGCTTCTATGTGAGCCCTTCCTTCTGTCCCTGTTCTGTCTTTGATTCTTCAATTCTAACTCACGGGAAACCCCATCTAGCTTTGTTACGAGTGTGGATTCTTTACTTCAACAGCTGCAGTTCTTGGACCCTCCCCTACTTTTCTGCCTCATTTTCCCTACTTGTTTGACATCTTTTTCATCCTGAAAACTAAGCACTCCCCTTTATGATATCTTTCAGGATAGGGGTCAAACAGATGGAGATTGTTCGGTTATGGCATCTCGATTCGTTTCTTGCGGTGGTATGCAATCCAATCCGTGTGTGTCCCTCCTTCCCACAGCGCAAAAGATGCGAGCTTTCCGACATCTAGCTAGCTAGGCTTGCTTGTACAGTCAGTCAGTCAATCACCACGCGTCACTGGTAAGCAGTCGAATCTATGGTGGTACTGGTGCGCTCTTTTATTCCCTTCCCTAGTTCTTACTCTCTGTTTTAACATCCTGCAGTAGAGAGAAGACGTTTGGGCTCTTTGCCTGGGCTTGGGGATACACACAGAAATGGCGGACATACGCAGCATCAGAGTTGCTGCCTACTTCTTCCTCTTCTCCTTGCTCGTGTCTCAGAGGCTTGGGTCTTGTGCTTCCATCAAAGAGCAAGGTGGGTGGGCGCAAAGAATTTTCTGATGGGCAATATTAAAAACAGATGACAGACTAGGTTCTTGACATGCATGGATTCGTGCCTAAGCAAATTGTACTGGTGTTTTGTTCAGGGAGACCTCTTTTGAGATTTGGAGAGAGCGTAGCAGACGATCCTAGTGGATCTTCGTCGAATCGGGGAGCAAGTTGCTCGGATGATGGCAAGGTGGTGGCATTGTAAGTGCTGTTCTCATTCAATCTTCAGTTTTCCTTCAGCAAATCTCAGTCCTTAGAAGATTCAGAGTTCACGGTGCCTCTTAGTTGCAAATTGAATGTATTATAAGGGCCCGGAGCGCGAGAATTTCATAGGAATCATATAGGAATTTCACAGGAAGCAGTTCACTTTCATAGGTGAAACGCAGGAATAGGGGAAATTTCGTGTGTTCCAAACATGCCCTAAGCAGCATGTAGTCAAGAATGTGTAGTTACCCCTTATTTAAACCACTCTTGGAACAGGTCCTTATCTCATTTTGCTATTGCCCACTGTTGTAAGTATAGCTTCCAGCAGCAGGCATTACTCAAATCAAACAATTCTAGAGTCAGCTATGCTTGTCAAACGACAGTTTTGACTTTTGAACATTTCTTGATGTCCTTTCCCCTCTTTTCAAACCTGACAGTTTGTGTATGTTTACTTGTTGGGATTCAGGCACAAATGGTAAATATTTAAATAAGAAACAGTGACAACAAAATTTTTAAAAATCTCTTCGACGTTAACTTTTGCGGACCTAGATTACAAATGGACAAATTCTGGTTGTCATTATGCACCGATACCTGCAGAGATGGGTAACATGCAAAATCTGAACTGCTAAGTCAAACTGCCATCAGAAAGTTCATAAAAAAGATGTTTGCCAGAAAAAGCAATTCTTTCAGATCTTTGAAGATAGTGCCACATAAAAATTAACATCACATGGCGAATTGCCATCTCACTTGCACAAGCATACATAGATTTCAGTTTCATGGGGGCTATCTGATGAAGTGCTGCAATCTTGCAGGAAAACCTTAACAAAGTCAGTGTCTTGTTTCTTTCTTTCTTTTTACTACATGTAGTTTCCTAACCATAATTACAACTTCACCAAGTTCACTCCTTAGCCTATGTTCAATTATTCATCCATGATGCTAATGGTAAACAGCGCAATCAGGGGTGTTATCCAGAGACGACTCCAAAGCCCAGAAGCAAAGGCACATAATGTTGATCCTTCATCTCCATCCAAGTCTTTACCTCGCTGGGTAATCTACATAATAGCCACCGGTGGAGCGCTTGTCTTTGTGGCTGTAGCTGCTGCCACTGTGTATCTACTCTTCTCTCGTCGAAAGAAGGATACCACTGTCATGCCATGGTCTACTGGACTCAGTGGACCACTCAGTAAAGCCTTCGTGGCAGGTCAATCTCTCACCATCCGGAACTTATGGGTTAAACCAAATGGGCACAGTTCATCAGACTAGCATACATAATTTCATCAGCCTGCTTGCATATAAATTGCCTTTATTTGCAGCATGGCAGTTACTTATGTGATGTTGTACATACTGTGTATCCAGGTGTTCCTTCTCTAGGAAGGGCAGAGCTACAGGCAGCCTGTGAGGACTTCATCAACATGATCAGCTCCTCATCCGACTGCACGCTGTACAAGGGAACTCTATCAAGCGGAGTCGAAATAGCAGTAGTCTCCACTTCAGTTAACTCTGCCAAAGATTGGGCCGACAGGTCTGAGGAGCAATTCAAGAACAAGGTATGTTGTAGTGTTGTGCAAAGCTATGGTCAAGTCAACTAGTTTTTCACTGTTGTAGTGTTGTGTGTCTTATCTTACTGAACATTAACCGCTCCTGTTTCAGATATCTGTTCTGTCCAGAGTGAACCATAAGAACCTGATGAACTTGCTTGGTTACTGCACGTGCGACGAGCCGTTCACAAGAATGATGTCTTCGAGCATCTTCATAGTGAGTGCCCTCTCCACCTCTGTATCTGTCTCGATGCCTAGAGAAATACAGTAACGTTCTTGCCTTTTCCTTTTGCTGATGAAATGAAACACAGCAATGGTGCTAACTGTTTTCTGATTCCCATGCAACAGTTAGGTAGTTGTTTTTTTGATGAAACACAGCAATGATTGATATCTGAAGAACATGCATGTTGCCTGCAATGATTGATTGTTAAGTAGCTAATAGAGTAATTCCTTCTCATGTTGTGCAGTTAGAGAAGCAGAAGATCTGGACTGGCCTGCACAGCTGCGCATCATCATGGGAGTAGCATACTGCCTGGAGCACATGATCCAGCTCGACCCTCCAGTGACGCCACCAACCCTGAGCTCCTCGTCCATCTACCTCACTGAGGACTACGCGGCCAAGATCTCCGACGCCGAGTTCCGGAAGGAGGACGACGGCGGCAAGGAGTACGCACAGACCGATGACGACGTCGTGTACAGGTTCGGGATCCTGCTGCTGGAGGTGATCTCCGGGCGGCTGCCATTCTCCGAGGACCACGGCCTGCTCGTCCTCTGGGCGTCGAGCTACCTGGACGGCAAGAGGCCGCTGCGTGGGATGGTTGATCCCACGGTGAGGTCGGCCGTGCCCGAGAAAGATTTAGAGGCGCTGCGCGACGTCGTGAGGCTGTGCGTGCGCTCGGACGACCAGGAGAAGAGGCCGGCCATGGGCGAGGTCGCGAGGTCGCGAGGACGCTGAGAGGCGTCACCGGGTTGTCGCCGGAGCAGGTGACGCCGAGGGATAACCCGCTGTGGTGGGCCGAGCTGGAGGAGTCCGGGTGAAGTTCAGAACCAAACGTGAACTGGATTTTCTTTTATTTTGTTTTTGTCATCGATTTTTATACTTTTTTTTTGGTTTTGTTGCTGATCACTGCGAAGAATCTGCAAATTTGTAATAAGTAGTGGTATAGTACAAGTTTAGAGCAAGAGATGTCACTGTAACTATAGCTTGTACAATATCAATGCTTTATGCTTATGCTTATGCATATGCATGTACAATATCAAGTCCAAGATACACCCATCATCATCAGATCCTATAGAAAAAACACGCATTGTCAGATGTCAACCATTATATAAGGCAAGGCAAACCATATTTTGTGTTTGGCTCTAAAAAAAAAATCAACTTTACATATGCAATTCAAGAGAGAGGGCTCAACCCAGCCCAACTGCCCAAGCCCAACCCAACCCAACCCAAAGCCACGATGAGCAAAGACAAGCGATCCTTCCTCCTTTTCCGTTTTCTCCCGTTCATTCACCTCGCTCTCTCTCCGTGCGGCGACGACTGGGACTGCCGCCGTCCGCCGGCGCCATTCTTTCCCTGCGGCAGAGACGACTGGGCGAACGCCGCCCCACTTCGCCACCTCTTCGCCGGCGACGATCACCCACCAGGTATGCCCGCTCCCTTTCTCTCCTCTTGCTTCCTTTGCGAAGCCGAGCACCCCAAACCCTAAGCTGTTCGAACCCGGATCTGACCCAGTTACAAGTAGTATATACATGAGTCCTACTATCTTCGAGTTTTTGCAAAAAAAAACCATCGGGGGCACGCATCCTGGATTCGCTCCTCTGTGCATCCATGCTGCTGCTGTTAAGGTAATTAGGCCTACAATGTAGACTAGACTTTGGATGGAAGCAAATTATGATTAGGTTTCACGTGGTTCTTGCTTTGCTTTGGTACCACTCTTTAGTCAGTACCATGTGTCTGATATGGGCAACAGCGAAGCTTGTCAATCTGGGCGAACAAAAGAAACCCTGTTAATCTGGGAATGCTACCTGCATATAGAGGGAAGGAAATGGTACGTGCGCTAGAGGCAATGGTTCATGTGCTGTTATGTGTTGTCGATACAGGGCACGTGGATTGGTAATGGCCACATTCGGATAAGCGGATAGGCCAGTTTCCAAAAGAACCTGATTCCAGGATGTGCGTTTTTAGTATTAAAAGATGAATAAATAACTGATAAGGCTCATTAAAACTATGGCTGTAGCAGGAACTATAAACCAGCTTGCAATATGGCCGTTTTGCTCTTTTGCAGTTTTTTTTTGAACTTTGAATTAACCAACACCCAACACTCCAAAAGCCCAACAGTTTTGTAGCGCTGGTGTTCCCTGTGTACCATGTCTTCAATGATTCAAGTGATCCAGTGGCTTAAAATAGATCCTGGTGTCAAAAGTAGAGAAATAGATTTGCTTTAGCGAATGAATGTTTAGTGTTCCAGCCCATTATACTTTTTTTTATAGTTTCATGTTCTGTCTAGCTTTGGCATAAGCTGTGGTTATATTGTGCAGAACTGTTGTTGAATTCAGATTGCAGCAACCAATGAGTGCTATAATGTACTTTGCTCGAACAACCTTTTTTTTTTCCTTTGTGAATCTAGAAATATTTACAAGTTGAGCAAGAATTTTCACTGTAACTGGCATACAAAATATCACTACTCTTTGAGGGGATGATTTCTCTGCCAGGTCCAGTTACATCTGTCAGCAGATACCTATTGCTAGAATGCTGGGCACATCATGCATTGGACTCACTATACATCAAGTTTATAAGTAGATGAACGATGCAAAGTAAAAGTGACAATTACATTGTGAAATCTTCTTGTTTGTTGTTTGGTTTGTTCAACAGCGCAGACATAGCGTAGCATTAGGCATTAGCATTACCCAAGGAAAGGCATTGATAGTAGCTGCTTATGGAGGGAATTAAATGCTATGTACGTTAAAGGTTATGAATTATGATTTATGTGCTGTTATCTACCATGGATATGGGGGCACGTGGTTTGGTATTGGGCAGATGGATAAGTGGATACGCCTGCGTTCAAAAGAACCGAATGCGTGGATACATTTTAATATTTTACATAATAAATAAATAATAAGACACAATAAAATTATAAAGACAGTTGCGGCCTAGCAGGAGCTATAAATTAGCTTCCAATATGACCGTTTTGGTCTTTTGCAGTTTCCCAAATTTCCATTTAGCCAGCATGACAGCACCCAACACTACAACAGTGAAGACAAGTCCAAGCATTTCCAATTCTTTAAGTCAACACCCAACACTCCTAACAGCCCAATAGTTTTGTAGCTCTGGGCCGCTGCTCTTCCCTGTGTAGCCTGTCTTCAATGATTCAAGTGACCAAGTGGCTTAAAATGGATCATGGTGTGAAAAATTGAGAAATGGATATAACTCTATCGAATGAGCTCCGACTAATAAATGTATAGTGTTCCGTTCCATTATTATTTTTTAACTTTCCTGTTTTGTTTGCCTTTTCCATAAGTTGTGGCTAGATTGTGGAGATCTGTTGTTGAATTCAGATTGCAGCAACCAACGCTTGCCCTCTAAACCTCTAACCCCCCCCTTTGTGCTACCATGCCATTTGTAGTACAATAGCTTTGAACCATTCATATGTTGGTCGGACAACACAGGCTGAACTACTCATATCAAATTCATATCTCTTGTTGTAAATTTGTGACCTGAACCGAATAATTGATTTGCAGGTGGATGTCATTTTTTTGTTGAGAAGTTGAAGACTACTAACTTCTTTGATCCTGAGGTGAAGAAGTAATGATCCACCCAGGCTCAAAGGAGTCACAAAATTATGATATCAATAATCAAAGAGTTCATCCTCAACCAATTGATGAGAACATGAATCAGAACGGGGACTCAATGGACACTATGATCGGGAGGATATTCAACAACATATCCTCTTTAAAATCTGCGTACATTCAGCTGCAGGAAGCGCACACCCCATATGACCCTGACAAGATCCAGGAAGCTGATAAGCTTGTCATAGAGGAGCTTACAAAACTTTCAGAACTCAAGCATGCTTACAGAGAAAAACATCCTAAGCCAATAGCTGCATCCCCTCAAGATTCGCGCTTGCTTTCTGAAATACAAGAGCAGCAGAATTTGTTGAAGACCTATGAGGTCATGGTAAAGAAGTTCCAGTCCCAGATCCAGACTAGAGATACTGAGATAACCCATTTACAGCAGCAAATTGATGAAGCTAAACTTCGGAAATCAAAGCTAGAGAAGAAACTGAAACAAAGGGGCCTACTTAACAAGGAATCAGAGGAATCTGATGAAGAAGAGAACTACTTCTCCATTGAATTGACACCAAGTTTGTTTACATCTGCTGTCGATAACGCACACCAGTCGATACATGACTTTTCAAAGCCTTTGATCAACATGATGAAGGCTGCAGGTTGGGATCTTGATGGGGCTGCTAATGCGATTGAACCTGGTGTAGTTTACACAAGAAGGGCTCACAAGAAGTTTGCTTTTGAATCCTATATTTGCCAAAGAATGTTCAGTGGGTTCCAAGAAGAGAGCTTTTCTGTCAAGGATTCTAATATAAGTGTTTCCAATGAGGCTTTCTTCCATCAATTCCTCGCAGTGCGAGCCATGGATCCTCTGGATGTCCTGAGCCAGAACCCTGACTCAATATTCGGGAAGTTCTGCAGAAGCAAGTACCTATTGCTTGTGCATCCAAAAATGGAAGGTTCTTTCTTCGGCAACATGGATCAGAGGAACTACGTCATGAGCGGTGGCCATCCAAGGACACCTTTCTACCAGGCATTCCTAAAGCTAGCAAAGTCCATATGGCTGCTGCACAGGTTGGCGTACTCCTTCGATCCAAAGGCAAAGGTATTTCAAGTGAAAAGGGGAAGTGAATTTTCGGAAATCCACATGGAAAGCGTTGTGAAGAGCATCATCATAGAAGAGGGTGCGGAGAGGCCAAAAGTTGGCCTGATGGTGATGCCTGGTTTCTTGATTGGGAGCAGCGTCATACAGTCCCGAGTGTATCTTTCAGATGCCAAGTGTGCTGACTGACCTGAAGATGCTGCAGTTACACAATGAGCTTGAGGGTACTTTGCTTCTTGGGACTTGGGAGAGCTACCACCTGCATAAGTTTAAGGTGGACTGTGTCTGTCTTGTATGTAATGCGTGAGACCTGTTGTTTCTCTGCCATGCTTTGTGAAGATTTCCATGTGCTATTCTGTCCAATGGGCTTTTGTCGTTTTCAGGATTAGTAATATATTCCTGTTTCCCAATGTTGCATTTCCATGTGCTATACTGCTGTGTAATCCTGCCCAATGTTTTGTACATGCCATCAGTGTGATTGGAGAGCCAATGTGATGATTATATAGGTTGTACTTTTCATCTGAAACGTTTTTGCCCAATCAGATGATTCTATTTGCATAGTTGTGTGGTAAAAGTGTTCCATATCAACGTGTTGTAGCTTGGGGACTGATATGGTGGAAGTGGAATACGGAGCATTAGTGCTGCTGTATACTTCTTGCTCCTTTCCTTGCTTGGGTCTTGTGCTTCCACCATTGAACAAGGTGTGTGCAGAGAGTTTTGATGGGCAATGATAAAAGTATAAAACAGATAACAATTTATTTAGTTGCTTCATAGTTCATACGAATTCACAAATCTCATCGAATTTGTTTTCTCGGTCAGAGATGCTTTAACCATTTGCGAAGCCTTGTTTATGTCTGTTCTACAGCATTGTCCATTCCATTCTTCAGAAGAGAAGAGAAGAGAAGCAACAACAGACCACGCTCCAGTCCAGTCACCGTCAGTCTCTGCTCTCAACTGCTGCCATGGCAGTCACATCCGACAGCACCCATCCCCCTCCCTCCGTCACCCACGACCTCGACGAGGATGACGACGATGAAGAATTCGACGACGACGGCGACGACTTCGATGACGAGGCCGACGACGACGACGATGGCGGCGAACCCCCCGCGTCCTCGTCCGAGGCGACTCGCCTCGAGGCCGTGCTCCGGCGGCTCACCGCGGACGAGGTCCGGATCCGGGTGCACCAGGTCACGATCCGGGGCTGCGCCCGCACGCGCCGCGCCGCGGTCGAGGCGGCTGTCGGCCCGGACCTCGCGCGCGCCGCCACCGTGCGGGACCTCGTGCGCGCCGCCGCCGCGGCCGGCGACCGGCTCCGTCGCCTCGGCACCTTCGACACTGTCTCGATCACCCTCGACGCGGCGCCGCCAGGGATCCCCGGCAGCGCCGTCGTCGTCCTCGTTGACGTCGCGGAGGCCCGCGGCCGCGCTGCCGGTGATTTCGGCGTCTTCACCAACACACAGGTACCCATATCTCCTTTTGCTTTTACAAAATTGAGTTGTTTGCATCTTGCGTGATGCAGTGTTCTTACTTATAGAGATAGGGGTCAAGAGAATTCACTTTTAATTTAACTAAAAGAGACCTCCCACCAGAATCTTAGCTAATTTGAAAAGGGGCACATTCAATACAATCAAGTGGATTGGATTGTCCTTGCTTTGAGAATGATCAGTCAAGGGCTCAAGGGTTCATGATACATAATTTACTACCTGCTGTTATGCTAGTATTGGTACAGTGTTGTGGATGATGGAAACGACTACCAGGACCATTGATTTGTATCAGTTTGCCTTAGTGTGCTTTGTTTAGGAAAAACTGGATCATGTAGTTCTTGCATATCATTGGGAGTTAGTCGGGCTATCTTCAGGTGCATTGTGGAATGGATATGTGGTTTTGTTTCCTGATTCCTACTGCTATGGTTCTGGAGTAAAACAGACTAGTTTCCTGCATTTTCTGGTTCAGCATTGCAGTATCATTGCAGGACTTTTTTCATGCCCTGTCATATTTATCCGTTCCAAAATCATACACGCTCCGCTGCATAGCTTGGATGAAAATCATTCAAGGGTATCTCTCATGCATTCTCTATCACTTACATGTGCATTTAGCTTTGGATTTGTGCATACTGTTTCTTCCTGCTAATTTGACCTAACATGATTGATCTTCAGAACCTACTGTGTTATGATAAATGGCGATTTAATGTCACTATATCATATGCACAACTTCAATTGGTTCCCAAATCCACTTTCTCAAAGCCTCACCAATTT
This sequence comes from Miscanthus lutarioriparius, assembly GCA_904845875.1. Classification (NCBI taxonomy): domain Eukaryota; kingdom Viridiplantae; phylum Streptophyta; class Magnoliopsida; order Poales; family Poaceae; genus Miscanthus; species Miscanthus lutarioriparius. The sequence goes on from CAJGYO010000014.1 coordinate 91,676,552, forward strand.
TCTTTATGTGAACCTTTTTGCAGACTAGATCATGCTCACTTGAAGGTTCAGTGAAGTTGAAGAACCTATTTGGATTCTGTGAGACCTGGGATGCATCAGGTGCTCTTGAATTATATAAGACAGCAGAGCTAAGTGCTGGAGTCCAAATGCCTAGAATCGGAGCAATACCAACTCCGCTGATGGCTAGAATATCATTTCTGTCTGAGGACTGGTTGAAGTCCTCACTCAAAGAACACCTGATGGCCGTTTCTGTTGGCTTGCTCTCCACCATGAACCACAACCTTGCTTACAATTTGACATGGAGGAAATTAACTGATCCAACACGTATGTCATCCAATTCCGTACAAGAGGAATTAGGACATAGCCTTTTGTCCTCTATTAAGTATGCGTACAAGGTTGACCAAAGGGATTCAAGCATAAGACCTACACGTGGATATGCTTTTCTGTCGTCTTCTCAAGTTGGAGGGCTCGCACCAGGGAGCAAATGTTCACGATTTCTTAGGCAGGTATATCTCGACTTTCATTCTGCTCCATCCTTTGCGTTGCTTGAAAACTAGGCTTTACACAATACACCTTTTAATTGAATCCTAGGTGACCTTTATTATTGTCTTTTTCTTAGGCATCATTGGAATCTTTGATTGAATACTTTTGTACCTCCAGCTTTGCAAATTCATGATCAATGTTAACAATGCAGATTATTGTGAGTCTACCGTTCTCCCAGTAGATATACCTTTTGTTGTCTGACTACTGACCAAGGGCAAATAACTTTCAAAGTTATGTGCTCTGTTAAAGCATCGAAATAGCGTTTTTATTTTCTAGAATCGAATGCCCTGCATACTAGGATTTTTTTATCAACAACTGAACTGATTTGAACTGAAAGGTATTTATTATTTTCTTGATTGTATATCAGGAATTTGATCTTCGAGTGGCTTTGCCTCTGGGTGTGCTGAATGGTGCTCTGAATGCTGGAGTGGCTGCGGGAGTCATCCATCCATTGGAAAGGGCATCCACAGGATCTGTCTCACCACTTTTAGAAAGATTTTACTTGGGTGGAAATAGGCCTCTTGTATGCCGGTTGGGTGGACCATCTTCACTATTAGGCTTCAAAACAAAAGGACTGGGGGCAACAGAATTCAGAACACGTGACCCCAATAATTCTGACATTGGCACTTCCCCTTCTCCTGAGCTAAATGGTCTTGGAGGTGACATAGCAGTGACAGCCTTTGCTGACCTGTCATTTAATCTGCCTCTGAAGCTACTCAGGGAGCTGGGAATTCATGGCCATGCTTTTGTCTGTGCTGGAAATCTTGGTAAATTAACGGACTGTGATCTTCGGAAGTTCCCTGTTACTGACTTCCTACAAACATTCAGAAGTTCAGCAGGATTCGGCGTTGTTGTACCAACCAGACTGTTCCGTATAGAGGTTTACCCCTTTACATTCTTCAGTTTTTTCCATTAAAGTTGGTGATGAATTTGCCAGAGAAGTTTAGTTAACACGTTTTTCTCCTATTGTCCAGATGAATTACTGCTACATCCTAAAACAGTTTGATCATGACAAGGGGAAGACAGGCATACAGTTTAACTTCTCGTCGCCCTAATTTCTCTGGCAGCATTGTCTATTTGTTAAGATGGATATTCCAATTTTCCCCTCACTATTCTGATCTTATGGAGGAGCCTGTCTAGAACTGCCACATGTAAAAAGAAAGGCTCTCACGCTGTAACTGTAAGTGATAAATTGTTTGTACTGTGATATGCATTTGATGCTGTGACCTGTGAAGCACAAAAGCAAAAGGAAAGCAAACAAGTTGGGAGCTTAAGTTTTCAATGCTGTCATGCATGTTTTGGACTGGAAATTATGGAACAGCGTTGTCCAGAGATCTGCTTGAATAAGCCAACAGTAGCCAGGGACACACGATTGTTGCCGAACTGCCTAGTGTTGGCCATTTCTGGAACTGTTTGTCTGTAGAAAAAGTAGGAACAGATGAAGCAAATTTTGGCTATGCTATGGCATGCTGAACAAAAATTTCCATGATGGTTTTGTTGCGAATTGGATATGGTGCCGACATGAACGCTTGGACAATGAGATTGTGTTTTTACCAACCAGTATTGGTCATGTACGTATAACACGAGCTATCTTGAGCCCTTTTTGGAAGAACTGTTGTACTTGTACGGATCCAACTAAAAATGTTTTCTTTTGACATAACGGAGTTGCATCCAACTAAAAATGTTTTCTTTTTACAGAACTGAGTTGCCCTGCATGATCCAGGGCTACCAATGGTTTCTGTTTGGATATTTCTCTCATCGTTTCTTCTTTCTCCGGTTCTTTTTTCCAGCCTAAATAAAACGATGAACCAGCCGTTCTGCCGTTAACACTCGAACGGTCGAGTTCGACTTCACTCCGCTGGTCTCTCACCCCCGTAGGGCCTCCTCTCCGCCTGCATTGCCCCGCACGCGCCGTGGACCTCTCCGCCGTAGCGCCGTGTCCTCCTCGCCCTGCGGCGCGCGCCTTGCCCGGCGCTCGCCTCGCGGCCTCCTGGCTCCTGCCCCGCCGACCCTCCTGCGCTTCGCTTCCCACCCCTGGCTTTGTTCGCTTGCTTGCTACAGCATACATGGGGCAGGCGGCCTCGTCCGCGCGCAGCCGGGAATCCAGCGACAGTGCTAGGGTTTCGCGGGCGCCGAAGCACACGAAAAATCGCGGCAAGAGGTTCTTCAAGTGCCCCAGGAACCACGAAGGGGGTGAGTGCTTTCTCCCTTTATGATGTTCATCTGTAGGACTACCAATCTTGGCATCATTTCATTTGTGCCAGTTTCATCCAGTTACGTTACATGTGCGCAGCGCTTTGTTCCTCTGAAAACATTGCCTGGGGAATTTCAGAACTTGCTGTACTTACTGTGATCCATTGTGCAGGTGCCATGGTCATGGACTTTGCTCCTCATGTTACAAAATTATGTGAATTATTACCTAGAGAAGCATGTATTTTGGACGGCCGTCCCTGACGCGCTGGAGGTAAAGTATCTGAACTTGGGAATGGAAGAGGTGAGGAAGGAGTTGGTAGGGACGAAGAACAGAGAAGGAATAAAAAATTACGTTTGTGTATTGTGGGGTCCATCAATTTAGTGTTTGTCTTGTTGTACACTCGTTTGGAACATGAGAGAAACACCCAAGCCAAAACAATTCTTTCTGAGAGGCATACAAATTGGGTCCCAAATGTTATGAGGCTTGCCAATTGAGATCCAAGCACTGAAATTTCTTACTATAGAGACCTTAGACCACAATCAGACATCCAAACCTAAAGGAGGGCGCGCTGGTCATGCAATTAAGTAGGCTTTACTGATGCCCTTGCTTTCAGTCTTTCAGAATGATGAGACACGGCTATGCCTACTTAATTTTGATTTTAGCAGCTGCTATGCTAGTAACAATACAATGTCCTGGATGATAGACAGCTCTAGCCCTGAGGAATACTTGAGGTGAATCAGTTTATCTTAGTGTGATTTGTTTTAGGAAAAAGTGAAGCTTGTAGTCGCATTAGTTGGAACTCAACTGACACTATTTAGCTGCATTGTGGAATCGATACAATGTAGTTGTGATTCTTGATGTGCGCTACTCTGATTCTAGAGTCAATCGATTAGGTTCCAGTTCTGGTTCACTATTGCATTGTATCTAACATTCTGCATTGTAGGATCTTTTGTGTGTTACGTTGTAACCCTCCACACCAACGTTATACATGCTCCAAATCACTTGGATCCAAATCATTTATCTTTCATGCATTATTTGTCACTTAACATGCGCATTTAACTGTACGTGCATCTGTTATGTAGACCTTTAGTAATCTATCTTTAGCAACTATACTCTGTACTGTATATTCAGTATGTCATGACCTCATGATGTATGAACTATGATGGTCAAACATTACTATATAGATGAATGACCTCAAATTGTTCTCTAATTCACTTAAGTCTCACCAATTTTCTTTGTGTACACCACTACACCTTTTTGCAGATTAGATCATTTTCACTGGAAGTTTCACTGAAGTTGAAGAACCTATTTGGCTACTACGAGACCTGGGATACATCAGGTGCTCTTGAATTATGTCACATAGCAGAAATAAGTGCTGAAATGCCAAGACTACATGCCAGGATATCATTTCTATTGGAGGATTGGTTGAAATCCTCACTCAAAGAGCACACTATGGGTGTTTCTGTTGGCTTGCTCTCCACTATGAATCATAGCCTTGCCTATAACCTGATGTGGCGAAGTTTAACAGATCCAGCACGCATGTCATCCAATTCCATACGACAGCATTTAGGACATAGGCTTTTGTCCTCTATTAAGTATGCATACAAGGTTGACCAGAGGGACTCAAGCATAAGGCCTACACGTGGGTATGCTATTTTGTCATCTTCCCAAGTTGGATGCTTTGCACCAGGAAGCAAAGACTCGTGGTATCTTTGACAGGTATATCTGATTTCCTTTCTAGTCATCCTTTGCTTCCCATAAAACCAGGGTGTACATCTTTTAATCATCAGCCTGTTCGGTTGGCTGGTTCGTTTCGTTGCTGGTTCGTGAGGAAGTACTGCTGGCTGGTTTGTGTGAGAGAAAAATACTGTTTCGGCTGAAAATTTACGATCGTTTACGACAAGCCACAGCCAAACGAACAGGCTGCATATCCTTTTTACTTTTATTTTTCTTCAGTAGCATTTTAAGTTTTTGGACGTTTTATACTCATTAAGCATTGTATTTGTAAATCTTACTTTCTTTTCCAACTGCACGATCAGTACTACCATGCACATTGTGGTCACATTCCTAATTCTCTCCCTTGAAATATACCTTTTTAACCGTTTCTATGATTAGTGGACCGATGATAAAAAAAGGTTTCATGATCTGGTAAAGCGCTCAAATGGCAGTTTGCTTTTGTCTTCAGTCCTAATTCCTATAAAAAAATGTGGCAGTTTTAAATCTGAATTTCACAATTTTAATCTTTGTGTATAACGCACTGCACATAATGTTTTTTTAATTAAAGAACTGGATTGATTGAAACTGAAACATATTTATTTAGTTGTGCTTAGCATAATTCATTTTTTTTATTGCCTATCAGGAAGTTGATCTTCGCGTGGCTTTCCCACTTGGTGTGCTGAATGGTGCTCTCAAGTCTCAATGCCGGAATGGCTGCAGGACTCATCCTTACGTTGGAAAGGAAATGCACAGGGTCTGTCATACCACTTTCAGAAAGATTTTACTTGGATGGTAACAAGTCTCTTGTTTGCCGCCTGGGTGGACCATCATCACTCCCTGGCTTCAAAGCAAAAGGTCTGGAGCCGAAAGACTTTGGAACCTCTGCCCCAAATAATTATGAGAATGGTGCTTCTGCTTCTCCTGAGCTACATGGGGGAGGTGACGTAGCAGTCACAGCCTTTGCTGATCTGTCATTTGATCTTCCTCTGAAGCCGCTCAGGGAGCTGGGAATTCATGGCCACACATTCATTTCTGCTGGAAATCTTGCTAAACTAACAGAGCATGGTCTTGGGAAGTTTTCCGTTACTGACTTCCTACAGACATTCAGAAGTTCTGCAGGATTCGGTGTAGTTGTGCCAACCAGACTGTTCCGCATAGCGGTCTGTCCCGTCGCACTCTTCAAATTTTCCAGTGAATTTAGTGGTGAGCTTGATGCTTAAAAGTTTAATAACATGGTTTTCTCCTCTTGTCCAGATGAACTACTGCTACATCCTAAAACACGTTGATCATGGCAGGGGGAAGGCAGGTGTACAGTTTAACTTCTCATTGGGCTAATTTGTTTGGCAGCATCACCTCACGCTGGGGAGGGACTTCACTTTTGGATGTTGATGTGAATGCTTTGGACTGGAATGATGGAATCGTGTTTGTCCAAGGATCCTGCTTGAATCAGTCAACAGTAGGTGGTGACAAATGGTTGCTGCCAAGCTACATAGTGCTGTCCATTTCTGGGATGTGTTTCTTCTGTAGAAAAAGTAGGAAAAGCTGATGCAAATCCTGAAAGGCCAACATGTGCATCATGTAGAACAGTGTGGTTGTTGCCGAGCTACATAGTGTTGAACATGAGCCTATTCGGCAGGTCGTAAACGATCGTATACGATCGTGGATTATAAGATGGAACAATATTTTTCTCTCACACCAAACCAGCCAGCAGTAAATAATCCACGATCCAGCCCAGCCAGCCGAACAGGCTGCATTTCTAGGATTGTTTCTGTAGAAAAAGTAGGAATGGCTGATGCAAAAACAGAAATGCCAACTTGCGTGTTATGCAGAACTGTGTACTAACATCCCCCCCACCCCTCAATTTAAGATGTGAGAAAGGCTAGGATTTGCCAAGTTTGCTATGCTATGCTATGGCATGCTGAGCAAATGTTTCCATGATGAATTTGTTCCAAATCAGATATCATACCGACATGGCAGGGGCAAATGAGGATGTGTGTTTTTTTGGCTAATAGGCTTGCCATGTACTGTATGCTTTTTGTTTGTGATCCCAAAGTGAGTTGTGGTGGATTTGATTGAGTGAATAACCAATGGCGTGATCTTATCATCTGACCGAACAGGTCTGATCAATTTCAAAGGGAACAGCGACGTCTCTGTCCAGGTTACCAGGTGCTGTGTGCATCGTTTTTCTGCAGATGCAGGTGAGAGGTGACGCAGCCTCCATGTTTAAATTGACACAGCCAACACACACATTAATGGATGAATGTATCAACGACAGGTCTGACAAAGATGTCCATGAAGAAATGGCGATGCAGATGAAGCAGCAGCAGCAGCCAACGAATTGAAGCAGTCGAGTTTTTAAGACCGATCCATCAAGCACCACTGATTGGTCTAAGAAGTTGCAACAAGCAGGCAAATATACATATACATATGGATGGAAACGTACCATTGGTGCAATGCACATGCACACGACTAATTCTAAACGGAGAGTTGTTGCAGAGCGATCATGCATGTCGCTTTAATTCTACTGTACATGATCAATGAATTGATTCAACAGCCTAGCCTTACACACACATGAAGTTCCAATCAACGGAGAACGGACGAGTTTTCTGGATTGTGTCTGCCCGCTAGCAGAATGTAGATTGACGGATGAACCTACGACGATAATGGTGGTAGTATCACACCCTTGCTATGTTTCTACATATATGGTCCCTACCATGTAGTCATACTACTTCAGTTTTTTTTTTTAATGTTCTAGACTCGCTGATCAGCTTCTTGAATAAAAAAAAACTGTTGTAGACTCGACTTCACACTATTTTTTGAAATATTAATAACTTGCCACTGAGCAAGTCAGGCTTATACGAATTGCCATTGAAGTATTATTTTGTATTCTTACTTTCATTAAACAAGTGCTCCTGTTTTTGTCTAGACGAATTTCTGCCACGTCCTGAAACAGTTTCATGACAAGGGAAAGAGAAGCTTACAGTTTAACTTCTCTTCCTCCTATTTTTGTTGGGAATATGTTCTCATCAAGATGAGTAGTTGCTCTCTCTCTCTCTCTCTCTGGCAAGAGCTTTCCTAACACACTCTGATCACTCTATAGCTCTCTCCAAAAATGGGGCCATGCGCACACAAGTGATAAACTTATTGTACTAGGTTCTAGATTTAATGTTGTGACATGTAAAGCACAAAACCGAAAGGAAAGCAAAAGAGGCCGGAAGCTTTAGTTTTCAATGCTGATCTGAATGTTCAGGACCGAACTTGATGAAATTGGGTTGCACAAATATCTCTGCGTTGTACAAACATTGTTTGCAAGCTACAGTGTTGTCCATTCTTATATTAGCACTCCATTTTGCGGTAAGTTAAAAAGAATAGGACTGGTTATGCAGATTTTTATGTTGAAAAGGCTCACCTACAATGAATCTGTTACATATCCTGGATATCTGTTCTTACTGATGTGAATGCTTGGACTGTCCTTGTCATATGTACATTTGGTGGACAAGAAACTTTTATTTGGAGTATAATATACATAGATGAACAGATCCACCGTTTTAATCCAATTTTAGTGCTGCTCTCAAACAGAAGTTCGGAATTTCTAGGATATTGTATGACAGACTGGACTGAGTGAACAATGTCTTGACAATGACAGTGACACTACATATCATCCAGACTTCAGAGAGGATGGGGACACATTATTTTGTATCCAGGTGCTATGTACATCTTACAGAATAGAGGCAATTTTCTTCTGGTACAGGTGAGGTGTAAGGTGAGGCAGCCACCAATCTTGACACAGGCACAACACACAGGTCATCAGCCAGATTGGTGAATTTGTATTGATGCTGGACACAGTCACACATGAATGAATGCATCAACGCTTTGACAGCGATGTTTGTTGTTCCTTGTATGCCTTAGCCTTTGGAAGTTGGAACCAGTGACAACATACGTATATGCAGTGCAGAAGAACCAGCAGCCAGGCAGTTGAACTATAACACTGATGATCAAACGCCCTTGATCGAGTCAGATGTAAGAACTTGCGCTATAAGCAAGCATACATTTGGAAACATATAATATGATTGATGCAACGCATGAGAATAATTCAAAATAGAGTTGTTACACAATAGTTTATGCTTGTCAGTTTAATTGTACTGCACGTGAATTTTGTGTGTGATGGATGATTGGATTCGACAGACACATGCATATCTAGTCCTAGTCAAGGAATTCTCTGGATGCATAGATGGTGGTTTCATAAGTCTAGCTACTAGGAGAATAGATTGATGGAGATGGCACCTAAGGTTTCTTTGGTGCTGCAGGTGTAGTACCACAGTACTGCGTGTACCCTTGCTGCCATTCACCCTAAAAGTTTGTGTAATTAAGTAGTTTGGCACTAATAAACAAGCTTGACTATATTTACTAGAATAAAAAATAAATTTCCCTGACAAATTATATAGCTAACATTTGAACTTCTACATACCTGCATCGCCACGACTTGTGCTATCCCACCACACCAGATTCCAGTTCTCTTTAGCCCTAATTCATGTGCTTATTTTATTCTTAGCTGAAAATCACCTTGTTCCTTCTAGCTGATCCAAATTTTTAGTGGTATATATAGATACATTTTGACAAAAGTAGACCGACTTAATTTTGTGAGTACTTAAACTGCCAAGCCAGTCAAGTTAATTAAGTGCATGCTCTGAAATGGGAGAAGCAAAAACAAGATGCTGTGATGTAGAGTAGATCAATGCTTATTAGTTTGATTCATTTTGAAATTAAACAAGCAAACTAGAAATTTTCTACCAAGTACTTGTCATCAATAATGGTGTAATTTCTAAGTAGTTATGGTGTAACCAAAAAAATCTGAGTTAAGAGCTCCTTTGAAATAGCAAGAGTTTTCGGCACTTTGGCTTAGATGTTAACACTACTACATAAACATTTTTAGAGGCATCTCCCTTTTAGTCCAGAGTTGGCTCTATCAAGAACTACCTTAAAAATAGATTTTGAGCCATCCCATTAGAGGTGAATGGAAAGCCCAGTCGCCTCTAGAAATGCCCTCTATTTGTAGAGGTGAGCCCAACCGTTACTAAAAATGCTACTTCTAGAGGCGGCTAGAAATTCCACCTGTCTCTAGAAATGTATTTTTAGAGGTGGCTGTCAATTTAGACAGCCTCTAAAAATAGGAACCCTTTCAAATCAAGACAGATAAAGTCGAGATGGACATAATAACCGCCTCTACAAGTGCTTTATGTAGTAGTGTAAACGCCTAAAAAAATACATGATTTCTTTGTAAAAAGAAGTACCATGCATGCATGCTCAAAAATTTGGGTGCTTGGAGGCTAAAAGTTATCGAGTCGTTGAGTACACTATAGCTCCAATTTTAAAACTAACAGTGATGGAGTGTACAATGAAAATTCTATCATGAACTGAATTGAAAGTGCAATTAAAAAGATGTATCTCACTGGTAGAAAAACGACATTTGATCCCACCTTAAAATTTGGCTTTAGTCCCGGTATTTTTTGCGCCCGAGACTAGAGAGACCTTTAGTCCCGGTTTATAACTCCAACCGGGACTAAAAGTCCCTACCCAACAGCTACTGTGGCAGGCTTTTGCTGCAGGAGACCTTTAGTCCCGGTTAGAGCTATCAACCGGGACTAAATGTTAACTTTTACTTCCGGTTGGTCCCTTCAACCGGAAGTAAAAGTCTACTTCCGGCTGAAGGCTCTATCCAAAACTAGAAATGAACCTTTAATCCCAATTGCTGTCTCCAACTGACTAAAGTCACGTGATTCGTTTTGGAGATCGAGGCCGTTTTCTTCGCACGAGTTCAGTCTTCAGTGCAAATGTGCACGGACGACGGAACATCAACCCACTGCTGAGATATTTTGCATCCGGCCTGTGATGAAAATGGCGCGAAGGCAAAGTGTGCATGGCCGTTGGGCTGCGGACGAGTATTTCGCCGTGAAGCAACAGAAGCCCACTTCCGAGCCACCGTTCCACCTGCCACCTCTCTACCTCAGCTTATCAGTCTTTAGCACCACCTCGCCACTCCACACACCGCAGCACCAGCTTAAATACTCCTCCCGACCGACCCCTCTCGACGACCTCAGTAGCGCGAGCTTTTGATGCTTGGCGTAGAAGGAAAAAAAACAAAATCATGAGGATGAGGAATAATAGACAATAACTAGTATTTTGTTTTTTGAAACTGGCAACAACTAGTATTTACACGTACTGCTAAACGGTACTAGCTATATGTGGAAGAGATGTCACTTTCTTAAGATAAATTAATTGTGTACAATAGGTACCTAAAAGATAAAGTGCCATGAGATTGATTTACATGCATCGTTCAACCAAAGTTTAGTTGAAGTGTCTTTTGTGTGCCATAAGTGCTATTAATTAGGCCAAAGACCAGTCACTATATATATTGATAGGAATATGATTGTTGGCTACTAGTGACATCTTTATCTTAAGTATACTACAGACTTTTGTTGTCTGGCCATATATACCCACCACAATTGATGACAAGGTAACATGATTTTTTTTTTGTTTGCAAAAGGTAGCAAATTACCATTGAAACAAAAATGATCTAGCTAATCAAATGTTTTCAGAGAGTGGAAATTTTGTAGAGCCCTGAACCCTACTATGCATGACCAGATTGTGCAACTAGTTCAGGGAAGAAGTTACGGCCCACTTGGAACATGGGAGATTCACTACCACAAAAAAATTTTAGGAGACATGCCTATTTTATTTTTAGAGACGGACTAAAATTTTATGTATCTCTCAAAATACCTGATGATTTATGGAGGCGGTCGTGTTTTACTTATGGAGACACCTAAAGTTGTCTGTCTTTCAAAATCGATTTACAGAGATGGTCGTTTTATATACGGAGATAGTAAAAAAATGCCCGCCTCCGAAAATAAATTTACAGAGACGGGTCTCTTAAGATGCTCGTCTCCGAAAATCGCTATTATTAGAGGCGGTCGTTCTAAGCATCTGTCTCTAAAAATCGATTTTCAAAGGCCATCTTAACTCTTAAGATGTCCGTCTCTATAAATAGTTGCAACAAAAAATAATTCATAACTTTTTCATATGAACTATGATGAAGACAAAATTCATATGAAAATTGTAGCTCTCGATGCGAACTATAACTTTCTAGTTGAATTTTTTGAAACTGTTTAGAGTCCCAAAAAATGTTCTAATTTTGCGGATTTTGAAATTTATTTTTTCAAACAATTTCGGATGTTGACATGATCTATACCAAAGTTTTAGGTGCCAATATAATCTACAACTGTGTAGTTGAAAAGTTTTTTACTTGAAGTTGTTTAGAGTCCCAAATATGTGTCATAAGTTCATAAATTTTGAAATTCTAAATTTAGAATTCTTAAACGACCTTGAATATTCACATGGTTAATACCGAAGTTGTAGTGGCCAACCTGATCCACATGTCTGCAGTTGATAGGTTTTTGATTTAAAGTTTTTTAGGATCTCAATATTTGTTTTAAATTTATATATTTTGAGATTCAAAATTTTTAAAATTTATATACTTTATAGTTGGAGTGCTTGACAAGATTTAAAACATTTTATTTGAATTTATTTAGTAGCCAAAATATTCAATACAAGATTACAAAATATTTACATAAAAAGATAAAAATCCTATATATACTCACAAGTTAGTGTGTGGTGTAAGTGTTGAGTTGTTGGTCACGAGTTTGAGTCTTTGGAGGGACATAATTTTTTAGTTTTTGCGTTTTCTGGGAACCATTAACAGAGACGGGCATTTTAAGGCGCTGACCTCCGTTTACGGAGACGGGCAAGGCGGGCATTCCGGCCGCCTCTGTAACAGCGATTAACAGTGACATTTGGTTAGAGGTGGAGTTTGTCCGTCTCCATAAATTAAAATAACCGCCTCTCTGAAAATATTTTTGGTAGTAATGTTTTTTTTTCTTCTTATTCCTGTATTTTTCTATGAAATTAAACTTAGAAGGATTGCTACAGTAGCAGCCACACGCTGCTGCAGCACGCCCAACCGAACATGCCCCTATGATCATTTGTATTTAGAATAAAACCACTCATGGAGCTATAACATCAAAATCCAAATGACATATATATGATGAATTTTGTAATTTTCTCCATACTTATGCAAAAGCAGGTGTGATGTGGACATGCATGCGAGCCGAAGGTCAGAGCAGTGGGACCTGCTCAACGAAATAAAAGCCGTCCATCACGATCAATAAAGAATGTGATTGTGCGGAGACTGAAAAAGGCACTCAACTTTTTTGCAACCACCTAGGTTAGCTGAGCTTTCCGGTCATGCATGCATGATGCATCCATCGTCCTTCATCAATTACTCCTCATGAAGTGCAGCTGAATTTCTTCATTCGAAACCAAAAATAGATCTTGCTAACTTATATTTTTTTAACAAACAGATCGAATTTGTGTTGTTAACTTGTATAATTTTTTTTAAATATGGTAAAAAATAGAAATGTTTGACTTAAGCCAAAGCTAATATATATTACAGGTAAAAAACAGAGGGAGTATACGGTAAAAAACAGAGGGCCAAACGCCGTGCTCCGTCAGCGATGATGTCGCCGGGGCGGGCGTCAATTGCCATAGCCGCAAGGTCGTCGAGCATCGAAGACGGCTCCATTGTCGGAAGCACTCGCCTGCTGCTAGCCGGTGGTGCCAGCCATGTGTCGGCCCATCAGAGACTCGGACCTTGTGAGGTCATCGAGCGTCGAAGACGGCTCCCTTGTCGGAAGCGCTCGCCTCCTGCTGGCCGGGTCGCAATCGCAAGCAGTGGTGCCGGCCGTGTGCCAACCCATCAGAGACTCAAAACTCGAGTTCCGCAGGCCACCGACGCCGTATCTTTGCTCCAGATGTGGATGGTTGGCATGACGTGTTTCCATGCGAGTCGAGGGCCAGATGTAATAGCTCGGAGCCGGCACAGGTGCAGTCGCAAAGATGACGACCAACGAGGCGCATCTTGGAGGACCTACAGGGCAAGGCAAATGCCTTAATTGTCTCTCTTCCTTCCACCACATGGCAACCTGCAAGCTGCCCCAACGTTGTCTGGGTTGCCGCGGATTCCAGCACCTCACTTGCGATTGCAAGTGGCGGCACACAGCTGGCTCGTGCGGCTCTGACGCAGTGAACGCCGGTACCGGTCAACAGGTTCGCTTCGTGGTTCCAGGCCGGCATCGTCGATCATTGTCGCACACCCTATCTAAGCACTGCCCGTCAGCGACGACTTCGTCCCTCGCAGGAGCGGTCGTTTGGCCGCAAAGAGGAGAGACAGATTTTGCGAAGCCGGAGCTGCAGGCGAGGATGGTTCTACTGAAGAAGCTGGGCTTAGAGCAGTTAGTGCCCTCCATTGATATATGCAACTTCAATTCCTTCGTAATTCCAGGAGACCTTTAGGCAGCCGCTGTCTGCGTTGTCTAAGCGTGAGGCCTTGGACGGGCTTTTCAATGGGGGCCGTCTTTGACCCATCACGGAGCCAGTTGCTGCTGCTGTTGCACAGGAGCAGTTTGCTTCCTTGCCATTTCTTTGGTTGTCGCAATTTTGTTGCCGTATAATCTCTAACATGTTAAACGTCGGGTTCCCCTGAGCTAGATTCGGTATGCGCCTTGCACCATTGATCTAATTGAAGGAACCTTGTAAGGAGTTTCTGCACCCCTTTCCTCTTAACGAAACACTTGTGCCCCAGCACCTGTTCGCGAAAAAAATAAAGTTTTTTAAAATGGATGGTCAAAGATAGTAATGTTTGACTTAGGAAAAATCTAATATGACATATGTAAAAAAAGGAGTATATATATGATGAGTCAATCCATGCTAGTCAAGTGGATGAGGCTAGGGAGGCCGGCCGGGATGCTACGGGACGAGGGATGAAATTCATGTTTTGATGGGCCACTAGCTACCAATAAACTATATAGAATGATATGTTTTGTGAGAGAAATTTTGAATCATAAAGCTAGTGACATGTTATTTGAGATGAGTACCTTTTAGAAAGTTGTTTATATGGTGCCAGAGAGAGACGAAAGTTTTATTTGTAGGCATAATTTTGTTACCTTTGTGGGTATATGAATTTGTAATATTTTATGATGACTCCTAATAAGGACTACAAAACTAAAAGACTCCTAGCTTGTTTATTTTGTGTACGTATACTCAGTATTTTGTTTACACATGAATACATTTTTCTGTTCTCAGTATGTATCTCATCATCCTACTACTTCCAAATGGGAGCTAGCGTCTTGAGCTATGAGCTGATGCATTTTTGTAAATATGTAACATTTAGAGGACAAACTAATTATATTAGTTTAAAAACTATACTATTCATTAGTTTATCCTAGCTAGAAGTCATATATTTATCATATTCAACGACGGAGGGATCGGAGGGAATACTTATTGAACCGTTCTACCTAACTGTACTAGTTGTTTCTTTTGTTTGTTTGAATGGTCTCTCCTGCCACCCAGGTACAAAGCGACATGTGCATGCAATTAATTAATCACATATATAGAGAGCGTATATGTTCCATGGAACAACGGATTATTGTCATTCAAAGAGGGCATGCATGGAGTGTATACGTACATAATAATTAATGATACATGCATAAGCAGTACGTATCACTGTGCTAAACTGCTGATTGCATGCATGCAGCATATCCTTGAGTACAGTATATATGTACAAATACAGCCACGTGCGTTGTACTGGCTACTAGAAGTCGAAAGTAGTCAAAGTACCTACACACACAGTACCTAGCTAGTAGTAGCTACGAGACAGACTGATATATACACCTACTCATCATACACCAAGCGGCGACTCATCATCAGAATTCAGAATTGGAGTAGGCGTAGCATGTCACTACCGGAGACGGTTTCTTTGCCGAGTGTCTCAGACTTTGTCGAGTGCTTTTTATCGGGCACTCGGCAAAGAGGCTGTTTGCCGAGTGCCAGAGAGAAAGCACTCGGCAAACAATTGGCACTCGACAAACAATAACACTCGACAAACAATAACACTCGGCAAAGGAACGCCTCCGTTAACGGCTGGCAGCCGCCGTTAATCCTTGTGCTGGGAGCGGCGTTTGATGATGCCAGGTGTAGCACACCATCAAGGCAGCCGCAGCCTTAGCGGATACGCAGAAACATGGGTACGCGAATTTATTTATTTATTCTAACACTCAATTCTGTATTATTTCTAATCATCTTGAATCCGGGTTGTAGTCGGCGTCACATGGTGGCCAGCCTTGCTCCATCTTCAAGGCATTTGCTATGGCCCACAAGGGCAAGGCGACGTCCGACGTCGACTACAACCCGGAGGACGGGCTCGAGGCGTACAACAATGCGACCGTCCACAACCGTCTCAGTGAGTACACATCGATGGCAAGGGAGGTCCATGGGCCACAGTACGATCTGAGCACCGAGGACCTTGATGGAGAAGTCGTCATGAGGGTGGGAGGCGGCAAGAAGCATGTGCGGTACTGGATTGGCGATGGCGCAATCGACTCGGCCTCTACTCCCAGTCTCTCCCAGATTCAAGCAAGCAGCATGAGCAGGAGCCTGGCCATACGACCTAGGCAGGACACTTCACACCACCGGGTGGAGGCACTCGAGGTTATTCCTGGTTTATTCGTCGTTCATTGGTTTTTTCATACCTTTCCTTTGCATTATTGTAATATTGGGGTGAATATATTGTAGGCCCAGCTGGAACAAGAGAGGAGGATACGGGAGCAGATGTAGGCGAAGATGGAGAGGGTGGAGGCCGAGCAGCGGAGGATGGCGGAGATTCTTCAGTACATGCAAAGTCTTGGCGCCGCTACGGGTGTACTTCCGCCACCTTCGCTATTCGCTCCACCTCCACCTCCACCTCCTCAAAATTCTACTCCTGTGAGTATAAATGTTTTAGTTTGTATGTTCATGCTTACGGTCAAAGTTCTACTCATGAAAGTTTTATTCATGTATGGTATATATTTATCTTGTCTCACATATGCAATCTCTTCTCCTTTGTGCAGAATCAATCGGCGGCATCGAACGATCCTCATGCTTCAACGAATCCTTCACCAAATCAGTGATGATACTTGTGGTTGTTAATGGTACTTCTATTTGCAATTGTGGTTGAAGATGATGGAGCACTTGGATTACTTGTGAACTTATTTGTGATATATTGTGAGACATGTGACATTTGTGATATATATGTGACGTTTGTGATATATATGTGGTGTTGGTGATATATATGTGTTGTTGATGATATATATGTGATGTTGGTGATGTTTGTTATATATATCTTCTGTTTGTTTGGATGGAATGTAAAAAACAAATAAAAAAGGCTGTTTTCAGTCACTTTACCGAGTGCAATGGCCATGACACTCGGCAAAGTGACTACCTAGGAACATACAGATTTGCCGAGTGCCACGCAGCAGACACTCGGCAAAGGTCGTCTGTTTGCCGAGTGTCTTGCCGGCGGCACTCGGCACAGTGGCCACCTTTGCCGAGTGTCTGAGTCAACGGCGCTCGGTAAAGCGGCGACCTTTGCCGAGTGCTTGACCTTGACACTCGGCAAAGCCGCCGTCACGGTGGCGCTCGCCGTCATGACTACTTTTCTTTGCCGAGTGTCGGATTGACACTCGGCAAAGCCTTTGCCGAGTGCCCGATAAAGTGCACTCGGCAAAGAGGTCTTTGCCGATAAACTGTTTACCGAGCGCCCTTTGCCGAGTGTATATCGGCCTTTGCCGAGTGCCTGAGGCACTCGGCAAAGAAGCCGCCTCCGGTAGTGTGTCATGTGCATGAATATTGTCCTCTCTGTCTCACATGCATTATATTGGACTTATAATAATCACAGTTGGCATGACTATTATCTTCCTTCATTCTCTTTCACACCGTACCTTCTAGCTAGTCAGTCGTCTACACTGCTCCGCTCCTGCCGTACCAGATGGAGACAGGAATAAATAAAGCTGATACAAACAAAAAGATTAGTTCCTGGTATGACCAATATGGAACACAAGCCAAAGACTTTAGGGCAACGCTGATTAGTCCACACTCCACACAGTACTATATATTTTCTGTAGTGTTTGTCAGTTAGGATTGGTTGTAGTTTCACCTTTTCCCAACCTTTTGCCTTGATTCACTAGTACTAGTACTTCTTTTCTGAAAAGCCATATATAAATATATATATGGGGTGTTCATATATATATGAGATCACTTGTCGTCTCACACAACGCCTATGCCTATATGCCGACACACACATATATTTAGTTAGATGGATGGATAGATAGAATGATCCATGACCTCACCTTTGTTTTGGCCCTCTCTCTATCTTGCTACTTCTTTTGAGTGTTAGCTAGATCGGTAACGGCCGGCATGATGCAATAACAACACAAGATGTCACAAGAGCGAGTTGGACTTGGACCTCAGCTCACCCATCAACATCTACTATACTAGAGCTAGTAGCTTCTTGTTGATAGAGTTGGCCGCCGGCGCCGGTGATCGTCCACCGGTCGCGCATGCATGGCGGGAGGTAGCAAAGGCTGCGATGAGAGCTCTGCAGATCAGCTGCTGCGGCTGTCCGGCGGCCAGGCCGGGGACGACGGGGAGGATGATGCTGCTGGCGCCGACGTGCCTCGCGCCGGTCATGACGGGAGCTCAAGCAATAGCAGCACGGTGGAGCTGGATGAAGCCGGTGGGGACAGCGGCAGGAAGGCCGCCGGCGCCTCGCCGTCCTCGGTGCGGCCCTACGTCCGGTCTAAGAACCCCCGCCTCCGCTGGACGACGGAGCTCCACCTATGCTTCCTCCGCGCCGTCGACAGGCTCGGCGGCCAAGACCGTAAGCAACCACCTCCTGATTGAAGTGTGTGTGTGTGTGTGTGTCTATCTCTCTCTCTCTCTCTCTCTCTCTCTCTCTGATTTCAGTTCATTTCATGAATGCTTGTGTTGTATAGTGATTTCAGTTCATTTCATGAATGCTTGTGTTGTATAGATGCAACTCCCAAGCTCGTTCTTCAATTGATGAACGTTAAAGGGCTTAGCATAGGCCATGTCAAGAGCCATCTCCAAGTATATGCAGATCTCTTCATCCCTTCTTATCCTAGTTTGGTTAAATTTAATTTCTTGCTGGTTAATTCCATCATGTCCATATTTTCTTTTGATGATTTTCAGATGTATAGGAGCAAGAAGATCGACGACTCGGGCCAGGGTAAGACTAATTCTTGAGCAGCATCTCGTTGTTTCAGTTCGTAGACTCGGTTAATTATCGATCATGTATATAATAATAATAACTACCCCTTGACATGGTAAGTTATACTACTCTTTTACAGTGATAGGTACTGGTTCATGGAGAGATGTTCATCAGTTGCAGGACGGGGGACAAGCGTACAACCTCGGCCATCTCTCCTTGCATCACGGCCAGACTGGTGCTAGTACCATATTGTCAGCAAGGTAGTTGGATGGATCCATGGGTGATCATGCATGGAACACATGCAAATAAAATCCCATTAAATTTCTACGCCTTTTTCTTGTCTCAACAATAAGCAGGAAGCACATGGTTCTCGAACTAATAATGTCATTAATTGGTTTATGTGGACTAGGTTTGGTGCATGGCCCCATTGGAACAATTTCCATGATCCATCGTATTTGCTTCACAGTCACCATCTTCTTGGATCAAAACCCTACTACTCATCAACAGCTGAAGCCGACGCATTCCTTAGAACTCGTGCTCAGTATACTGCTAGAGCTAGCAGCACTCCAGCATCTACTCTTCAAAGGTGTTTATCATATCAAAATGATCAATTCATGAATCATCATCAACGACGACTGCCGCGCAATGAGGATAATATCCACCATGATCCTCTTGATCTCGAACTTGCATTGGATATCGGCCCACGCCGGGACAAGATAATAAAGAGATCAGGTTGTACCTGGGGAAGACATCGAGAAGAGGAGAATAATGCCGGGGATCAAGAAGTCGAGAGTGCAACTGATGATACTCGGCTATCTCTTTCTTTGTTCCCATCTCCTCCTTGAGTGAGGACCAGTAGTGGTGGTCATCATAAAGTCCTAGGTCTCAATATGGAAAAAGGGAAAGCGCATCCAACAAGGACAAGTACTCTTGATCTCACCATATGATCTAGCTAGTGCAGTGTGGTGATATCTTGTGGTACTTATCCATTTATGTAGAGGAAGACTCATATGAGTATGCATATCTGCATAAGTAGAGCTATTCATTCTATATACATGCATATATGATCTTTTGTGTTTGGATATGTTTCTAAGTGGCTATGTCTGATTTTTTTGTTGGTGTTGTCTTTTAACAAAGCTGGCCAAATTACCATTTATGTCGAATGTAGTTAACTAGTGTGCATGTTTGATAAGTACATATAGCATTACTGCTTATTTAAAAACAGTAGTGCTATCAAGATTTCTTATACACTTAAGAATTATTCGGATATGATCGTCATTTGTAATAGTGGACATATATAGAAGAGATGATATTTTATTTTTTTATGATTAGAAGGACATATATAAAAAGGATATTTCAGCTTCCCCAACTTTATTTAAGTATGACAGTCATTTGTTGTAACAATGGACTTGAGATATATCGTATGACTCGTTTTACAAGGTGTTCTTAGAGTCCCCTTCCGGCTTTGAGTCGCAGCGGCCATGCCCCATGCCGACCCCCCCCCCCCGCCCCGACTCCCCCGATTTTTTTTATTTTAACACTTTTTAAAACTATTTAAAATCTAACACTGATTTTTTTTTAAAAAAACTAACACTTTTTGCCGCGCCTAGTTGCATGGTGTGGCAAAATAATGGCGCGGAGAGGCTGGTCAACGGAGCGCTGACTAGCTGACGTGGCAGGCTCTGCCGCGCCACCCAGCCTGGAGTGGCAGAGGCTAATAACGGGCCACATCTAGTTTCTCGCTCTCTCTCTCTCGCTCGCTCAGATCCAGCCGCCGCCGCTGCAGCTCGCCGCCACCGGCGGCCACCGCCGACCCCTCTCTCTCCCTCCCTCTCCTCCCCTCAGGCTCACACACACATTGCCGCTTGCCATCATTGCCATCGCCGCTTCAGCCATGCCCGTCGCCATGCAAGCCACCACCACCGCCCGGCTCTCTCTCCCTCCATCCCCTGAGCTGCCGGCCCCTCTGTCTCCCTCTCCCTCCCTCCCTCTCCCTCCCTCACTCCCTCGCAGCAACCTCCTGCCGCTGGCCATCTCCTCGCCGTCTGTGGGCAGGGGTGACCCCCCCTATCCTCGTTTCCTTGTAGCCAAGGTACTCCCCCTCTCGATTTGGTTATTTGCATGGTTGATTGAAGTATTTGCTTGGTATTCAGGGTTTGTAGCAAAACTTGATGATTAGTTTAGGTAGTTAGATTAGGTCGTTTAGTTAGTGTATTTAGTTAGGTTAGTGTAGTTAGTTAGTTTGATTTGTTACTTAGGTTATTATAGTTAGGTAGTTAGATTAGTTAGTTATTTTAGTACATTTAGTTACTTGGGTACCTTATTTTAGTTAATTAGATCACTTAGTATAGTTAGCTTGTAGTATAGGTAACAGAAGTATGATTAGTTACTTAGGTTAAATATTGCACGGTTTAGTGTTTCCTCTAGGTTATAATTAGTTGTTTCCTCTATCCATTTCGAAGACTTGATGAAGTTTTCTCAAATGGTTTTGTAGATGGATTGTTTAGCCTGCTTGTTTTACGGAGGAAGTGTTAGAAAACAAGATGGTTTGTTTGAGGATATGGAAGAAGAATTGAAAATGTTTGATGATCCTCCTAGCTTCAGTGATCTTGTTTTGCGTGTGAAGGAAAAGTTTGGCGGGGAATTCACACTGAAGGGGAGGTTTGATAGTGGGAAGACTAGGGCACACTACGTCCTAATGCCTTTGCGCGACCAGGCTCACTGGTCCTGCTACACAAGGGTAATCCAAGGGTCAAATGTGACCGTGGCTGAGGTGGTGGTGGAGAACGGGTACAAGATTGAGGATGTGGAGGACGGGTCGTCCTTTGACGGAGTTGGAGGTGATGGACATGAATGGGGTCGATGTGGACGCAACACCAGGAGATATGGAGATGGTTGGTTAGCTGACACAGGAGCAACTTTATTCGTCTCAAATGGCAGTCGATGAATCCAGGCAGATGTCAGTAGGCCTTATAAACAATGACTTCAATGTGGATGAGTTTGAGCGAGACAAGGAGGAGCAGATGGAGGAGGAAAGGATTGGTGATGACAATAACAGTGATTCAGAGGATTCAGACAATGAGCAAGGAGGCAGAGATGCTATGCCAGTACCCGTTAAGGTGAGAGTAGTCAGAGATGTGCCAGGACCAAGTCAAGAACGGCATGCTATGCCAATCTAGGGAAGACTAGTCAGAAATGTGCCAGAGGATGTTACCCCCTTTGATTCATGGGTTAGGTTGAGCGAAGCACAATAGTACGTTCCACTAGAGCCTTACATAGCGATGGAGCTGATGCAACTGAGGTCGGTGAACGTACCTTTTCGTGGCGTTCTAAACTACAGGGATGTCGGACTGACGGATATGGCAGTTTGTGACACCGGCCTGCAGATGTGTAGGAAATAATTGTACGACCATGAGAATGTAATCCTTAGCAAGGGGATGGTATTCAATACAATGTCTGAGCTGAAACTGTTTCTTCAGGACTATGCGGTGTATCACCATCGGCCCTACACCGTCACTCATTCTGACAAGGAGTTGAGGTACCACGTGATTTGCAAGCCAGGTTGTCTATGGAGGCTAAATGCTCGAAGAAGAAAGAGAGCGATGGCAAGTGGAGGATAACTAAAGTGGTCCAACCCCACACATGCTTGTCAAATAAGGGGAAGGAAAATCATCCTAAGCTCGCGGCACGATATCTTGCCCATCGCATATTGGGCCTCGTTGATGACGATAATGACATTTCGGTGTCGTACTTGATTCGGTCCATACTTAGATTCACAGGTTACGAGTCAAAGTACGGAAAGGCTTGGTGTGCTAAGCAGATTGCCCTGAAGATTTGTTGGGGTAGCTGGAAGGAAGCGTACAACAGGGTTCCTAGGATATTGTGTGCAATGACTCACTACAACCCCGGCTTGAAATGGTTTATAGACACCGGAGGGAAGTACTGGCAAAACCACTACACCGGTGAGGTGAAACAGGTCCTGCGGTGTGTGTTTTGGTCGTTTTCTCAGACGGAACATGCCTTCCAGTATTGTCAGCCAGTCATATTTGTTGATGGCACTTTCCTAACCGAACAGCACAGGGGCGTGTTGATGATGGCTGCCGCTATGGATTCGAAGGATCAGATAGTACCAATGGCATTTGCTTTGGCCGAGGGAGAGAATGTTGATTCATGGTCATGGTTCATGCGGCTCCTACGTGTACATGTGCTTGGCCCCTCTCACATGATATGTATGATCACTGACCATCACATAGGCCTACTTAATGCTACAAAAGAACATCTTGAAGGGTTCTCGCCTCTAGTGCACAGATGGTGCATGCGACATTTCGCCGCTAATTTCTGGCATCGTCAGAGGAAGAAGGGGGTATGTGACAAGATTAAGGCCTTTTGTTGTGTACGTATAGAGCACCAGTTCGAGGAGACAAAGAAAGAACTAGACAAGATGCTAAACAGAGAGGGGAAGGCCTGGTTGGAGGGGTAGATGGCAGATAAGCCCAAGTGGGCATTAGCATATGATGAGGGCAGTTTTAGGTACGGCATCATTACCACCAACTCGTTGGAGTCATTCAACAAGGTCGTCTCCAGAGTTCGAGCGTTGCCGGTGTCCGGAGTTCGATCGTTGAGTTCTTGTTTCACAAGTTCAATGAATATTTTGTGAAGGGGTCGGGCCTTGCGCAGAGGAGGGTTGCAGACGACATTTTGCCATGGGGAAAGGCCAGAAAAGAACATCTGTACGAGGCTAAGTGTTGGGCACAGCAGCATACCGCCGAGGCCTATGGACCAAACAGGCAGGTTTATAATGTACGGGCCAAGGGTGGCACAACGTTGGGCGGCGAATGTTATGGTGGTCGCAACTACCGAGTGGATCTTGAAAAGGTAGAGTGCAGTTGCAACATGCCTCAGATTATGCATGCCCCTTGTTCCCACATGATCACGGCCTGCAGGGCTCACGGATATGACTACCAAGCTGTGCCATATATGTCACCCTTATATCTCCGGTCAAACACCGTCAGTATATGGGAGAGTAGTTTCAAGCTGTACCTTGACCCGACACAGTGGTCGCCTTACCATGGTCTCGACTACCTCCTGGATCCAGATCTGCTGAAGGTAGGGAAGGGTAGGAGGAAGAAGAAGCGACTTAAGGGTGACATGGACGCTATGAGAGGTTACGACAGAGACAAATACGGATGGGGGAGGGGGCTTTGACCAGGCGCGTGGTACCAATTTGTGCTCCGTTTGCCACAAACCTGGTCACAAGGCTAGCAGCCACAGAAGACAAGGGCAGCAGGTGTATATGTTGCCCATATTTTAATAATGTTAATGTTACATTTAATTTTGCTTAACTTTTATGTATGTACGCAGGTTGCATCATTTTCTATTAATGTTAATATTTGCTATGCTTAGTAATGTTACCTTTTAATTTCCTATGAATTTATGCACTCATGTTCCATCATATTGTATTAATTTTAATGTTTTTACTAACTTTTTCATTTCTAATTTGAAACAGGATGGATCAACATCCAGACTACCCCTTCTTGAGTAGCACTACGACAGGGACCACCGAGCTCACCTATTGTCGGACCTCGACCCTCCGGTGCCCTTGGTTCCTCTGAGGCCACGCACGCACCTGGGGCACCGCTTGGACACGCGATACACGCCTTACATACGGCGTGCTGGCTTCCTTGAGCTCGCCCGGGTTTTTAACTCCGGGCTACCGGTCCTTGACCCCTCACTACTCACTACAGCTGTCGACAGGTGGGACTTTATTTATTTTTGTTACCTTATCTTCATTTTTTTGTTACTACTAACACTTCTATTTTTGAAATGTAACCCCACAGGTGGAGGCTGGAGACCCACACCTTCTACCTTCCTTGCGGCGAGATGACAATCACGCTGTAGGACGTGAAGCTTATTTTGTGTCTTCGGTTGGGTGGGGCTTCCAATGACTGGGATCGTTGACCCCAATTGCTGGATGGACGTGGTCGAGCAGTTCTGTGGTATTAGGCCACCTGAAGACGAGGATGCTAGAAAATCTAAATAAGGAAATCGACCATATTTATTGCTTTCATTATTTTTTGGCATTGCATCAGTCTCATTGTTCACTTCGGGTCATCGCTGCACCTAGAGGCGCTAGAGGTGGAGATCAAGAGGTACGCCAGAGTCAGGCTGTGGCACTTCCTTAGCGCGTTCCTGTTCCCCGACGCGTCGGGTAACACCATTAGCTGGTCGTTTCTCCCCATACTTAGCCAGCCGTGGGAGAACATAGCAGTGTATAGCTGGGGCAGTGCGGTCCTAGCATGGATGTATTGTCAGCTCTGTGTTGCCTGTCGTCGCACGACAGCGAACGCCAGCCTAGGTGGTTGGTCGCACCTGCTACAGGTTTGGTGTTGGGAGCAATAGCCAGTTGGGAGGCCCGTTCTCCATGGTTTGCCTGTAAGTACATCAATTTTTCATGTAGTTTAAACCACTTAAATACAATTGTCAGCGTTAAATACAGTGATCAGCACTTGACAACTAAATTTTCTTGTTCAATGCAGGATTGGAATCACGAGGATGTTGGCCCGACTGCTCTACATTTGGAAAAAAGCAGAGCTAGTGAGAGGCAACCGCAGCGGCGGTACAGGCTCTACACGGACCTACTGGACGT
The DNA here is from genome assembly GCA_904845875.1 of Miscanthus lutarioriparius. Classification (NCBI taxonomy): domain Eukaryota; kingdom Viridiplantae; phylum Streptophyta; class Magnoliopsida; order Poales; family Poaceae; genus Miscanthus; species Miscanthus lutarioriparius. The sequence goes on from CAJGYO010000014.1 coordinate 91,701,806, forward strand.
CATGAGACAGCACCAGGTTAGGACCACTTTGATTATAGACATTTGTTGTATTGTTGGTTTTACAAAAAATCAAAACTTAACTGAGTCAATTAAATTTCAGGTGACTTGGTGTCCTTAAGGTCTATGGGAGCTGGTGGACTACCTAAGTCCTCGCACTGAGGAAGAGTTGTACGAGTGGCATTCAGACATCCCACTCATTTTTTCCACGTCGTCGAGATGCACTACCCTTATAGGGTGTGCAGGCAGTTCGGAAGAAGGCAGTCATACCCTCGTGGTTGTATTCGCCGAACTAGGCTTTGCACAAGTGGGAGTGCATAACACTTGAATATTTCAAAACCTAAAATAGTATTGTGTGTATCCAACCACTAACTTTCATGTATATTGCAAATACGATCGAAGGAACTGGTACAAGGAGAAGGATTGGTGCGTGTGGGGGATATACCCCCAGGCACCACAAGATGGTAGAAGATGTGATCTACTTGGACTCTTATAGATATTGTAATCCAAATAGAATACCTACCATATAACCCTACCCCTCCAGAGTATTTAAGAAGCGGCAGGGGTCCCCTAGTTGGCATCCCAGATCAACATCCAGATTCAGATACAAACCTCTAGGTTTAGCCTAGAATCATATCTCATTATTCCACCACATATACAATCAATACAAACCAACAGAACATAGGACATAGGGTTTTACGGACGGCCTGAACCTGTCTAAGTCTTATGTCTCTGTTGCCATCTAGTTCCAGATCACGCGCACCTCTACCACACAATCTACCATCGTGGGTATACCCCTCGGTGGACTATCGATGATATCCCGTCGATAGTTGGCGTGCCAGGTAGGGGTGTACGTGCTGATCCTCCGGTGAGCCAGATGGCAGTTTTCGTCGATGTCTACTAAAAATCCGGGTGAGCCGTTCTTAGCAACGTTGTTGATTAGATCAATCTACTCTTTGAATATCTAATATAGATTAATTTTTCTGCATGTGCCGACTCGTCTCCCTCGTCCACGATCTACTTCACCTTCGTTGCGGTTCGGTGGCGCGCATGTGTCCTGCTGTGCGCCACCACATGAAGATTCGTACATCTATCTACTCGGATACTACGCCGACCACTCGGCCACGACGATGGCTCATCTCTACCAACAAGCTAAGTGTTATTTTCTTAGATGTTTTAATCACATATTTCTTCGATCGCCATACATCTTCAAAATTTTCTTCATGATTCTTCGCTGACCACCCTAAGGGTGTGCTTAGCATGTAATTATGTCTCCTCACCTTTTACTCCTGACTAAGTCGCTAAAGTGGAACACGCTTTCATCGTGAGGCAAAGAATGGCCCTGTTTCTGATTCAGCACCTAAACGTGTATGGGCAGTAGTGCTCTGCGTCATGGGCTGGTTGGCAGCGGCTCCTCGGTGATGCCTGTACTCTTAAGCGTGTACGAGAATCAGCGCTCTGCGCCATAGGGTATGGGATAGCTGGGGCTTTGTTCTCGCGTAAAAGGCTAACCACTTGAGGAGATAAAGAAAACTTCAAAGAGCGAGATGCGAAATTATTTCACATGTTATTTCATCGGTGATGATTTTCTCCGGAGTTCATGTATTTTATTTTTTACATCATGTACTACCCGTTCTACATATTTGTATTATAGGGGCCAGGTTCGGTCGACGAGCCTATTTTTTACGCTCGGGGACTGGATCAGTCAAGAAGGACAAGAGGATCATCATCCGAGTGGTCGCACCACCTGGCACTCGAATTTCACCACCGACCAACTGGTCGGACCGTTAGGCTCATGCACTTCATCGCCGACCAGTTGGTCGGACAACTCGGCGTTCACTTCTGCTCGGCGCTCCCTTCATCGCCGACCTGTTGGTTGGACTGCTCGGCGCTCGCTTCATCACCCAACCAACTGGTCAGATTGCTCGTCGCTTGGGCTTCATCGTTAGCTATGCTAGGGGCTTGCCAGCTATGCTGGGGACTCCTCGGTGTTCAGATTCTTCATGTAAGAGTAGCCAGCTAAGCTGGGGACTCCCTTGGCGGTCGGATTTTGCTACGTCAAGTCAATTGGTTCAAATTTGCTGGCCTTCCTCCGAACCTTGTTGCAGTGATTTGGGAGTTCCAAGGTGGGGGTGACACGGGGTCTCTGGTGAGGAGACTGCCCACCGGAAGCCTTATGATGGACTATCCAGATTGCCTTATTCAGATCGGATCGAGGCCGCAATCACTAAAGGAGTTGACTTTATTTCTTTGACCCTGCTACAAGATGTTTCTCTATCTTCTAGCAGGCTCGGGGACTAAGTGTGTACGCTTCACCTTGCGGTGAGTATACTATTTTCCTTTCCTACTGGTTCTCAACTAAGCTGGGGACTAGTTGCATGTTCGGCTAAGCGTCTGGAGTCTTCTATTTTTTGACCCTGGCACTAGGTGCATTCTTCACCTACTGTCAGGCTCGGAGACTAAGTGTGTACACTTTTCCTAGCGGTGCGTGTACTGCTTGGATATGGACTAAGCTCCCTTATTGACTAAGTCATGGATGATAATCATCCGACATCGCAAATGGCACCTAAGTGTGTACACTTCATCTAAGGTGAAGAATTTTTAAATTTAATCTTGAGCTCTTTACATCCTTCTGGCAAACCTTACTTGAGTAAGTTCGAGGCCTGCTAACCAGTTTAATTGGTCGGCTATTTATTTTCTTCGGTTGGCTACCAGTTAAACTGGTCAGACTACTAGTTAAACTGGTCGGATTACCAGTTAAACTGGTCGGCTTCAAGTTAGACTGTTCGAACGTGATCAAGACGTGTTGCTTAGTGGATACAAGGCGCTCGGGGACTAGTTGTGGGGGATATACCCCCAGGTACCACAAGATGGTAGAAGATGTGATCTACTAGGACTCTTATAAATATTGTAATCTAAATAGAATACCTACCATATAACCGACTAGGATACTTTCCTTGTAACCCTACCCCTCCAGAGTATATAAGGAGGGGCAGGGGTCCCCTAGTTGGCACCCCAGATCAACATCCAGATCCAGATACAAACCTCTGGGCTTAGCCTAGAATCACATCTCATTATTCCACCACATACACAATTAATACAAACCAACATAACACAAGACGTAGGGTTTTATGTCGTATTGATGGCCTAAACCTGTCTAAATCTTGTGTCTCTGTTGCTATCTAGTTCCTGATCACGCGCACCTCTACCACACAATCTACCATCGTGGGTATACCCCTCGGTGGACCATCGATGATATCCCATCGACAGTGCGTGACGCACTACAGCTACATCCAGCTCTGGAATGAGAGGCAGAGGCATGAGGCGATTGATGGAGAACCACACAACCAGCAGACCTTCGACCTTTACCTCGAGTGGTTGGATAGGTCTACGAGGACACATATCAGGCCTCCCTACACTGAAGCCGCAATCAACGAGGACATTTGCGATGAGTACGACATTGCGACTAGGGCGGAGACACAACCAGAGAGAGCACCGCTTCAGAGATATGTGGTAAGACAATTGAATGTTCACATAGGTAGTCGCGCATGCATTCAAATACGTTGACTAATTGGGAGGTACCTGATTTCTGTGCGTAGGCCACACAGTTGTCAATGCTCTCCAACGAAGTAGTCCTCCGACTTCACGAGACTAGAGGGGAGCAGCCGGGCATTCTACACGTCTTTGTCGATGTACAATCTATATGCAACACCATTATAAAAACTTCGGTCTACTTTATTTTAATAAATATCTAATTATCTCGTATCACATAATTTCGCAGAAAGTGAGGACTACTAGGAAGCTAGCTCAGAAGCTTAGCTGCATGGATACACCGTGGGTGCCACCATACGACCCAGCTTTGTCTACTCCAGTTCGTTCGACCTCTATGACGACAACAGCCGGTTCATCCCCCACGATGGTTGGTGCTCGTACTCCGATCCGTCACGGCAAGGGCCCTGCAGAAGGAGCGTCGGCATCAATGCACGATGCCTATGACGATGACGAGGAGGACTATGACGACGATGACTACGATGAGATTGGCATGTCTCAGCTAGGTGGCGCACCGTTTCCTACTCAGGGAGATGAACAGGTGCTCCCTATACCTTTTCGCCAAACTTTTGAAGTAAGGTACCTATGGATTGTAACTAATGATGCCTACCTTATACTTGCAGGGTACCAGTCACGCGCCACAGTTTCGCCGGGATCCCCGGCATCGCGACTGCAACGACATTGGGTTCACTCCTAACGTGCTACCTTCACGTCCGAAGCGACAGAGGCGTTTGCGGTACCCGTACACTCCTGGGACATAGGGTCTAGAGTTTGAGTAATGTAGGATGACATGGAGAACTCGACTTATGTTGACGATGAACTTGTATTTGCAAACTAATGTACTTCGTGAACTTATGTACTATGGAACTCTTCTTATTTGCTGTGATGACGAACGTGCTTTAACTTCATCGATAAACTTAGCTTTTTCCTTAATTTTTTCGTCTCGACAACCAACGCGAGGCGAGGCAAGGCGTTGGCGAGACGAGGCTAGGAGAGGCGTTGGCAAGGCGAGGCAAGGGTGTTGGGCAAATGAACGAAATGCCACCTCTTTCTTCCTATTTTTTCCCATGTCAATGACTGCCATGCCATGCGGTCCGCGCGTCGGCCTTGCCGCGCTAGGCGGGGTGATGCGGCGGCTTGCCGTGCTGCGCGGGGTGGCGTGGTGGCTTGACGCACCGTTCAGGGTGGCACGGCTAAACCTGGAACACCCCCACCCCACCCCAGCCAACGCGACCCAACCCGAGCCAACCATCCATCACCCCAAAACCTGGCGCGGCGGCGGGAGAGCACGAGACGCCAACGCCACCCATCATGGCAAAGCCAAGCCGAGCCGACCAGGGAATCTTCTTGGCACTGTCACGTCTCGCGTGCGTTGCTTGCCTCCCTGGCTCCCTTTCTCTCTCGCTCAAAAGTTGCTAGAGCCCTCTTCTCTCTGTCCAACCCCCAACCATGGATGAGGCGCAAGGTACGTCTCTCTCTCTAGGTGTCATCTACCCTTTTTAGATGGATTGACAACGTCTAGGCTTTTCAGATGGATTGACAGTGTCTAGGCTTTTCAAAACCTATAGCATCTAGGCTTTTTAGTGATTTATCATGTCACCGTCGTATCGTACACAGGCTTTTGCAGATTTCGAATAGACTTTTCAGTAAACGAGTCTAGGTTTTTCAGTGTCCTTCCAAATAGGCTTTTCAATGATAGTATGTAGCCTTCTCAAGACCATTTACGCCTATTTACAACGGCTACTAAACCTGCCTCTGCCTATATATACGCATTGCTAGATGCATTGTTACTATCTTCAAAATGAGTTTTTGCTTTCATTGGAGTAGGAATGTCTGGAGGGTCATCTAGAGGAAAGGGAGGGAGGAAGGGGACTCCCGTTGTGTGGGAAGGGTCTCTTGGTCCTGATTTCTTTGATGAAGCTGTGTATGAGTTTCCAGTTGAGAGCAAAAGTGATTTCTCCTACGAGGCACCTCTCAGAGGATACGATAACCAGAAAGAAGATTGGCCAAAATACATGCATGGTGAGGACTGTTTAGTGCAGATGTTCACCGAGGGGGTGGATGGAGGTCATCATTTCTTCAAATGCTTGCAAGCATGGGTAATTGTTATTACTATTCGTTTGTTAAATATGTTTCTCTTCTTTACTAACACTTATAGGAGATATTTATTACAGTCTTCCGAGGCCAAAGAAAACTGTGGGTTCACTCGGTGGGTTGATCCTCGTCCTATTTATCCGCATCAGCAGTACATCTACTACCTGCATGGCCGTATCTTCGATCTAGAAAGGGTAGTTAGCAGCGGTAAGAAGGACGACCAAGACGATGACAACAACAATGGTGCTGGTTCACAGGAGACACTCTGCACTGATCCATATTGCAACTGCCCTTATCACAAGAACAAGGGGCCTCCGCTGCCACCGCCACCGCCACCACCACCGCCGCCTACACTGGGAGGGCACTGTAGAGAAGGTTCAACACAATTTGCTATGTGGCCACATTACTAGGAGTAACCTATCTTACTCACGTGCCACATCCATGTGTTTGTTGTTTGGTTTAATTACCTAAGGCATGTTAGGTTTAGTACATGACCTCTTTACCGTTGTTTGGTATAGGTCCTCACATGCCATTTCATATGTTGTACGTGTTCAATTGTGTACTGCAGTACTTCTTTGCTTTTAATTCCATTACGTGAACTCGTTACATTACGTCGTCATTATTGAAATGAATGAAACAACAACATAGTTACAAAGTGCAGTACATGGACAAAGTAACAAATACATTACTTGACTAAAAGATGCAATACATGGCAACCCAATGAAAAGTCCAGTACTTGACAACACACTAAAAACTCCAGTGCATGAAAATACGGTGGAAAATGCAATACTTGACAACATTGTTCATGACTAAACCATAGAAGTACCAAATCTAGCAAACTACTGAGTGCAACGAGGCCACTTTCCCTTCCTCAGAGCATCGGGATTCTCCTCCATTGCTGCTTTCGCACAGCGAACGCGCTCAAGCTTCTTCTCCTTCTCCTCCCTGAGCTGAGCAGCATGCCTCATTTCAGCCTCTTCTGCGTGCTCCTTTTCTGCTGCCTCCTCTTGGCGTCTCTTCTCCACTAACTCCTTGCGCTCCGCCTCCTACTTCTTCAATTTCCCCAGATACAACTTGTCTTCCTCCTTGATCTCGATGTCGATCCACTGCTCAAAATCACAAAGCGGTGGAGGGGTCTGCAAAACATGCAACTGTTACACATACAACCTAATAAACCATGCATGATTTCATATGACACATAAAATAATATTGCACAATATTAATTTCTCACCATCAACCCAATGCGGATCTGATGAGGTGTAGGGTCAAACGCGTAATTGTCACACATCTAGTACCTCTGCTTGTACGTTTCCTCCTCATCAGAAATCTCTACCTTGCAGGGATCACCGCAGGCACTGGAACACCACTATGAAGTGGCAAACATGTGAATGCAGTTCCTACCAACGTCCTATTCCAAATTTTGAATAAATCAATCCTAGGGTTTCCATTTCGTTTTAGGAACCAAGAACAAGAAACTCTACAAATCAATCGTAGGGTATACCTTGCTTTGGAAGATTTACTATGTCTTGTCATCTCCGGAGGCCGATCTGGATGGAGGATGGAGGGAGGGGGCGGTGGAGAAGGGAGATCTGGAGGGGAGGAGGGCGAGATCCAGTGGAGGAAGAAAGGGACTGAGGGAGAGAGGAGAAACGAACTGAGGGAAGGAGGAGGAAAGGAGCCAACGCGCGGTTCTGTATCCGTCCTCGCCGCGCCAGGCAGGGTGGCGCGACAGAACCTGCCACGTCAGCTGGTCAGCGCTCTGCTGACCAGCCTCGCCGCGCCACCATGCATGGTGCGACAGTATGATTTTGCCGCGCCATGCAGCTAGGCGCGACCAAAATTGTTAGTTTTTTTTTAAAAAATCAATGTTAGATTTAAAAAAGTGTTAAAAATAAAAAAAATCACTTTCCCAACCCCGCCGCCGCCCCACCCACCCCACAGACCGCGAGACCCATCAAACCAACCACAGATCCGTGCTCTCCGCTCCCCGATCTACCTCCCCATGGCAGTTTTGAGGTCGATCCACACCACCTCGAGGCGCAATCAGTGGAGGACCCCCAAGTCCACAGCCATGTCCCTGGTCCGTGCAAGATCGAGCTTGAGCGCCCTAGTGAGAGAGCGCCCCCCCACCTCTACCCACGCCGGCGACCCTCCTAGTGTTGGCGTCCACCCCCAAGCCATCTGTCATCCCATCCTCGGTTTCACTCCTTGCCCAGCGCCCGCTAGAGCTGACATCTGAAGAAGAAGAGGAAGAGGGGGAACTCGTCCACTGGGATGACGACGACGACGACCTTGAAGCCGCCTCTCCCACCACCCCTGACGCCTTGGGCGAAGAGACGCTGGCAGGCCTGGGAGCTGGGTGCGCCGCGCCCCCCTCCGGGGCATCCCCGGCTCCAAGATCCGGTGGATCCTCCGCGGTACCCTCGGCGGAACCCTCGATCCCATCACCTGCTCTGGTGCTTGCCGCCCCTGCGTCTGGAGATGTCGTGGCGTTGCCCCGCCTGAAATCCATCCTGGTACGGCATGCTGCGCCCCCTACAGCTGGGAAGCAGGCGGACCGGGGGATGGGTGAGCCATCTGGTGCTAAGGCATTGCAGAGTGCCCCTGTTTCGCCAGAATGGCGAAGCGCGAAGACTGGACGCCGCCGAAGAAGAGATGGCTCTCCACTTTGGGACGCCACAGGCCCCATGCCGAAGCCCAGGCGTGCGCTGGAAGCAGGTTGTGAGGCCTTCTTTAAGCAGCTCACCGGTCGCTGCTTCAGGTGTCTCGCCTTTGACCACCTGGTTGCAGTCTTGCAGACTGCCGGGATCCCATGCGCTGCCTCACGTGCAAGGGTGTCGGACACTTCTCCCGCTCCTGCCCTGCCCGTCGGCCACGCGCAATCTCTTCCCAGCTCCGTGCTAGGCTAAATCCCCCACTTCATTCCCTCCACTGCATTGCGACTGCTCCGCCGACATCACCGCTAAGCTTGCAATGGAGTACACCCCTCGACGCGCCCATCTGGGTGCAGGTCCGGTGGACTTCTTTAAGTGACTCGCTGGTCGCTGCTTGAGGTGCCTCGCCTTCGACCATCAGGTTGCAGACTGCCGGGATCTCGTGCGTTGCCTCATGTGCATGGGTGTTGGGCACGTCTCTCGCTCCTGCCCTGCACGCTGGCCGCGCGCCACCTCCTGACCTCCTTCAAGCTCCGCGCCCATCGCGACTGTTCCTCCGACATCACCACCAAGCTTGCAATGGACTACCGCCGGGCGCTCTTTGATGGCCATGGTGACTAGGCCATGGAACGCGGCCGCGACCAACGTCGCTCGCATGTGGGAGGGACTACATCCCCCATGCCTCGGAGGACTGGAAGCGCCGCCGCTCACGCTCCCCAGTCCGCCGGGGAAGGGCCTGGGACGCGGATCTCCGCCAACCCTCCCCTGACCGCGTCGCCCAGGCGTGCATGCACTCGCCTCTGGCCTTTTGCCAAGCAGGGGTGGCTGACATGGAGCCAATGGATCGCGGGCGTTCCCGGAACCGCTCACTTTCGAGGCCAGTGCACAGCCGCGGCCATCACCACTCAATCCTGGTGAGTCCAGATCCTCTAGCTGACCTGTGCAGGACGCTGGTCCAAACAGGAGGCATCCATTCTCGAGAGGAGGATCCCATGATCCAGGAATCCCTCTCCTGGACAGACGGCGCAGCTCTTCCCCACTTCTCGCCGGAAGGTAGCAAGGAGACGCCCTGCTCCTCAGCGAACCAGCTTGTCCCGACTATGGAGACTGCGGGCCAAAATCCCCAGGCTTTGGCAGGCAGGTCCTCGGATGACGGCGAGGTAGGCGACGCCTCCCGTATGGAAGTCGGCACGGCGGCGGTGCACGCGTCTGCTACACCGAACATCGATTCCGGCAGGGAGGGATACCCCACTGTTGATCACGACCTCTACGATGACCCTAACGCAGACCGGGTGGACGACATCCATGACTTCTGCAGCGCCATCTTCAAGAGCGTCCCTGAACCACTGCTCCTGCGCCCGACCTCCCCATCGAAACGGGTCTGCAGCAAACGCACGGGAAGGAAGCGGAAGAACATGGTCGCCACCCCGCTCGAGCATGCGCCTCGCGGCGCGCCCATCATCGGTGTCGGTGGCTGAACGGGCCCAGAGGAAGCTGATGCGCGAACTCAACTTCATCAACAACCCGTTGCCGGAGCCTGATGCAGCTGTCACCGCCTATGTGGATATGTATGCTGATGATCTGCCGGAGCAGGCCGTCATGGCGATCAGGGCTGCCACGCGCCTGAGCAACAAGAAGCTGGCCGAAGCACTAGCGGCTATAGCACAGGAGATGGAGGGGGCTGAGATGGAGGTTCCATGAAGCTTAGATGCAAGACCGGTGTTGTTATGTTTGTGATCCATGTATTGTAGACTAGAGTCAGCACTGGCCGGTCTCCTACCGGTGGAGCTAGGAATGCCTGTGTTCGTGATGAGTTTCTAGGAAAGGTGGACCAAATGCTGTTTGGGAGCTGGTGGTGGCGAACTTAAGCCTAGAACGGTTGCACAACTTCCTAGTATGTAATAAGCTCATGTAGAACCTCAAACCTTCGCAGCCTAGGCTGCGGATGGTAGCACCACTCGCGCATGTAACAGCTGTTTGCTAACTTATTATAAATCAAAGCCGGGAAACCGGATCTTTCAAAAAAAAAAACAAGGTGTTCTTAGTCATGCATATGTCCAGGTGAAGTTTTCTTCATCGTTAATTAGTTGACTTTGTGGTGTGTTTGGTTCAATTCATTTTATCCTTTCTTGTTTTTGCCCCTTCCCCTCCTTTCTCTCTTTAAATGTGCAACTTCTCCATCATCTACAAGGAGAAATTATATAAGAGTAATGATGCTTCAAGTTCAACGAAACGTCTAACTGGTTAACTAAGAGAAAGCTTAGCAAAATAAAAGGTTACTACATAAGAGAAAATGAGACATTGCTTGTAGTTATCTCCTTTAATTTCAACAAGTTAGAGTTACTAAATTTTGTTCGTTCACGTCTCTAGTTTTCTATACTACCTCCGCTCATGTTTGCTAGGTGTGTATTCGGACTTGAATTAGTCTCCACTCATGTTTGCTAGGTGTATTAGGACTGGAAGAAGTCTTTAGAGGTATTTTGACCACCAGTTTATTCTCTCACAACATATTATAGAGCATGATTTTAGGAAAAATGTGTATTTTCCAAGCTAAATTAAATTTACTATGAATTTTCCTAGAATCACGCTATATCTTGTAATCCATAGATTGAAGTCATACATATTGGCTCCACGCTGTAGGAACTTCAGATGCATGTTTTTGTTCCTCAAATAAAGGAATATAAATATAGTATTAATATAATGATTGAACATAGGAGTACCACGCAAGGAGGAAATCACGTCATCTTATATGAGGCCAATCGTTTATGATAGGCACCCATGAAAAATGTAAATCTTATGAAAAAAAATCCATGAGAAGCTAACTAGGGGAAAAATGAAATCCTAAAAGAACATAAATTTGGTTGCATTTTTTTCTACAACAAAGACAAGAGCTAAATGTACGCCTTATATATTTATAAACAGAAAAAGAGACACTACTGGAAACAGAGACTTTGCCGAGTGCAAAATTCTTTGCCGAGTGTCAAAAATCGGGCACTCGGCAAAGACCTTCTTTGCCGAGTGCTGCACTCGGCAAAGAATTGCACTCGGCAAAGATTTCTTTGCCGAGTGCCGGAAACTCGGCAAAGGACTTCTTTGCCGAGTGGCAGACCCTCGGCAAAATCTCTACACTCGGCATAGGCTGCCCGTGAAACGGCGTCCTGTCACAGCCTTCTTTGCCGAGCGCCTGCGGTTAGTCACTCGGCAAAGATTTGTTTTTTTTTTGTTTTTAATTTCTTTGCCGAGTGCCCCAGATCTGGCACTCGGCAAAGATGTAAATTTTTTTTAAAAATTCTTTGCCGAGTGTCTCAGATCTGGCGCTCGGCAAAGAATTTTTTTTATTTTTAAATACTTTGCGAAAGTGCCCCTCAGAAGACTCGGCAAAGATTTAATTTTTTTTTATTATTTCTTTGTCGAGTGCTCCTGTGGATGCACTCGGCAAAGAGGAAATTTTTTAAAAAAAATTAAAACATTCTTTGCCGAGTGCCTGATGGCTGGCACTCGGCAAAGACACCATTTGCCGAGTGCAATGCCCCGGCGCTCGGCAAAGTTTTTTTGTTTTTTGGCCTCCAATTTTTTTGTGCAGCCTTTTTAAAGCACCAGGAACTCCTAGTTACAATTTAGGGATTTTTTGTGGCTTTTTGTTATATTTAATTACTTTATTTCGTTTACTTGAATTTTTCTGGAAATTAGAAATTTGAACTGCACGTGGTACGAATAATGGAGTTTAATGATTGGAAAATTGATAGTCATGTTAGTGAGTGTTGTGAGAGGCAGTATCCAGGAACGGACCCGAAATTTCGGACATCTTGTTCACGAAACATGTCCGCGAAATTATGTGTGAAGTGTTTATAAATTCTATAAAAAGCAAACGAAGTCCGAAAATCATGAAACTTGTTGAGATGTCGTGATATCATATGTGGAGGCTATGATAAAAATTTCAAAAGATTTTGCACGTTGTCACGTCACGATGCTTACAAACCGGAGATACCAAGACAAAGTATCTCGATATCACATGTGGAGATGTCACGGTTTGTAAGCATCATACGTGACAACGCAACGAAAATCTTCTGAAATTTTTATCATAGCCTCCACATATGATATCACGACATCTCAACATGTTTCATGATTTTCGACTTCGCTTGCTTTTTATAGAATTTATAAACACTTCACACGCAATTTCGCGACATGTTTCGTGAACAAGATGTCCGAAATTTCGGGTCCGCTCTCGGATACGGCCATCTCTCACAACACTCACTAACATGACTATCAATTTTCAATCATTAAACTCCATTATTCGTATTTCGCGGCCTTCAAATTTCTAATTTCCTAAAAATTCAAGTAAACGAAATAAAGTAACTAAATATAACAAAAAGCCACAAAAAATCCCTAAATTGTAACTAGGAGTTCTTTCGCTTTTAAAAAGGCTCGCACAAAAAAATTGAAGGCCAAAAACAAAAAAAAAAAAAAAATTTGCCGAAAGTGCCTCAACGGCATGGCACTTAAGAAGGGTGTTTTCTTTGCCGAAAAGCCGCCCATCGTGCACACGACAAAGAATGTTTTAAATTTTTTTAAAATTTTTTTGCCGAAAGTGCATCCACAGAGCACTCGGAAAGAAATAATAAAAAAAAAATATTTGCCGAAAGTGCGCCCTAGGGGCACTCGACAAAGATACCTTCACCGCGCCGAAGCGCCAGATTTGAGACGCCGCCAAAAGAATTTTAAAAATTTACATCTTTGCCGAAAGTGCGATCCGGGGCACTCGCCCAATTTAAAACAAAAATCATATCTTTGCCGAAAGTTTCCTCGATCCCAAGACTTCAAAGAAAGCATGACTTAGCTTCCCAAGATTGTATTTAGCCCACAATTCACCACCATTTCTCTATGCTACAAGTAGCCCTCGCCACCACACCATGCATTACCTTCTTTACCACATTACACCCGCCAATTTTTTGAACATTATTTTGTACCACACACACACCGCCATGCTTTTAGCGCCCCACTTGATTCCCGCTGCCAACAAACCGCGGCCACCCTGCCAAGCCGCCATTCCCCGCCAAGCCATGAACAGCACTTGCCCCGCTGCCCCTTCCCTAGTCACACACAACACGCTCACACCCAAAGCCAGACCGCCCCGGTGGCTCCTTCCCCTGCCCACACCCATACATACTAGCCACCCTTAGCGCCTCCGGCCATTTTTTTTCTGCCTTGCCTCGCCTTGACGTGCCCGTGGACCACCATTGCCTGCGCCATCCGTGCTCGACCCCGTCCTCGACTTTGCCCGATCCCGACGCCGCCCTCCCCTACCTCGTCGCCCGTCAGGTATGCCTTCTCACTTATTATTATCGAGGTAGTGGTAGTTGTAGTAGTATTAGTTGTACTAGTGGTAGTATTAGTACAACTAGTGGTAGTATTAGTAGTAGAATTAGTGGTAGTAGTAGTAGAAGTAGTGGTAGTAGTAGTAGTACAACTAATGGTAGTAGTTGTAGCAATAGTGGTAGTAGTAGAAGAACCAACGGTAGTAGTAGTAGCAATAGTGAAAGTAGTAGTACAAGTAGTGGTACTACTTGGATATATTCTTCTGCATGGATTGATATCCAAACTACATGGCTTCTGTTGAGCCATATGTGCTTGTCGGCCATCGTGCCGTTGTTTTTTGCAGGTTTTGGAAACCTCACCGTGCAGGGGAGGTTCTGCCGAATTTTTTTGTAAATGATAGTATTTTGTTCCATTTTTGTAGAGAAGAGCCCGTCAGAGTTGAGTCGGAGTTCTCGCCACCGTGTCGGTCTGCCTGCACCATGTCGTCTCGCCACTGCACCGACCCGCCACGGCCCCACTAGCCTGACTCCGTCGCCACCCTAGGTATAACCCCTCTTTTCGTATCATTGTCGTAGATCGCGTAACCTAGTTAGGCGTCTCCCGTTCGAAAGAGATACGGTTGGAGGTATGCAGATCTTTGCATATCTATGACCGTATCTATTTCGGATTGTCCACGCTTTTTGGACAGCCCGCGGATGCGTAGATGGGTTAGTTTCCATGTTCTGCTCTAGTCCGAGATAGAGTTTCGTCATCACCTCCCTGTTGTTCTCTGGATACACACTCTTCTTTGACAGGACGTGTATCTGGAGAACAGCGGGGAGGTGCTGCCGAAATTCTGTCTCGGATAGGAGTAGAGCATGGAAACTAACCTCATCTACGCATCTGCGGGTGGGATTAGGACCTATCCTCACCTATTAGACAGTAGGAACACCATGTAGATGCAATTGATGGTTACATTACTCGTCGATACATATGTTAGAGGATGGATGACCGTCGATGGGATGTACACGGGCGGAGAAGTCGAGTGATTACACCACGGAATGGATGAACAAGACCGATGCTTTCTTGAATAAAGGCATTTGGCAACGCTAAAGGACATTGCCTAGTTTTGTGTCCCTACAAACAAATGTGGAAAAACAGGAGAAGGGTAAACAAGGTGGAAATGGGTAAACATCTTGTGAAGAATGGATTTACGCCGGACTACACACCCGGTGGGTCCACCATGGTGAAGCCCATCGTATGAGAGAGGAGGTGGTGAGACCACGGGTGGAGGCTTTTGATGTCGATGCCGGGTAGCGAGACATGTTAGATGACTTTCACCAAGGATATTCGATGAGGGACGTGAGAAGGAGGAGATGGAAGCAAAACACAAAGCGTTCTACGATATGATAGACTCGTACACGAAACCCCTTCACGATCGGTCAATGGTGTCTCAACCGGATGCCATTGGACGCTTAATGGGGTTGAAGTCCGAGTTAAACTTAAGTCGACACAGCTTCGATAAGATGTTGGCCGTGATTGGCACCTTGCTTCGAGGGCCACATTCGCGCCAAGAGCATGTACGAGTCACGTAAACTCCTTCGAGCACTTAAGATGCCGTATGAGCGGATACATGCTTGTCCGAAGGGTGCCTCCTATTTAGGAAAGAACACGAGCATGCAAAGTTCATCCAAAGTGTAAATCCTCCGGTACATGGAGGTAGACTCGATGATGGCCAAGAGGCAACTTACGATCCCCATGAAAATCCTACGGTACCTTCCGTTCCTACCGAGGATCCAACGGCTATACATGACCGAGGAATCCGCGAAACAAATGACATGGCACAAAAATGGCAAACGGTACAATCCTAACAAGATGGTACATCCATCCGATGGTGAAGCTTGGATCCGCTTTAATGACAAACATCGTGACAAAGCGATGAGGCTCAGTAATATGCGTGTCGTCGTTGGCAACATGATGGGTTCAATCCTTATGGAATGATGGCTGCCCCATACACATGTTGGCCCGCCTTTGTTATCCCCTTAATCTCCCCGGTGTCTCCTTTCAACGACATAACGTATTCTTGTCGTTGATAATTCCCGAACACCTGTGGAGTAATATGGGTGTGTTCATGGAGCCTGTGTTTGATGAATTGGTCCGTGCTTGGGACGAAGGGGTATGGACATACGATCGAGCTACAAAGACAACCTTCAAAATGCACGTTTGGTACCACTACTCCCTCGCATGACTTCACGGCGTATGGGATATTCTGCGCTGCTGGTGTGTTCACGGGAAGTTCCCATGTCCAATATGCAAGGAAGGTGTGAGGTTTATTTGGTTGCGTATGGGTGGCAAGTATTCGCTGCTTTGATAGACATCGCAATTCCTACCTCTTGACCATCCATTCGCACAAGACATCAAGAACTTTACGAAGGGCGCCAAAGTGACAAACCCCGCACCATGGATGATGAATGGTGCCGAGGTTCATGCTCGATAGGTTCTCTCGTGCCCAATGAAGAAGGTGGTTTTGTGGGATATGGTGAGCATCATATGTGGACTCATATCTCGGGCATGACGAGGCTCCCCTATTTCGATGACCTTCTTCTACCACATAACATTGATGTAATGCACACTCAAAAGAATGTCACCAAGCACTTTGGGCAACACTCATGGACACCTTTGAAAAGTCTAAGGACAACCCAAAGGCTAGAGTAGACCCAGCAACGTTGCAGCGATAGACCAAATCAAGAGATGCAACCTCCTAGTCGTGGCAAGACCTGGAGAAGGCCTAAGGCTGATTTCGTCTTGAAAAAGGACCAAAGGAGGGAAGTACTTGAATGGATCAAGAAGCTAATGTTCCCTGATGGGTATGCAGCGAATCTAAAGAGGGGAGTTAACTTAGGCACTCTGCGAGTCAACGGGATGAAGAGTCATGACTACCACATATGGATTGAGCGGCTTCTTTTCGGCGATGGTTTGAGGCTATGTCCCGAGCATGTCCGCAAGTCTTGGCAGAGTTGAGCTACTTTTTCCTCCACTTTGTGCCAAGGAGCTCTCTCGGACCGTCATTGATGACTTGGAAAAAGCGGCACCCGTGTTGCTCGTAAGTTAGAGAAGATCTTTCCACCCGCCCGCTTCTTATCGATGCAAAGATTTGATTGTGCACCTCCGTGTATGAGGCACGGATGGGGGGCCGTGCAGAACTGCGTTGGTGCTATCCAATCGAGAGATGTCTCAAGACTCTTCGCAAAAAATGTAGAAATAAAGCCAGAATTGAGGCTTCCATTGCGAGAGGCATACATTCTAGAGGAGGTGTCGAACTTCACGGAGAAATACTACACCGAGAAACTTCCTAACGCTCATAATCCACCCCTCGTTACAATGTCAAGCGAAAATGAATCGAACCTCATTTTCCAAGGGCAACTTGGAAGCGCAAGTGCATCGACCACTAAGCAATTGAAAAATGAAGAGTGGTGCAGTATCATGCTATATGTGTTGACCAACCTTGTCGAGGTGCAACCGTTCATTCGGTAAGTTCTAAACGAACTTGTTTCATTTCGCCGTATGTCCTTGTTTCGTCGTCCAACCCCCTTGTTTCTCGTTGGTACAGGGAATTTCTTCGTCAATCCTGGCATGGATCAAGGCAACCTACCCCGCAAGAAAATGATACCCTTCTTTCACGGGGTGCGGGACTAGGGAGCCCCGATTTCATTTGTTGGTTCAAACAGAAAGCCCAAACTGATGTGCCTATAAGTGATGAGTTAAGACAGGTTGCAAATGGCTGTGCCGTTAGGGTCAAGTCATTTACCGGTTATGACGTGAATGTATATCATTTTCACACAGCAAGCTACAAGCATAGTTGGCCCAATCGACAAACCACAAACAGCGGAGTTGTTACGCCCGGCACTGATGGACTCGACTATTATGGAAGAATTGAAGAAATCTATGAACTATCATTTTATGGTTCCAAACCTCTTACTCCTGTCATATTCAAATGCCACTGGTTTCATCCTGGTGTAACGAGATAGACCCCTAAGCTTGGGCTAGTCGAGATTCGACAAGATTCCGTCTATCCAGGAAAAGATGTCTACATTGTGTCTCAATAGGTCGTCCAGGTTTATTATACGTCATACGCGTGCAAAGACGCAGAGCATCTTAAGGGTTGGTCTATTGTGCATAAGGTATCGCCACACGGTAAACTACCTGTCCCAAACGATAAAGATTACAACTTCAACCCAAACACATATGATGGAGAGTTCTATCAAGAAGATGGGCTACAAGGGAGGTTTGACATAGACTTAACCGAAGAGATAGGAATGGAAGTAGATAATGAAAGGGATGATGACGAGGACGCTGGAGACGAGGTGCGAAATCTGAAGGACATACAAATGCTTGAGCGATTACATTTCGGCAATGACAATGAAGACAACATTCCTCCTTCTGGATAGTGTTGATGAGTTGGACAATGTTGATAGTGATGACGAGACCTATGATCCAAATTAATTTCAATCATGAAGATTATTTCTAATACATGTAATATTATATTTTTTGTAATTATGTTTTGTTCATTTTTGCATATATTTCTAATACATGTAATACTATGTTTTTTGTAATTATGTTTTGTTTATTTTTGCACCTATTTCTAATTACGTCTTGTTTTTCTTTTTTATTGCAGGTGATTGAACAAAGATGGCGGGCGACCATCATAGGTCTGTGAACTCGATTTACCAAAGACCACGCCGGTCATAGGAGGGGCGGAGGGGGTGGCAGAGGGATCGAATAGAAGGAGGAGGACCGCTAGCCGCAGGAGGGGGCCGTCTCCTCCCATGCCACGTGAGGAGGACCGCCAGCCGCAGGAGGAGGTGGCACCCATGGACAAGTCAGACGAGGAGTTGGTTCGGCAGACGGAGGAGGAGGAGGAGGAGGAGGAGGAGGAGGAGGAGGAGGAGGGGGGGTGGCGGCTCAGTTCCGCTTCCTCCAACTCCTCTTCGAGTGTCTACTTGCGAGGTCCCGCGAGCCTCCCACAGGTTCCGCTTCCTCACCAACGCCCAGTGATTCACCCCGAAGGACAAAAGGAAGTAACTGTATATGTTATCACCACTACTTCATATGATACGATGAAAAAAACTAATAATTTTTCTTAATTACTTGTGCAGGAACTGGGTGGTTGTGTCGGGTGGTAGCGCACGGCTAGTCAACGGCATCTTGGGTCTTCATGCAGCAAAAGACTTCCCGGCATTGTCACGTCGCGATCGAAGATGGAGCCGCCTACTCGCTTGACCACTACGCCGTCACCTCCGGCGCGGAGTACCCCAACAAGGCGGCGCGGGTGAAGAAGCACAGCTTTGGGTAAGTCTCCCTTGCACAACATTGCTCAATACGTCGCATTCATTGGACTTTTCTTGAAATAATGAATCGATACATCGCTTTTGTATGCGCACTTATTACGATGCGAGGGAGGGATTTGAGGCCGGGGTGGAGCAAAGCTTACCAAAGCTCGTAAAAACTCATCACCGACATGCATCACGGTAGCGCATCCAGCATCGTAACCTACTACGGGTCGAAGCTTGGAGAGAGAAACCAAGAAAGACGCAAGAGAGATGCAATTGACCGGGAGCAAGACTTTGAGGTAAATGAAGAACATCAATATTGATTCGATTTGAGATTGTTGGTTTAATTTGATCTTCTTATATGTCCAATACTTGATGATGTGTAGGTGATTCCTGGTGGTGCCAAGCTTATCCCGAGTGTTGGGCGATGATGGTGGGCCAATGTGGTTCACGGAGGAGTACCTCAAGATGCACAGGATGCACGGGACCGTCGCTTCTCGATGCAAGGTCCAAACACACCATCAAGGCAGCCGCAAACCTCACCGGATACAAACAAGCATGGGTACGCGAATTGATTTATCTATTGTCACGCTCAGTTCTGTTTGATTTCTAATCATCGTGCTGTCTTTCTCGTAGTCGGCGTCACATAGTGGCTGTGCTTGCTCTCGACTTTCAAGCATGGTGTATGGCCCACAAGGGTAAGGCGACGTCCGACGCCTCCTTCAACTCGGAGGACCCGCCGAGGCATACACGAACCCGAAAGTCCCACTCCCGCATCGAGTGAGTACACCGAGGTGGCGAGGTCGCCCATGGGGCATACCATGATCCGAGCACCTAGGACTTCGATGGAGAGGCCGTCATGAGGGCGGGGCAAGGAAAGAAGCATGGGCGGTTTCGGCTTGGCGACGCAAGGCGTCATCGACACGACCTCTACTCCCTCTCTCTCCCATCCGAAAGCACGGAACACGAGCGAGCCCCGCCATTCGCCATCATCATGCCTGACAAGACCGGGTCGACGACTCGAGGTTATTCTGTTTTACTCGTCATACATTGATCTTTACACACCTTAATTAGCTTTGCATTATCAAACATTGGAGTGAAATATTGCAGTCCAACCGGAACAAGAAATGAAGGAACGTCGGGAGCAAAAGCTTGGAGGCCGAAAGGGTCGAGCGGCAGCCCAGCGCAGAGGTCGATGGACATTACGGATTTCCTACAAGGGCTTGGGCAACGATAGGCTTGTCTCTACCACTGGGCTGTTGGTTCCACCTCCGCCTCCGCCCCTGCAAATGCAGCAGCTACTCTCTGTGAGTATCAAAGTTTTTACTTTCGCTTGTGCTTTGCTTGTATGGCCTCTATCGTCCTAGATTAGATATCAAAATAATCTTGTCTCCCATGCAATCTTTTCTCCTTTAGTGCAGTCTCCACCGACGGTGGTTCAATAATCCAGCTTCGCACCTCACTGAATGATGCATCCACCTTCACCACAATCGCGATGTTTGAGATGAGTGCATGTTGTATTTTTTACATTTGTTATTCACTTGGTGATGGACTTGTGATATACTTGTGATGCACTTGTGGACTTTGATGGACTTGTAAACTTATTTGGATGGACTTGAGCACTTATTATTATATATTGTAATGGATGTGATATGGGTGGATGGATGAGATATATATGTGATGGATGAGATATATGTTTGTATGAATGTATTTGTCATGATGGAATGCAAAAAAAAATTGCCGTTTTTGGTCACTTTGCCGAGTGTTGCACTCGGCAAAGGACGTCTTTGCCGAGTGCAATGGTCACAACACTCGGCAAAGCTGGCAAAATGGGCGACCAGAAACCAGATTTTTCAGCTTTGCCGAGTGCTGTGACTATAACACTCGGCAAAGAAATTTTAAAAAAAAAAATTAAACTTTGCCGAGTGCCTGCCGTGTTGGCACTGAGCAAAGAGTTTAAAAAAAAAATCTTTACCGAGTGTCTAGAGGGGTGGCACTCGGCAAAGAAAATTTTCAAAAAAAAATAAAAGCTCTTTGCCGAGTGCCTTCAAATCTTCGGCAAAGAATTTAAAAAATAAAAAAATCTTTGCCGAGTACTGAGGGTTGGCACTCAAAAAAAAGAAAATTTCAAAAAAAAAAAGCTCTTTGCCGAGTGTGAAAAAAAGAATTTTTAAAAAAAAAAAATCTTTGCCGAAAGTGCTCGGAGGGTTGGCGCCGCAAAAAAAAATTTCAAAAAAAATAAAATAAAAGCCCTTTGCCGAAATGCCTCAAACTCGAAAAGAAATTTAAAAAAAATTTGCCGAAGCCTCACGGGTTGGCACTCGCAAAAAATTTTTAAAAAATAAAAAAATCTTTGCCGAGTGCTTGCACGGTTGACGCACTCGGCAAAGTGACCGTCAACGGGACCGACGCCGTGACGGTCGCTTTTCTTTGCCGAGTGGAATCCAGTAGTGAGATTACTTACTAAGAGTAGGCGAGTAGCAAAGAGTACAGCTCTCAGACATCAATTGAGTATTCTGGCTCAGTCCACAGCTCAGGGATCAGGCAGTGAACTTTCTGTCCGCCCTTTTCTTTAAAAAAACTTTTTCGGACCCCTGCATTATCCATACATAACGGTATCATCGTAGCCCATATAAAAACGGAGCCGGCTCTTAGCCTTTGCTTTGGCACCGCAGCAGCCTATGTAAGAACTGAGCCCGCTTTAGCGTGAGCGAGACGACGAGAGATTTTTTTTTTAACCTTATCCTAAGGATCACTCGCGCTCATGAGGAATGCTATTAGAGCCACCTAACCAACTCGCCTAGATACCCGTTGACTTCCGTCCCCTTTTTAAGTGTAGCTATGTATTTGTGTTGGTCAATCTTTTTTTTAAATTTAACTAGATTTATAGAAAAAATATTAGTAATATTTGTAACTCTAAATAAGTTTATGATGAAAATAGATATGATCTATCTAATGATACAATTGACTACATTTAATTTCTCAAGAAGCGAGAACGACAGAGTAAAACAAAATATTTCCATGTGGAGTTGTAATAAAACAGATGAAAGGGAGACGGGCTGAGCTGCAGCATCCCTCTCGGCTCTCCGGCTCTCCGGCTCTCTCCCCGTCCCCGGCCTTCTGCACTGGTGTCAGGCGCGGAACAGATCCACAATATACATAATCCATCCAGTCAAGCAGCAGGACCAGTGACAGACTGACAGTTAGCTGTGCACCTCCGCTCGCGAGTCGCGAGTCGAGACCATGTGGACGGATAGCCCGCTGCTCCGGGACGCCGGCGCCGCCATGCTCACCGGAGTGGCCGCGGCTGTCGTGCTCCGCTTCTGGGAAGAGGTCGCCAACCGCGCGCTGCTGGAGCAGGTCACGCCGCCTCACCCCCTCTGCTTGCCCCTTGCTTCTCCTTCCGCACACCTGCTATATAATAACTCGGTTACACGAACCTTTTCCTTTCGGAGATAGTAAATAACTTGTGGTTGCGAGCTTGTCTCAAGACGCAAATCATTTCTGTGCTCCGTAATTTGGTTTTCTACTGCTTGTGCTATCAGTACATTCGAGTTGTGATCCAACTTGTGTGGCCCCAATTCGTTTCAAGCTGGCCTGAACCCCACACTCAAAGTCAACCACCAAACTCTAGTACTGCAGCCTGCAGCTTTACTAATCATATTCTGAAACCTGAATAATGAAAACTTAGATATGCAATTAGTTACTTACTTACTAAGCTTATTGACTTTTCTTTCTCCTTTAAGATGAATGAATTTTATTGATTGGTCTCTGTATGACTTTTTCTGTGCATCTAGAAACTCTGCAGGAAACTGGTTCACATAACTGTGGGATTAGTGTACTTCCTTATGTGGCCTTTGTTCAGGTAAAGTAAAATTTAGGCCACCAACAAAGTTCCTCTTCTTCCGGTCGTAGCCTATCTACCCTACTGCAAATAATTCCTTTGCTTGCTTATTTCGTTTTCAGCTCAGATGATGTGTTTGCTCCATTTCTTGCTCCGTTTATCCTCATCATCAACATCATAAAGGTGACAGTGATTGGACTTGATTTGGTGACAGATGAAGGTGTGGTTAACTCGATGACCAGGCATGGAGACTGCAGGTATAATTTGCAGTGATCAAATATATATTTCTTGTTCAAACAAAAAGTGTTTTTTTTTTGTCAGACATGATGAGGTATTAACTGTTCCAATCTTTTACCTCTTGATTGACTCCAGAGAACTTCTCAAGGGCCCTTTGTATTATGCCTGTGCTATAACTCTGACAACAATAGTTTTCTGGAGGACATCACCCATCTCAATCGCGGTGATCTGCAATTTGTGTGCGGGAGACGGTATTAGTAGCTCTGCTTCTTTCTGTTATTACAATTACAATCTGTGCCTGTTAGTAGCAGAAGAGGTTGTTCTGTAGCCACAACTCCCTCTTTGTTTTCTTCAGGTGAAGCCTGAATCCAGCACACTGTTTCTTTCAGGTGTTGCTGACATATTTGGGAGACGATTTGGGCGTGTGAAGCTCCCTCACAACCCTGAAAAATCATATGCCGGAAGCATCGCCATGTTCTTGGCAGGTTTCATTGCATCAATCCTGTAAGTAAACAATCTATCCGGTACCTTTTCCAATCCCTACATTTCTGCTCAAACCTGAAGACTGCGCCTATAACCTGAACCTGAAACTGCTATGTATGTGATGTGTGCACATGAAACCAGGTACATGTGCTACTTCCACATTTTCGGGTTTGTTGACAAGAGCTGGACTATGGTGGCTGCCTTTGGTGTCATATCCCTGGTTGCAGCAGCTGTGGAGTCACTCCCTATCAGCACACGCCTTGACGACAATCTGACGGTTCCTGTCGCATCTGTGCTATTTGGCGCCCTGGTTTTCTATTCCATTGGAGCCAGAAACCTGTGCTGCATGAGCAGCGAAGACAAGAGAAGCATTTCAGCAACCGTTGGAATGGTGTTTGCAGGCGGCGGCAGCAGCAGCAGCAGCTGAAAAGTAGCCACAGTCCAGGAGCAGAGTTAAGCAGAAAGTGCCGAGAGGTGTGTATATCTTGTCTTGTAACCATTTTCCTGTCTAAGCAGACATTCTTGTAACTTGAGAATTATTAAGAAAAATAAAGAAAGAGGAAAAGCGGGAATAAGTTTATTATGGAAAACAGAGCAGGAGCTCGTAAGTGAGTGAAAACTACAGAGTGCGTTTGTGATCCGTTCAGAAACTTGAATACTTGGTGTTTTGCTGTGATGTTCAGTGTAAGAAAAAAGAAAACAAAATAACACATTCAATCACCAAGAATTTGTTTGTCAGAGTTCTCATAAGGAAGAAAGCTATGTGATTGGCCAAGTTACCTTTTCTGGAAAAAGGAATTGAAATTGAGCAAAAAAAAACTTTCTGGAAAAGAAAGGAAAAAATAAAAAAGTTGTCTTTTCTGGAAAAAGGAATTGAAATTGAGCCAAAAAAAACTTTTTGGAAAAGAAAGGAAAAATAAAATAAAATATTAAAAATTTGGCCCATGCAGGTCTCGAACCTGCGACCTTCGCGTTATTAGCACGACGCTCTAACCAACTGAGCTAATAGGCCACTTAGAATTGTTTGGAAATAGAATATAATTTATATGTACAATTGACTGCGAATTCATTGACCTGACTGTATAGTATCCTGTGCCCGGCACAGTGGCCGAATCACTTTTAGTCCAAATAGCAGTTAATTAGGATCTTGGTTAGTGAGAATCTTCATCCTCCATCTATAAGCACAATAGGCTTTGCAAAAGGTAGTCCAGTAACGGGCTCAGAGTACTCACGGTAATAAAAAGAATTTTCCACCAGCCATTCCACATTTTTGTTCTGACATGTCACTAACTTTACTCTGCCTATCGATCTGACCCATAATTTTGAAAAGATTCGTTATGGCCTTATTGGAGAAAACACAAGCATTGCCACACATACACGCACGCACAGTTTTTGTTTGTGCTGTGTGATAAGCTTGTCTATTGTATTAATAACTATTATATGTGATAAGCCTGTTTATTGTAAATATATTTATTTAATTGGATGGTTGAAAAGTCAGGTTAAACATTCTTTGTCATAATATGAATTATTTGATAAGTATTATGAAGTTTCCTCCAAGCAAATATTTGCATATAGGGGCGGAGCCAAGATTTGAGCATAGGGGGTGCCAGCCCACAACAATCATATGTGATAAAATGCATATACAATAATAGCATAGATAATATCCAAATAAAAGTTTATTTTACGATATACATAAAAGCTAAAAAAAGGTGAATATTACAAAGAAAAATAAAACAAAATTTAATTAGCACTAGATCTCTAACTTCCACTTGATCAATCTAATTCTTAGGCAAAAAAAATATCACAGTAATAATAGAAACAAAGTAGATAGAAAAGACACATAAAGACTGTCCTAAATAATATAGATGCCAATGGAGATCAATATGAAGGGAGAACAAACAAGCAAAACACTAATTATATTTGTTAACTAGCTATATAATCGTACCATGTAGGGAGAACAAAAGAAATAAAAAAGACAATAGAAATGCTAATCCTAGGTTATTACGGAAAAGAACAAGTAATTAAAGCACTAATTAGCATCATTACCTTAATAATTGAATGATTAACTAGCTAAATAAGGAGGGAGCATTGTGGAGGCACCAGCATGTTTCGGGGTGCCAGGCCCCCCACAGCCCCTCCCTCCCTCCGCCACTGTTTGCATATACCTAAGAAAAATTTGTTCTGAAAATGATATAGTATTACTCAACATATAAGAACACGGATGGCCTAATAGTTGCTAATATCGACTAATTATGAGTGGTTTTGGGGACACTGCTCCCCTAGTATATTATGCTCCATCTGGTTCAAGTTATAAGATATTTTGACTTTTCTAGATAATTTGCATAAAAAAACAATTTTGTCAAATATGGTAAATTAGGAGGTTGTAGCGTTCAAAAGGTGTGGGCCTCCCCACGGCCCACTTTTGGCAGCAAAACTATTGGGGGGGCTAGACACGCGTCGGTTGAGCGGCGACTGCAAGGGTCTTCGTCTCTGCGCCGATTTCATCGGCCCCCTCGCCTCCGGCTGCCTCATTGGCGCAGGAAGGGGAGGGGACCCATCAGTCGACGGTGGATCTATGAATACTAGCTAGTATTAGCTTAGTTTAAGTTTCCCCATGGCAGATTTTTGGCATGGGTTCTGCTCTCTCCTGTTCTTCCTCAATGGTACCAGACTTTATTCCTCCAGTGGATCAAGAGTAAGGTACACTTTAGTCCACTTGTATGTGTTCAGGTTGAAGTCTTGCTTTTACCCTGTTGGATTTTGGATGCTCAGGGTCATGGTTCGGTACATCATTGACACCGAAATCCTTCTCCTTAGTGGTGTTCATTAACTTACAATCCTAGCTTCCTTTTCTTTGGGTTGGATGTGTGTGCACTCCCCAATTTTGGGTTCTCCGGGCTATTTCCTCTTTCGTTGGAGGTGTGGGCGCCGGATTTGTTCTCCTCCAGTTTCAGCATGGTGATGGCCGATGTGCGTTCAATGGATTTAATGTGTCTCTACTGGAGGTGCTGTCTCATGCGGTGTTTAAACGATGACTCGGGTGTCTTCTTCAGAGGAGATGTTGTCATCGGATTGAAGGTGGATGGAGTTGCTCTTTCTCTGGCGAGGTGCGTCGATGCTGTGTTGATCCTTTCTGGATCGATCCAGAGGATAGAGTCCTCTGTGTTTGTGCTTGTTATTGTAAAATCATGTTTTACCAGGGACTTGTTCGTAAGACCTAAGGTGTACAGTTCAGTAATAATAAAATCTAGCCCCCCTTTCTCAATAAAATAAAATAAAAATAAAAAATAAAATATTGGGGGGGGGGGGGGGCACTCTAAATCCTCTGCTACCAAAAAGCAAACGGTAATGTCCTGCCGAAAAAAGGATGGTAATGTCCTGTCGAAAAAGGAAAAGCGGGAACAATTTTGCCAAATAAGGAATGCGCAGTTGAATAGCACTAAAACTGTACGCGCGCGCTGTAATAAAATTCGCCTAGATATATAGTTAAAGCAATATATTTAGAAAAGTTAAAACATCTTATAATTTGGAATGGATCGGAGTGATTACTTTTTTGTTACTTGAGTAATTTTGGTGATGAAGTAGAACAAGACGTTCTACTTGAATGAATTCAATAAAACGCCGTCCGGTTTTGGGGAGTGCAGATTACCCAGAGGACAAGACCGTCGCTCGTTTTTTTTTTGTGACAAACAGCTTCTATTGATTATATAATTTTAGGATTACAATCTTTAGTCAACATATTGAGAATACAGGCTGGGGCTGATTGCCACTCTCCCATCCTGCTATCAGCTGAGACTTGCCTAGCCAAGACATGAGCTACTTGATTACATGACCAATTGGTGTACACTAGTGAAAAATTAATAAAACCAGCACTAAAAGCTCTAATATCCCTCAAGATCGGCGAAATGCAAGCTCTCTGGACATCCATCGACTCCCACATCTTCACTAGCTCTTGGCTATCTGTCTCGACTACTAGATTCCTGATACCTCGTTCCTTTGCAAGAGACACTCCATCTTTACAGGCTAAGGCCTTTATCATCAATGCGTCAAGACCATAGCGATGCCAACGTGCCCTGCCACCCACAAAAGTTCCGGCTTGATCCCGAAGGACTGCACCAGTTGCTCCCTGTCCAGAATCTGGGTAGAATGCGCCATCTGTGTTGCATTTGATCCAATCCCCTTGTGGTGCACGCCAATGCATTCGTGTTGCAGCTGACGGCTTCAGTTTTGGTGCCCCTGTGATCTGCCATAGATCGTGCGCAGTATCAACAGCCCAGCGCACAGCCTGCTATAGCGATGGTTGGTCTCCACCATGGCGGCGTCCATTCCTTTGCAACCATAACGAATACATCCCGGTTATGAAGAGGCACCGGTCCTTTTCAGAGCAAAAACCTTCTGACAGTATATCACTTGCCCAAGTAAGCGGGTGGAGCCGAGGAAACTTGACACCCATCAGCAACAGTGCATTCAGTAAGGACATGCTTGATTGATTCTCTGTCTGCTCCACACACATCACAGAAACCGGTCGGCTCAATATGACGGCGGTTGAGAATACCTTTGGCAGACAGAAACTTTTGGCGGGACATTAAGTTTCCACAACTTACTCCACGAAGCATCACTGGACACTCCAGGCACCAGTCCAGCATGATCCATACTAGCCCCATGGAGTTTTCTGTATGCCGACTTCACTGTGTAATCCCCAAATTTCTCTGGCTTCCACGCCCACCAATCCTCCTCTTGTGACCGTAGTGGAATGCGGAGGATAGCCATCGCATCAATTGGAAGGAATATGACATTTATAAGTTCTTCATTCCACTGCCCCGAGCTAGTCTAGCATAAGATCCTACACCATAGTTACCTCTTGCCCCTCACTTGGTGTAATCGGCCTGGCATTGAAGTGCACCGGGATCCATCTATCTTGCCAGATATTCGGCGACACCCCATTTCCTATTCTCTTGATCAGTCCCTGAGCAAGCACTTCTTTCCCAGCCATGATTGATATGATCTCCATGTGTGACTAGCATGCTTCTTCCCTAAGCTGTCTTAGGAAGTTGGAATCATGAAAGTATATATCTTCCCTTGAGAACTCTAGCACACAGACTGTCCACTCGGGTAATAAGACCGTCGCTCGTTCTGAAATGAAAGTAAGATACAAATACAATGTATGTAGTACGTATCAATTATTCTATTCTAGTGATACCACTGATGATTTCAAACAAAAATCGGCGCGGTATATAATGTAGTGCCTGTTATTCTCTTGGTGTCATTATCGAGTACAAACACGATCATTTCAAACCTTGTTGCGAACAAGCCAAATTACTTTCATTACTTTTTTTTGAGAAAAAAAATTACTTTCATTATACTAATACTACCGTAGAAAGATTGCAAAGCCAAAGCCCAGAAAAGAAAGAGAAGGAAGGAAGGATATCTCCGGCCCGATCTGGAGGCTGGGCTGTAACGCTTTTCCTTTGGACAGCATTATCGCACGACGGGTCACGACCCGTCTCATCCACCGCGCGCTCTCTCCCTCCGCCTTCTTCCTCCCCTCCGGCGCCCTGCCTCCCCCAGCCCCGCCTCCTCCCCTGCCGCCCCCGGTCGCGGCTGCCTCATCGCCGGCCCCGCCGCCCACAACCCACTGCCGCCTAACGACCCCGCCCTCCCCTAACCCGAGGGGACCGACGAGTCCTCCGTCCTCGTCCTTGCCCCGCCCCCGCCCTCGCCCCCACCAACGGCGCCCGGCGGCGAGCCGCCTCGCCGCGCCGCCCACAACCTGCCCCCTCCCCTCGAACCCGCCCACGCTAACCACATCAGGTTGCTAGCGAGCTCCGCCGCCGGCTCCGCCCAACCGGTTGTCTCATGCTGCCCCGGCAGGAGGCGCCCCCGCCGCCCCGCCCTCAACCCGCCACCACCGCCGTCTCACGGCCGCCGCCCCCGAAATCCCTTCTAGAGCCGCCGGGAAATCCCTAACCCTAACTCCGGCGAGGCGGGGGCGCGGGTGCGGACACGAGCACGGGTGTGTGGGAGGGAGAGGTGGGCCAGCCCACGTCGCGCCGTCCACGCTTCGCGACGACGGGCGAGCGATAGAGTTTCGGTTTCCTTTGCCTGGTGCACCGGAGTTGCTTCAAATAATGATGGGCCAAGGCCAAGGCCAAGCCCAGTTCAGTCGCAAAGACGAGGGAGCCGGCGCTCTTCCGCAGGCAGCAGCCGCCTGTATCTAGCAAACTAATTATTCCGGAGCTACAATAATTACAGTGAGTACCTAATATTACTAGGAGTCTACTGTATAAATTTCAGATTCAACAATATTACCAATTTATCATGAAAATTCCTACAAGTTTATATTTTACAATATTAAGTATCATAAATTAATTATATAGCTTCTAAGAATATTATCAAACTATGTGAACAAAATATACTAACAGGTAGATCATGATTTTAGGAACTCAACAAAACTGGTTTCATAATTTTTGGACAAATACACAATTTATATTGATTTTTCAAGTTTGTTCCCAAAACTAAATTAGCTAAATGTTTTAGAAAGCTAAAGGGGCCAGTGGCCACCTATTCGGCCCAGCGGTGGACACGGCCTAGCGAGGCCCACGGCGGTGGTGAGTTGGTTTGGCTCATGGCGCACACAGCGCAAGCGCTGACCAATGAGCCAGGCAAAGCAAGGCAGATCCCAGATCGGCGCCCAGGGGGGAGTTCGGCCCAAGCAACACAGGGCTGTGAGGCGCTGCGACCAGCCGCCCCCAGCGCTGGTGAGCAGCCGGCCCATGCGGCCAGGATCCAGAGAGGACGCGAAATTATGCAAAAAGGGCCCTGTAGTTTTACGAAATCGATCCTCAATCCTGACTACACTATTCATTTGAGTCACGTTTATCACACCTAGGCCCTTACTGTTATCTCTATTTACACATTTACATCCTCACCTTCTCACCTTCACAAAAATAGAGCACCGCAGGGGAATCCGACCGTGAGGTCGTCGACGGCGGTTAGGAGGCGGTGTCGCGGCTTGACCGCTGCCGGGCGCACCCGTAGGTCGACACAGCTCGCCCAGAGCTAGAGCGTGAAGCTCCGCCACATGTGCGGCGGCGCGGCCACGGCGAGGACGGCGGACGACGCAGAGGATGGCGGCGGCGGCTCCGGAGGCGACTATGGCGGCCACGGCGCACCGGGATGGCTGCGGTCTCGGCCCAGGCAGTAGCTGCGGCACGGGAGGAGCAGCACGCCGAGGGCGTCACGGCGGTAGCGGAGCACCGGTGCTGGCGCGGCGTGGCCACGACGGGGACGCGTGACGTGGAGAAGGAGAGGAGGGGCGCCGGTGCTGCCGTATGGCGCAAAGCAACGGTGGCGCGAGACGCGGAGGTGGAGCGGCGCTGTGGGGAGGAAAAGGAGGGGCGCCGGTGCTTCATGGCCCAGGCGCGTGGGGAAGGCGTCGTGGTGCTGTGGCGGCCACGAGCGGGGAAAAGGAGGGCGAGCAGGGGAGGGCAGCGTTGCGGGACCAGAGTGCGCTCGCGCGAGAGAAAGTAGAAAACCGCCGACGACGGGCTGGAGCTGGGACGCCTCGTCCAGTCCTCCTCGACAACAGAAATAGAAAAAGGATGGAGGGGAAAGCAAGGACGGTGGCCTAGCGACGGCAACGCTCTAGACACGGCACGCTAAGCGAGGAAGAAAAAGAAGGCAGCGCTGCGGAGCGGGAGCAGTAGCAGCGACATGGAGGTGACCCGGCCTAACTTTGTCTAGGCGCGATGACTGAACGACAGTGGCAAACGTGCATGTGCAGACACCTCAGTGGCACGGCTCAGCACAGAGGTAGACATCGTTGTAGCGGTGCAGGACCAGGACACGACGTGAGCGAGTGAGTTGGACTAGCTGGGCGACGACATTTACATGGCTCGGCCATCGTTGCCCGCGAAGTACCGTGAGACGACTCAACTAGCTGGACGCAAAGACAGACCACGACGCTGCGACCAGGACAATAGCGCGACGAGACAACGAAGGCAGACCACGGTTGAGCGACAGTGATGGCACACGTGCTGGAAGCCTGGTGAGTGGTAAGCGCTGCATGTAGAGTCACTGCGCTTTGTATGGCGGACGACACATCAATCGCCAACAGTCGCTGCTTGTCATGCTGCTGATGCTGAATTAATAATAGTGAAGGCAGGGGCAACGCGACGTGACGCAAATAAATCCGGTGACTAAATCAGAGCAGGGGACAACACCACCATCGTACTGGCGAGGCAGGTGGGACGAGTGGCCAGCGGCACTCTCGTTTTTATTTCTATTTTGTTTTAAGTTTTAACCCGATTAACTTCCACCAATAATTATTTCACGCAAAAGTTCATACTTCGCACTAACCCATAGAGACAAAATATTTAAGCGCTATTTAATTACTTTGCTCTATATAATTTGCTAAAAATAGCATTTTAAACATAAGCTCAATATTTAAATTTTTAAAATCCGAGAAACTCGTTTCGAAAATTTGTCTTAGGCCTAAACCGCGGTGCTAAACGAGCTCGTAACACCAGGGGTGTTACAACCAACCCCCCTTAAAAAGAATCTCGTCCTGAGATTTGAAGCAAGAACCAGCAGAGGGGAAAACGCGATTACATTTCGTAGATCAGGGATTACACAAAAGATTACACGACTTCGAATACTAAACCACACGGGGATCTAGGGATATATGGTTAAGAGGAACCTAGTACAACTGAGACTTAATCCAGAAGTTGAGATAGCGAGGGCAATGGAGAAACAATAAGATAATGAGTATCCAAAACATGGCGTAGGTCCAACAGATCCAAAAATAGTCAACTAAGAAGTAAAACATCGCGAACCCTAAAACCAAGAGAACTTGAACTTGTTCGATGAACCCGATCCTTTCTTCTCCTCAGATTACACCATCACCTCAGACAGACGAACCTAATTCCACGAGTGACGATTGGATCTCGTAGCTCTGCTCCGAATACGAGGGAATGGGATGAAGAAGAAGAGCAAGGACCAAGGGGATCTTATAGTGGCGAACAGAGGTGGGGAGCAACACACCGGAGGTGGAGATGGTATGGACAGACGGGTCATGCCGTGGAGATAAACATGGCCAGGGTGCGCTCCCTGCCCAAGCGAGCGGATGGAAAATAATGGAGAGGAGATAAGAGGGTGCGACGAGGGGGGTGCGGGCGGTCATGTCCCCAAAAGAAGAAAGAAGGGAGAGGATGGGGGGTCCAGTACGGGGGACGAGGCGTGGTGGTCGAGAGCCGACCGGATGCCGGAGAAAAGGAAAAAGCGGACAGTGCACAAGGAAAACGAGTGCGGCACGATGCCGCGGACACGCGAAAACAGGGAGCTAAGGGCCCGATACAGACAGCGTTTGTAGGGCACGCAACGAATGACCCAGCATGCGTAGCGCGGTCAACTAAACACAGGGTTTGGGACATGACATCCACTCAGGCTTTTACAATTACTCCCGACTACCCGAGGCTAACTTTCCTTTACTCGACCACATCCGTCTTTCATGTAGACTGAGACCATGTCGTACTTTCTTCCTCCAAAACCACCTCCTCTTGCTTACCTTGCGAGAACACTATGTCATCAACCCATTGTGGATTTCCCGTTTGAACACCTAAACATTTCCAAGGAAATTATTTGTAGCAACAGTGATATGATAGTGTAACTTGGTAAAGGTACTTGGTCAACAACCTTGATACCAGCGTGTGCCGAGCAGCATCACCATGTGGCAGCTATTTCACAGGAGGCCCTCGGTTTCGTTCGCGGCACCATAAGCTATTAACCAGGCAACTACTACCAATTTACACGTCATGAAGGCGGTGGGGTCATAAACCATAGAGTAAGGGGAGTATTGCAAGGGAAAATTCAAACAACAAAGGTTCCCTTCACAACAAGGGACAAGGAATTTAAATCCAATGGTGGATTTGTTTTAAAGAGATTCAAGTGTTCTGTTGGGACATCCACAATTAGTCGATACAGTGTCCAATGTTCTCCAATCACGACTAGTTTGCTGATATCTGAATGGCAACTTCTCTTGTATCTCGCTTAACATCGCCCTTGAAACTTTAATCACATCTAACGAAACTTAAGGTAGATGAGTGCAATAAACATAGCGAAATAAACAGGATGCGTTTCCAATGGTCTTATATGGGTACAACGTACAGGCATTTATTCTCCCATTCATGACACAACATTCACCTACGATCGGACGATCTCAACAACTATGGACGACAACAACGGCAAGAGTACAATACGGAGGACAGCGACGAAAAGCACTACTACTATGGGTACAGCATTACAAGGCAACTAATCTACATCTTCTCGGGCAATGGCTGAGTGAGAGGAACCAAGGATTCTGCTTCTAACACTTTCGAAGGTGGAGGTGTTGGCGATTCTGCATCACCGGTTCTCCTTCTTTTAGGCGGGTGGATAGGAATCCTTTCCAAGATCAGGGCATCCTGCCTTTCAGCAGCCAGCGTCCTCCGCTTGGCCATGGTGACAAGATAGGCCTCATGTAGCTGATGGACATGCCGATCTTCAGCCTCCTTCAGGGCTTCCGACATGGCAGTCTCCTGGCTCTCAGCAGCTGTAGCACTGGCATGCGCTTCAGCAAGTTGCACCTAGAGCATCCGGGTGAAGATCTCGGCTTCCTCGGCTCGACGGAGACACTTCCTCATCTCCAAGGCTTGCTGGTCATACTGTGCATCCAAAGCAAGCAGGTACGTGGTCAAGTGCACCACTGTAGGACTGTCCTCTTGCGCATCTCGTCCTTGCAAAGCCTCCATGCGAGCCCTCCATGCCCGTCGATTCTTGTCCAAAGGTGGAAAGAACCTCATGGGGGTACGGGCAATGGACTCTTCATAGATCTAGCAGAGGTACCGTAAGGCGTTGAGGGCCACAACCTGGTATGTGTCGACGAAGCGAAACCCGGTTGCGGTCACACTCCAGGCTTCAGTGAGGTCGGGGAACTCTTCACTCTTCCCAATGTAGACGGTAACCTCACACCGCTCAGTGCCATGCTCCTCATACTCACGGCCCTCATACTCGGGATGATCTTTGACTCCGAGCTTTTGTAGGGTGGCATGCAGGATTCTGGAAAAACCCTCAACATTCAGGCAGTAACTACTAACCCAGGCTCCTGCTATTTCTGGCGGTGGGGTGAGGAAGACTGAGAGAAAAGCTGGCTCAAAGGAAAAGCTAAGCAAGCTAAAGTGCACCGAGTGGTGATACCAATGGCTAAGCCAGGTTCTACTTATAAAGGCGGAGCGTTCAGTGGTCCTAGCGCAGTCCACCAGGGTTCCTACGCGGGGTCACTATGAATGAATCGACCAAAATTTTGCACGTTCGAGGCGAGCGATGTCCGAGGCCATTACTGGCTAGTACAACTATAGGGCAAGGGTCCGACAAGAGCACAGAAAAGGGGTATGGGGAGACGTGGGTCACGACCGGCGTGAACCACGGGCGAACGCGGAGCACGAAGCCACGGTGCAGACCTAACTCTGGCACCGGAACGAGACAATCGTGCACAATACAACACGCGTGACACCTATGGAGGGCGTATCTACAAGCAATACGAGCGCTACATTGCACAAACAGGATATGCATGAATGCACGTCCTATACGTCCTTCCATTGTTGCCAACATATAGGGCAACCGTTCTTAGATTTTTGGCACATTGTTCTCTCCCTGTAACTAGTCGATACTATCGAACTATGCTCGAGTCAGTGTACCTACAGAAACTTGATTAATCCTATCTAAGTCAGCAGAGTGCTATCTATCCTAGATACATAACCATAGTAATAGGGCTACTTATATACTTCGCATACACATGTCCTAACTTTTTGCAAAAATGGGTTGTCAAATTTTAGTTTAGAAAAGGTTTTTCAAGCCTTATTTCCTCATTTGCGCTCTGATACCACCTGTGGTAGAACTGCCTAATCTAATGCCTCATAGGAGTGCTCGTCTTCCATCTTTCATCTTTTAGTTCTTACTACGGTGCTAGAGTTAAGACAAGTCATACCGACTCGGCGACGATTCGTGAACCAATGTCCCCAGCTGGGTACCCCAAAAACGCACGCCCTACTTGTATCCAAGGCACAAATAGGACCAACCCATCACCCTCCTGTCTTGGGTGTTCAGGTTCCCGTCCAAACTGGGACTCCAAGCCCCCGTCCCTGAGTCTCGGACTTAGTGCGGTGCAAGGACCTCCTTCACCAAAAACAAAACCCTGACAGTCGGTCCGGAAAGAGCCGGATCCACGACAAGAGAGCAACAAGTCTTCCAAGCACCCATACACAAGTATGTGCTCGAGATAATAAATCTGTGATTTGTCTAGCGTCTTATGCAACGACTAGTCCTTAACCGACATGGACAGGGAAAGCAGTGTAACCAGGCTATGCCCCGCGTCCACAGCGACACAACCTCTTACACCCACCAATACCCAAACCATATCCCTGTCCGGTCATGATTTTCCTTTCCAACATTTATATTTTCCAAGTGATAATAATGCAGAATATATTTCCTATCTCTCGCGAGTGACAGGCAATCACTCGACTTCTTCCGGAGTCCTGTAGTATAGCATTCTACACGATCCTGTCATACTAGTAAGACTCATAGGATAAAGATATATATATATATATATGCAAGTGGGTTCCATTCAACTCCTTAAAACTTAATGCACAAATATAATTTAAACTGCAGAAAAGTAGGGGTTATGCACCAGGGCTTGCCTGGGTAAGATATATTAAAAAGTTAGTATTTGCATCTTCAGATCATCCACCATCAATAGAAAACCCATTGCATCATCTCCTGAAGAGAATACCATTACACCATTTTCGGATTCCCAATCATCCTTCAATTGATTCGTTGATCCATCATCGTACCTATATGATATGCAATGCGATGCAATGTAAGAAGTAATTAATCAACTGCCACCGCGACTCGTAAAATACAATTTACGCCTCTCAAGTTAACGGGCTAGTTCTAACGATGACCGTACCTAGGCTACATATACACATTGTCGGATAAGGCGTTATTTCCCAATAATTATTTTAGTTATGTAAACCAAGGTTGTTTCTTTATTCTATTCTATGAATTTAATCTTTATTCGCAATAGGATATCATTATCTATCTAGCAAACTAATTATTCTGGAGCTACAACAATTACAGTGAGTACCTAATATTGCTAGGAGCCTACTGTACAAATTTCAGATTCAACAATATTACCAATTTATCATGGAAATTTCTACAAGTTTATATTTTACAATATTAAGTACC
Source organism: Miscanthus lutarioriparius (assembly GCA_904845875.1). Taxonomy (NCBI): domain Eukaryota; kingdom Viridiplantae; phylum Streptophyta; class Magnoliopsida; order Poales; family Poaceae; genus Miscanthus; species Miscanthus lutarioriparius. The sequence goes on from CAJGYO010000014.1 coordinate 91,738,567, forward strand.
TTAAATTAATTATATAGCTTCCAAAAATATTATCAAACTATATGAACAAAATATACTAATAGGTAGATCATGATTTTAGGAACTCAACAGAACTGGTTTCATAATTTTTGGACAAAAACACAATTTATATTGATTTTTCAAGTTTGTTCCCGAAACTAAATTAGCTAAATATTTTAGAAAGCTAAAGGGGCCAGTGGCCACCTATTCGGCCCAGCGGTGGACACGGCCTAGCGAGGCCCACAGCGGCGAGCTGGTTTGGCCCGCAGGCGCACACCGCATGCACGGCCCAGCGGCGCAAGGCCCTCCCAGACAGGTGGCCCTGGCGGGGCAAGTTCGGCCCAAGCAGCGCGGGCGCGAGCGCGGCCCGACCAGCCGGCCTAGGCGCGGGTGAGCAGCCGGCCTAGGCGGGTGAGCAGCCGGCCCATGCGGCCAGGATCCAGAGAGGACGCGAAATTAAGCAAAAAGGGCCCTGTAGTTTTACAAAATCGATCCGCGGTCCTAACTACAATATTCATTTGAGTCACGTTTATTGCACCTAGGCCCTTACTGTTATCTCTATTTACACATTTACGTCCTCACCTTCTCACCTTCACAAAAATAGAGCACCACAGGGGAATCCGGCCGGCGGGCCAAATCCGGCCGTGAGGTCGTCGACGGCGGTGAGGAGGCAGCGTCGCGGCTTGACCGCTACCGGGCGCACCCGCAGGTGGACACGGCTTGCCTAGAGCTAGAGCGTGCAGCTCCGGCCACGTGCGGCGGCGCGGCCACGGCGAGGACGGCGGACGGCGCAGAGGATGGCGGCGGCGGCTCCGGAGGCGACGATGGCGGCCATGGCGCACCGGGATGGCTGCGGTCTCGGCCCAGGCAGTAGCTGCGGCACAGGAGGAGCAGCGCGCCGAGGGCGTCACGCCGGTGCTCGCGCGGCGCGAGGCGTGGCCAAGACGGGGACGCGCGACGCGGAGAAGGAGAGGAGGGGCGTCGGTGCTGCAGTATGGCGCAAAGCAACGGCGGCGCGAGACGCGGAGATGGAGCGGCGCTGTGGGGAGGAAAAGGAGGGGCGCCGGTGCTTCATGGCCCAGGCGCGCGGGGAAGGCGTCGTGGTGTTGCGGCGGCCGCGAGCGGGGAAAAGGAGGGCGAGCAGGGGACCAGCGTGAGCTCGCGCGAGAGAGAGTAGAAAACCGCCGACGACGAACTGGAGCTGGGACGCGTCCTCCAATCCTCCTCGACAGCAGAAATAGAAAAAGGATGGAGGGGAAAGCAAGGACGGCGGCCCGGCAACGGCAACGCTCCAGACACGGCACGCTAAGCAGGGAAGAAAAAGAAGGCAGCCCTGCGGAGCGGGAGCAGCAGCAGCGACACGGAGGTGACCCGGCCTAACTTTGTCTAGGCGCGACGACTGAATGACAGTGGCAAACGTGTAGGCGCAAACACCTCAGTGGCACGGCTCAACACAGAGGTAGATAGCGTTGCAGCGGTGCAGGACCAGGACATGACGTGAGCGAGTGAGTTGGACTAGCTGGGCTACGGCATTTACACGGCTCGGCCATCGTTGCCCGCGAAGTACCGTGAGACGACTCGACTAGCTGGACGCGAAGACAGACCACGACGCTGCGACCAGGACAATAGCACGACGAGATAACGAAGGCAGACCACGGTTGAGTGGCAGTGATGGCACACGTGCTGGAAGCCTGGTGAGTGGTAAGCGCTGCATGTAGAGTCACTGCGCTTTGTACGACGGATGACACATCAATCGCCAGCAGTCGCTGCTTGTCATGCTGCTGATGCTGAATTAATAATAGTGAAGGCAGGGGCAACGCGGCGCGACGCAAATAAATCCGGTGACTAAATCAGAGCAGGGGAAAACACCACCGTCGTACCGGCGAGGCAGGTGGGACGAGTGGCCAATGACACTCTCGTTTTTATTTCTATTTTGTTTTAAGTTTTAACCCGATTAACTTCCACCAATAATTATTTCACGTAAAAGTTCATACTTCGCACTAACCCATAGAGAAAATATTTAAGAGCTATTTAATTACTTTGCTCAATATAGTTTGCTAAAAATGGCATTTTAAACATAGACTCAATATTTAAAATTTTAAAATCCGAGAAACTCGTTTCAAAAATTTGTCTTAGGCCTAAACCGTGGTGCTAAACGAACTCGTAACACCAGGAGTGTTACAACTAACCTGGAAATCACAAAGTTGTAGAAAAAAGAAATAACACATACAAATTAGGAAGGTGGGAAATTAAAAATATAAAAGACAGATTAGAAGATAATCTTTTTCTCTCATGATCTGTATATATCTTATACTGCAAAACTGGGGACCAATTAAACCAATTGTGCCTTGTTTTGCGATACGTGATTAGAATCAATGAAATCCCAAGCTTGTCATAAAGTTTGCCTGTACAAAGATGAGGTACTTAGAATGGTGTTAACTTTAAATCCTTACAAAGTGATCATTAGGCTACTTTATTCTTACATCCAGAATACAATCATTAGGCAGATCAGGTATCAACTTTAGGAAGGATATATTTACTTTTAAGAAATAGAGACATACTACAAATGCCAATTTAACCCCAGCCACGTTTACCGCTGTCTATCTCAAGTTCCTTGAAATAGCTAAGTGTTGACCTCATAATATCTTGGACTATTTTAAGTGTTGTGGAGATTGTATCAACTGGACCAAGGATTTGTTTCTTCTGGCAAGTGATCATTAGGCTACTTTATTCTTACATCCAGAATACAATCATTAGGCAGATCAGGTATCAACTTTAGGAAGGATATATTTACTTTTAAGAAATAGAGACATACTACAAATGCCAATTTAACACCAGCCACGTTTACCGCTGTCTATCTCAAGTTCCTTGAAATAGCTAAGTGTTGACCTCATAATATCTTGGACTATTTTAAGTGTTGTAGAGATTGTATCAACTGGACCAAGGATTTGTTTCTTCTGGCTATAAGTAATCAATTAGTTTATTATTGTTGTCAAAAAAAATAGTTTATTATTTGATAAGAGCTTTCTTGTTCTAACGACAATCCCTACAAGTTGATTCACGGTGGTTTTAAATCTTGGCAATTTCGACTTATCTATAATGCTATATTTTATTTGCTTGATTAGAATGCTAACAGAATAAACCCTGAAATAGTAGCACACCCAGTTGTCTCTGCCTGATGCTCTCTTCCAAGAACTAGAGCATCCGCAGTACTTTCATGGATGACAATAAGATTAAATAATAATTTCTGAACATACTAGGAGACAGATGCAATCTTAGCAGAAATGCAATTTTCTTCTTCCCTAATTCAATACAATGTAAGATGAATACTTGTGGGAATTTTTAGACAATACACATATGGAGATATAAATGGATACGTTATATGATTCTCTCACTGCGAATGGAATAGGCATGTGAAGCAAAACCTCGATGTTAAAGACAGATCAGTTCAACACAAATAAACAGCACCTAAAATTACATCTGAGATGAGGAAGGGTAACTATGAACTCGAGTAAAGCATCAGTTTGTACTTTTTGAAAAAGTAGTAGTAGTAGCAGTAGCAGCAGCAGCAGCAGCAGTAGTAGTAGTTAACAGTAAAATCTTGGTAAATCTTGACAAAATGTTCAAGCAACTATTTTCTGTCCTAATGGATGCTAAGTTTCTACTATGTATCTTAATTGGTATTATATCCAGAATATTTGAAGAGGTACAACTAATTGATTTTTTTGTGTTCAACATCAGCACCATGTGAATAAAATGAAATGTAAAACTTACATGTTTGACACTATTGTCAGCCTGGTTCTATACTTTATCAAATGGTTCTATTTCTGCAAATAATTGCTCAAGCTCCAAATCGAGGGTAATAAAACTGAGATGTAAAATATTACAGATTTGGGACTATTGTCAGCCTGGTTAGAATACTAAAGAAATGTGTCTTGGATCAACTTTAATATTATAGTGGTAGAATGGTGCGTGTACATACTTCGATTGCAGTCATTCACTTTGTGATAGCTCCGTACAATCTACAAAAACATTATTTAAGTTGTTAAACACATCAACCAAGATTGAAGGAAAACAGAAATAGGATGGATATAATGATGCAAACAAACCTTTTGACTTTTGAGACCCTAAAAGTAAGTAAGTAGAAGTAGAGTTTATCTATTTTTAGACTCTAAAACCGTAAGAATCCATTTCTACCCTCGCTAACTCTATCCATGTGTTATCCTTGGATGAACTAGTTAGAAGAGTATACCTCCGTTCCTTGTGAAAAATACGATACCCTGAATACTTCCGAGTGAAGTGCTACAACGGTAATTCTGTGCGGTTGCGGATTATTTCTGTTTGCGTTAAGAAATACCAACACTTGCCCTGTTGGTTTGCTCTCTACTCACTTGTTCATTACATTCATATTCATTCTTGTGAGTAGTTGTAGTGTGCCTTGTTTGCTTGTGTAGCCTAGTGGTAATTAGAGCTAGCTTTAGTTGTTTTATTAGTTGCTCTAGTTAGTTGTAGCTCTCTAGTTGGTAGTAGTAGCTTGCTTGTTTGTGTGATACAACCTAGAGACCAAGCTACTAGACTTGTGTTGGAGCCTTGCATTGTGTGAATTAGAGCTAGAGCAAGTAGTTGCTATTAGCGCCATCTTTTGTACTAATCAAATTGCTCTAATTAATTGTGAGTTTGTATGGAATTTTTATAGGCTATTCACCCCCGCCCTCTAGCCATCTAGATCCTATCAATATCCCCCTTCCCATAAGGGCTACCGATGCCTCGACATCTCTACAAGACGTGTGATCGTCTTCCGACATGTCGTGTTCGATGAGTCGGTGTTCCCGTTTGCTGCTGCGCCTTTTGGCACGTCTTCACTTGACTTTTTGTTATAAGACCCTTCTTCTGCTGTGTCGGCTACTCCATCTTTGGGTGTCGAGCATCGCCCTCTTCTTCGATCGCCCCCTCATCTTTGGCAGCTCCGCAGTCGTTGCTCGACGACGACCCGACCATCATCATGGTCAGCCCTATTGTTCAGCCCACTGGACCTCTCACCCAGGCTACTGCCCCAGGTAGGTCTGGTCGCTTCGGCGTTGTCTACCGACGCCATACATCGGAATTGGTGCACCCGGTGTCTCCTGTTGTAGCTCCCAACCGTCACTATGGCACGGTGTACCAACGTCGCTCGCCCTACCGCCTTCTCCAACAGACATAGCCAGGGCTGGTTCTTCTTCAGCTACAGGCAGGTTGAAGCTGCCGCCAACACCGCCTGCGCCTTCTACTGCTCCAGCGGTAGGACAGGCTGCGACGAGGCTGCAGATAGGCGCTATCCAGCCGTTCGACTACAACAGCGCCTTTGTCTCCACTGTTGCTGCCTTGCCACTGCCCGCAAACTACTGTAGTGCTTTGGCCGACCTACAGTGGCATGCGGCCATGGCCAATGAATATCGGGCACTCATCGATAACGTGTAAGGACCGAGGGTGTCACCTAGGGGGGTGAATAGGCGTTTCTAAAAATAATACCTTCAAAAGTGGAAACGATTAGAACCGGAGTTTCCCAGACAAAGAGATACAACCCCTCAAGAATAAACAACAGAGTATATAATTAGTATTAAAAACACCTAGGAGCCTAACACCTGCAACACAATTGATTAGAACAGAGAATACGGAAATCAGCGCAGTGAGCTAATACCGGATGTGTCCGGGACGTGTCCGGTATTTGCGGGCTGAGCACACCAAGTGCGAATCACGCTCTGTTCGATTCCAAACTTTTGACACAAGTTGCAGGAGCCTTCTAGAGATGCTTTTCAACACAGAGAACCTGTAGAAGAACTTGCATGACCAAGTGGATCACAAATATCAAATGAAATGCGAATTGAGACACGATCTTTATTTTATTGAAGTTCGGACTCCCTCGAGTCCTACTCTCCGTTGAGGTGGCTGCGGGCAACCCAACAAGGTCAGCCCTCGAGGTTACAACAAAGGTCACTCTAGCCACGGTCATTTCCAACCGCTTTTCCTCCTTTCACTAGATTGATCTCTTCCCTTTCGGCGGTGAGATCGACCGTTACAAACTTCCGAGGCACACCACAATCTCTTGGGTGCTCTCCGACGACACCTAGTTGTCTAGGACCGAAGAGTCCAAGAGTAACAAATGCGAAACACAAGATCGACAATTTGCACAAGTTCTCAAGTGGGTGGCGTGCTCTCTTTTGAATTTTCCCTCAACCCACTAATGGATTTTGCAATTTGAATCAATCACTCACTAAGAGAGGGTTGGAGAGTGTTTGCAAAGCTCTAGAAAGAGTTGGGGAACTAGCAGAATCAGCAGCCCTCAAAGGGGAGGGCTAAGGGGTATTTATACCCAACAACTCAAAACTAGCCATTTTATAGCCGTTGCAATACTGGACGCGTCCAGTATACATAACGAACACGTGCAGTATGCAGACTGGACGCGTCCGGTATGCCCTACATAGCGCCAAGTCAGTCAGCGAGGGTAGCCGGAACTTTCGACGATCGTCGGGACTTCCGATGATCAGAACTTCCAGCAACTTTCAAACCCAAAACCACAGAGGTGAAAAACAGTGCCCCCGAGAATACCGGACGTGTCCAGTATGCATACCGGACACGTTCGGTATGCACGGGCACAACACACCAAGTTAGTCCCTCGTGTCACTTTCTCTCAAACCTCACATGGGTTGGCTTGAGCACTTATGGAGCATCATCTATCATCATGTTGTATCCCTCTTAATAGTATGGCATTCCTATCAACTCAAATTCAAAACAAAAATGAATTTGAACCTTTGAGTTGATTTCTTTCAAGTCAAAGCCGCAATCTTCATTCTTCATCAATTAGAGAATGCCGACATGATAAAATTGATTTCCGTCTTGAGCATAGCCATGTTGAGCATGTGACTTGACTCCATTCATCAAATGAGAATTATTCCAAATGTATCAAGTCACTTCCATCAACACTTCAACAATAGAATTTGATTCTCCACATCAATATGACCTTCAAGCTTGATTAGTACCTCGACTCAATGCAAGTACTTTCCTCTTCACCCTAGCTAGGTTCTTCGGTATCCAAGCCATCGCTTGCCCTTCACCCTTGCTTAGTACCTCAAAAACTTTTCCTTGCTATCTTCACCATATCAAGCCTTCAAATCATACCTTGCTTTGAATTAACCATTTTAGCTCATAACACATCTATTCATTTGTATTGTTGTCTTCTTCATATACCAAAGCTTCATGATTTTCATTTGAATTAACCATACCAAGCTTCATGAATGAGACCATTCCATAAGCAAACCCTATGTCTCATATACAATTGATATACCAAAGCTTGTCAATTCATTTTGATAAACATTTATTTTCATATGAATCATTGATGTCCCACAATAGATAAGCCTTTGCATGAATTACATTTTCATTGTTGTCTTGTGTTTGAGCTTGATTGCATATACAACAACACATCATTTTGGTTTTATGTTTCAACTCAAGTGTATGTGAGACAATCAATTTCCTATTTCACACTTAGCAAACTTGTTAGATCTTTTAATCGTTGTTGTCATTCAATCATCCAAAACCCACTAAAGGGCTAGATGCACTTTCATAATGGGACCTGGCGCCTTGTTCCTCAGCCTCCTCGTGCCAATGTCATCACCAGGAAGTGGATCTACAAGCACAAGTACCATGCTAATGGGTCACTCACCCACCACATGGCTCGCTAGGTCGTTCGCAGTTTCTCCCAATTGCACGGCGTGGACTACGACGAGACCTTAAGCCCGGTTGTCTAATCGGCCACTATCCGTGTCATCCTCAGCATCGCCGCCTTGCAGTCGTGGCTGATCCACCAACTTGACGTCAAGAATGCCTTTCTCCATGGCAGTCTTGAGGAGACCGACTACTACTAGTAGCCCCCTGGTTTCGTCGACCCATCTGCACATGTTCATCTCTGTTTGTTGCAGAAGTTTCTCTACGGCCTGAAGCAAGCTCCCCACGCGTGGCACCAGTGGTTTTCCACGTATCTTTGTTGGCTCGACTTCACGCCCTCCATTAGTGATGTGTATTTCTTTATTTATAAACATCAAGACAGTGTCGCCTACTTGCTACTCACCGGACCTCCTGTGCCATGTCACTGCGCGCCTCAGCTCAAAGTTTGTGGTGACTAACCTCGGGGCGCCCCACGACTTCCTCAACATCTCCATCATGCACTCCTCCAATGGGTTGTTCCTCTCGCAGTGCCAGTATGCTATTTAGCTTCTCTAGCGTTGATAGGATCTAAATGGCTAGAGGGGGTGAATAGCCTATAAAATGTTTTCTACAAATTCACAATTGATACTAGAGCAAAGTATGGTTAGTAAATAAGACGGTGCTTATGAAACTATTTCTCTAGCTCTATTACACCATAAGCAAGCCCCTACATAATTCTAGTTGCTATGATCTCTAAGGTTGATTTTACACAATCAATCAACCTAGCAACTACCACTTCTAGCTAAAACTAGCAAGAGCTACTAAACAAGGTAACTACCACTAACACTAGCTCCATGCTACACTAGGCTACACAAGCAACTAACATACAAGACAAGTATCACAAGTACAAGTGTGATAGAATTGCAAACCGAACCAGGCAAGAGACAATAGAACACCAAGATTTGTCCCTGTGGTTCGGTTGCTTGCCGACAACTACGTCCATGTTGTGGTGAGTCGAAACTAGGTGGTTCACACGCTAATTGGCAACACACGCCAATCCCACATCAAGGGTGCCATAAGAACCACACTAGAGAGGCACTCCAACAAGCCACGATTCCACTAGAGTTGTTTTTGTGAATCTCCCACAGGGAATAAGCACAAGAACCCCTCACAATGCCTTGATCGGAGCTGGCAACAAGCACCAAAGCCGCTCAACAATCCCACAATCACCAGGCCGGCTAGGTGATAGCAATCACCAAGAGTAACAAGAGCACCACCAGCCCAACTCGCCCTTCCTAGTGCCACAAGATGCAAGAACACAATGCAAACGCACTAAAGGCTCTCTAATCTCACCCAAAAGTGTATTTGATCTATGCAAGTGAGTGGAGTGAGTGCCTTTGCTCTAAAGGGGTGTAGCAATTTATTTGGGGGTCTAAGAGAGTGTCCATGGCCGGCCACAAGGGGTATTTATAGCCCCAACAACTCAATCTAGCCGTTACCCCTTGGAGCACTTTCTGCGGGTGCACCGGACCTCACACCGGAGACGTCCGGTGCATCCCCAACGGCTACTTCAACGTTAGAAAAAATGACCGTTAGAAATCTGTTAGAAGCAACCTTGCTGGAACCAAGTCTGGTGTGACGTCCGGTGTGACATTCGGTGCCTATATGTGCTAAAACTACCGATATACATGCTCACTAGAACCCCACTCCAGTGTGGCGTTCGATGTTACATCCATTGCCATATACATGTGAAAATCTCAGTTACAATGGCTCTGACACTCCCGTCCGGTGTGGTGTCTAGTGTAATGTCCGATGCCACACTATACTCAAAGGTGCTCGGCTAAAAATTGTAAGAGAGAACCACACAGCCACCGTGTCTAGAGCCACGTCCAGTGTCACATCCGGTGCCTGCTAAACAGCAGCACCGAGAGCACTCAAGCGCCTCCTTGCAAGCAAGCTAACTCTCAAATGTTTTCACAAACATGTTAGAGCCAAGTTAGCATTTTTCAAAGTGTTTTTCATAAACATTTTCGATTGCTCTCCGATGTGTCACTAGGCCTACATGCATACGCAAAGCATTCCAACACCTAGTGGCAATAGATGACCGAATTGTCTAATTAGAGCTCCCTCTCAATAGTACTACCATCTATTCTAAATCTAATCATGCACTCTATTGTGTCTTGACCAGTGAAACAAAATTCCCTAGCTTATACCTTTGCCTTGAGCCCTTACATTTTGTTTTCTCTTTCTTCTTTTCTAAGTTGAGCACTTAATCATCATTTGGCCACCACCTTCATCACATGTGTGCCATCCTTGCTCAACCTTGGATGTGGACCTAGCCTTTCTCAATCACAACACTAGAGTAATGGTTAGTCCACTTGGTTGTCTCAATTAACCAAAACCAAACATAGGGCTTTCAAGCATGTTAGCATGTTCGAGTGTCATCCCTCCGTGATGCCTAAAGACTCCAAGTCCAAGCTCTCAGCTACAGATGGTGCCCCAGCCGCTGACCCGTCCAAGTACCATAGCCTCATCGAGGCGCTATAGTATCTTACTCTCACCTGCCCTGACCTGGCCTATGCAGTAGGTGTGCCTCTTCATGCATGACCCCTAGGAGACGCACCTTGCCCTTGTCAAGCGCATTCTTCGCTACGTTAAGGGCATTCTTTCTGCTGGTCTACACATTGACACCGGTCCTATCTGGTCTCTCATGGCATACTCAGATGCGGACTGGGTAGGGTGCCATGACTCCCACCTCTCCATGTTGGGCTACTGCATCTACCTCAGCGACAACTTGGTGTCTTGGTTGTCCAAGTGATGAGGACATCGCCAAGATGGAGTCGAGGACGACTCCAATTCGAGAAGGGGAGGATGATGAGGACATCGCCATGCTGGACACACCGACGCCATGGTCTTCCCCAAGTTGCTATTCGTTCCCAACTCAGCTGCCACGTCGCCCTCGGATTCAGCAGACACGTCGTCACTGTTTCGGTCATAACTTTCTCATACGACATCGAAACGGGCCGTTCTTGGATGCGTTGGAAAGGGGACGACGACGCCGTCGTTTTGGATCTGGTCCCAGCTCTAGAAGGTCCGTGGATCATTCTGTGTGACCACGACAAGGTGCTGTGTCACCTATTTCGGCCAACTTGGCCATGTATCGTGTCGGGCCTTAAGCCCAAGTTGTGGGCGCCCAACCCCTGGCCGTCCCCAACCCTAGGTCGAGTCTTAGACTATAAACACAGCCATCGCCGCTGCTACACAATTGGGTTTTGTTTAGAGTTTAGTTTTCCATCGAGAAACTGAATCGTTCATTGTAACTGTGGTGACAAATCCTTTTACAGTGATCCAGGGCCCCCGTTCTTGATCTCCTCCACTGTGTCGATTAGTCCTTTGGAACCGAGTTCTTGAATCCTCTATTGATATTCACATCATTCATATTTGCAATATCAGATTGTGTGTTTTACCTTCTTGCTTGTGCTCTTCAATTCGCTTGCAGGAAAAGCCTTCTTGGCGAGGTCAATCAAGTTGTGCTTGGTTGATAACCAACGGAGCAGTGGTGTAACGGTTGTAGGGTTCGAATCGTGTCTGATTTGAAGCCGGATCGCCAACGTCGAGATCTCCACAAATCGAACTTACCGGCTACCTCTCGGAAGATCGGGCCTGTACCCATCAATTGGTATCAGATATTTCAGGTTTACCGCGAGGTATAATCTCGTTTGCCTTAGATTCATATTTGTTCATTACCTAGAGTCTACAAAAAGCCCAAAAATATTTCAATTTCCGCTGTCCTATCGCCCTTTGTGCCTTTGCAATTTCGTTTTAGATTCATGTTGTTGAGTTTGTGTCCGTGGTCGAGTCTTGTTGCTGGTTTAGGATTGTGTTCGTGGTCGTAGTTCAATCGCCCGTTGCTGTGATTTTTGTTTTCCGCCGCTATCCCATCCACCGTTCCCAAACAACAAGTCGAAGCCACCACACTACTCGACTTGCCCTTCTTAGCCGCCTTGTGTAACTTCTCCGCCCGCAAAAACCCTAGACAGGTTGATGGCCGCTCTTATTTTGCTCGCATCGTAGCCCTCCTTACATCATCGGTGAATACCTACTGCTGTTAGTCACAAGGATGATCCTGTGATCGGTGTTAGAGTTTCGGGATGCTTTGCCCTAATCGCCGCCATTGTGTGCCTCTTGGAAAACATACCTTGAGATACCTTCTAGTAAAACATGCATAACTTTTCGCTTGCTTATCCAAAAATCTGAAATTTTTTCAGCAGCTTCTTGACACCATTTGGAGCCGACCCAAACTCAGCTTCGCCCTGTTTGGTTTCATCAGAATTGCCAAAAAATTCGGGAAAATATAGAAAAAAATTGTCAAAGTTTTTGCACGCTTTTCGAGAAACGTCTTTGAATTTCTGTAGACCACATCCCACCTCAGTTGTAGGTGCCAATTTTTGTGGTTGCATCTTTTGTGATCCTTGTTCAGAGAAAAGTATATAAAAAATAGTGAAAAAAGTAAAAAAGTTCGTTTCCTATTAGTGCCTTTTGGAAAAAAAAGGAGAAATTCGGGCGCTTGTTCCGTGAGTTCTTTCGATCGTCCTTTGTTTTTACCTTGTTGCGCTACGTCTCGTCACGTCTTAGCCAGCACCTGTGATTTGTACTTTGGATCCGGATTGAACAATCATTAATCTGCATTCGTTAATTGCTAATCCTTGCTGTCATATTGTGTGCCTACCCATAGCTCCACATATTCTTCTGTCAGCACAGGTTCATCTTGCAACTGCTACCCACGCCCACACAAGTTATTGCTTCGCCACTTTGGTTTTGCTCTGTTTGGCGTTGGTAAGAATACAGAAAAGATGGTGGTAAACCGCTTGTGATTTTGCATTCCACTTTCACCACCATCACCACCACCACCACTTGTTTCCTTTTAGTTGATAGGGATAATACTTTGGTGTTGTCTTTTCTATCTTCTAACCATGGCGAACTTCGACGGACTTCAATGAGTGCGTGTCCAAGGGCGAAGCTTACAACGCTCATGACCGAACAACGCAATCTTATGACCGAGCTAACGCATAACGTGAACAATCTGGTCACCCGCATTGAACAGCTTTTTGAGCAACGCCTCCACCTTATCGTCTTGATGATGAAGATGCGGATGCTTTTGGTGATGAAGATGCGATGTCGATTTGGTGGTGCCCGTCGCCGCCTCAACTTCAATCGTCAGCGGTATGGAAGGTACTAATCATGGTAATAATGATCCTTTTGCTAAAATTAAATTTAGTCTACCTCCTTTTGCTGGTAATGTTGATCCAGAGGCATATTTAGATTGGGAGCTTGCTGTTCAACAAAAATTTGATTCTTATAATGTTCCCGCTTGAGCATAGAGTTAGACTTGCTACTAGTGAGTTTACTAATTTTGCTTTGTTCTCGGTGGAGTGATCTTTGCAATGCCAATAATGTCATCATTGTGCCTCAAACTTGGAATGTTTTAAAGCAACGTATGAAATCTCGTTTTGTTCCTCCTTATTACCAACGTAATTTACGTTTGAAACTACAAACTTTAAAACAAGGTGATAAAGGAGTAGAAGCATACTATCAAGAATTGCTTATTGGTTTAGCACGTTGTGGTATAAATGAAGATGATAATGATGCTAGTGCTAGATTTTTTGGTGGTTTAAACCATGATATACGAACATACTTGATTACAAAAATGGCGCAATTTTTCCCAATTGTATCATCTTGCTATTAAGGCGTAACGAGAAGTACAGGGGACAAAACAACACCAGCCTTTCAGATCTAACAATGGGAGGAATTTTCAGCAGCGTTCGAGCCGGAGACGCCTAAGCTTCTGTTGCCACCCACGACCATCTACACCTCCATTTTCTTCCGGGGTAAGTAAATTGTCTAATGTGCGCTTTCCACACCAAGAAAGGTGCCACTCCGGTGCTTCTACTAGCTCCTCCTCGTCCACTCTAAAATCATTTGCCACCGATGCAAAGGCATGGGACATGTCATGAAGGAGTGCCCCAATCGTCGCTTCTTTCATTGCTACCGAGGATGGATATGTAAGTGCTAGTGATGTTGAAGATGATTTAGCCCTTGCTACTAACATTGATGCAGATCCCACCGAGGCGATCAAGACAAGGAGGCCATCACCATTAACTCCGGGCTCTTTGCCGCCGTGGACTACCCTAGCCTTCTTGTGCAGCGTGTGTTGAGTACATGTGTGGGACATGAAGAAGAGATGAAGATCCAACGCCACAATTTGTTCCACATGTATCTCATTGTGCAGGGTTGTCGTGTTCTCACTATCATTGATGGCGGGAGTTGCAACAACTTGGTGAGTTCAGATTTGGTTGACAAGCTTGGCTTGACCACACGACAACATTCATATCCATATAAACTTCAATGGTTCAATAATAGTGGTAAGACTAAGGTAACTAAATCATCACGCATTAGCTTTTTCACGTGCTCTTATCATGATACTACTGATTTTGATGTTGTCCCTATGCAAGCTTGTTCTATTTTGTTAGGTCGACCATGGAATTTGATAATGATGCTTTACACCATGGTAGAACTAATACATACACTATCATACATAAGGACAAGAAAATTACATTGCTGCCTTTGTCCCCTACGGATATTGTTAAACATGCTAATGAGATTAAACATAAACCTCCAACAGACATTGCTAAAAATAATGGGATTAAGTTAAAAGGAGGTGCTTTTCTTGCTACAACTTCTGCTCATCGCTGAGTTATGTGATAATCTGATGCACCATGTTATACTATGTTTTGTCAACCTTTTATGTCCGGTGCATTGCCCTGCATGTCACTAACCTTTTGCAGGAGTTCGTTGATGATGGGATGGAGTCGAGGACGACTCCAATTCTAGAAGGAGGGATGATGAGGACATCGCCAAGATGGAGTCGAGGACGACTCAATTCGAGAAGGGAGGATGATGAGGACATCACCATGCTGGACACACCGACGCCATGGTCTTCCCCAAGTTGCTATTCGTTCCCCAACTCAGCCGCCACGTCGCCCTCGGATTCAGCGGACACGCCGTCATCCTTTATTTTTCGGTCATAACTTTCTCATACGACATCGAAACGGGCCGTTCTTGGATGCGTTGAAAGGGACGACGACGATGCCGTCGTTTTGGATCTGGTTCCAGCTCCAGAAGGTCCGTGGATCATTCTGTGTGACCACGGCAAGGTGCTGCGTCACCTATTTGGGCCAACTTGGCCATGTATCGTGTCGGGCCTTAAGCCCAAGTTGTGGGCGCCCAACCCCTGGCCGTCCCCAACCCTAGGTCGAGTCTTAGACTATAAACACAGCCATCACCGCTGCTACACAATTGGGTTTTGTTTAGAGTTTAGTTTTCCATCAAGAAACTAAATCGTTCATTGTAACTGTGGTGACAAATCCTTTTACAGTGATCCAGGGCCCCCGTTCTTGATCTCCTCCACTGTGTCGATTAGTCCTTTGGAACCGAATTCTTGAATCCTCTATTGATATTCGCGTCATTCATATTTGCAATATCAGATTGTGTGTTTTACCTTCTTGCTTGTGCTCTTCGATTCGCTTGCAGGAAAAGCCTTCTTGGCGAGGTCAATCAAGTTGTGCTTGGTTGATAACCAACGGAGCAGTGGTGTAACGGTTGCAGGGTTCGAATCGCGTCTAATTTGAAGCCGAATCGCCAACGTCGAGATCTCCACAAATCGAACTTACCGGCTACCTCTTGGAAGATCGGGCCTGTACCCATCACCAAGCCTCAGAACACTGGTCTCTCGCTCTAGTGCTAAAGTAGAGTGGCATGTCGTCACTGAGTGCTGCTCGTTGCGCCAACTTCTCCAGGAGCTCCATCTACCGCTACTTTCCGCCACGGTTGTCTTTTGTGACAACGTCAGTGCTATATCATGATAGATAACCCCGTTCATCACCGCTATACCAAGACCATCGAGATCGACATTCACTTCATCCGCGAGAAGGTCGTGCTTGGTGAATCTCATGTTCTGCATGTGTCGTCCTCACATTAGTTTGCAGATATCATGACTAAGGGCTTGCCTGCACAGTTATTTACTGATTTTCGATCTAGTCTATGCGTCCGTGAACCTCCCGCTGTGACTAGGGGGTGTTAGATATGTATATATCTAGGGGTCTAACTATAATTATACTGAAGTTCTTGCGACTTTATATTTGAAAGTCACCCCTCCCTAATGGGTGTGAGGTGTTCTCCATATTCCTTTCTACACTTGAGATCCACCTCCTCCTTGTGATGAGAAAGGCAGTCATTGGTGTAGGCCGCCTGAGCCTTCATCTCAGTCATCATCTTCTCCGATTCCTATTTTATCTCATCTTGACTTTATTCCATCTTTTTTATCCTCTCCCATGTCCTCATGAAGAAGTACCGACCACCACCTGATATTGTGAGCATGATATACATCTTCCTAGGCCTTCAATGATAGTACCCTTAGCCGTGCAGTCACAAATATATATCAGCCTAAAATTAGAAACACTCATAAAAGGACCCAGCAACTAAGAATTGGTCAAAATTTGATACCAAATAATAAATATGTAAAGTTATCTCCATCACTCCCAAAGAAAGCAACTTACTTATATAACATGTGACACATTTCTAAATAACAAAATCTAACAAGCAGTAAGTTAAACATGGTTAGAATCGATCTTGAGTTATAGCTGGGTTTAGCAACTCAAGGTACCTCTTGGAATTAGTGGACCTATAGGACAGTATGGGGTGTCATTTTTGCAATAGCATCATACCTCTAGTCGAGACCATTCCACTTGTTTCTTGAGAATGTTCTGCTCTCCGTGAATGTTACAGAGGAGGGGATCCACAGCCTGGAATTGTGCTTTATATAGGACGAGAATAGCTTGGTGTCAACCTACAAGTAATTAAACATAAAATAAGGAACAAAATCAACCTAAGCATAAAAAAGAAACATAAGCAGAGTTTAATGGCATACATAGGCACAAAACCAAATTTGCTGACATTGAAGCAAATAAATAAGCACAAAGACAACATACCTGAACATGAACTGGGCCAAAAGAATACTTTAGTTCCTACAATTGATTAAATGATACATACATAGTTGCAAGGATTAATCGTACAACAAAATTTGATGACATATATAGGCACAAAACCAAAATTTGAATATTGAAGCAAATAAATAAGAGGTTTGCTGACATACATAGGCAGAAAACCCAGATGTGCTATTTGATGAATATATCACTTGGTTTGATTTTGACTAAGGTGTCGTAATTTCTTGTAGAATTGATATGTGCTATAGACTAAAAGGTTTGCAATGTATTTGCTTTAGGTTTATCTAGGTAATTTGTTGCATACAATAGAGCATGCCGACTTAAAACTTTCTGAAAAGATTTAAGCAACCAAGTTAGCTCTATTGTTTACCTTTATGGTTTTTAGGCATTTAGCCATATGTTTTTTGTAACACCCGGAAATTTGCTTTTATTTAAATAGACTTAAATTGATTTAATTATGTATTTTTGTGCGCATTTAAACACAGGGAAATAATAATTTTTATTGAAATTAAAATTCATTATAAGTTTAGCAACATGTTTATGCATTCATGCTGGTGCATTGAGTTTTTGTAGTGAGTGGTCTTTTCCAAAGTTCAAAATGTTTTGAATTGCTCTTCGAAGTGGTTTTTGAAAAGGTGTTAAATTAAAAGAAAAGCAAAATAAAAAGGAAACCCTCTCCCGTTCTGCTTTTGGCCCGAGCAGCCCCAGCGGCCTTGGCCCGCTCCCTCCCGCGCATAGGCAGTAGGCCCAACTCGGTTCCCCTCCGCAGCCGCTCCGAGGCCCAGATCCACCTCCCCAACGCGTGTGGGGCCCATATCGTGGCCCAAGTGGAAAGCCCACGCGCGCTCTCCCCTTCTCCTACCTCCGGTCGGAGTCGAACGGGACTCTGCAGCCACCGCCGAAATCTCGATTTCCCCGCGATATGGCGTGAACCCAAGCCCAGCGCCCCTATAAAATCCAGAGTCCCCCTGCCGCACCTATTTTCCCATCTACAGCTGCCCTGCTCGACCCTAGCTAGCCCATCGCCTTGGTTTGGATCTCGCCGGGGAAGCAGAGCCGACGCTGTAAACGCCACCAGCCGCATCCCCGTCGTCCACAACCTGTTGCCAAGCACCGTTTTGACGTGGGCAATCCGTGGGTACCCTTCTCTTTTCCCCTTTCGCCCTCTATTTTGTTCTCATCGCCGCTATTGTTTGCAGGAAGGTAGCTACCGCCCCGCACAGCCCAGCGTCGCCTCCGCTGCATCTCCGTCCGCGCGTAGTGTTGAGGTGAGATCGCCGTCTTCTCCTCTATCTTCCAGTGCCTTTCCGCAGAGAACCGAGGTCTCTAGCCCCCATTCGTGCTTCACCGGCGAGGTGCTCGCCGCCGGCAATGGCCACCACCGCCGGGCTTCCTTGTCCTGGCCGGCAAATCCCACCCATACAGTTTGAGCCGTCCGCCGCGAGATCAACGGCCCAAATTAGAAGATCCCCTTCGCTGGCATTTTTGCTAAAGAGACCCCCGACTTCCTGGAAACTCCACCCGCCGTCCCTGGCTCTGTTTAAAATCAGATTTTTATTTATTTTAAATAGAAAAGCAAGTTTCAGCTGATTACAAAATTGCCACCCACCTTGTTTTAGCCATAGAATCTCCGTTTTAGCTCCGTTTTAACCCGTTCAAGTTGTGTTAGACTCGTAGCTATGTAATCTACGTGTTAGCGATGTTGTTTAACATTTTTTAAGCTTTTTAATAAAATAATAGTATGCAACTAGATTTCTAATTAACGTAATCTTTCGGTAGCTGTTTCTTTCAAACCGCAACTCTGATTAGTGTGATTATCGCGCCTGTGTGCTCGTAGCATCACGTAGAACAATTTCAAAACCTTTTCAACTTCTATTTATACTATTTGGTGTATTGTTCTAATTAGTTTATATTTGTTTGCTATGCATGCATGTGTGGATGCCTGTGTGGTGTCGTTTGACCTCGAGTAGAAAGTGAGCTATACATTGGTGATCTGGAGCAACCCTTTGAAGATCAAGACCAGTAGCTTCAGGACTAGTAGGAGCACTTGGAAGAAGGCAAGTATAATATGAGGCTCCTTGATTACCTATTCACCTTAAATACATTACTATTCACCAGGTTCCGCGCAAGGGGAGTCACCGCCTTCTCAATCTCATCCAGCTCAGGGTCTTCATAGCCAGGCGCGAAGCCGAGGCTCATTACCTCCAAGTTGATCTCCCGATCATAATGAGAATGGGCAACAGTGAAGGCTTGGGTGATCCCGGCGTGAAAGGCGTCCTCCTGAAGCTCGCCCACCCGCGTCGTGATGCCGGCGGCATGAGTCGTAAGGGAGCTGGTACCCTCCTCTTGCGCCACCTATAGGTCGTCGTAGACCACCACGATGGCAGAGCTCAGAAGATCATGCTGATCGCTTTTGACCTGAAGAATCCCCCGCACCTCGGCGAGTTCCGTGCCCAGCCCGGCAGAAATTTCCTCGGCCTCCAGCCTTCGGGCCACCGCGTCTCCAAGATCCGCCCGGAGGGCCCCAGCCTCCCGAAGCGCCTCATCGCGCTCTCGGATGGCCCGGTCACGCTCCTCGTGGGCCATGCTGTGCTCCGAGCGAAGTCTTTCTTTGGTCCGGCGTAGCTCGTCCCACTCCCTGCGTAGCCAGGCGATCACCTTGGCATCCTAGTTTGCTCTCTGCTGCAGCACCGTGGACCTGGCCTCGGCTTTCAGCTTGAGATCCCGCTCCATCTCCAGCTCCGCTAGGAGCTCGACGGCACGCTTGCTGGCATCGGTGTCCTTCTGGAGCAGCTCATCCTGCTCCTTTCAGACCCTGGTGGCCACCTCCTCGTCCTTCTTCACCCTCGCCGACAGGTTCTCGAACATCCCATGGATCTCCTCTACGTCCCGACGCGCCTCGGTTTCTCGTTGCTGGGCGGCAGCGAGCTGGGCGCTCAAATCTCCGCGTAGCTAGGCCTCCTCGGTGAGGCGGTCCCACTCCAACTTCTGCTCATGGAGGAACCGAGATTTCTCTCGGCTACGAGCAATGAGGGACTGAAAAGAAGACCAATGTCAAAAATACAAAAATACATGAAGACAAGAAGAGAGCAGGACGAAAGATCAAGCGGATACCTGGCCATTAGGAACGATGACGTCGCGCAGGATGACCCGAGCCTCATCCAAGACACCCATCATCGCCGAGATCCCTTCGTCAAGACTCCCCCGCTCTATGCTCTTGGTAGCATCATCAGGCGAGAAGAGAGTCGACGTCGGGTCTTAGGGATCCATCCAGTGGAGCGGAGACTCACCCCACGCGGGCGAGCGGCTGCCCCCGACACCAAGGCCGAGGGCGACCCCTCGTTGGTCCTCTCCACCACCGCCACAACTCCCAGAGACCCTCCGGCCATGTCCCCCTCCGTCCGGCCCGCCTCGGGCACCACATCCTGGGCCGCCGATCTCACAGATTGCGTCGCCCCCTCGAACGCCATCGTGGCTACATCCAGCGGCACCGGGCTTGCCGCGGTCGCGATCACCTCCGCTTGGGCCTCTGATAGTGTGGATTCCACCGCCCCCTCTGACACCACCGTGGCTACGTCCGGCCGCTCCTGGCTTGGCGCGGTCGCGGCCACCTCCACTGGCGACGCTAGACCCCCGACTTGCGGTGCCACGCCCGCCACGAAGGACGCCACCAGCACGGGCGGCAGCTCCGCTCGCTTCGACGTAGATGGCGGAGCCACCTCTGCCGCCGCTTGCCCGGCAACCACCGAGGGCGCGGGCACCACCGCAGGCGGCGCCGAATCAGCCAACGAGGCCGCAACATCAGCGCCGCTCCTGCCCGAAACAGGAGCGATGTTGGGCAATGGTGTCCATCCCGCCTGAAGGGTAAGGCTCTTCTTGGGCGCCAGCCCCAGAGAGCGGCCCTGTCGTAGTAATCTGTAAGAGGTAAAAGGCAAAAGGTCAAAATAGAAAAATAAAAAAGGGGGAAAACAGGGGAATCAGTGACCTACTCTAGCGCCTTTGGGCGGCGGGAACGTTTTGGGGATGAACCCCTGAACCCTTGCTCCAACTCATCTGGGCGGGACCGTTTCGAGCCTGCCCCCTGCTCCCGGGCAGGGGGGCTCGTCTCCCTTGTCTCTAGGGGCACGGCGACGGAGCCGCCCCCCTCCATCAGCACCTCAGGGGCGGCGATAGATCCGCCTCCTCCTATCCACTGATCCTCCATCGGCACCCCGGGTGCGGCGGCGGATCCACCGGCTCCCACCGGACCCTAGGATGGGCCCGGATCCGCTGGCCTCATGGACTCACTTCCCTCCACGTGGAACGGGAAGGGTCCATGCGTGGACAATTGGGTGTCTGTCAGCGAATCTTCGCCCTCCAGGACATCCCAATCCACGTCGGCTGGTACCTCGCCAGACTCCTCGTCATCATCGTTGTCGTCATCGTCGTCGTCGCTGCCTGCCTCCTCTCCTCGATCCCGCGCTTGCTGCTTCCGTAACATTTTCTTCTTCCTTAGCTCAATCATCCTCCTATCCCACTCGGCCGCGGTGCGATTCACCGCCGCTAGGATCCGATCCTTTGGCAACGGAGCCGGGTTGTCCTTGAAGAATAGTCCCCTCGGCTGGTCCCGCTATCCCGAGGTTAGCATCAAGGGGTCAGAAATTCAAGTAAAAAGGGGAGCACGGGGAAAGAAAACTTACAAAGTCAATAAACCCTAGTTCCGGCCGCATTGGGGGATGCCCCGGCACTGGATACACATAATCAAGGATGACACCAGCGGTGTCCTTCGAAGGCTCCATCGCCTCCTTGATGCGTTGCGCCACTTCGGAGGGAGGGAGCGCTTCGTCGACAAGCACCGTCCCTTCGAATGACGCTCCGGGCACCATCTAGTACAAGGGAAGCACGCGCGCCATCAGCGGCGCCACCCTCCTCATGTGGAAGGCGCCGATAATCCCCAATCCCTTCACACCCCTGTCCTTCAGAGTTTGGAGGGCGGCGAGAAGGTCGGTGATGTTCTTCTTTTCCTTGGCTGGGACACCCCACTTCCATGACCCCGGGGCCTCCATGATGACGCGACTAGAGAAAACTGGCAAGGGGGCGGCGGCATCATTCTTGATGTAGAACCATTGCGAATGCAACCCCTTGTTGGAGGTCGACAGACGCATTAACGGGTACGCTTCTGCCGGGTTGTTGCGAAGGTGAATGCCAGCGCATCCCACCGGCGTGTGCAGCTCTTGCTTCCCGACCCGCTTCTTCAGAAGATTGACGGCGAAGAGATACCGCCACAGGTCAAAGTGGGGACTAATCCCTAAGAATCCCTCGCACAGGGCGACGAACGCCGCAATGTGCTGAATCCCATTGGGGGTGAGGTGCTGCAGCTCCACCTGGTAGTAATCCAACAGCCCTCGAAGGAACTAGTGGGCGGGTATGGCGAATCCCCGCTCGTGGAAGTGAGCGAAGGACACGACATACCCTCCAGGTGGTGACGGCTCATCCTCATCACCGGGCAACCGCCACTCCTCGGCGGTGGTCAGTGGGTGGAGGAGGCCACAGCGGACGAGGCCCTCCAGGCGCTGAGGGGTAATATTGGATCTGCACCACAGCTCCATTAAAATGGTAGGAAAGAAGGCGACTGCGAGCTCGATGGCGGTAGCGATGCGGATGCAAGCTTGACGGTGGCCGTAATACGGGTGCGGGAGGCTCAGGCAATTGGCAGCGGAAGCTATCGATGCGAAGGAGAGGAGGCAAAGTACGGAACCCTGGGGGCGAACCCCATGGTTTTAAAGGGGCGACGGATGCAAGAAGGGCGACCGTCCGCCCTGATCTCTGAGCCTGCCATGACACACCGCCGCGTCACGTCGCGGGATACGCACCTGCGATCCCTATCCTTTCCCACCAAAATTGTGCCGGACGGTTCACCTTCCCCAGGCAGACCGGGACTCTTTTCCCACCGAGGGAATGCGGGTCCAAGGGCCAGCCCAATAGTCTCGACTACCGTCCCAATGAGGGATGGGCCCACAAGCAACCAGGACTCAGGTACACGAGCATCAGGGGAGCCTCGATCCACAATCGAGTCCTAGCCAGGCTAACCTTGGACGAAATCCCCACGAACGGGACACCAGGGTTCCCTTAAAACTATCAAGTTGACAAAAACCGAATCTCACAGCCTTACCCACGAAGGGTCCGAAATTACCCCCCAGGCGATTCTATCCGAATCACCCGAGGGCTCGGGGCTACACCGTCCAGAGGCTTTCGCCACACCCTCTCAGTGAATTATCTCTGGCAAGCCAAAATACCCCCCGGGCGATTCTATCCGAATCATCTGAGGGCTCAGAGGCTACTGTCAGGGACCTAATACCAGGGTACCCAACGAGGTAGAACTAACAACCATCAAACGTTGACACTTCCGTTCAGACAAAAGTGTACCACGCTTTTTGCTCGAACAACGAAAGCTTGGTTACACCTCGCTCGAACCCCGAGGGCCAGACTCTGCCTCGCCCGACGGCTAAGGGTTGGGTCCGCCTCGCCCGACCCCCGAGGGCCAGACTCCGCCTCGCCCAACGACTGAGGGTTGGGTCCGCCTCATCCGACCCCTGAGGGCCAGACTTCGCCTCGCCCGACGACTGAGGGTTGGGTCCGCCTCATCTGACCCCTGAGGGACGCACCCACTTGCTAAATGGGGCTAGGGCATGGCCTATGAGGATCAGCGAACATGCCACCTCTGACACGGTTTGCCATGTTATCAGGGCAGGCACAAAGAAAAAGGAAGACCCGGCTCCCTCGAAGGACCTTCTATACCTTTGGTATTTTCCTCTTTCTCCCATCTGTAACCCCTGCTCCCCCCTTGGTCTATAAAAGGGAGGGCAGGGCACCCCACTAAAGGGACCGACCTTTGACGGATCAACGCAACATAAGACACAGCCAAGCAGCAACCGAGCTCTTGGCGCCCTTTCGACCTTTCCATCAGAGACTTGGGACCTGTCCCTCTCTCGACCATTTGTACCCCCTACTACGAACCATTTTCGGTACTGATAACACGAGCAGCAGCAAACTGGACGTAGGGACATTCCGCCCGAACCAGTATAAACCTTGTGTCCTTTAGTACACCATTCAAGCCTAACGCGCAACAATTATAAATTTACTAGCCGGTGTTTGTTTGAAACACCGACAACCGCCGGGCTTCCCTGTTCCGGCCGGCAAATCCCACCCAAACCATTTGAGGCATCCGCCGTGAGATCAACGGCCCAGATTAGAAGATACCCCGTCGCTGGCATTTTTGCTAAAGAGACCCCCAATTTCCTGAAAACTCCGCCTACCGTCCCTGGCTCTATTTAAAATCAGATTTTTATTTATTTTGAATAGAAAAGCAAGTTTCAGCTAATTTCAAAATTGCCACCCACCTTGTTTTAGCCATAGAATCTCCGTTTTAGCTCCATTTTGACCCGTTTATGTTGCATTAGACTCATTGCGATGTAATCTACGTGTTAGCGATGTTGTTTAACATGTTTAAAGCTTTTGAATAAAATAATATGCAACTAGTTTTCTAATTAACTTAATCTTTCGATAGCCGTTTCTTTCAAATCGCAGCTCCGATTAGCGTGATTATCACGCCTGTGTGCTCATAGCGTCGCATAGAACAATTTCAAAACCTTATCAACTTCTATTTATACTATTTGGTGTATTGTTCTAATTAGTTTATATTTGTTTGCTATGCATGCATGTGTGGTGTCGTTTGACCTCGAGTAGAAAGTGAGCTATACAGTGGTGATTTGGAGCAACCCTTTGAAGATCAAGACCAGTAGATTCAGGACCAGTAGGAGAACTTGGAAGAAGGCAAGTATAATATGAGGCTCCTTGATTACCTATTCACCTTAAATACATTACTATTCATATGTATGTGTTAATGAACTGCCTGGAGTTTATCTACCTTGGTATTGATATCGTGTCCTTGGTTTACCTATGGGTTTTGCATGTGGGTAGTATGCTTAGCTGGCTTACATCAATACCACGGCTCCATTAAAACGGCAGGAAAGAAGGCGACTGCAAGCTCGATGGCGGTGGCGATGCGGATGCAAGCTTGACGGTGGCCGCAATACGGTTGTGGGAGGCTCAGGCAATTAGCAGCGGAGGCTATCGATGCGAAGGAGAGGAGGCGAACTACGGAACCCTGGGGGCGAACCCCATGGTTTTATAGGGGCGACGGATGCGAGAAGGGAAACCGTCCGCCCTGATCTCTAAGCCTGCCATGACACACCGCCGCGTCACGTCGCGGGATACGCGCCCGCGATCCATATCCTTTCCCACCAAAATTGTGCCGGACGGTTCACCTTCCCCAGGCAGACTGGGACTCTTTTCCCACCGAGGGAATGCGGGTCCAAGGGCCAGCCCAATAGTCTCGACGACCATCCAAATGAGGGATGGGCCCACAAGCGACCAGGACTCAGGTACACGAGCATCAAGGGAGCCTCGATCCACAATCGAGTCCCAGCCAGGCTAACCTTGGATGAAATCCCCACGAACGGGACACCAGGGTTCCCTTAAAACTATCAAGCTGACAAAAACCGAATCTCACAAATTTTACCACGAAGGGTCCGAATTACACCCAGCGATTCTATCCGAATCACCCGAGGGCTCGGGGCTACACTACGTCGAGGGCGCTTTCATTCACCCTCTGGCGAATTATCTCTGGCAAGCCAAAATACCCCCCTGGCTATTCTATCCGAATCATCCGAGGGCTCGGGGGCTGCTGTCGGGGACCTAATACCAGGGTACCCAATGAGGTAGAACTAACAACCATCGAACGTTGACACTTCCGTTCAGACAAAAGCGCTACCACGCTTTTTGCCCGAACGATGAAAGCTTGGTTACGCCTCGCCAACCCCCGAGGGCGGACTACGCCTCGCTCGACGGCTAAAGGGCCGGGTCCGCCCTTCCGACCCCGAGGGGCTGACTGCCTCGCCCGATGGCTGAGGGCTGGGTCCACCTCATCCGACCCCTGAGGGCCAGACTTTGCCTCGCCCGACGGCTGAGGGCTGGCTCTGCCTCGTCTGACCCCTGAGGGCCAGACTCTGCCTCGCCCGACGACTGAGGGCTGGCTCCGTCCTACCTAACGTCCAAGGGTGGGCTTCGCCTCGCCCAACGACTGCACCCCGCTCCTTCATAATGGCAAGCACAGGGTACGACATGACATTCGGGTCAACCGCAATACCGAGGACCATGCCCTGCCCGCCTACAGGAAGGTACCATCGGGATACGATGGGACGGGCGCTTTAAGCCCTTTCCAATCTAACAGCCAAATAGTGTTGTAGGCGCCGACTTTTGTCCCACAGTGTTGTGGGCGCCGCCATCAGCCCTCGGGCACGGATATTAACACAGGCATACGACAGCTACTACAATCCAAGGGAAAACTCACATCATCTACAGTGATGGACGTATGGTCACTTCCCGGATTACTCCCCGAGGGGTCATAGCTCGACTCTCTGGCACACCGCACCGTCTGCCGACGTAGGATGGGACGCACCCACTTGCTAAATGGGGCCAGGGCATGGCCTATGAGGATCAGCGAACATGCCACCTCTGACACGGTCTGCCATGTTAGTAGGGCAGGCACGGGGAAAAAGGAAGACCCGGCTCCCTCGAAGGACATTCTATACCATTGGTATTTTCCTCTTTCTCCCATCTGTAACCCCTGCTCCCCCCTTGGTCTATAAAAGGGAGGGCATGGCACCCCACTAAAGGGACCGACCTTTGACGGATCAACTCAAGACAAGACACAGCCAAGCAGCAACCGAGCTCTTGGCACCCTTTCGACCTTTCCATCAGAGACTTGGGACCAGTCCCTCTCTCGACCGTTTGTACCCCCTATTATGAACCATTTTCGGTACTGATAACACGAGCAGCAGCAAACTGGACATAGGGACATTCCGTCCGAACCAGTATAAACCTTGTGTCCTTTAGTACACCATCCGAGCCTAACGCGCAACAATTATAAATTAACTAGCCGGTGTTTGTTCGAAACACCGACAACCGCCGGGCTTCCCTGTTCCGGCCGGCAAATCCCACCCAAACCGTTTGAGCCGTCCGCCGTGAGATCAACGGCCCAGATTAGAAGATACCCCGTCGCTGGCATTTTTGCTAAAGAGACCCCCGGCTTCCTGAAAACTCCACCTACCGTCCCTGGCTCTATTTAAAATCAGATTTTTATTTATTTTAAATAGAAAAGCAAGTTTCAGCTAATTTCAAAATTGCCACCCACCTTGTTTTAGCCATAGAATCTCCGTTTTAGCTCCGTTTTGACCCGTTCATGTTGCATTAGACTCATTGTGATGTAATCTACGTGTTAGCGATGTTGTTTAACATGTTTAAAGCTTTTGAATAAAATAATATGCAACTAGTTTTCTAATTAACTTAATCTTTCGGTAGCCGTTTCTTTCAAATCACAGCACCGATTAGCGTGATTATCACGCCTGTGTGCTCGTAGCGTCGCGTAGAACAATTTCAAAACCTTATCAACTTCTATTTATACTGTTTGGTGTATTGTTCTAATTAGTTTATATTTGTTTGTTATGCATGCATGTGTGGATGCATGTGTGGTGTCGTTTGACCTCGAGTAGAAAGTGAGCTATACACTGGTGATTTGGAGCAACCCTTTGAAGATCAAGACCAGTAGCTTCAGGACCAGTAGGAGCACTTGGAAGAAGGCAAGTATAATATGAGGCTCCTTGATTACCTGTTCACCATAAATACATTACTATTCATATGCATGTGTTAATGAACTGCCTGGAGTTTATCTACAAAACAAAACATGGCCAAGGCCAAGGCCCCGGTTGCGCGTGTGTGGTCCCTCAACTCTCCCTCTCAACTTGTCCATAGGAGCACCAACTAGCTTCCTATTTAAGTTGAGCACCTTCCCAGTGAGTGTACCATGTGGTCACTCTCACTTAGCACTTATTGTGGGCCTTTGAAATTCCTTTGATTAATTTCTAGACTAATCTACGGGCCAAGCCCAATTAATTGAACACAAAGGTTTGTATTTTGCCCCTGCATTTACACATGTGCGTGAATCTGCAAGCAAAATGGTTGAAAAGTTTACCATTGTTGGTGCAGGTGTTGTAGAGTTAGTTGCGGATCATGTAGTTTTGTAACAAAGGGAAACCCCTTTTACCAAAAGCTGCACAAGCTCTGGTAAGGTCATCGTGTTGTAGAGTTTCTATGCAACCTGGGCTACGTATTTGATTTAAAATGAGCCTAGTCGAACTAAGAGGAGCATCTTTCAATTTTAACTGTAATTAACTACATTTTACACCACATTCTAAAAATTAAGTACCTTGGTTGATGAGTTTAAATGAGACATCAATAGGCAATTCATTCTTACGGCCATCTGCTCTTCATTAGAGTGCTCAGTAATAATCCAGTACCTACCATATGTCCATCTCTATCTTAACTGTGGGTCACTCCTAGCCTCCCACCCTCGCTCGAGAGCGCGGGGGAGAGGCCAAGGGTTTCTCACAGGGATGGAAACGGAGGTGTCGAGTAACGGTGAGTGGACGTAACGAGACAAGGGAAAATGCGGATTAAATACCCATTAGTTTGTCCAGAAAAGATGGACCTATCTCTTACACGAGCGCTCCGGGTATTTATAGATCATGCCCGGTCGCGCGGTAGAATTACATTAGGGTTGGACCCTAGAGGGAGAGCGTTATACATTGCTTAAGGGCACGTCGATAATCTTCCTCCTCTGGCCAACAACTCCCTTGTCCCATCCGCTCCGACGGGGCCACTTCTTCCGTCTGTGTGGTCCCGTCCTATAGCGAACACCGGACCTTCGCACGCCTCCATCGAGGGTCTGCCCGTCGTTGCCGCCGGACTCCTTCCCTTTCTAGGCTTGGCTTACCTTCGGGCTCCTGCCTTGACACATAGACAGATTTCACCGATTAAGAAACACCCTTGCCGCGGGGGTTAACACCCACGATGAGGCGGGTTAGCCGGGCCAACACCGGGTCGAGGGCCAGGGGAGGAGCAGCACCGAGGATGTCTCCCCCCAACAGCAGCCCCTCGATGGTCGGGCCCAGCGTGATGGGTTGGAGCAACGTTAGAACTTAGGGAGGGAAGCGTGCGAGGGTGCGCAGCTCGTGGCCCGGTCCAGCGACGCCCCTGTTGTGCTCGACCGGTGCTGGGCCTTTGTTCATTTGGGGCGATTTTGGGCCTAGCGTGCCACATGATGGGGCGCGTGATTATGGGATGTAGTTTCGCCTTTTTCTCAGGAGCTATTGTAGTTTTTTGGGATATGTGTCGCATGCTTTCCTTGGACGTGGGTGAAAGGCACCTATAAATAGCTGTGGTAGGTTTAGTGTTTTTCATTGCTGTGCCTTTTGTTTGCTGGCGCCCTGCTGCTGTTGAGACTGCTGATCGAAGGTTGAGTTGTTGCGAGGCTTGTTTCTTGAGTGAGGGTTTTTTTGTGCGAGGGATTGTGCTCTGCTGGCTTCCTCTGCTTCCTCGTGCTCGTTAAGGTACATACTGGTTGCTTGTATTTGGTGTCTTCATTAGCGCAAGGGTTTGTGCTCATTGATGGGTTTTCTGGTTGCTTTGTTTTGTAGCTCAATGGCTCGTGTGAAAAAGACGGCAAGGCTTGTTGATGGTGCTGATGTCGCTGATTTCGGCTCGGATGCCGCAATGAGCTTTGAGTTTGGCCTTTCAAGGGTCACGTCGAGTGATCTGGATGACTTTGTGAAGGCTGCTTGGTTCATGCGTGACGCTGCTAGGCCTTGTGGGGGCGAGACTGTTCCTGATCCCCATGATGACAAGGTGGTTGTCTTCAGGGAGTTCTTTGATGTTGGGTTGAGGTTTCCTCCGCACCCTCTTGTTATCGGTGTTTTGAAGAGGTTTGACTTGAAGTTCCATCAGTTGAACCCCTTGAGCTTTGTGAAGCTTAGCATCTACGTTTGGGGATGCAAGTCTCAGGGGGTTGAGCTGGATCTCGAGGGTTTTATTCATCTTCACCGGGTTCATCCGTAGCCTCGGAAATTGAATGTCGATGGTAAAACTGTTTTGGGGCAGTTTGGGGATTATACCTTCGTTTATCGACATGGTGCGGAGGTTCTCGTTCAGGCCCAAAAGAACAAGTGGGCTTCTCTGTGGACTGAGAACTGGTTCTACATGAGGTTGGAGGGCGAGCCTAGTCTTTACGGGAAGCTGTCGAAGCTTGATAGCACAACCTCCAAAGGTGTGATGACCGATGCATGTGCCGCTGCTGTGGATGCTCATAGGATTTTGTCACGCCATCAATGTGCACGTGATTTGGGGGAAGAGTTTGTCTGTGCGAAGATTCTGCCTTTGAGGTCTAATCAGACTTGGTTGGTTGTGAATGATGATGAGAAGTACCGGGGGCGAGGCTTGAAAGGGCTTGGTGTGGATGTTAAGCAGGCCTGGGCGAAGGTGCTCCAGAAGAGTAATAATTTTGCGGCTGGAGTTAAAACTGTACACAAGAAGGTTGTCGAACCCGTCGAGGTACTCATTGGGGCCCTTGAGACCCAAGAGAACAAGGCAATAAAGGTTGCCTTGGCTGATCGACCTCGGGTGAATTGGTGATTTGACTTGCTTGGGTTGACGTACCCTAATTGGCCGGTGGTGGATTTGAAAGATGCTGAAGGTGGCAGGAAGAGGAAGAGAGTCGAGGGGGGATAAGGTCACAGGCACGTCCAGACGAGGTGGGCGTGGTCGTGGACGCGCAGGTGGTCCTAAAGTTGATAGAGTGGCTGTAGCGAAGGTTTCTGCATCATCGGTTGGTTCCCCGGTAGTGGAAGCGAAGCTAGTGCCCATGGTATCATTGGTTCCATAGCCGAGTGTGGCTAGGGGTTCTCTTCCTGGCCGTAAGATGCCTAGTATTTCCAGTTTGTCTATTTTGCATGAGATTTTTTACGACGATTGTTGACGGTAGTTATCAACCATTATAAACCATAAATTAAACATGGATAAGGGCATAAATATAATCACAAATGAAGGTTTAGGGATTTAAACTAATAAATTCTATGAGTTTTGGTGAATCTGTGTTTCTAGCAGGGTTTAATCTGAAAACCGCCAAGGAGGACCTAAACGTCAAAGGAAAATACGGATTTCCACCACGGCACCTACGTGGGAAGGCCCTAGAAGGATCTAGAAGCCACGTCACCGAAGCGAAGGGTGAGACGCCGCCAGGTCGGCCCCACCTATAGGTCGGCCGGCCTCCCTTGGGCCCACCTGTCAGCCATCTTCCTACGTCGGTTTCCCACCGCCTCTGGGGACGCATCTAGGCCGTTGCTTATGTCGATTTGATCCAAGGGCTCACGTTGCACCCTCAGGGCTATATATACCAGCCCCTACCCCCCTCCCAGGAGGCCATCCTGAAACCCTAATTCATATCCTCGAGTCAGGATCAATTAAGAGGTGTCCCATGAATGGATCAAACTCTCAGAGCCAGCTATCAAGAGAAGATTAGTCATCATTAGGATCTAGTCTTTAGAAATAGAGAGATGGAGAGTGAGGGAAGAGTTTGGAGGAGATGCCAGCCTATCGGTGCTCTCTCTACGGCTTGTACCTTGGCGGAAGTTAACCTACGTCTGAGATTTCTCTGGTAATCAACTTCTAATTCAAGTAAGCATCGTGTTTATATTGTTCATCTAGTTCATAGCTCTTTGAGTGCTTTAATCTATAGGACGCTCTAGGTTAAAGTTGTAATTGTAGGTATAAGTGTGGTGCTTAGACCGGGTTACTTATGGATGTACCCTATATTCTGGATCGGTGGTAGCTCGTGAGGGTGACTCTTATAGCCTCGTTGAATCCTCTGTAGTCCACCTCCCGTTTGTAGGTCTAGCAGGACTGTTTTGCTTTAGGAAACATACTCTGCATGTGTTTTCTATAGTAATATCCCCAGTTGAACAATGGAAGACATAGCTTATTGAGATTAGAACTAGAAGACCTTAGCGATCTCCTCTACACTCCTGACTTTCTAAAGTCTTGTTACTACTCCGGGTTAAGTTGGACCATAGTTAACCTCACATGTTTCCTTGTGGATACGATACTTGGAATACCTCCAGGTGAAAGCTACAGCGGTATCCGTGCGCTTGCGGATTTATCTGTGCACGTTAAAATATACCAACAACGATGATGATGATGAAGAGGAGAAGGATGAGAAGGAAGGGAGCAAGGGCTCTGAGGATGTTAAGGTCGATGGGTCTAGCTCCTCTGGTGATAGTAGTGGGTCTGGTGCGGGCGAGGATGATGACGACGATGACGATTGTTGACGGTAGTTAACGTTCATCATAAACCATCAATATAACTTATATAAATGCATAAAAAGGATCACCAACATAGGTCTAGGGGTTTAAACTAATAAATTCCATGAGTTTTGGTGAATCTGTGTTAGCAGGAGGATTTACTCAGAAAACCATCAAGGAGGGCCTATTCGTCAAAGCAAATCACGTTTATCCGCAGCAAAACCGACGTGGGAAGACTCTAGAAGACTCTAGAAGGCAAACCACCAAAGCGAAGGGCAGGTGGCTGCCATGTGGGATTGGCCGGCCCCACCTACAGACCGCCCGGCCCTGGGCCCACCTATCAGCCCCTCTTTCGAATGTCGATTCTCCACCGCCTCCTAGATTGCATCTACGCCGTTCTTTCAAGTCGGTTTGATCTGAGGGTCTAGAATTGATGCTCCGGCCTATATATAGCAGCCCCTACCCCCTCCCTAGAGCATCCCTGAAACCCTAATTCATACCTCTCATTCAAAGATCAAGATACACCAGAAGGATTAGGTCTAGACTCACCAATGTAGTAGATTAGTAGCTTGGGAGTGAGGGTCGAGTTGGGCTCATGCTCAAGTTCTGGATCTAGCCTTGGAGGCTCGGCAAAGCCTTGTATGTTCACTTTCACATCTTGTAAGACTTATTATAAATTCATCATATTCCTATCTACATGCTATGCTTACTTTTAATATGTATCTTGCTTAGTTTTGGTTATCATTACTTTTGTGTGCGGGTTCATAGAGCGCTTAGCCTGCTAGTTTATCGATTGGGCTAAGTAGCTGAGCCTCTTGTAAGCATGGTGCTTATATGATGCTCTGCCTGTGAGTACACCCTATTTTCTGGTTGGGTGGTAGCAGCGGGAGGTGACAGCCCCGTCTATCCTTTGTAGTCCACTCCGAATTGAGCAGGTTCTTAAATTATAGGACCATGGTCGCGTCGGTAGAGTCATCTATTGTGGGTACTCTACCGTCTAAGCGGCGTCCCGAAGTGCACAAGAGTAGAGTTAGTCTTAGCTATAGTTGGGTATATATATACTTTGATCCTGTAATAAGAATATCATAGGAATCTACCTCACCCGTTGTTCTCCCGAGTTGACTAGTTTACATTATCTTATAGATTTATCCCATGAGTGTCATTAAGCATTACTCCTATCGTTACATTTATCCCCTACTCTAGCTATGTTGGTATGTTAATAGATACTCCTTTGTTACCCAATAAATCTTTATTCCATTGTTTCCCTGTGGTAAAATAAAAATAATGATACCTGGAATACTTCCGGTAAAATGCTACAATGGTATTTTGTGCGCTTGCGGAATCCTTCATATTCTATTTGCGTTAATAAATACCAACAAGCGTTTTTGGCACCATTGCCGGGGAAACAATTGGCATAAAGATCAGTAACATACCACTAGCTTTAGTTGGATTACCCCTGTTCTGTTGAATTATGGAATAAGACAGGACAGCAGACGCCGTTTAGACCTTCTGGCAAGCTTCCACAAGAAAAGAAGAAACATTGAATAACCCTAGGGTGCCTAAACATTCAAGATGCATCAACATTGGAACCCTGCCATCTCACAGGTTTGTATAGACGTATATATTCTCTAACCATGTGTAGATTGGAGAAAAAGGTTGATGTCACAAGAATACAAATCACATCTCAAGTGACGAATACAGACACTGCACTACTCACAAATTCCATCATGTGAGTCATGGTAAGTATGATTAAGAAAGGTGAGATAGTCTTGCTCATGGACTTTAAACTTGATGAGTAGTTATCTTTTAATTTTTGTATTCCATTGCATGTTTATTTTCAATGATTCATGCATCCACTCCATTTAGTTTAAATTCTCCCATATCAAATCCACAACATATTTAGTTCCTTGCATATATTTATACCACTTGCATCTTTTATTAAAAAAATCTCACCATGATCATGCTCTTTCATCTCCATTTGAATAAATCTCTTTTATGCTTTCATGCTACCTTTGTTTGCTATAGTATGCTTAGGTTTGGAGTATCTTCATACACCTTTTAAAGTAAGCATGGTGCTTAGTTTAAACTATTTTCTTAAATCAAATTAGACGTGGTGTTTAGTTTGATTTTTGAACAAAGAGGTGTGTTGATCTTACTTCCAAAGGCTTTTTAAATTAAGCATGGTGCTTAGGTTAAAATGCTTTCCTAAATTAAAATAGACATGGTGTCTAGTTTAATTTTTGAGCCAATAGTATGGTTTAGTAGATACTGGTTATTTTGTTGGACTAACCCCTGTAGAAAACTTTCAAATTCAATCTGGGTAAGTCCTGAGATAAATTCACATCGGAGATGAATCAATGCATGCGATGAACTCCAACAACTTTGTGCAAAGAAGACCCAGCTCATTCTTCATGAAAGGAAGAACTGTGAGTATCAAGGTTTATTCACTTTTCTTTTGTTGCAAGTTATCTTTGCCTTGAACCATACTAGAATGCAACAAACACATAGAACATGATAAATAAAATCTATGCTAAACAATCCTAAAACCATCCTTCCATTAGCATAGAGGAAAATCACAAAAAAATGGACAACACAACCCGTGTTTCAAATTCATTATTTCCCTCGGGTATGTGTCTATTAACATTTTGTAGGAAAGAATGAGTAGAAGCTATGCCTGTTCAAGGTTTGGTATGAATCCACAAACCCTAAACCAAACCACCACTACAGCTGTGGAAGTGGACGAACAGATCGACAGGCTATGAGCAACATGAAAGACAACCTAGCTTTGAGCCTTCCCAAGACTCAAGCTAGGATGTTGATGAGAAGCAGGATGAAACCCACCTTGTATTAACCAGAATATGCCTGCCTTCATCATCTTCAAAGGGACCAGCTCGTGCGTTGGCAACAATGACCAAGACAATGAGATGCCACTACGTCATGGCGTGCATCATTATGTCAACAAGCATCATCAATCAATAGTTCATTGACGACTGTGTCTCATAAGGCCGTAAACGACCATGGTCGCCCAAAGACATCCCCTAGTCATTGAAGATGAAGCTTCCATGCGAGTACCAATGAGGATCTTTCTTTGATCATCAAGACGGCTGGCATATCGCTAACAAACAAAGAAGAACAACTCTCTGCACGCCGTTAGACGATCAAGAAGGAACTAGAGTTTGCATCTCCAATGAACCCCAACTCGTCAACCAAGGATCAACAAAAATCAAGAAAGGTTGATGGAAGAAGAGCATGCAATTGGATGGTGCAAAGAAAAGCTAAAGGTAAGAAGAGGTCCGGCTCAATGGACCTAAAGCCATGAAGCCCTCACTGATAGGTACATCGGACAAGTTTCCTTCAGGTATGTTTGTCACTAATCATTTCAACAAAAAGAAGGAAAACATAAGGTATATTCAACCAAGTATTATGCAACATAGAATCACATTCATAGGAGAATTCTATCATCCAAGCTAGATTTTGCATTCTGCAAAATTCAAGTCTGGGGGATGGAGTTCTTTAAAAACATCTCATGCCATGTTGCTAATTTGTCTTGGTTATCTTTACCTTTATGATGTGCTCGACTTGCTAAATCACTAACAAATAAAAATCTAAATAATCATGCTCCCTTGGTTCATCATACATATTCTTGTTTTTACTTGAATGAATCTCTTTAGTCTTTTAAGCTTCCTTGTTCTATTACAAGTATGCTTCGAAATATTATTCAGACATGATTATTGAATCAAAACAAACTTGTATAAAATTTGGTTGTATATATGGACTAACCCTTGCAGGAAAATATTCAAATTTTATTGGGAATATTAGGAGATCATTCGTAGAAACAGATCAAGGTTTGAGGTATTTTTCAAAATGATTTTACACATCTTTGCCTTAACCATGTTGAAAATTTGAAGTAATGGTGAACAATCAAGGCACACTATTTAAAACAAGGGATAAATATTCTATGCAAATTAAAATGTTAAAACCAACTTTTCTGCAGCATAGAAGGTGACCTTTTGCTCTATGACAGCACTATCCTTGCTTTGAATCATTTGTATATTCTTTCGGGTATGTGTTGTCCACTAATCCTTTGCAGAGAAGAAACAATGAGTAGAGCAAAAGGTCTAACACAATCTCAAGATCCATAAAAGAAAGGACAAAAAGATGGCATGACAAAAGAATAAAAAAAGAGTGCGACATAGGAGACAAGATGCTCAGAACAGCCCAAGCAGGGAAACCTTCAAGCAGGAAGAGAAGACCACCACAAGTCATCTACCCTTCATTACATGGTGTCATCACGCTCCAATAATGAAGGTAACATCTTAAGGTAAGTGGTCATCATTTTCCTCTTGATCTTGGTATGCACATAAATGAAGAAACAAACATGTTTGAGTCACAATTTTGCTTAATCCAACTTGATTAACTCAACATGTTTTGTTCCTTAAGCTTGTTCATAGCACCACTTTCTTGATCTCATACTCTTAACTAAATGAGCTAAAATTTTGCATTTCTTAACCTTGGAAGATAATAGTCATAATCATATAAAGTTTGATACATTATAAAGATGGACAATCCTTCCATAGGTTAAGCAACTCCACTCTTTTTGTCACAGTCAAAATGCTATATCCTTCTGATCTTATCACCCATGTTATAAGAATAAATAATGCACATAACATTAGCTCTATCATGATTCAATATGCCTAAGGCTAGAGAAGAGTAAATAAAGTTTTTGTTCTGTTGGTGTTTTTCCACCAACAGAGCCCATGCACTTGATCTCTACCTTGTCTTTATAAGCAGAACACACTTCTAGTAAAGTGTGGGGGAGTCAATCCCCCAAATTCTACAAGTGAAAGTTATGAATTCGACAACAGGTTCATAACCATTGATGATAGGACAGCTGCCATCCAAGGTATGTTACATAATCACACACAATGGCAGGCTACTATGGGACATGAGGTGGTCAGCCTCTAGCAACAACAGCAACAGCAAAACCAGAACTGGGAGGCTCTGTTCCAACATCTCCACATCCGGCCATCGCATTGAGAACCATGACAACAACCAGCTTTGGGGAGAGGCACCCCATTGTATCGAGCTAAATATTTTCTTTCCCTTTTTATTTTATTATTTTTAGGTTTCCTTTATTAAAAAAATGATGAATAACTAAAAACAAATAGTTATCCTTATAATAAGTATATATAGTCATAGTTATAATGTGTGATCAAAAAATGAAAACAAAATAAAGAGAGTGTGTCCAATTTGCTTTAATTTGTTTTAAGAGCTCAATAAAATAAAAAGAACTTTAAAGATAATCTCTTAAAATGGAAATGATGAATAGTTGCTCTGTTGTAATTCCTTTCAAGTACCTAGTTTTCAGCCTTGAATTCTCCTGAGTTTTGGATAAAACTGTTTTGATATAAGGATTTACTCTGAACTTGAAACCTGTGGGTAGCATATGCTTAATCTAAGTCTAGGTAATTGACGGATATGATATGTGAAGGTCTGAGCTGCTGTTTATCTTCTTCTAAGTGACACTAAAGTTCTAGAGATTTATCTTTTGAAAAACACAAAAATGCTACATGATGAGTTCTTGTATGATAAAGCTTGAATTTCCACCAGAGCCATACATGTTATTTAGGCTAGAAAAACTTCCACATATATGCTACTTGCTTTTGCATTGAGTTTTGTCAAGCTTTGTCGACCCTTATGAGAGGTTTGTCATGCTCTTAAAATCAAGATCACGTACACACCACCCAAATATGCACTACTCCTACACTGGGGGTAGACGCAAAAACATGCTTTCCATCTAGATCCACCCAAAAATGTTCTACTCCTACACTGGGAGTGAACACCAAAAAGAAGCTTCATAGGTTTTCCATCCACCAAATAAATGCTCCAAGTTCTTGTTGCTATCTCTCAAAGTTTTGTTGAAGAAAAGAGACATGGGTCTATGCAAAAGTTATCTAAAAGAAAAGAAAAAAAGTTGAGAAAAAATGGATAAGTGTCTGAGATATCTAAAACAATGGGTACTCAGATGCCCGTCTGAAAAAAATAAGATGAATAAGATAGCCCTTGTTCTCTTGCAAAAATATTTCCAAGTCAAAAGAGAGATATGTTTCCAAGGAGCATAGTAGAATTAGGTTAGCCACCATACATATATCCACCATATACATCCACAGACATGCACATCTTGATTTGATTGTATGACTTAACTCTTTTTGGATCCGAGGTTTGACTTTACAATATATGTATTGCAAGTATGCTCTATCTTTCTCCCTACCTATGAACTCCACATAAGCCTTAGTTGTAGGAAGAGAAAAGGCATAACATCTTTATTGCGTTGGTGAGAATCCACGAATACCACATATATTGAGACTTGAGAGTGTCATACAATGCAATCTCTGAGTTTTATTTTGAAAACTTATAAAAACTCTAGAACAATGGTGGAACAAAGACCTTGAGACATAGTGCTTGACTTGATCGTTCTGTCTTTCAATTGCTCAAGACCCAAGTGAAGGCTAAGAAGCCCCATGGTTGAAGGTAATATGGGTAAGTTTGAAAGTCAGATCAGTTTATTCTAATCCAGAGGAGAATTTTTTATTGAACACCTATGTACTTTTGAGGAGTGAAAGCATTGTAGCAACACTTGATCCATTGCTGAGTTTGGCTTTGCTCAGAGACTAGCAAAGGTTAAGTGTGGGGGAGCTTGTTGACGGTAGTTAACGTTCATCATAAACCATCAATATAACTTATATAAATGCATAAAAAGGATCACCAACATAGGTCTAGGGGTTTAAACTAATAAATTCCATGAGTTTTGGTGAATCTTTGTTTGCAAGAGGATTTACTCAGAAAACCGTCAAGTAGGGCCTATTCGTCAAAGCAAATCACGTTTATCCGCAGCGAAACCGACGTGGGAAGACACTAGAAGACTCCAGAAGGCAAACCACCGAAGCAGAGGGCAGGTGGCTGCCATGTGGGGCTAGCCGGCCCCACCTGCAGGCCACCCGGCCCCCTACGCCCACCTATCAGCCTCTCTTTTGAATGTCGGTTCTCCACCGCCTCCTAGATTGCATCTACGCCATTCTTTCAAGTCGGTTTGATTCGAGGGTCCAGAATTGATGCTCCGGCCTATATATAGCAACCCCTACCCCCCCTCCCTGGAGCATCCCTGAAACCCTAATTCATACCTCTCATTCAGAGATCAAGATACACCAGGAGGATTAGGTCTAGACTCTCCAATGTAGTAGATTAGTAGCTCAGGAGTGAGGGTCGAGTTGGGCTCATGCTCAAGTTCTGGATCTAGCCTTGGAGGCTCGACAAAGCCTTGTATCTTCACTTCCACATCTTGTAAGACTTATTATAAATTCATCATATTCCTATCTACATGCTATGCTTGCTTTTAATATGTATCTTGCTTAGTTTTGGTTATCATTACTTTTGTGTGCGGGTTCATAGCGCGCTTAGCCTGCTACTTTATCAATTGGGCTAAGTAGCTGAGCCTCTTATAAGCATGATGCTTATACGATGCTCTGCCTATGAGTACACCCTATTTTCTAGTTGGGTGGTAGCAGCGGGAGGTGACAGCCCCGTCTATCCTTTGTAGTCCACTCCGGATTGAGCAGGTTCTTAAATTGTAGGACCGTAGTCGCGTCGGTAGAGTTATCTATTGTGGGTACTCTACCGTCTAAGCGGTGTCCCGAAGTGCACAAGAGTAGAGTTAGTCTTAGCTATAGTCGGGTATATATATATACTTTGATCCTGTAATAAGAATATCATAGGAATCTACCTCACCCGTTGTTCTCCCGAGTTGACTAGTTTACATTATCTTTTAGATTTATCCCCTGAGTGTCATAAAGCATTACTCCTATCATTACATTTATCCCCTGCTCTAGCTATGTTGGTATGTTAATAGATACTCCTTTGTTACCCAATAAATCTTTATTCCATTGTTTCCCTGTGGTAAAATAAAAATAATGATACCTGGAACACTCTCGGTAAAATGCTACAATGGTATTATGTGTACTTGCGGAATCCTTCATATTCTGTTTGCGTTAATAAATACCAACAACGATGGTGATGATGATGGGCGCGACGAGTCGGATAAGCCTCGTCGTGTCAAGTCTGAGGAGCTCGGTTTACAAGGTGGAAGGGCTGAGGAGGAAAGGGAGATTGAGTCTCACCCATCTGGATCTAGGTCGATGCCTCGTCGACGCCGAGTGCACATCGTGCGTGAGGGGCACAAGGTCCCTACTGATGAGGATGAGCCTGGGGCCGATTCAGGGAAGCACGCTCTCGGTGATGCCAGCCGCAATGGCTTAAGGCATTTTGCTGTTGCTTGCAGAACTGATGAGCCAGAGATTGATCTATTCACTAGTCCTGACCTCCGCGGATGCATTTGGTGGGGACTGAGGAGGAGCGTCGATTCCTGGCTAGCATGTATCGCCGGGTTTGCATGCCGGAGGTGGAGTTCATGCTATCTAATGAGTCGGTGGATGATCTGACGATGGATTTGGAGGTGACTGGCATTAGGGCCATTATGCTGGCTCGGGCTACGCATCGTCGTCGTGGGCATATTGAAACTGAGCTGCAGGAGCAGGTATCAGACCTTGAGAAGGCAAAGGTTGATCTAAAAACTGAGAATAAGGAGCTTAAGGGGTGGGTTGATTCGCCTAAGGCCTCGATTGAGAAGAATAAAGCTTTGGATGAAGATGCGGAGGCATGTTTGAGTCGTAGTGTTGACCTTCATGAGGAGTCGAAGAGAAAGGATGATGATTTGAAAAAGATTGAGGAGGCTCGCAAGGAAGCTACGGAGTTGGCGAAGAAGAGAGCCAAGGAGTTGGAAGACTCATGTGCCACCTTGCTTGCTTGTATGCAAGAGGCGAAGGTTGCCATTGACGCAGCCTTTGTTAAGGGCGGTGCCGGGCCGAGTGGTGTGTTGCCCGAGGCTGATCCTGCTGCATTTTTTGCGTGGCTTCTGGCGGAGATCGGGCAGTTTACGCAATTGCTCGACAATGTTTCAGATTTCGGCGCATATGGTGCCGCCCTCGCTGTTGCTCGGACCTTTCAGGCAGCCGGGTGTGATCATTTGAAGAAGATTGGTCGAGTTACTCATAACATTCCTAGTGTGGAGGACGTGCGTGAGGCTGTTAGAGACCGTTATTGCAAGAATGTAGTTGTGCGATTCTTGAAAAGGTTTTGGACGAAAGGTGGAGGTCGTGCTCTTGCTTTTAGCGAGGCAGCGGCCGGTACTCATGAGGTATTTTTGGGTTTTTTCGCCTTGTTGTTCTTTCTTTCTCTTAAGGGTGGTTTGTTTCGTTTTCTTCCTCATTATTTTTGTTCTTTTGTCAGCTATCGCAGCCTTGGGATGCTTCAACCTCTGCGACCGGGACTGGAGAGGTGGGCACTTCCTCAACTAGTGAGAGAGTTGATGTGTCTACCGCTTCTGCTGAAGCGTCCACGAGCGAGGCTAGAGATGGGATTGTTCGTGAAGGTGTTAAATCAGGTCGCGCCGCTAATAAAGGACAGGAGGTTGGAGATGCTTCTGGAGCTGATGCCGTGGATGTTGATCAGACGGGGCAGGTTTGACACGTGTGTGCGTCGTAGCTAGGGGGTGGAACTTTTGGGATACTTTTGGTGTGTCCCCTATGGGGGTTAACTATTGTCCATTGTTTAACTGTTCGCTTCATCGCGTAGGTTCCTACGGGGCCTGCGCATGAGGCTTTGGATGTTTTGCCCCAGATGATGAATCATCAAGACACATTTATCTCTGGTGCGTCATGGGCGCATGCTAAGTCCAAGTTTCCGTCACTGTCATTTGATCGGTTTTGGTGGGCGAAGGTGGGTTCTTATGATAAGAAGAATCTAGAAGCGAGTAGGTTTTGGCGGAATGCGGATCTCACCGATCGTCAGTCTGAGCGCTTGCTTTTTGGTTCGGGGTCTACTTTGGGGGTGTTGGATGATGTCGATGATGAGGATGCTATAGACTTTATTTTTGGGCGAGGGCACTTGAGTTTGGATGTCGAGGGTAAGTTGAAGGTGCCGAAGCCAGAGCCGTTGGAGCTTGATGAGCGTGACCATCACCGTATGTATCGCGCGAGAATTTTGGAAGGCGACTTGCCTTTGGTTCCTGCAGCGCCCATTCTTTGGGGACCACTTGTGGAGAGTGAAGGGTCAGAGGGGGGCGGGGGTTTGCAGGTGGTTGTGGATGATGTAGCTAAATTTGTGGAGGACGTGGTGGGTGAACAGGTTGATAGTGTGCTTGAGGATGTAGTTACGGAGATGGTGAGGGAGGTGGTGTGTGAGGTTTGCTTTGAAGAGGATGCTCTCGAAGTCTAGGAGCTCCGGCTCCGAGGGTCGGCTTGAAGCTGGTTTTTTCTGGTGTAAGAATTGTTGTTGCGTTTGTTGTGGTTGTGATGTATTGTGAAGAGCCCCGTCGAGGGTTTCTGTTGTTGTAAACATTATTTGATATTGTTTTTATTCAATTGATGAGTCAGGGCGTGATGTAATTTTTCTTTTCGATTTTCACTTTGCACTTTGGCGCGCAACGACTTCATTTTGATGCTTGGGTTGCAGCGACGTTCCCCCTCTTTCTTTTTGGCAAGGCTCGGTGTTTTAGCGTGCGGCGACGCCCCTCTTCTTTTGGGCGAGGCCTGCCATTTTTTGTTTTGAGAGCTTAGCGCGCAGCCATGCCCCCTTTTTCTTTTTTAGCGAGGCTCGCTATTTTTTGTTTTATGACTTAACGCACAGCGACGCCCCCTTTTCTTTTAGCGAGGCTCGCTGTTTGTTCTATTTTGAGACTTGACGCGTAGCGACGCCCCCTTTTCTTTTAGCGAGGCTCGCTGTTTGTTCTATTTTGAGACTTAACGCGCAGCGACGCCCCCTTTTCTTTTAGCGAGGCTCGCTGTTTGTTCTATTTTGAGACTTGACGCGTAGCGACGCCCCCTTTTCTTTTAGCGAGGCTCGTTGTTTGTTCTATTTTGAGACTTGACGCGCAGTGACGCCCCCTTTTCTTTTAGCGAGGCTCGCTGTTTGTTCTATTTTGAGACTTGATGTGCAGCGACGACCCCTTTTCTTTTAGTGAGGCTCGCTGTTTGTTCTATTTTGAGACTTGACGCGCAGCGACGCCCCCTTTTCTTTTAGCGAGGCTCGCTGTTTGAT
Organism: Miscanthus lutarioriparius; assembly: GCA_904845875.1. Lineage (NCBI taxonomy): Eukaryota > Viridiplantae > Streptophyta > Magnoliopsida > Poales > Poaceae > Miscanthus > Miscanthus lutarioriparius. The sequence continues at coordinate 91,781,684 of CAJGYO010000014.1, forward strand.
CTATTTTGAGACTTGATGCGCAGCGACGCCCGCTTTTCTTTTAGCAAGGCTCGCTGTTTGTTCCATTTTGAGACTTAACACGCAGTGACACCCCCTTTTCTTTTAGCGAGGCTCGCTTGTTTTTTGTTTTATGACTTAACGCGCAGTGACGCCCCTTTTCTTTTTAGGCAGGGTTCGCGTGTTTGTGACGGTATTAAAGGATACGTAGAGAATGAACGGAAGTGAACATGATGAAAACTCTGGTAGTTTGATTTTATTTCCATCGATGGAGGTTACAAAGCTGCGCTATTTCTGAGTACATCGAAGGTTTGCAGAGGTTGTTCGGCTTTCGCTATTCCTAGTGGAAGATGATGTGCGCTTAGAAATAGTGCTTCAGTTTTCTGGATGCCATGACGACTGCCTATGCTACCTTCTCCATTTCTGTATAGAACTTTTTTGCGCCATCGAGGGTTTCGGATACGTAATACACTGGTAGCTGCTTCTTCTGATGCTCTTCTTGCTTTTCTCTTACTAGTACTGCACTGACGGCGTGTGACGAGGCTGCAACATACAAGAGTAACGGTTCTCCAGGCTGAGGGCTGGCGACGGTTGTGAGGTTGTGCAGGTAAGACTTTAGCTCATTGAAGGCTCTTTGCTGTGTGGGTCCCCAGTTAAATAGGTCTGTGTTCTTTAGTACTTCGAAGAAGGGGAGCCCTCGCTCAGTGGACCTTGAAATGAATCTGTTTAATGCAGCTAGCCTTCCTACAAGCCTTTGTGCCAGCTTTCTTTAGGTCAGGGGTTCCATATTGAGGATTGCGTCAATTTTCTCTGGATTGGCTTCGATTTCTCTTGCAGAAACGAGGCAACCGAGTAACTTTCCCTTGCTTACACCAAATATGCACTTCTCGGGGTTCAATTTGAGCCCTGCGTTGTGAAGGTTGCTAAATGGTCTGTTGAGCTCTTCGATATGATCTTGTTTGAGCTTACTTTGTACAACGATGTCATCCACATAAGCTGAGATTGCTTTATCTTCTATGAACACCTTCATTTGTCATACGGGGCGAAGGTCAATCTAACGTTATGTAGCCCTTTTCGCCATCCTCTTTCCGGGCGGTATGCTCAAAGGGGTGATAAAAACTTATTTTTTCCTCGTCTTCCTGATTCATCCAAATCTGATGATAACCTAAAAAGCAGTCGAGGAGTGATAGGAGCTCCCATCCAACTGCTGAATTGATGAGGGTGCTTATTCTTGGCATTGGGAAATCGTCCTTTGTGCAGGCTTTGTTCAGGCTCATGAAATCAACGCACACTCTCCACTTGTCGTTTTTCTTTTTGACTAGCACAACATTTGACAGCCACGTTGGGTATTTAACTGGTCGGATGACCCCCGCGTCCATAAGGCGTTGGACCTCCGCTTTGGCTACTTGCTTTCTTTCTTCAGACATTTTTCTGAGCTTTTGCTTGACTGGGGGTGGTTTTTGTTCACGTCGAGGATGTGTTCAATGATTGACCTATCCACCCCTCGAAGGTCCTCGGCGGACCAGGCAAAGATGTCATTGTTGTCGCGTAGGAAGTGGATGAGCTCGTTTTCGGTTTTGTCATCCAGCATAGCAGAGATGGTGACTTGCTTGCTGGTGTTACTTTTGAATAGTGGTACTTTCTTGGTTTCTTCTGCTGGCTTCGTTTGGCAAGGGTTCTTTGACTTTTGGCTTTTCTTTGCCGAGGTTGTGTACATTTTTCTGCCCTAGGGTAGCTGTTTCTTTTGCTATTCTAGCGATGTCTTGGTCACCGTATACGGCAATGACACCTTTGGCAGAGGGCAGCTTCATGCAAAGATAACCCGGGTGAAGGACTGCACTGAAAACATTTGTGACCCCTCGGTCGAAAATTGCATTGTAGTTGTATATCATGTCAACTACGTCGAAGGTAATGTGCTCTGTCCTGTTGTTGCTCTGGTCGCCGAAGGTTACCAGGAGTGTGATTTTGCCTATGGCTTTCACTTGTTTGCCCTTGAATCCGTATAACGGGCGTCCTGTCGGTTGGAGAAGGTTTCTGTCAAGCTTCATGTTGTCGAAGGTTGATGCGAACAGGATATTGGTAGAGTTGCCTGTGTCAACGAGGATTCTTGTTACTGCCCATTCGGCTAGGTTTGTCTTGATGACCATCGCGTCAATGTGGGGGTAGTCCTTTAATTTGAGGTCTGTGCTGTTGAAGGTTAGTGGGATGTGAGACCACTGTGAATTTTTGTGCGGCCCTTTGGTAGCGAGGTGATGCACCCACCTCATGTGCTCTTTGCGCTACCTCTTGTTGCCGTGATCCTCGTTGGATCCCCCAGTGATTGCAAGTATTACGCCGAAGGTTGCGATTGGGTTGGTGATTGTTGTTTGACTGGGTTGGTTCATGGGCTCTGCTTTTACTTGCTATTGTTGCGGCTGGGCTGGTGGTGGCGGGGGTGGTGGTGGTAAAGCTAGGTGCTGGTTTTGCATTTGCGGTGGGGTGGGTGGGTGAGTAACCGTGTATGGTTGATTGGTGGAACGATTGTTGTTGCTGTAAGATGGCTCGCGGGTTGTCGTAGGTATTGTAATGGTGGTAGGAGGGATTGTAGTTGGCGAATGTTGGGTATTGTTGAGGATGATGTTGCGAGGGAATGCCGTAGTTTATTGGTGTGTAGTGGTATGCGCTGGCTGCGGGGGTTGGTTGCCTCCTTGTGTAGTTAACAGGTTTTGGCGGCCCTGTTGACGATAGTTAACAACCAATTTAAACCATCAATTAAACATGTATAAGGGCATAAATATAATCACCAATAAAGGTTTAGGGGTTTAAACTAACAAATTCCACAAGTTTTGGTGAATCTGTGTTTCCAGCAGGGTTTAATCAGAAAACTGTCAAGGTGGACCTACATGTCAGATTTAATTGTGTTTATCCACTGCGAAACGGACACCATAAGACTCTAGAAGACTCGGGAGGACTCCACGCTGAAGCGGAGGCTAAGAGGCTACCAAGTGGGGCTGCCCGGGTGGCCCCACCTATAGGCCGCTCGGCCTCTGGGCCCACCTGTCAGCCTCCTCGTTGCTATGTCGGTTCCCCACCACCTCCTAGGATGCATCTACGTCGTTGCTTAAGTCGGTTTGATCCAAGGGCTCATGTTGGACCCTCAGGACTATATAATCCAGCCCCTGCCTCTCCCCTAGGAATAATCAGAAGTCATCAAGTCATTTGAATAGACAGAAACCCTAATCTCCTCAAAGCTCCTCCTCCTCTATAGCATAGCTAGTTAGGATAGATCTAGAGGGAGGCAAGCAAGCTTCGCTTGGATTCCCGATCGTGTCAAGAGCGTGGTTCGGTATAAATCTTGTACCCCTCTCTCTCTTGTTTCTCCATTATTTTTATATGCTAGTTACAATTGTTATGACAATCTCAGTATTCATCTTATTCATGTTCTTCATTATGATGTTCATCATCTACTTTGATTATATGTTTAGTATAGTTAGTTTATCATTATGTTTATGCATAAGTTCGTATAGCGCTCACTCCAAGGTACCATGGGTGGGTGGTCGATATTGTGTAAGTGTGGTGCTTATACGTTGTTTACCTGCGGATACACCCTATATTCTAGGTCATGTGGTAGATCACGGATGTGAAACTCCCGTTGAGTCCTTTGTAGTCCACTCCCCGAATATAGGTGCACGTAGGGTTCGATTACGAAGGTAGAACAAGCTCTCCCCTTAATCTTCCTTAGTAATATCCCTTAGGTGTAGATATGATGATGATCTTAGCCATGATTATTAGGTGTAATTGCACTAATCAAATGTATGCTTTGACTTATAATTAAGAATGACTTAGGAATTATTCCTCTAATATTCTACCTGACCATGCCAATGCTATAGAAAGAAGTGCTTTGAGTGACTTATCATTATCATTACTTATCATTTATACATCTCTTATCTTATGACTTACTCCTGTTGTGAGTAGAGTATTGGCTATGGTTTATTTCTCCTTCAATAGTATAAGTTATCAATACATATCCATGCTAGACCTTCCTAGTGGTAAAAATATAAATAACAATACCTAAAATGCTCTCGGGTAAAATGCTACAATGGTATATTATCTGTGCGCTTGCGGATACTTTATATTCATAGATTTATATATATTCTCTCTAGTCACTTGCATTAATAAGAACTGCTTAGTGTTATTCTAGTAGTAATACTATGAAGTACCAACACATATCTCTAGCATCATCACTAGGGATGACAACCTAGTAAAGCTAGGAGGTACAGGTTTATAAAAGGTGGCTATGTACTTAAAACAAGTGACACGTTAATAAACACCAACAGGCCCCAAGGCTACGGCTTGTTGTGCCTCTTGGTATTCTTTTCCCTTCGCGAAATAAGCGCACTATTTTGTTGTGTGTCCCTTTCCTAGGCCACAGAAATGGCAGTATATCTTCGCTGGGTCTCTTTGGTTGGGTCTGTTTTGCATTGGTCTCTGTTGTCGTTTTGACTGGCAGCGGGGGTTGATTGGGGTCTTTGATTTGGTTTCTGTCTTTGTCACTGCAGAGGTGTAGACTCTATTATGTTCACATTGATTGGTTCGCTGCGAGGGTACTGGTTGCGCTGTGGCGGCCTCAGAGGCGGGCGCGTTTGAGGTCGGAGAGCTTCTGTCTTTGTATGGAAGACTATGTCTGATCTGATGTATTTTTCCATGACTTCGTGCAACTCTGCGATGGTTTTTGGTGGCTTTCTAGCGAGCCTTGAGGAGCATGGTCCTGGCCTTACCCCGTTGACTGCTGCGAGGATCACTATATCATCTGTTATATCTGGTGTTCTGGCTCTGAGTTGTATGAACCTTCGCCATAAATCTCGGAGAGGTTCCCGCTCCGCTTGAGTGCAAGCGAACAGTTCCATGGGGTTGGTTGCTGAGGAGCTGACACCTTTGAAGTGGTTGCATAGTTTTTTGCGGAGGCTACCCTAGGAGTCTATTGAACCTGGAGGGAGGTTGATGTACCAGCTTTGAGCGATGTCTCGTGCTATGATCACGAAGGATTTCACCACGGTGAACTCATCTCCTCCTGCCGCCGCTACTGCAGCTTCGTAACTCATTACGAATTGGCGACGGTCTGCACTTCGATCGTATCTTGGAAGGTTTTGTGGTTTGTATTCAAGTGGCCAGCTTTTGGTTTGTAGTATTTGGGTTAAGGGGGATTTTGGGTCGTAGGACATTGGCAGAGGTTGGTTTCTCCGGTGTTGCTATAAGACTTGGGGAATGTATTCTGGGTAGATTTGGTGTTGACAAGGGGGTGGTGATGGAGGTGGTGGGTTGGGATGGAGAGGAAGTGGATTTGGTTGTAGCGGGTGTGGTATGTTGTGCTGCTCAGGTAGGTAGTTCGGGTCAGCTTCGATGGTGGTTAGGTATTCGTCCATTTGCCTCAGTTGCTCTCTGGCTTCGTCTGCTTTCTGCCTTATCACTTGTAGGCGCGCCTGTCTCTGGTGAGCTTCGACTCAACGCCTTTTTTCTTGGAGCTCCTCATGCATCTGGTTCAGGGCCTTGAGGCCTCTTGCCTCCGCGTCTTCATCGTCTTCGTGTGGCACATAGCTGGCATCGTCCACTCTGGGTGGGCTGGGTTGGTGGTCGGCTTGAGCCCCGGCGGCCGGGGTCTCATCCAAGCCACGCTGGCCCCCTGTGGGTTGAGCGGCAGGCTGGAGTACCGGGGCTCCGTTGCTCCCTCCCGCGGAGGTCCCCGCCACAGTATCCTACCCTCGCGGCGGTTGTGGATCTCTTTGGGTATTTCTTCTTGTTGTTGCCATTGTTTTGAGAAGTGGCGGACTGGGGTCCTCACGGACGGCGCCAACTGTGGGGTCACTCCTAGCCTCCCACCCTCGCTCGAGAGCGCGGGGGGAGGGGCCGAGGGTTTCTCACAGGGATGGAAACGGTGGTGTCGAGTAACGGTGAGTGGAGGTAACAAGACAAGGGAAAATGTGAATTAAATGCCCATTAGTTTGTCCGGAAAAGATGGACCTGTCTCTTACACAAGCGCTCCGGGTATTTATAGATCATGCCCGGTCGCGCGGTAGAATTACATTAGGGTTGGACCCTAGAGGGAGAGTGTTATACATTGCTTAAGGGCACGGCGGTAATCTTCCTCCTCTGGCCAACAACTCCCTGGTCCCATCCGCTCCGGTGGGGCCACTTCTTCCGTCGGTGTGGTCCCTTCCTATAGCGGACACCGGACCTTCGCACGCCTCCATCGAGGGTCCGCCCGTCGTTGCCGCCGGGCTCCTTCCCTTTCCGGGCTTGGCTGACCTTCGGACTCATGCCTGGACACACAAACAGATTTCACCGATTAAGAAACACCCTCGCTGCGGGGGTTAACACCCACGACGAGGCAGGTTAGCCGGGCCAACACCGGGTCGAGGGCCAGGGGAGGAGCAGCACCGGGGATGTCTCCCCCCAACATTAACTGTTGAAATCCATCATGTTTTATACTGGTCTATTTCTTTGGTTTGAGCCCACTTTGATTTGTCTCTGGCAGCGCTTGCTTGGGATACAGGTGGCAACATTCCGGCTATACCTTGTGTGCCGCTGGTCTGTATAGAAAGAAGGCTTGGCGCACTTACAAGCTGATGATTCCTCTTAGTCTTGTGTTTCCTATAAGCAAGGGCGTGCTTGCTGTCTTGTGTTGGAACAGTTTTTTGTATTGTGCAGAGGCCATGTACCCATGAGAGTTGGAATTTTGATAGATGCAATCTGCATCTTTACTCTAGTGTTGGAAGGTGTAAGCTGATTGGTATATCATATCATCAACAAGATGTCCAAGTTAAGAGGTTGATTCATTGGTAACGTATTCTTGGAAGGAATTGTTGCAATGTTGCTCATCATGCCATTGCTTATGAGATTCAGGGAGTATTTTGCATGTGTGAAGAAGGTTGAACCTAGAGCAATCATTTTTCAGTTTACTGATGAGTTTGGTTTCGTCCTGAAACTGAATGTATGTCGCTCAATGGCAAATGCGAAATCTCTTCCCGGTAGCTGTGGAACGTATGGTTTATTAGGTTCCAGTCATTAGATGTTTCCACTAATGTGAATATGTGATGCTGCACCTCGTGATGAAACATGTGCGCTGCTTGCCTTTGCGTGTTGTGACTAACTGGGTGAGTGATTACACTGACTGATTCAGTGCGTAGCTAATGGGAATCAGTACTACAATAGGACAGGAGATTTGCTCGTTGGTTCTCGACCCCAAAGATACATATGAATGATTTGATCAGACAGCCCAAGTTGCTAACTTGCAACAGTATATATAGTCAAAACTACAAAATGAATGAGGCAACATAATAACAGCAAAAAGGAACACAAATCAGAGCAAACGTCAGATATATAACCGTTATGATACCATGCATCACGTATCACGGTATCAGTCAACCCTCCACAGAGCACAAACTCACCTCTGAATCAGCTGATGGCACACTTAACTAACACTAACAGTAGTTCCTGATTCAAGTTTATCCTCTCGATATTTCATCTACAACCTTAATTTCCTTGTCTTTATTTGGAGAAAAGAGCTTACTCCAATGCAATATTGAACTCGGATTTAGCAAGCTTGGCTACTCCAATGCAATATTGAGCTCGGATGTAGCAAGCTTGGCGGTCCTTGATGCGAGCTCCTACCTCCTTGACTATCACTGTTCTTCACAAGACCTATATTTCACTAAACAAAGTCCATGCCATCACTGGATCTTAAATTTCTTCCCAACCAGGGTTTAGCCCACCTCAAACCTCTATCTCTGCAGCGGTAACTCAGTGCTGATACTTATTTGACATGCAAAATGAACATGATTTTGAATTTTAATCTAATCTACTAAAGAGTCAGGACCATCATCATCCAACCCCAACCCTGCCCTTACAGAAAGGAACCACTAACCAAAAAAGATCAGGATTTGCTATGGGAGAGGAGCAGCAAACTAATCAAATCCACACATGTGACAATTTTCATTCATCATGTCTAGATCATTGGAAACTATTTTCATTACAGTCATGAAGGTAACAGATGCTATCACAGACCAATTTTGTCACCGCTTAACAAAGGAGAAGATACACTTTTGTCTCTGATAATCAATTATCATAAACAAAAACAAAAAATCGCACATATGTTGCTCATCTTTGACCTCCATTGTCAGTTCCGTATCTTTTCTTGTCATCCTTATCCTTTCTTTCCAAGGATAGTTTGAACTCTTGTTGTCTCCAACAATCATCTTAAGCCACCTAAGCTTGGTATCACACATGCTTCTTTGTCCTAGATGGTGCACAGGACAATAAAAGTGTTACGAAACGGTGTCTCTCAACAGACACCCCTTCGGTGATCTCATCAATGACGCCATGAATAGACACCTGTTCACGAAGTGATCTCATCCATAAATTACAAGATTAGTGGATAGGATTAGACAGTTAGTTTTACTCCAAAGGGCATGTCCTTTGGGAACAGTCGTGTCCCTTCGTGACACATATTCACTTGTATAAATATATTTCAGAGATCAATGAAAGAAAGAGTTCTTCCAAATCTTGTTCATTTACGTTCATGCTTTAACACGTTATCAACACGTTTTGCTCTCCGCTGGTTTTGGGCCGGAAAGGAAAAGGATTCGACGTCGATGATGCAGCGCCGTCCGTCCTCGAAGGAACAGTGCCGGCGTCATGCTCCTTCACCATTGTTTTTGCGTCAGAACAAGGAGGCAGAACTGGATCCTGCCGGCCTCCATGTTCGATGCAAGCACAGAGGGCACGCAGGCCTTCATCGTTCCAAGACCGGAAAAGAAACGAAGATCTGTTTTTCATCTTATCCATAGGAAACTGATGCGTACAAGATGATGGCTGGCCGAGCAGTCACCATCAACATGGATCGACAAAGAAATCGATGACCGTTTTCATCGCAACACCGTGGTCGTCCTCCACATCGAAAGAAAGAAGATGTGATGATTTCGATTGAGGTAACAGGCGCGATTCTTACCTTTCCCAGTCGTCAATCCGTTCTTCCCGATCTCAATCGGATTCCTGGCCTCCATGTGAGGCCACACCATTAAGTGGTGTCCTCCGCGTAATCACCAACGCCATGAGCACCAGCGGCCACTGGTCGGCGAGCACGACCCCATGGATGTACGCATGGCCCGCTGCAGGCTGTGCGGTGTCGGCGGTGGTCGGCACCATACCTTGCGCTCCTATCCGCACGAAGGCCGCCGGCAGCGGCGCTCGATAGCACAGGCAGCCGTGCTCGCGCGCCCACACGACCGGACCCGCGGCAGGCTGCTTCAAGGCGGTTGTAGCCTGCGGCAGCCGGCAAGCCTGCATCTGGCGGCGGCTGGAGACCCCGCGCCCAGCCCTTGCGGTCGACGGTCTCCGCGACCGCGGCCCCGCGCGGTCTCGCGCTGGCGGCCAGCGGCTTCGGCTCGGCTGTTGCTCCCGCGCGGCACGCGGTCGTGCACAATGGCGGTGGTTCTGTGCGCCTAGCCTGCAGCCCCAGTGCACGATGTCCGCGTACCAGGCCTCCAGACCAGAAACAGCATCGGCGTCTGCGCCGCCCGTCCGGCCGCGAGGTCCGAGCGAGCCAACCGTCCGTGGGACTCTCCAATCCTAACGACGGAACCATCCATCCGGAGGCCGAGCGATGGTTTCTGATGAAACCGTCCATGCGTGAGGGAGGAGATAAGGATGTTTTAACGTACTGCGGTGTACTATATCTACTCCACGTAAATGCTTATTTTACACTTTAGATTTAAAATGTATTATGATGCATAATATTTACCTTCTGTAAATAAGTATTTTTGAGACACATGTGTCATCAAGAATTGCATCATGACATGTACTGCTGCAGATGAATTTACCACTGTAAATTCGCTTTCCAGATCCTATATTTTCTAGAATTTTTTTAGTATTGTTCAAAGCATTTGTCCAAATTAGCAAACCCAATAAACATGTGCTATTAACATTGCATGTTCAAAGTGTTTGTCTAAATTGACAAACCCAATAAACATGTAGTATAATCATTACATTGTTCAAAGTGTTTATCCAAAATAGCAAACCCAATAAACATGTAATATTATTGTCACAACCTTTGCATTGCAACTACTTTGTTATTTGCACTTTTCATTTCATGTTAAGCCCTTTTAAGCTTTATTATTAAAAGCTCATAGTGCTTATATTTTTAATGCAAAATCCAGTAAGTGTATTACCTCATTATTTGTATATAACACAAATGTTCCACATTATATGTTGGTCATACACAAGGTAGCGCCATAGTTGCTACTGTGGGATCTACACTAAATTCTTAGTGACTATCTTCAATGTGCGTATCCAACATCATAAATTGGAACATATGGTCTACATCTTTTCACAAGATGACTACCATTAATCAGCATTCCTATTGGCCATACACAAGGTAGCACCATAGTTGCTACTGCGGGATCTACACTAAGTCCACAACTTAGTGACTATCCTCAACGTACGTACCCAATTCGTTTGCGGATTAACTAAGGTCTACATCAATCTTTTGATGATTACCTTAAAATGTGTTTATATAAATTGCATACACAACTTGGCATCTACTGTTCAACAGACTATGTCCATATTATTAGAGGTCTACATCTTTATGATAACTACCTCTAATGTGTTAGCATAAATAAGGTTTACACTATTAGTGAGATAGATCTTGTCTCCTATTTATTTTGCATTAATTAATACAGCATCACCATAGCAATTTTAAATTTACCCTTAGCGTAAATTTAGAAAATCTATGGTTTAAACCTTGTTAGAATAATAGTCAGCAAAGAGTTTGATCTCTTACTCTTGATGGTCACCATTATCTAACATGGTCAATGGACGTAATGTTAAACTTGATGTTCTATGGATTCATGGCAATATTTGATGCTTCTCATAAGAGAGCATCACCACTTATGATCAATTTAAATACGGAGTTTTATTTAAATAAAGCACCATATACATTCAGGTCACACGTATGTGTATCTCAATGGGTGCAAATCGAAGCACTATATGGCTAGCTTTCAATGAGTGATACGAACAACACAAGGCAGTCATTCTATCCAATGCCAACTATGATTGGTCACAACTTTATCTCTAGGATCTTAAGTCCACTTAAGAATATAATTATGTTGTTCCAAAATATCCCCCAACATTGCATTTTCGCGAAAGCACACAACTTATCAAATGTATTCTAGATTAATTCCTACATTACTTCAGGTCTAAGTGTATGATAAACTCTTATCGAGGAATCATCATTAGCATTATAGTGATGCTCTATCATCTGAAGTACATTGAATTTCCAGAATCATTACAAGTTCGATGCCATGTAGTAATGCCATCCATAGAACTTTAATGGTAAGATTTAACGCAAAAAGAAGTAGCAGCCCCATGCATTCTTTAGGGTCAAGGCATTTCCCAAATATGACAGAACCATATTTTATCCCAATTGTGTATGTTACAGCTACACAACTTGGAAATGTCATGCCTTCAAATATTTAATTGATCGGTATTACAAATCCATTGGACATAAATATCTGGCTCAACAATAAAGATATGAAGCACGCTTCTATCTTCAACCAGACACCACTAGGAAGGCTAGTTGTTCACAACAAGTTTCATGAAGAAACCAAGTAGCAACCAAACACTTAATTAATAAGTGGGTCTTATGAGCATGGAGAGTACGATCATCGAATTTACTTCGCTTGATCCATTTTGGGGACCAAAATTTGTCTCTCATTTACAAACATATCTAGTTTCTACGTCCTATTTTGGTGTTGTAATATAAAATGTTGTCATCAATTTCAATTGAATATCACAATAATGTGCCATCATATTTGATATTCCATTAATTAACTTGTATGAAATCTATATATCTGCAAAGAATGTCATTATATTCTTCATGCTATATATAGACCTATACGGGAGTCAATCCAAATGCAAAGAGGAATTTTGCCTAGTGGATAGTTGCACCACAAACTCTATATATAGAGAAACAAAATATTCCTAAACTCTTACATAGAGACAAGAAAATATTTTGTTAATCGCTTGACGCGATGTCATGATAGTGGGCTTTAGTTGTGCTACTATCATACTCCCTATTGGTACTCAAATAATAATCATGAATCCATTCTTATATTCTGATTCCATAATGTACCCAATTAAAATTATAGAGATATCCGTTAATGTGGTTTTCATATGAAAACCCCAAGATGACAACTAAGATGAGTATTTTTCTCTTAACAATGGATATGGCAATACTTAAACAAAACATCCTCAGTTGGATTTGACTACATATACATAACCTGTATCCAATGTTGCGTACCAATAATTCTCTCTCTTGATGTCAATAAGACTTGGCACATTTGCCTTAGTTATTGAACTATAGAGATAACTTGAGAATTATTGCCAATTCTATTGGTCATAGCATCAATATGAGCCACTACATTTCTTGAAGAAATTCAAGAACATACATGTGACTCTATTTACCATTTTATGGACCATAAAAATATTATATAATGCATATTTATGCATCCATAATATAGTCCCAGGTGTGTCTCTTAGTCATGAGAACCATCACTATACCAAACTCATTGCTCAAAATCTTTAATTTAGAGCAAATTATCCTTGATGCGGGATCAAATCCATTTTACATGGAATAGTTTGGTTTTTGGGGACTATATATCAAGTACCTTATGTCCATACCAATAATGGTTTTATTGAATCTCTTATTGAGAATTAAATTGCATGACATATTAAAATATAATTGTAATTTACCAGAACTAAATCGTTTTCATGCGGCCTTACACACCGCATCGTTAATTCAAATTCATCAAGCTGCACTTATACAACTCCCTCCGTTGCAGTATGTACGTGAAACTTTGGCCGCAGCCAAATATTTCCCATCTGCGTATCGAGTATGTTTTCACATACCCATATCACCACCCCAACATACCAATGGACATTAGGGATCCCAAGAGCTAACTCTGCAAGGGATTTATAAATTGCCCGTATGTTGATCACATTTGAGGATAATTCCAGGCATTAGGGGGAGATTTATACCACATTAAGAATGCCAGGAATCAAAAGAGCAATCCTCACATCCACGTACCAAAAATTCTAAACCTAATCGTTTAGAATATCTTATATTTGCATCATATTGCAAAGAATCTGCCAGAAACATTTACTGATAATAAGGGTGTCATAAAATCCTCTTATCCTACTTATAATGCGCCTGAAAGAATGGAGGTACCAATTAAAACCATTCAACTCCCACTTCCAAAGAAGAGGGGAGAAGTACGGCCGCTCTTAAGGATAATGCTCCAAGTAAGCGTCCAAGGATATCGAGGACAATATCCTCCAAATAAGTAAATCCAAGCCAACCTCAAGTTGGTAGACACCCAAAATGGATGAGCATCCAAAACCCGGATCAAAATCCACCCGGATCAACGATGCACCTAAATTCTGATCCTGGGACATTGGAACACCCTGACTCCATATGGGAAATGACTCGAAGTCCAAAAAGGTTAACATTTTCACATGCTATATTGATTTCGAGAACTGAATCAATCATTTAAAGACTACAAATTGTCGCGGCATATACTCCTCAAAGATTGCCTTTTTACCTTACTAGATCTAGACCAAAAATCATAGGCAGAGTGTCTTCACACTCAAATTTGGTCAAACTAAAAGGTGGCAATTAAGGAGATTGCTCTTGTTCAATGATGAGAAGTATTACCACAGTAATATCTTTCCTCACAGAGTTTCTTTTCAGAAGCAAGGTGGCGAACAATAAGAGCTTGTAGCATATGGTTTCACGCAGAGACCCAGCATAGCATACCCTATGGTATGTGTGAAAATGAAGTTTTCCAAATTCAATAATTGGCGGATCAAATGAATTTGATAGATTCGGACGTATAAGTCCCAATGAACTTCATATTCTGAATCCAAATACAAATCGCAACATACATTGTGTATAATTAAGCATGATTGCGTATATTGGTTATTTTGATATCATCGTGATATAGAAATAATTATGCAATCATTTGAGATACAATTTCTATCATGTGGATTCGAGATGGAGGATTTTGGTAAGACCAAATGTTGCCTAGGCTTACAATTTGAGCACCGTCCTTCAGGGATTTTAGTGCATCAATCAGCCTATATCCAGAAAATATTGAAGAAATTCAATATAGATAAATCATATCATAACAAAACCCCGATGGTTGTTCGTTCTTTAGAAATAAAGAAAGATCCATTTAGACCACGAGATTTTAGAGAAAATATATTAGGACCGAGGTTCCATATCTTAGTGTCATTGGAGCACTTATGTATCTTGCAAATTGCACCAGGCCTGATATCGCATTTGCAGTGAACATACTAGTTAGACATAGTGCCAATCCAACTCACCGTCATTAGACGGGAGCAAAGCATATCCTCAGATATCTTAGTGGCACAAAGTATCTTGGTTTACTCTTTAAGAGAAATCATGATCACAATATGATTGGATACACGAATGCTGGTTACTTATCTGGTCCCTATCCCAAACTGGATTTGTATTCTTACATGGAGGTACAGCTATTTCATGAAGTCTTCTAAACAGACTCTGACGACGACCTCTACTAATCATTCTGAAATTATTGCTCTATACGAGGCATCACATGAATGTGTATGACTTCGCTGAATGATTAACCACATACAATAGGTATGTGGTATTGGTTCGATTAAATCACCTACAATTATCTATGAAGATAATTTCGCTTATGTTACATAGATGCAAACAGGTTATATAAAGAGTAATGTCGCTAAAGACATTGCCCCTAAGCTGTTTTATCCCCATAAGTTACAAGAAAGCGGGGAAATAAACATCTTGCAAATCAAGTCATGTGATAATCTTGCTGACCTATTTACTAAGTCCTTACCAACTTCTGTGTTTCAAAAAATTGGTACATGGAATTTGTATGCGGCGACTTCGAGATTTGCCAGAATTAGGGGGAGACATCTCCTAAATGTTGACCTATACCAGCATTATATTATACTCTTTTCTTTCACAAGTTTTACTTACAAGGTTTCTTGTCAAAGTTTTTAATGAGGTAATATTAACATATGCATGTGTCATATTTCCTATTTTCTCCACCGGGGTTTTTGTGGGAAATATCAAAGACATATATTGTCCTCACAACTCATCCATGGTTTTTCCCTGAGAAGGTTTTTCATGTGAGTTATCCAAGAGGCAATACCAATAATATGTCGTCATATTTTCTCCTAATTTTCCCACTGGATTTTTACAGGAGTTTTAGCGACATACCACTTTATATTGCTCCTCATATTTTTTCTGAAAATGTTTTTGGAGGAGTTATCTTTATATCGTATCTCCAATATTTTTTCTTCATTGGGGTTTTTAATGGGATACCAATGTCATAGTGGTTTACTTAAATCACAAATAAATATGCTATTTTCTCCTTATTTTCCAATAAGGTTTAAAGGAGTTTTTATGGCATATCATATATTCCTCAGATTTTTCCCATAGAGTTTTTCGAGGAATTTCAACTTACACCTGCATTAATCTCAAGGAAGATTCGATCAAGGGGGAGTGTTACGAAACGGTGTCTCTCAACAGACACCCCTTCGGTGATCTCATCAACGACGCCATGAACAGACACCTGTTCACGAAGTGATCTCATCCATCAATTACAAGATTAGTGGATAGGATTAGACAGTTAGTTTTACTCCAAATGGCATGTCCTTTGGAAACAGTCGTGTCCCTTTGTGACAAACATTCACTTGTATAAATATATTTCAGAGATCCATGAAAGAAGAGTTCTTCCAAATCTTATTCATTTACGTTCACGCTTTAACAAAAAGTTAGCAATCTGCACTGCTGAAAAGTGAAACACAACATATGTACCTGATGCACAATACCTAAAATGAAACCAATTGTGATTCTAACCAAGTAAACTTAAGAACCAGAACCACACAATTGATCAATTTAACATCTTACACGACAAGACTAAATATGATATAGACGCCATGCACTTTCTAAAATGGCAGCGTGTACAACAGTAGGTCATCTAATATCCATTTGAACAATAGTAGGTCATCTAATATCCAGCAGAAGTTTCCCTCAGATTATTGCTGCATCCATTTCAATATGTAAGTGCCACCAAATTTCAAAGGCTGATTTACCTTATTTTATATTTATTCCTTACAGAATGATGGTCCTAGGGAAGTCATTTCAGATACGAAACTTTTGTGTCAAAAAATGTGCACTGTTTGATTAATCACTAATCAAAACATAGATAAAGTTTGGAACTCAATACGTATGGGCATCATAGAAAATTGTATGGAGAGTATATATCAAACTAATAGCTGATGTTTGTATCAGGCCTTTGGCCTTGAGAAGACCCGCCCACTAATCTCTAGGTTAAATCTGACTTCGCTTACAATCAAGCAAGGCCGCACGTAGCCTTTCATTTTTTTTGCTGCATCTCTACTATCCTGGCCGACCTTTCTATCGAGATGGCGTCCAGATTGGCCTGTATACGGTCCTGTTCCGGATTGAGCCATAAATACATAAAAGAGAAGCCACTGAACACCAGGAGGAAAGCTGCGTTGGGTGCAGCTTCTTTGAATGCAGCTTTTGCCCTGAAAGTGACAAATGAAAGTGACAATCCGTTCTACAAGGAACACTTATCAGTTATTCTTTATAGATATATATATATCAAAATTGGACGGGGGAGTCATACCAGTCCCACTCACTGCCACTGGGAACTTCCTTGTTATGAGTTTGAGGACCCTAAAGAAACATAATAGAACCAACAGCATCATCAATACCGGTAACATGAAGGTTATCAAGATCGTGATATGTATCTAGGTTCACATGGTCGCGCAGAGCTGGCATGACACACAGCCATCATATTAATTTCACGTAGGGTCATAAGAATAATGATAATCACAGATAAAGTATCAAGTGTGATCCTGTAGTGTCACACCTAGGATCATGAATGTGATAACAAATATGTCAACAATGAAAATTCAATAGTAATTTAGGTTCTATACACACTAGACAGATATGACAACAGGAGGCCAGATGGGTGAGAGTGAGACAATGGGGATAAGCTTCATGGTAGAGGAAACAGCCCTGATCAGCAGCTAAGCCCTAAATGACCGGGCTTTATATAACCTTATAACAATCTAATTTGGTATCCTTGTATATGCTGACGGGAAGATGGTTGCATGTCAAATGACAATATAATCAATGCTTAAACTGATATAATAAAAAACATCAATTAATAATAAGAAGTTAGTACTACGCAAAAAGTTGTGCCTGAGACTTACCATCTTTATTTCAGAAGATTGTATAGAAAAAAGAAATGTTTTTTACATTACTTTTGTATCTAATCTAATAAAAAAATGTATGAATGAATGAAAGAAAGAAAGATGCGTGATCTTCTACTATCCTACATGTCGACCAAATTAAAAGGCTACCAAATCAAAGAGGAGCGGCATACCCTGAGGTTGGTTGGCGGCGTGGAACCAGTAGATGTAGAGAATCTAGAAAGCCAAATGCGATTGGAGCGCGTTGGAAGGAGGCCATGGTGTTGAAGGCGCTCCTCCAGTGCAGATGGAAGGCGAGGCGTTGCGCGGGCCGTCTTGGCAGCGACAGATCGAAGGAACGCTGCTCCTGCCATTGCCATGCCCACCAACAACACCGATGGATTGGATCTTGTTCGTCTTCCTTCCTGACCTGGCGATTAATGTTAGAGAGAGAGAAATCGAAACGAATCGAATCGAATCGCCGAATAAAGGCTGGCTATGCTAGGGTTGTGTGTGATTTGGGCTCTCCTGATCTTCTCCTCTCTATTCGGCTGCGGCTGCTATATATATATTCTACCTATCTACCGTAGATTCCGCTTCGGCTCCGGCACGGAAGGGACGGTTCGGGATCGGGAGGGAGATATGGCAGAACGCGGGTGGCGGCTCCCGTTCCCCTCTCTGGCCCGCCCAGGCACAGGCGCACAGCCGATGGTTGGAATCGGAATCGGAATCGAGAGGAGAACCCAAAAAGGATCCAGCGGTCTGATCCGACTTAGGGCCTGTTTGGTAGAAGAGCTCCACCAGCTCCTAGTGCTAGTCAATCTCTAGCAGCAGGAGGAATCTAGCCGTGCGGGAGCAGAGGGAGGGAGGGATGGAGTGGCAGCACAGGTTACCGGTGGGGCGGGCGGTGGGTTGGGAGACGGGGAGACGAGAAGCTTGGAGGCAGGCAGAGGAGAGGAAGACGGCGACGGAGAGGCTGGACGCCCAAAGCACTGGGCAATCCAATCGGTTTTTTAACCCAGAAGTTCGGTTCGGTTTCTGTAAACTTCGGTTTCCAGAAATGCAGAGTCGATCAGGGATGGACTGCGGCATGCGGGGGATGGCGCCTGGGCCTGGGAGACGAGGGAAGGATGGGTTCGGTTGGGCCCTTAGTGGGCTGTTTTTTATAGGCCCTTAGTGGGCTGTTTGACTGCATGTGCTGTTTTTTTTTTTTGCGTCCAGCTCGTTGGGCCTAAGCCCCTACAGTATTTTTTATTAAAAATATAAAAGGTAGCAAAAAGCAATTACAAAGGCAACAAGGATACATAGGCAAGAAGCCTAGGAAACAAAGAAGATCAACTTTAGGCAACTACTAACTCCAGATTTTGTATCGATGGTGAGAATTGATCTTCTTTTCTTGTCTTGATTCTGAACTAAAGGAGTCTTAGCTCTTTGAAGAAGACCCTTCAGCAGTCTGTCAGGTTCATTGTGATGCCCTTGAAGATAAGATCATTCCTTGCTGTCCAAATAGTCCAGCACATTAGGCCCCGTTTGGTTGAGCTGTGGCTTTTGAAAAAGTAGCTGTGGGCTGTGGCTTTTGGAAAAGCTGGTCTCACTTACAAGCGGGCCCCACATGTCATGCACACATTGGACCTTCTTCTTCCTCTCGCCACCAGGGAATGCTCGAGCTCGCCGGAGCTGGCCGCGTCCGGCAGCTAGGAGGGAGGCAGCACCGCCGGCCCAAGGAAGAGAGGGAGGGAGCTGCTATAGAGAGGGAGGGAGGAGGCGCCGTACGGAGGAAGGCAGGCTCGCCTAATCTGGGGCAGGCCGCTACCGCCGGCTGGGAGGGAGGCAGAGCCCGGGCCGGAGATCCTTCGTTCGTCGGAGCATGGCCACGCCCTATACAGGAGCAGGGGTCATGAGCCCACGCCGGGCCGGACTCAAGCCAAATGCCGAGATGGCCAGCGCTAGAGGGGCGGACTCGCCACACTGGTGGGCCATTGCTGGCCAGACACGCATGGGGGCATCTGAGCGGAGGTTCGGGGCACCAAGGCCAGCGCATCCATGGTCATCGATGGCTGCTCCTCCGTCGCCTGCTCGAGAGGAAGAGGAAGCGGAGGGGGTCACCGGCCTGGGGCGCAACTCCCACTGAGCTAGCCGCCGGGGGCTAGGGCGCCGCCCGTCACAGTCATCGGGCAACGCTGCGGGGCCGTCATTGAGCCAAGCCCGCGTGGTCCG
Organism: Miscanthus lutarioriparius; assembly: GCA_904845875.1. Lineage (NCBI taxonomy): Eukaryota > Viridiplantae > Streptophyta > Magnoliopsida > Poales > Poaceae > Miscanthus > Miscanthus lutarioriparius. The sequence continues at coordinate 91,801,220 of CAJGYO010000014.1, forward strand.
TCGGGTCGGATCACGAGAAAGACGGCGCCGGGAGAAAAACTCATCACTCGAAGAAACAAAAGAACGAAGGGGTATGTTTCATAACCAATAACCATGTAAGGTGTGGGTAATTTTGGACCCAAAGCAGCCGAAAGCAAAATTTCGCTTTCATTTTTTGTACTAGAGCAAAAGCAGCTTTTGCCCCAAAACAGCTGGTGCTTTTGAGCCCTTTGGTTGACCTTTTGGCTTTTGGGGGCAAAAGTCATAGTCAAAAGCCCAACCAAACAGGGCCTTAGAATAATGGCTTCCATGAAAAAAGGGTGCTTAGCTGTGTCTTCATCTAGGAGGTCAGTTATGGGAAGCTACAATTAGGTGGGATGTCAATGTTTAGCATATCCTAGCACATTCTTGCAAATGGACAATCAATGAAGAGGTGATGCACTGTTTCCTCAATCAGAAGGTTGCATAGGACACAATTATGAGAATCCAAATGCATGTTCCTCCTTCTCAAAATATTTCTGGTACTGAGCCTGTCCTTGATCAACAGCCAAAAGAAAGCCTTGTGCTTAGATTGGAACTGACTTTTCCAAAGCCATTTGAAGATAGGGTGGATCTCTTAATGCCCAATCAAGATTTTGTAAACTTTGGTCGAGGCAAAGATGTTGGAGCCCCAAGAATACACCCATTTGTCTTCTTCCTCAGTAAGGGGCAAGGATTCTAGAAGCTGCTGGATGTTTTGCATTTGGACAAATGCAGGTTGGGATAAAGGCAAATGAAAGAGATCTACAAACTCAGTTTGGTTGAAGGCCCTGAAATCAGCTTGTTCTTTGCAAAGAAAAAAAGTTCAGGAGCTGAAAGAGCCAGAGGGTGGTTGTTCCAACTGTCATGCCAAAACAGTGAGGTTTCTCCATTTTCTACATGTGGCCAAGCTATGGCTTTGAAATCAGGTAGGAGTTTCAGAATGTCTCTCCACCAAAAAGATCCTTTTCTTATGTGGTTGGAAGTCGTCCATTTCTGTAATGTTTTTCCCAGATCAGGTGTACCCAAGGCAAATCAAGTCTGTTGAAGAATTTATGAAGATTCTTGATGAGGAGAGCGTTGTTTTGTTTTTCAATGTCAATTACTCCCAGTCCTCCTTCCTCTTTTATCACACAGACCATCTTCCAAGCTACCTTTGGGGGTTTTCTTGCATTTATGTCTGACCCCCTCTATAAGCAATGTTTCTATACTTGTCTATTTGTTTGATCACAGCGTTGGGCAGAGCCAGAGAGCACATGAAGAAGGTTGGCAGGAGGTGAACACAACATTAGTCAACTGCAGTCTTCCTGCTTGATTCAGAAAGGAGGAGATCCCTGCCAATCTCCTTTCACACTTGTTTACTAGAGGTAGGAAATCCTGGGTTCTTGGTCTTGTTATGCCAAGAGGCAAGCCAAGATAAGTTAAGGGTAAGCTCCCTTTAGAGCAGCCAAAAGTCCCTTCTAAGATATATAGCCCTTTTCATGTGTGACAATAACAGAAACCACAAACACAACACGATTGGATTATAGCGGAGAGGGAAACATAGTCAAACATCTGCACTTCAAACCTGTTTAGTGTAAGAAATATTGGCTAAGTGGGACAAAGATGCTATGATAGCCAACTTCTTTACATTTCTTTTACACTGTAGAATATACAGCTCGACATTTCGTTTACACTCGGGAAAAGCTGTGTAGATGGAGCTCTGTACAGTAGAGTAGACATATGAACAAGACTGTGTAACAGTGCAGTATAAGGAATGGATTGCTGAACCTAAATGGCGACCATGTTGACAGCTGCAGAAAACAGAGTTTTGCCCATTAGAAAAAAAAAAAGCAGAAACAGGGCAAAAAAACTATCAAGATCACAACGTTTTTTCCCACTCTTGGTGTTAACTAGCTGCACTAAAGCAGAATATCAATTCATGATTGAGAGCAAGTCATGGCCATCCATTTGTGTTCTGATGAATTGTTGAACCAAAATCCGTCCATTTGTGTTCTGATGGATTGTTGAACCGAAATGGTGATGAGCTGACAGCTGCATAAACAGAATATTTTGCCATTTGGAAAAAATAGACAAAAACTTCCAAGACTAATTTAGGATTAGGAGCAGGCCATGGCCATCCATTCGTACTATGATCCAAACATATCTAGATTACTATCATTATGTTTCACTGTCTTAGAATTACACAGAAAGAGATAAATAAATTAGTATATATTTGAAATAGTTTTCCATTCAAGAATTAGTTAGGTAGCTCAAGCTTTTCCAAAATCCTAGCAATATACACACAGTTATATAAAATGTCTGGAGTCAACGAAAAGTAGGAATCAGTCTATGAAAACAAAAAATATTTGCAACAACACACAAAATAGTTAGCTGGCCTTCACAGGATCAATGGATGTAGAGTTCTAACCATGATAGTGCAAGATTTATATGTCTAGGCAGGAAAAACACAAGAGGTGATAAGTACACCCCCAAACTGACAAACATAAAACCATTTACCTAGAGCCTCGCGGCGGCACATGTAGTTTGTATCATGGCTTCATCCTGCTGAACCTATATAAGTTGGAGAACCGTGGATGCAAAACTGCAATGTAGAACGGACAGGACATCAAGCCATTGGAAATTGGATAACCGACAATGCGAACTGGAACATAAAAAAGGTGTCATGAGGACGCATCTATCTGACATGACCATCCTACAATATTCATTGGTGAGGTAGCTGCGGAGCAAAACAATGTAATTTTGCAATTGTATGGATAATTCGCTAAATCATACAAAGTGAGCATCTGGAAACAGAAAATTACATAATTTCAATTCACTAAGATATCCCTGGCCTGGTATCATACCATATTAGTATTATTAGTTGGATATCTGATTTTAGCATTTTTATTAGTGACCTGGCATTATAGTTACCTTGCTAATTGTCCATCAGACTCCCAACAATGAGAACAATGATTGTCTTCAATCCTGCAACAAAATAACAAATGGAACATGCTCAAACTATCATCAAACCATGAATAGACCATACTTATACTAATCCCACAATTGTAAGTAGCTATGTGGAAATAAGAATTGTACAGGGTACCGGACCTATGACTTGGTGTGTAATGGGGACCTTATTTTGTCCACCTTGAACGCCCTCCAGCTAAGCTATCTCTAGGCATGCTAGATGGGTATGTGAAATTCTGTGGTATAGGCTCACTAATTTCCTGATAAGCAGCATGTTCAATTATTATTATTACAATAAGGGATGCCTTTTCTATTTCACCAAGCAGCAAAGGTTAGATCTAAGAAAGCAAGTATCTATATCCTCGAATCATGAAGAATCTAACAATCAAAGCAGATGAATGGCTTAGCAGGATCTTTTGTTCTGGGATTCAACCATAATCTGTTGCAAAAAAAACTATGACAGACGATTAAAGAAGTCAAATTGAAAGGTAGATCTGCAGGAAGCTGAAACAGTGCAACCATTGCAGGCGCCCAGAATATGAAATCAGCAGAGGTTCACATGGAGTGGCAACCTCATATCTAAGGTACTGAATAAATGGCAACCAATGTCATTAGGTATAGAGGAAAATCAAATTAGTGTTCCTGCAAGATAGCCTGGAAATGCAGGATAACATCACATGGAGCGGTGGTGAAGCAAAATAAAAGGCAAACTATCTTCATGCGCTCTAATGTGAAACACCTCCGACAATTCTAGGTACGGAAAGATCGTACCTGAGATATGAGATGCCTTCACAAAGCTAAAGGTCAGCACTCAGCACTTATGTAGGGCCATGATGGTTTGCTGATTGCTCCATGCCTCTATTGTAAACATCTGAGAAGCATCAATAAAAAAAAGAACAAAAAGTGTACTGAGAGACATCAATAGAAAAAAGAACATAAAGTGTAGAATTCTCAACCTTAACCATGGTAGTAAAATCAAATTTCACTGTGCGATCTCATTTTCACATTGTAGATGTACAATCACAAAGTCCTGCACACACGTGGCAAGCTGTCTGTACACATGGCTAGCTGTATCTTGTTTGATGTTGCAGTGGATTTTGGTTAATGCATAGTAATGATGGATGAGAAAGTTATATAGATGAATTGGTAGAAAAATATATGTAACACCTTAAAAGTCGAAGAGTAATGACTGTGGTCAATGAAGAGAGCACTTAGCCCCCCAAAACCAAGAAACAAAATAAGTAGCATCTATCCTATAACATTTTTATGTGCAATCAAGAAAAGTTCAGGGAAAATGTCTCGGAGTGTGAAACTATACACAATCCTAATTCATTCGGACCACGAAAACTTAAAAAATGGCAAACTGAAAATTGATAGCTTTGTATAGTATGGCTTAAAAAAGGTGCAGCATGACAATAATAAGAGACTCCCTGATTCTATCAGAGGCACCCATATTAAATATTTATGAGCGCTCTATATCTTAGTCCATGGAACGAACTGAATATAGACAATAAACAAAAAGAAGCTGCTACCTGATCAACCTTTTATCCAGGATTAGCTCCATCAACATCAGGTAAGCCATAAAATGTTATCAATTGAATATGCAGACAATTAATATGATGGAGCTGAGTGGTCACGTTTTTTTGTGTAGAATTAGGTAGACGAAAAATCAGATTTCACCCCCACCCTAAAAAATGATGGAGCTTATGTGGAAAACAGTGCCGTTTATCCCTTTCTAAATAACTAATTGGTTCAAAATTTTATAGTAGCAGGAAAATAGGGGCTGTGAAAATGGCCAATGAAACACCAAACAATTTATGAAAATCAACAGGGAAAAGATACCGATTTTAATTTTTGATTTCAGACTGACTTGGATATATAAAACCAAACTTATATATGAGTTTACGTCCGTAAAATCGAATCCATATATCCATTTTGGTATCTTAAGTATCACATAGTACCTAAATACACATCAAAACACAATATACCCTAAGGACAAAGCAGGAGGAAAAAGATATAGAAATAGTATATGGCATATAATGATATATGGGCATTGTCAGTCAAAGGCACAAAGAAAGATAGCTAGCCCTCCTCACTTGGAAGGTAAAATAGGCTGCAAAAGGTATGAACACACATTTGAATCAATGAACTATGCACCTGCAATGGAAATATCAACATCAACAATGTAGACTATGTTGCTGAATATGCTACACTGCAGCCGCACAGGTTAGGAAAAATAAACCTTCGTACAACATGTCAGTGTCCCAGGACTGATCTTATATGTGAGGCAGTGCCAAAAAATCAAGATAGTATTACCTGCTGTGTGCCATCAACCAGGATGGCTCTGCTTAAGCTTCCAGTTGTAAGCCTGCCTGCAAGCTGCGTGCTGCACATCTGATATAAGTTTGCAGTCCCTCTCAGGACAGGCATCTCCCTAGGAAGGTCGTGTGGCTGATCAGCACTCACAAGAACAATTAGAAGGGGTTCGAATGGAGCACAAGAACATCGTACTCATCATAGCGGGAAGGTGTGGTGAGGACATCATCTGCAGATGTCATTCGAGCAGGGCATGCTCGCTTCAATAGAATACTAACCCCCATACGACCTTGGGTTCAGCCTTAGAGAAACCTCAGCCTCTGAAATTTGAAATTTGAGCATCATTTAAGTAGGCAACTAAAATGGGCACCAGGAATGACTAAAGCACAAACATACAAGAGCTCTACTTCGAATTCATAGAAGAGCATTGATGGATCGGAGAACCAACCACTCCTAGCTCATCATCAACAACAGACTCTATGGCCTGCTGGTCAGAAAACTCCTTGACACTGTGCTGAACCACAAGCTTTTGATAGTTCCATGCGGTGTAGGCCTCTCGGTTCCCTCGAGCATCTTCAAGCGCAGCCCAGGTGCCTCCTTGATGTGCCTACAGCTACAGTCATTTACCAAATAAGTCTTAACGCTTTCTTAAGCACCACCTTGGAAGACTAAATCTGGATATTTTGCTGTAATGATAAGGAAACAAAGGCTAAATTGCAAGACCTGAAATCCATCTTCCTTTTTTTTTTTGCTATGACTGATTAACCGACAGATAATTTGCAACGATGTGCATAGGACGGGTCAAGTTCAAGACATTTCACAGCTCACAATAACCATGAATTGGTGAACCAACATGCATAGTGTGTTTTGCTTTGCATAGTTGAACTATAGAAAGATCTACCTTAAGAGCTTATACCTCACTCTGTCATGGTCATCAAAGCATGGCATTGATCTCTAAAACAGAATCTTAGATATGGCCTCTGTTACGTTCACATTTCTATCAAACACATCAAGTCCATTAAGCCAAATGGAAAAGGTCACTGTAACCTTGGCAGCTCTCATCTCTTTAGTTTTGGTAGCAGCCTGTTTTGATTCAGCCATTAAATTCTTAATGAAATCTAAATAGACGTGGTGGGAACAAGCGCCTGCGTGACCTCATCAACAATGACTGTAATTGTCCGTTTGGTTAATATAAGCTTTCTTTACCTCACAAAAAAAAACGCGGCTATACAGACAACTTTTAGGTTGAGTGTTATGCAATGATCGTGTTATTTGTCCTAAGGGAGTGCTTGATATAAAAAAAACTAAATTCTCCTATAAACATCTTGGATCACGTTTCTCTCAAGAAACGGAATGATGAATAGAATCATTTCATGATATCATTTGACTGGTAGGCTACATTCTAATTTAAAAATATTTTTTATAAAAAAATAATATAAAAAATTTTATGAAAGTCAAAACTTTTTTGAGGCGAAGAACAAACTTGTTTCACTTCAAAAAGGATCAACTGGAAAAGAAACACGGTTTTGCTAGTATAAGGGGAGGCCAGTAACGGAATCATAGGAAAAAACAGGGGAGGATTGTTTCTTGTTGGTAGGCAGACTCTAGCTTGGTGATTTATTTAACGATCACTTCATACATTTTAATTTGCTTGGGAATCGTATCTGTTCCTGGACGTATGATGCTCTAATTCATATTGGTACATAAGCTTTAAAGATTTATCAATGTTCGTGACAAGTGTTTCAATTTGTTTTAAGATCGAAGTCCGCACCATGCCTGAACATTTAAATTGTATGAGCATGAGAGAGAGAGAGTGGTGAATCATAAAACACTTTGTATTGCAATTCATTTTAGGATCAGACTCCCCCGTACGTGCATGAGAGAGAGTGGTAGACAATGAAAACATTTTGTATTCTAATCTATTTTAAAATTTATTAACTCTACACCGCGCGTGCTTAGACACGATGCTCTAACTTGTATAGGCGCTGAAGATTGAGTCTGTCATATCCTTATGGGGTGGTTGCGAGCTATAAAAAGCAAACAAAAAAAAATTCACTTTTTTTTCAATATTATGTTGCAAATATGTCCATGATTTGATTTGCTAGGAGTGAATGCCAAGTATGAGCTTAATTAGTGCGTAAACTTCATTGACAATTTTTATTTATATAATTCGGCCACATACAAACTCTCTTTCGTGTGAATTGATGGATGGAGTTAATCATCTGTGAAGCATAAACAATGTTGCCAAAATAGATTTTATTATTTATTATGAGGAGGTACCGATAGCCTGGTTAAACAATATGGCAAGATAAGAAGATTATTTTATTTTGTTATATATGATAGATCACTGTTGGATTCAATCAACTCTGGCTATGACTTTGGAGTCAGGAGTCACCATCACCATGCAATTAATTGCACGAGTTGATATCTTGTAACTACCCACCGAGAGTCGTGGATATCTGAATTCTAAACAGTGTCATGTTCAATGGCCGGGCTGACAAGAGCCGATGCGTCTCGCTCGCAGTGGAAAATAAGTACTCCCTCCATGCCAAAAAAAATGAAATCGTTTTTTATAAGACTTGTGTCAAACATTAGAAATATAAATTATGAATAACTTTTAAGTTATTAAGTTTGGAAATATGAAAACTATATGTCTTGAAAAATACTTTTATAAAAATATACATCACTTTTTCAATAAATATTTTTATATAAAAATAAGAAGTCAAAGCTATACTTTGAAGACCGTGTCGCTGTACAAAAATGACTTCTTTTTTTTTTTAGTACGGAGCGAGTAAGGTTGTGGAGGTCGGCGCTGCCCTCTCCTAACGACCGAGCGTGTTGCCATCGCTGCCCGTCGAGCTAGCCTCTCTCTGGGCTGAGAAGGACGACAATCCCGCCTTGACAACCGGCCGGCGAGAAGAACGAAGAAGACGCGAAGCATGCACCACACCAGTAAGAAAGAGGCAGGTGCGGTGGCTGGAAATCGGCAGGGGAAGAAGGCCAACAAGACGCGTGGCATGGCGTGATAACATGTGGGATTTCTCCCACTGCGGTCTGACAACGGCTTCTGCTTCTTCTATGATTCTATCTTACCTATCGCCGTCTCCCATCGTATCCAACTCCAAGCGCTAGCTCCGAAGCTGGAACTGGAAGCTATCAGTATCATCTCCTGCGGCTGCGTGCATGCTAGGGAAACCAACACGGCCACGTGCCGTCCAACACAATCGACCTCAGCTTCCGAGCGCCCTTCATCATCGTGTGTATATCTACATATATCCAATGCATCAACTCAACTACGCATTGCCACAAACTACAAATGGCCACAAACAAAATAGTAGGAACGAAGATTTAAAAAAGAAAGAAAGAAAGAAAGAAACAGAGACACATTGCCATAAACAAAATAGGAACGAAGATTAAAAATGAACAGATGAAAGGAAGAAAAAACAGCGATTGGGCAAGGTCTCGCAGCACCAAGAAACTGTGTCAGTAGCATATATCCCATAGGTGGTGTCTGGTGTTGGATCGACCAGCACAGCATGTGCACAGGGAAAAAACACCCCGATAGCTGAACCAACGTAACCGGCCTACAAACGCACTACTCCGAAAGAACTAAGGTTTTCAAAACTTCATCGATACGGACGGTCCTACCATCGGATTAAAACGTTGTTCCTCAAAACTTTATGGGCGTCGCGTGGCTGTACAGATGGTCACTGCAGTAGTTATCTCATCTCAGAAAAAGTCAGGTGTTCACTTCCCGATCAAATTTAGAAGCTCCTGCAAGCTGAGCTGGCCTTTCACATCGAATCCCGCCTCATTCAGTCTGGCAAACAAATCATCAAGCTGAAAAGCCAAAATACCAGGGTACAAACTAAATGTTAACTGATGCCAAAATAGAGTGATCAGTAAGATAAAAGACATAACACGGGGTTCACCTCAGGTAAAGAAATGTAGCCGTCATTATCCTTGTCAATCAGCTCAAAGAGAACTCTCACCTCTTTGTCAGATTCCTATACATTGATTCATAGAAAAGCACAAGTTAGTTCAAAGCAGTACCCCAAAAAAGTACAAAGCCCACAATGTTATTAACCAGCCAAGTAGTAGCACAACAATCTCTTCTGTACTAGTAGATACACTGGTACAGCCCACACAACAAAGCACATGTACTACCGAACCTGCAGTTAAATCTGGGCCATCTTCTAAGGCAGGTTCTACAAAGCCTGCTGCTGAAACTGGAGCAGGTTCCGTTGTGCCTGCTTCTAACACTAAGGTTGCTGTTGAAACTGGGTCATCTTCTAAGGCAGGTTCTGTTGTGCCTGCTTATAACACTAAAGAAAGTCATGCAAATGATCCTTGGGGTGAAAATGACGAAATAGAGTATGTTGGTGTAGATAATGAAATGGTCTTCCATGCTGACTTAATTTCTGATAATGATGGTTCTGATTACATTCTTGACACCGATGATTCTATTGTGCTGTCAATTCCTAGGAAGGATGTGAGGTTGGTGACCATGTCACTGACTTAGAAAACCCTAAGACTGAAGTTGGTGTGACATTTGCGGATGGACACACCTTCAAGACAGCTATTTAGACAGTATGCCATTTTGAATGAGATTAAAATTGCAGCACCTTACAACGAAGCTAAGAGCTATAGACTATAGAGGATTTTGTAAAGCTAAGAAGTGCAAGTGGAGACTACATGCATCACAGTGAAGCATCTCAATGCAAAAAGTAGAGGGATGGTAGGTTATGCAATCCACAAAGGTGTTGGACACATGGCAGAGATTATTGGTGTTTTTAAGAACTTGACACCTTGGAGACATACTGTTAAACCTGCAACAAAGAACTTATACTTGCAAAAAATAGCAGCTTACTGGTTTACCATGCAATCAGTTTGATATGCTCTTATAGAGGTCTAGAGATAAGATTATGTTGATAGTTGCTACTTGGTCCCTAAGTTCAAAGCTGCATATGAAGGTTGGATTGAACCTATAACAGACAAGACACAATGGCCTCAAGTGGACTTAGGATTCAAGCTATGGCCTCCAGTACTCAAAAGGGCAGCAAGTAGACTGAGGTCAAGGAGAATCAGAGGAGTTGATGAACTAGGAAAAGGAAGAAATGCAAAAATGTGGCCAATTTGGACACATGCAGCAAACATGCAATGAGACTGTGCATGACTCAGATGCTCCTCCACCAGCACCACCAATCTAAGAAAAAGAGAACCAAGAAGCAGAACAAAGTCATAACACTATCAGAAGAACCAGTCATCTCAAGTTCACCAAAACCTAAGAGAAAAAAAATCAAGAAGAACAAGGAAATTCTACCAGCCAAGAACAAGGAAATTCTACCAGCCAGCTTTGCCATCAAGCCCATTTGACCTTAACTACAGTACTAGAACACTGACAAGAAGGTAAAATGCCAAGCTAAGAAACTTGCAATGGAGGAAGTCATAACACAAGATGTACCAACCAGCACAAGTACACCACTTAGACAGCAACTGGAACCATCAAGCACATTAGACCTCAACAATAGGTCCTAGAGCATTGACTAGGAGGTAAATATTGATATTATTTTCTATGTACAAGGAAGAATATCAAGACAAATCTGTGTAAGTCAACATTGCAAATGGTATATAATCTAGTACGACATAAACAACTGATTCTACAGGTTACATTACAGATAGCTTTGATCTAGAAAACTAACCACTATGCGACCGTGCTTGTAAATTGAAATTAAACTGTGCATAAAACAAACAAACAGGAATATTATACTCACATCATCATAACTCAAAGCGTCATCAGAATTACTCTCATCATTGGTGGTCTCTTGCTTGCCCTTCTTTGAACCATCTTTGGCAATTTCAGCCATGTGTTTAGGAGCAGGCTTCTTTGCAGGTTCCTTAATCAAAAGAAGATGAGTTAGCAAGAAAATACACTCAAATATTATAATAGAAAAAAAAAGATCGTCTACATAAACACTAGAAATCTTGAATTCCACAACTAAAACAAATACTGCCAAGACAAATGAGTATTTAAGAGCCCATGCTTTGGTTCCCTGACTTATTTAATGTAATCAATACTAGTTAGTCAATACTAAGGTTGCTGCTGAAATTGTGCGATCTTAAGGCAGGTTCTACAAAGCCTGCTGCTGAAACTGTGGCAGGTTCTGTTGTGCCAACTTCTAACACTAAGGCTGCTGTTGAAACTGGGTCATCTTCTAAGGCAGGTTCTGTTGTGCCTGCTTCTGACACTAAGGGAAGTCATGCGAATGATCCTTGGGGTGAAAATGACAAAATAGAGTATGTTGGTGTAGATGATGAAATGGTCTTCCATGCTGACTTAATTTCTGATAATGATGGTTCTGATTACGTTCCTGACCGGTGAAGAAGACAATGATGACTGTGCTATCAATGACGAGGAAGGATGTGAGGTTGGTGACCATGTCACTGACTCAGAAAACCCTAAGATTGAAGTTGGTGTGACTTTTGCGGATGGACACACCTTCAAGAGAGCTATTTAGACAGTATGCCATTTTGAATGAGATTGAAGCTATTTAGACAGTATGCCATTTTGAATGAGATTGAAATTGCAGCACCTTACAATAAAGCCAAGAGGTATAGAGGATTTTTTAAAGCTAAGAAGTGCAAGTGGAGAATACATGCATCATAGTTACAGAATGGAAGGACATGGATGGTACTTACTTTTCCTTCTTTTTTGTCCTTATGTTCCTTTATTTATGATAATTTATATCATGTTTGCAGATTAAGAATATACATAATAGACATTATTGTAAGAGCACAAGTAAACTAGAGAGCAATTGCATGGCCAACCAGTTCTGGGTTAGGGGTAGGGCAATTCAATGGCTGAGAGAAGACCATAAAATAGGAGCTTCTGCTTTAAAGAACAAATTGGAGAAGTACTTGATCAAGTTATCATACTGGATTGTGTACAATGGGAGGCAACTAGCACTTAATGAGATTTTGGGAAAGTGGGAGGGCAGTTTTGACTACGCCTTTGCATTCAAAGAAGAGATAGAGAGGAAGTCTCCTGGTAGCATAGTGGAGCTGGATTATGATAAGGTTGGGTCCAGATTTAGCAAGATGTTTGTTGCTTTAAAGCCCTGTATGGATGGCTTCAAAAATGGGTAGGCCCTACTTAGGCATTGATTCCACAGCTCTTACTGGAAGGTGGAAGGGGCAGCTAGCTTCAGCTATTGGTATTGATGGACATAACTAGATGTTCACAATGGCATATGGAGTATTTGGGTCAGAGACGCAAGAAAATTGGGAATGGTTCTTGAGCAAGCTAGCAGCGGCAACTGGATCCCCACCTGGACTTGTCATTTCAACTGATGTTGGGAAAGGCATCGACACAACGGGAATGTATGAGACATCTATACAAAAATTTTAAGAAGAGATTTCATGGCAAGGTATTTGAGAAAAAACTGTGGCTGGCATCAAGAGCTTATAGGAAGGATATATTTGAAAAGCACTATAATATCATGAAAGCATCATCCCCAAAAGAAATTGAGTGGATTGAGGAGAATCACAAGCAGTTGCGGGCAAGATGTTATTTTTCTACGGGCAACAAGTGTGACTATGTGACCAATGACATCGCTGAAACATTTAACAACTAGATAAAACATGAGAAGTTACTTCCTGTGATAGAACTGATGGATAGAGTTAGGCAAAAAATCATGGAGACACTATTTCAGAGAAGTCTAGCCAAGAAGCTAAACACTAAAGTGCTGCCACACATAGTGAAGCATCTCAATGCAAAACTAGAGGGATGGTTGGTTATGCAATCCACAAAGGTGTTGGACACATGGCAAAGATTATTGGTGTTTATAAGAACTTGACACCTTGGAGACATACTGTTAAACCTGGAAGGAAGAACTTGTACTTGCAAGAAATGGCAGCTCACTGGTTTACCATGCAATCCGTTTGATATGCTCTTATAGAGGTCTAGAGTTAAGATTATGTTGATAGTTGCTACTTGGTCTCTAAGTTCAAAGCTGCATATGAAGGTTGGATTGAACCTATACCAGACAAGACACAATGGCCTCAAGTGGACTTAGGATTCAAGCTATGGCCTCCAGTACTCAAAAGGGCAGCAGGTAGACTGAGGTCAAGGAGAATCAGAGGAGTTGATGAACTAGGAAAAGGAAGAAATGCAAAAATGTGGCCAATTTGGACACATGCAGCAAACATGCAATGAGACTGTGTATGACTCAGATACTCCTCCACCAGCACCACCAAAATCTAAGAAAAAGAGAACCCAGAAGCAGAATAAAGTCATAACACTAACAGAAGAACCAGTCATCTCAAGTTCACCAAAACCTAAGAAAAAAATCAAGAAGAACAAGGAAATTCTACCAGCCAGCTTAAGTACTCCACTTCGATTGTCATCAAGCCCATTTGACCTTAACTATAGTCCTAGAACACTGACAAGAAGGTAAAATGCCAAGCTAAGAAACTTGCAATGGAGGAAGTCATAACACAAGATGTACCAACCAGCACAAGTACACCACATAGACTGCAACTGGAACCATCAAGCACATTAGACCTCAACTATAGGTCCTGGAGCATTGACTAGGAGTTAAATATTGATATTATTTTCTTTGTACAAGGAAGAATATCAAGACAAATCTGTGTAAGTCAACATTGCAAATGGTATATAATCTAGTACGACATAAACAACTGATTCTGGTTACATTACAGATAGCTTTGATCTAGAAAACTAACCATTATGCGACCAGTAATCTACCATGCTTGTAAATTGAAATTAAACTGTGCATAAAACAAACAAACAAACAAACAGGAATATTATACTCACATCATCATCACTCAAAGCGTCATCAGACCTACTCTTGTCACTGGTGGTCTCTTGCTTGCCTTTCTTTGAAACATCTTTGGCAATTGCAGCCATGTGTTTAGGAGCAGGCTTCTTTGCAGGTTCCTTAATCAAAAGAAGATGAGTTAGCGAGAAAATACACTCAAATACTATAATAGAAAAAATAAGATCATCTACATAAACAGTAGAACTCTCGAATTCCACAACTAAAACAAATACTGCCAAGACAAATGAGTATTAAGAGCCCATGCTTTGGTTCCCTGACTTATTTAATGTAATCAATACTAATTACTCAATACTAAGGTTGCTGCTGAAATTGTGCAATCTTAAGGCAGGTTCTACAAAGCCTGCTGCTGAAACTGGGGCAGGTTCTGTTGTGCCTACTTCTAACACTAAGGCTGCTGTTGAAACTGGGTCATCTTCTAAGGCAGGTTCTGTTGTGCCTGCTTCTGACACTAAGGGAAGTCATGCGAATGATCCTTGGGGTGAAAATGACAAAATAGAGTATGTTGGTGTAGATGATGAAATGGTCTTCCATGCTGACTTAATTTCTGATAATGATGGTTCTGATTACATTCCTGACACCAATGAAGAAGACAATGATGACTGTGACAAGGAAGGATGAGAGGTTGGTGACCATGTCACTGTCTTAGAAAACACTAAGATTGAAGTTGGTGTGACATTTGCGGATGGACACACCTTCAAGAGAGCTATTTAGACAGTATGCCATTTTGAATGAGATTAAAACTGCAGCACCTTACAATGAATCCAAGAGGTATAGAGGATTTTGTAAAGCTAAGAAGTGCAAGTGGAGAATACATGCATCACAGTTATAGGATGGAAGGACATGGATGGTACTTAAGTTTCCTTCTTTTTTGTCCTTATGTTCCTTTATTTATGATAATTTATATACTGTTTGCAGAATAAGAAGATACCTAACAGGCATTATTATAAGAGCATAAGTAAACTTGAGAGCAATTGCATGGCCAACCAGTTCAGGGTTAGGATAGGGCAATTCAATGGCTGAGAGAAGACCATAAAATTGGTGCTTCTGCTTTGAAGAACAAATTGGAGAAGTACTTGATTAAGTTATCATACTGGATTGTGTACAATGGGAGGCAACTAGCACTTAATGAGATTTTGGGAAAGTGGGAGGACAGTTTTGACTACGCCTTTGCACTCATGGAAGAGATAGAGAGGAAGTCTCCTGGCAGCATAGTGGAGCTGGACTATGATAAGGTTGGGTCCAAGATCAGAATTAGCAAGATGTTTGTTGCTTTAAAGCTCTGTATGGATGGCTTCAAAAATGGGTGGGCCCCACTTAGGCATTGATTCCACTGCTCTTACTGGAAGGTGGAAGGGGCAGGTAGCTTCAGCTATTGGTATTGATGGACATAACTAGACGTTCATTGTGGCATATGGAGTATTTGGGTCAGAGACGCAAGAAAACTGGGAATGGTTCAAGAGCAAGCTAGCAGTGGCAACTGGATCCCCACCTGGACTTGTCATTTCAACTGATGCTAGGAAAGGCATCGTCACAGCGGGAATGTATCAGACATCTGTATTATGAGCCATAGACAAATGGCCCAAATAAGTATTATAAGCCAGCACAGAATATTAATCATGTGCAGACAGTAAAAAAGGGGTAACAAAGTAAATCCTCCGATCAACCATGCAAGACAAGGGGGTATCATAGCCATATCCACATAACCCCATAATAAGGCCATCTCTACTCTACAACACTGATAGCACAAACCTAAACTGAATTAATAAAATAGGTCAAAGATACTGTAGCTAAAAGTCAGATTTGCATGGAAACAAGAAGGCTGAGGCACAATCAGAACAAGGGCGAGGAGGACCATAACTTATACCTCTTTTGGACTCAGCATATTTTCATTGTAAGCTAAAGAGAGCCAAATATCTCTAATAAGCTTCAACTCATTGAGAGCAGATGTAATCTCTAGATATTTTTCATGGCTTGCCTGATCAAACTTCCCAAACTGCTCCTCTGAATACTCTGACTCCATCTGGACCTGAATTTTCAATTTCTCCAATTCTTTATCTGATTCTGCAACATGGGCCTCAAGCTTGCCTAGTCTATCTAAAGTGGACTTCATGAGATACATTCCACCGCCACCAGTGAAGTGTACCTCGATGGCAAGGTCGATTGGTTCGACAATATCAAAGTGCAGTACTGGTCTTTTAATGCAGTAGATGAGATATCAGTGGTGCTAGGTTATGATCTGGGTGTTCCAGTGTGGTGGTTGTTGCCTGAGCAGGACTTGTCAACCGGTTTGCGTTTGATTGCATCAGATAAAGAAGCACAGATAATGAAGCAAGTTGCATTTAAGGTCAAGAATTATGTGCTTTATATGGACCATTACAATACTGTTGATGGCAACAACTGGGAGGACATTGTGTACAACCCAATTGCAACCTTACCCAAAGTGATTAGTCCTTCAAAGGTGCCTGCCCCTGCTAGGACAGAATGTGCTGATGGTGATGACAGTGAATGCAGTTCAGATGTTGATTTTGTTGACAATGACTATGCAGTTCAAGATGATGATGATGACCTTTTTTGTGATGATGTTGATGAAGGTGTGGTTGATGATGGTGCTGCAAAGGGGATAATGGTCAGAGCAGGGAGGAAAAGATTTGGCCCAGTAGACAATGAACCAGTAGGCAAAGAATGGGATGAGTTGGACTCTGATGAAGAAGAATTAGAGCTACCAGATTCTGGTGAAGAGGGTAGGGCTGGGCAGAACATGAGAAGTTTTAGACCTAAAGATTTGCAGAACCCAATTTTCAAAGTTGGCATGAAGTTTGATTCAGTAAAGATGCTTAGAAAGGCAATTATTGAATATAGTATCAAGAATAGAGTGGAGATAAAGATGCCCAAGAATGATAGGACTAGAATCAAAGCTCATTGTGATGAAGAATGTCCATGGTACTTGTATGCTTCAGAAGACAAAAGGGTGGACTGTTTTGTCATCAAGACTTATGTTGGGACTCACACATGTCAGAAAAAATGGGTATTGAAAAGGTGTACTGCAAAATGGCTTGCCAACAAATATGTAGAGAGGTTCAGAGCTGATGAGAAGATGAGTTTGTCAAATTTTGCAAAGACAGTGCAGCTGGAGTTAAATTTGACCCCATCCAGGAACAAATTATCTAGAGCTAGAAGACTGGCTTGGAACTTGATATATGGAGATGAAGTGCAGCAGTACACTGAGTTGTGAGACTATGGGCAGGAACTTAGGAAGACAAATCCAGGAAGCACTTTGTATTTAAAATTGCTTGATGGTTGTTTCAGTTCATTGTATTTCTCATTGGATGCATGCAAGAGGGAATTTTTAAGTGGATGCAGACCTGTTATATGTCTTGATGGTTGCCACATCAAGACTAAATTTGGGGGTCAGTTGCTAACTGCTGTAGGAATAGATCCTAATGATTGTATATTTCCTGTTGCAATGGTAGTGGTTGAGGTGGAGTGTCTTGCTTCTTGGAAGTGGTTCCTAGAGCACTTGAAAGAAGATCTAGGAATAGAAAATACTACACCTTGGACCATCATGACAGATAAACAAAAAGGTTTAATCCCTGCTGTTCAGCAAACCTTTTCTGACTCTGAACATAGGTTTTGTGTTAGGCACCTCTACTCCAACTTCCAGGGGCAGTTCAAAGGGGAAAACCTGAAGAATCAGCTTTGGGCTTGTGCAAGGGCAAGTACAGTGCCAAGATGGAATCAAGAGATGGACAAAATGAAACTACTCAACAAAGATGCCCATGCTTGGTTAGAGAAAATGGCCCCAAACACTTGGGTTAGGGCATTTTTTATTGAGTACCCAAAATGTTATATTTTGCTGAACAATACCTATGAAGTGTTTAACAGGTACATTTTAGAAGCTAGAGAACTTCCTATCTTAAGCATGCTGCAAAGGATCAAGGGATAGCTCATGGCCAGGCACTACAACAAACAAAAAGAAGTGCAAGAGAAATGGGGAGGGATGCTGATCTGTCCAAAGATCAGGAAGAAATTGGCAAGACATGCAGAGATGGCCAACACATGCTATGTAATACCAAGTGGGAGTGGTGTATTTGAGGTTCATGACAGGGAGTGGCAATTTAATGTAGACATTGGAGGAAGGCATTGCGATTGCAAGAGGTGGAGCTTGACAGGTATACCCTGCAGTCATGCAATTTCTTGCCTGAGGCATAAGAGGATACCTGAGGAGTCAGTGCTGCCCTGGTGTTACTCTACTGAAGCTTTTAAGAAGGCATATGGATGCTACATTCACCCATGCAATGACAAGTCCACTTGGGAAAAGGTTGGTGGCCCACAAGTTCAACCACCTGTGTATGAAAAAAGGGTTGGAAGGCCACCTAAAGCTAGAAGAAAAGTAGCACATGAAGTTGGTGGACCAAATGGGCCAAGACTAACCAAACATGGAGTAACCATGCATTGTAGTCACTGTGGAGAACCTGGGCACAACTCAGCAACCTGTGAGAGAAAGAAAGCAGGAGAACCAGCAGTGAAAAAATCAAGGAAGAAAGCTAGTCCATCTGTGCCAGATCAACATTCCAGCCAACAAC
This sequence comes from Miscanthus lutarioriparius, assembly GCA_904845875.1. NCBI lineage: Eukaryota > Viridiplantae > Streptophyta > Magnoliopsida > Poales > Poaceae > Miscanthus > Miscanthus lutarioriparius. The sequence goes on from CAJGYO010000014.1 coordinate 91,819,923, forward strand.
CTGCCACTGTCCAGGTTTGTGCAAAACCAACCAAATGCTTAATTGGATGACATTATATGAAACTTATTTGTAACTTTCTTTAGGAGATGAACCTGCAAGAAAGTGTAACACAACCACTTATGTCAACTTTGGAGAACCCAATGGTGTCACAATTGCAAGATGAGGCAACACCTTCTTCCCAGCTCCTAGCACTATTTTTTCTCCTTTGTAAGACTAATAATTGGATCCCATTGTTGCAGGCTGCCCAAGATGATGATTCTCTCATTTACTTGAATTTAACGTCAGTATGACATGTACCTACCAATTAACCTGGCCATTGAACACTGTAAGTATACCTGCTACTGCTAGGCCAGTGAGTGATGGATCATTAGCACAAATTGTGTCCTCATGTCGGACTGAATCTCAGGAATAGTGACTTGTTAAGTTCGTCCAAAGAAATTTCCATAATCAACTACAACAAACTTGTCAGAGTTCACTCCATCAGATACCTAAAAACTAGCTATGTAAACCGTGTCAAAGTTCACTCCATCAGATACCTAAAAACTAGCTATGTAAACCATGAAACATAATCAGCAATCACAGACGGGACTAGGAGAGATAGGCATCATCATTATACAAAAAATTAACATCATAATATAACCTTCCAAAACCCTGAAACTAGATCATTATAGCGCTACATACTACAATTACCCTCGCCTGTGCAATGCGAGGAGATCGCGACTCGAACCCGGGACCTTTCGGTCACAGGCGGTAAGACTACCGCTTGCACCAGGCCCGCCCTTCTCCCTAACCCTGAAGATGACATTGTTTAATCTTTATACGAAAACAAAAAGGCAAAAGTGCACAATGGAAGCCTCTCAAGTTTTTTTTGTAGGCTTAGTAATAATTATTCTAAGCCTCATCTAAATTATCCTAAGCTAATGTCCACCAGGCCCCTTATCATGTGCTCTTGGGTCTTGTTACGCATACATATATAGCAATAAAAGTTACACATATATATAGCAATATAAAAGTTAGTGCTGTTAAAGGCCAACACAAAATATACGTTATTATGAAAGTACAATAGATGAAATGGCAAGGCATGGAACAGTAAGATATTTTGCATTTGTTTATGTTCATTCATCGGTAGTTTCTCTCAATCTATTACTTCCTCTCCATTTAAACACGTACGATCACAAAATCATGTTGACAGGGAAGTAGTTTCGAATACAAATCCATCGAAATTAGCAGCTTTTGGTACCCACCCCACAACTTCAAAAATACACATACTAACAATTGAAATCAACAGGTCGTAACATACATTTGTTTGTCCTTCACTGTTCCGACAAGTATTAATACAACCAAAATGTGTCTACAAAGATTTTATCACACGATACAAATGGTACCAGCTTTCAACAGCTCATGCTCAACCAACCTAATCATCCTGACCTCATCCTATCCCATTGTACAGTATCACAGGTTGCAATCCTTTAACTTTGGCTAAGATTTCACTCGCCAAAAATTTCCTGGTACCATAAAGAATATTAATTCCAAACTGTAATCATCTACAACTCCAAAGAAGTTCCACTTTTGCTTACACTTGGAACAATTCAGATCATCTAAGCTCTCTGCAAAAACAACTCAGTAGCTTCCAATCGGTGGCATCCCAAATGCTGGCATCGGACCAGGGCCCATCGGCGGCATACCCATTCCTCCCATTGGAGGCATGCCCATCCCACCCATCGGAGGCGGAGGACCACCCATGCCAGGCATTGGCGGAGCAAGCAAAGCAAGAGGAAGCAGCTGCGCATACATGTTCTGCACAGCACAAGGGAATGCAACTTATCATGTCAATGCCTCAGCATGAGATGATGATTACACAAACAAAACATGTGAGAGCAGTTTTAGGTTACCTGCTGAGCCACAAGATCTTTCTCCTCCTTCTCTTTGGCTCTTTCTTCCTTCAGCGACTCAATTTTGTCCTTCACTAAATCATCCACCTTGCTAGTGTATTCACGAATGAACTGCACACGCAGCACGGATGTTAGTTACTATAGAAAACTGTATGTAAATAAACATCAACAAAGAAATGGACTTAAAAAAGTTACCTGCAACAGGTATGGGAAGGCAAAGTCCAACACGTTGTTCATCCATGCAAGCTCAAGAGCGACATCTGGCCGGATCAAGTCGTAGCAAATGAAGAGGCAGGAAGCAAAGCATTCTTTCTTACCCTGCGTTACATGATTGGATGTGTTTACTAATCAGAATGCAATGCCAAGTAGACAGACTAGGCCTTATGGTGCATAGTACTGAATTAGCTTATCACTAGTCTTGTATCATCAGTCAATAGAATAGAATGAGCTTGAACCAAACCTGCTCAATGAAATAGACAAGCAAGTCCTCTGACAGTTCACGGTCACCAGATTGTGAGCATGTCTCCATGCAATCCTTGTACATGTTATCTTTCTTTGATAGAGCAATGGATTGCTTCCACCTGCCAGCCTTCTTGTAAATGTAGGCAACAATCCTCCTCATCTCAAGCAATTCATGCTTCTCAAGCTGCTCAAGAAATGAACACAGGTTATTAAATTCAAAGCAGTAACAATAGGCATTGCACGATTATCTGGCTATTTTTTACCTTCTGGGCAAGACCTATCTGGTCAAAGTTGTCGTGCATGTCAACTGATTCCCGGAGTCTCTCATAGTCTTCCTCTTCAACGTAAAGCTCATTCAAGTCTTCATTCACAGCAGAGACATTGTTACTCTGAACTGCAACCATATATGGTTTCACAAGATGCAACTGGCCAGCCTGTCCAAAGAGCAACAAGACAATCAGAAATTTGGGATGGAATTGAAACAGGGCTTCTACTCAAAGGGCACCAAGAAAATTAATTTTCATTCAGATGCTAACCTTCCGCATTATGTCTACCACTCTGGTATGATCTAACCGAAGTGCAAGCACATTTAGCATATCATTGATGATATCCGGATGCTCTTGCAAATAGAAGTGAACTGCCTTGTAATATAGCTCGACATTTGCAACTTTAACGCAGACATCCTTGAACTGCATATGATCCCATGCATCTGGAGAGTGGTTCAAAATAGTGGTGGCAGCATTGTCAAATTCATCATACTGTGTGTACAGGTAGGTGAGTTCTTTTCAGTGATGCTGTTCATCACAACCCCGGATAAGCTTAGGAATATTGAGACGGGTGGAGAAAAGTTTGATGTGCTTCATAAGCTTCTCAGAGTGGTATCTAGCTATAGAACTCCCAATTCTGTGAAGATGCCCATGTGTGCACGTTCAAGTCCAAGACCACTCTCCATGAGAGCAATAAGTTCACTGAAGCATCCTCTATTCTGGTAGTGTTCACTGACTTCTTCCAAGTCATCAACCTAAACAAAAATACAAAGCAGGTATGTCAGAAAGAAATATATCATAGAATCTTTGTTATAAAGCAGAGACTAGAAAAAAATTATCAAGTATGCGCTCCTACTTGTATACCTGAACAATAATACTGAGACCACAAATTTGTGCAAGACGGAACTCCTCGGCGTCAACACAAGCAAATCAGACCTCCTTCCATGTTTTGGCACTGTTAGACTTGCGAGCAGCATCAACAGCACCTTGGAACTGCTTCAGCTTAAGCAGGGTAACAGCCAGCTTAGCCCAGTTCGAGATGAAAGCATAGATGATCTTTGCAGCTTCATATAGTTCTTCATCATACAGACGGTCGCCGACATTTTGAAGGTTGGCAACATTTGGCATAAGAATGAATTCCTCAATGTCACTAAGCCTGTCAATCTTAGCATATGCAAAGATGAGTTCTCCATCGACTTTGGGTTCCCGTGCCTTTTGCCTTAGCATCAGAAGGTACTTCACTAAATCATTGTACACATTAGCTTCCTCGGCAGCACGGATGACATAATCAAGGAAGTGTGCAGCATCATCTGTGCGAATGAAGGATTGCGGCCCTGTAGCTGTGAAGATTGCGCATCGTCGTGCCCGGGGCTCGTCATCTTGGTCTCTGAGATGGTGGGCTATAGTTCATGGGTTTGGGGAGCTTAGGCGAAAGCCGTGCACGACCTTGCTGTGCGATCGGCGTGCCGTTTACCTCCTTGGAGACATCGATGTAGCCTCCTATAATTGTAGTATTGTCCCTCTCCTCCTGGTGAAAACTTGCTCTAGTTATCTGGAGCCGGTGGTGGCGGCGTCAACGATGTCGTGTCCTTCTTGAGGGTGCCACCGTTGAGAGGTCAGCTCAGACCCACCACAACTTTCCTTCTTGCAGGGTCTTCCTTGCACTCCTTATACTGTGGCACAAGCTGCTTGCTAGATGGTGTCTGCTGTCGGTGTCCTTGCTCTGACGTCCTCTAAGTTCCTTGATTGCGGCTTTGTTCGCTTGAGCTTATAAGCCAAAATAAGCCCTACTTTTCAGCCATGGAACAATGTTTTTCTCTCACAACAAATCAGCCGCAGCCGCAGCCACAAATAAGTCCTGCCAAACAAAGCCTGCATCTTCTCACCATATGCCGGGTTAACAGGATCATAATACCCTCTTTTGGATCTCCTTGTTCTCCAATGGTCAGTCCCCCAACCCTCGAGGCTTCGTCCCCTCTAAGGCCGTAGGTGGAAGGCGATTGGTCCCGAATGATCTCCATAGAAGATGTACTTCACGGTTGTCGCCTGTCATTTTTGACTCAGTGCTTTACAGTCGCCCGTGGAATGGAGCTCGTGGAGCTTTGACTATTGGTGGTGCATTATTCGACGGTCGACAACATGTTTCCGTAGTGGGAGTTGTAACTTTGCCATTTCTACCGGTGGTTGCTGGTGTTTCTCCATGTTTATGTTGTGTAATGTTGATGTGGTTGACATCTCTCTCCCTCCCTCTTTGTTCCCTGTTGAACCCTTCAAGGGTCGCCCATGTACTAGGTGCCCTCCATTAACGGCTTGCCGGAATCTGTGAAAAATATATTCAGGTGGAGCCTCTCAGCTCCCTCGGTGTTGACTAAAAAAAGATTGGCAAGTAACACGTATGGATGGATTGTTGATTGTAGAGGACTACGAAATAGGAGGAATGCTACGAAATCAAATGGAAGAGCAGCTAGCGTACCCTGACGTTGGTTGGCTGTGGCGTGGAACCAGAGAAGCTAGAAAGCCAGAGGCGATTCGAGCTTGTTGGAAGCCGGCCATGGCCATGGTGTTGCAGTGCAGATGGAAGGCGAGCCATCTTGGTGGCAACAGATCGAAGGAGCCCTGCTCCTGCCATTGCCATTGCCATGCCCAGCAGCAGCGATGGATGCTGTTCATCTTTCGTCCTGGCGATTAATGTTAGAGCGAGAGAGAAAAGAAATCCAATCCAATCGAGTCGAATATGAAGAAAGGCTAGCCTGGCTAGAATTGTGTGTGATTTGGATGGATTCTCGTATTTCGGGTGCTATATATTCTGCTTCGGCTCCGGCACGAATGGGACGGGATATGGTAGGGCGCAACGGAACAGGTCATAGGAACATCGCGATGCTGATTCGTCAACAGCAGGCCATGGCCCATCAACTGCCCATGGGCTTCTGGTCTGGACTGGACGAGGCCGCCTACAGCAAGCGAGCCCCAGCACATGCAGGCTCCTCTGAATAGGAAGCCTGAATGAGATTTTAAATTGGAAATTTGATGACTATAGGTAAAATATTGAATGTGATGATGATAGAATCTATTTGTCGACTTGAATCCAATTTGTGCCAATTCCTTTCATCATATATACTATATATAATATGAGATAAGATTAATTTTTGCCCCTGGGGTTTATTGGCTCTTGATGCATGCTCTTTGCCCCTAGGGTTTATTGGCTCTTGATGCATGCTGCTGTCTTATGCTCCCTTCTGAATGTTATGTTAGCACAACAGTAGAAGTCAAGCTTACATGAGGCATCACATCCATGTACTCTAATTTCTTATTTACTCAATCTTGTGTGCCATTGGGGCCAACTAATAAAGGAAACTAGCTAAACCAGATATAAGTTTAAAAAGGCTCAATTCAATGAAGTCTCATATTTTCCGGTTACTCCTAATAAATAAATAATGTCTTGTGCTTATGTCTTCGAAATGAGAACACTGACTGAATAATTCCATCAAAAAAAGAACACTGACTGAACAGCAAAAGACTTGCACAATTGCCAAAGGACGGAAGCTATTCTTCTCAAGTCTCGACACCAACATACTTGTACGGCTGTACCAAAACCAGTGTTGCTAAAATAAACAAATCTCCAGTAAAAAAAGGTCATGCAAATTCTGTATGCCTGTTGCAACGCATGGACCATGACCTACATAGTCAGTGCAAAGATCATATATAACCTTGACAGGGTGAAACGTCTTTTAGCCATACACATATATACATATAGATTAGTAAATTATTGACACCCTCGACAACTAACTAACAAGTACACGATTCTTTAAACAACCAAACTGATTCTAATGCAAGACCCCTCTCATCTACACCTTTCCTTGAGAACGAGCTGAATCCAATGCAATCCTGAGCTTGGCGTGATGGTAGTTTCTTCCGCTGCGGCGTTTGCCCTGAAATGAAAATGACAAACGCAAGAGTGAATAATGTTGGGGCGTTCACCTCCTGACGGACGCATGCTCAGTTCGCACGCACGCTCGTGGTCATATATATTTTCCATCGCGCGCTGTTTGCTCGTTCCAGCCATGCGACATCATTCACGGGTAGGAGGATTGAATAATGCACGCATGCGAATGAAGATTGGAAATTCAAATTTTACAAGTTGTGTCGATTTCATATGAGATGAGATGAGATTGCAGGAGTTTGGTCCCTGGGTTTATTGCCTCTTCACGCTGCTGTCTGAATCTTATGCAGTGTGAAAAGTAAGCAGCAGTAGTGCAGTATTACTCGTCTCAATGCCTTGCTTACATGAGCCATCGATGTACTCTAATTTCTTTTTGATTCATTCAGGTTAACTAGCGAAACCAGATAAGTTCACAAAGGCTCAATTTTCAGTGAAGTCTCCAAAAATAATTTCCCGGTTAATAATGTAATAATGTGCTATGGCAAAATACTTGCAGAAAGGCAAAAAGGAAGCCCAGGATCATCACTTGCACAATGGCAAAAGATGGATGGATGGGCGCCAGACTCTTAACATGTGTCATTCATTGTATACTGTACGTTAAAACTGAATTTTACATCCAGAACCAGAATGAGTGAATGACCATGTCCAATCCTGAAGCCATCAGAATACCAAACGAAGTCAAGACAAAATGGACGCTACGACCAGGTCTCGTCCAGGACAGTAAAAACATCACATACGGGCTTCTGCTAAGTGCTAACAAGCATCTGCGGGCCGCGACCAATGGAAATTTCTCAGTGACAACTGGCAAAATACAGGCACACCTTCGACTTAAACCATTGATACATGTAACTGTGCAACAATTAAGCAACATAGTATATCACAAATACATTAACTAAGCACAAGACATTGTTTAGTCACTTTTTGAAAAGAAAAAAGGCACAAGAAAGCTCTGCGCCTAGGCAATGATTAAACATCCAAGCTTGGAGTCCCATATGCTCCCTGCCCCTTGTCCTAGACACATATATCAATATAATAGTTAGCAATTGCAGTGATGAGAAGTGCAGCACATCGTATATGTTATAGTTGTACAATAGCGAAAATGAAACCAGTTGTGTTTCTAACAACAAAAGCAAACTTACACACCAAAATCACACAATTATTAAACCATTAAATAAATATGATACTCCCTCCATTCCAAATTATAACACATTTTGGCTTTCTAAGATACATAGCTTTTGCTATGCACCTATATATACATACACTAGGTCTAGTATGTAGTAATAAAAAGTGCCAAAACGTCTTATAATTTGGAAGAGAGAGGGAGTATACAAATAGATATGGTTTGCATATACACTTTTAAAAAATGGCAATGTGCATGATTGTAGGTCATATAACATCCATTTCTGTTCGATGGTAGTTTATTTCGGACTATTGCTTCAACCATTCAGGAATGTAAGGCACTGCTTAATTCAGTGCAATCCCTAAACAGAAATTCAGCCGTTACCGCATATATTTATTCCTATAAGCAAAATCATGGTCTTAGATTAGTAATTTTGATGTAAGAAACAAATGCTACATTTTTTGTCACAGAATCTTCCATACTGTTACTTTGTTAGGTTAATCATTGATCAAAGATAACAAAAGTTTGAAAGTTCAGGCATCAAATATATGGACACACTCAATGTTTCTTGAGAAAAACTCACCCACCAAATCTCAAGCTTCAATTTAACTTTTGCTTGAACCACATTGCTCACGAATCCTTTGACCGCGTTTTATCTCATCCATTATTTCCATGTCAAGTCGATTACTAGCTTCCAAGTTGGCATTGATACGATCCAGTGCCGGATTAACCCAGCTGCATATAACAATGACGCCACCAACAACTGTTAAGAAAGCACACGTAGCTGTAGCTTCTATGGCATGCGGTCTTTACCCTGAAATGAAAATAATAAGTGTAAGAGTGATAAATAATTCATACTAAGGTACAATTGGTCATTTGTTTCTTTATAGATCCCAAAATTGGAACAAGAAGTCATACCGGTCCCAGTCACTGCCACTGCGATCTTTCTTGATATCAGTTTGAGGCCCCTAAAGAAACATAATAGAACAAACAGCATCATCAATACCAGTAATATGAAGGCTATCACGATCATGCACGTGGTCGCATAGAGCTGGCATGACACAAATCAACCATGGATATTACTAATCTCCAAGTAAAGGATCAAATGTGAATGTGTGTGACAACAAACATGTCAACATCGAAAATTCAATAGTAATTTAGGTTTTATATAGCCTAATGATAGATATGACAACAGGGGGTCAGTTGGGTGAGTGTGAGCCCATGGGGGATAAGATTCATGGTAGAGAGGGAAACAGCTCTGATCAGCAGCTAAGGCCCTAAATGACCGGGCTTTGTAACCTTAAAAATCAATCTTCTATGCTATCCTTTTACACAAGGGAAGATTGTAGCATGTCAAACGACAATAAAAATTATACTTTTTTCTAATAAAAATTATATATGAAGGAAAGATGCCTAGTCTACTAATTACTGTCCTATGTGTCGACCAAATTTAAAGACTATCAAACCAAACCAAATCAAATCAAAGAGGAGCAGCGTACTCAAGTCTCAAATCCCTAAGGTTGGCCGGCGGCGTGGAACCAGTAGATGTGGAGAATCTAGAACTTGTTGGGAGTAAGCCATGGCGCTCCAGGGCAGATGGAAGGCGAGGCGGTGCGCGGGCCATCTTGGTTGCCACCGATCGAAGGAGCGCTGCTCCTGCCATTGCCGTGATGGATTTACCACAAAGGGATCGGATCTTGTTCGTCTTCCTAAGGCTTGCTAGGGGGGTTCGTGTGATTTGGCTTTTCCTGATCTATTCGGCTGCTATATATGACGGCACGCAATGGGCAGCGGAGGCGGAAAAGGATAAAGGTTTTCCTTCTTCTCGGTAATCTCTGGGAAATTTAAATTTTTGCCATCTTTGTGGTCGTCACTCGTCCAATTGCCAATCTTAATTTTCCAATTACATATTTGCCACATAAACAATATATTGTGCTACATTTTTATAACTTTTGATGACGTGGCAAGTCAAGTCACCGTTCTAGCGTGTAGAGACCACGAGAAATGACCCTGATGCCCCTGCCTCCTTGTCCCTGTCGCACGGCTCAGCTGAGATTGGAACGCCAGATGCCGACGCACGCGGGCACGAACGGCGCCCGCGGCGGGTTCGCGCCGAGACGGGCGGGGGGTAGGACGTCAACGAGCTCGTCCGTGCCATGTCCCTGCGCCAAGCGGCGGCGGCGGCCGGCAGCCGAGTCGAGGACGTGGCGGCGGCCAGCGGCGACGGTCCCGGCCAGCAGCCAGAGCGTGCCGGTGGGGTGGATCGACAAGGATGCGCCGTGCGAGTTCGGCGCCGACGACGTCATGCGCGTCGGTGGCCCGGCCGTGCGCCGTGGGGAGCACCGGCCTCGCCGGCGATGGTGACCTGCAGCTCCCCTCCACGCCCTTGCACGCGCGCACGGCCACCTCGTGCTCGTCCCCGCGACCCCGCCATCGCGGAACCTGCAGCGTGTGACGTGCGCCGCTGCTCGCGCCCTCGGGGCGGGGGCCAGGCCGAGGCCGAGGCCTAGATGGCGGGAGAGCTCGTGTGCCGCGCCGCCCACGCCGAGGAGGAGCGCCAACCCGGCATCGGACACGACGGCCACGACAGCTGGCAGCCGGGCTCATGCCTCATGAGGTCATCCGCTATGGCGGCGGCGGCGAAGGCCCCCTCCCTCGAGCTCTCGGAGTCGATGTTCACATGCGCCAGGAAGTGCTCGTCGGCGATGCGGTGGTTCTCGAGGGAGCCCCCGTCCATCTACTCGATCTTCACCTTACACAAGGACTATCCGAGTTGATTCATGATCCATAACAATTTCACTTCAAACAAATATCAAGTTATTTGCATGTACATATATATGCAGCCTTGGTGTTAAGCATAAATGACCTTTTCATTCTTCTCAATGTTGAGGATGACTAGCTCAATGACTTACGACTCCTTGTCCTTGCTGTGAGCAGGAGGTCGGTGGACGTCGTGCTCGTGTAGAGGCATGCAGAATACGGCGGCCACGTACGCCAGCGGCGGCGACAACCTAGAGTATCACTGCGGCCAATGCAGGCACCGTCGATTGCGCGCAAATTTTGTTGCGTGTCCGTGCGGAGGCCGCTTATGGCGAAGAAGAGCGGCAGCAGTGTCCGCACCACGAGTCCACAAAGTCCTCTACCTTGTCCATAGTGGCACGGTAAGGCCAAGACGAAGCCACCAGATACGGCGTGCGTGCCCCCGGTGTCCGGCGACGGGAGTGGCAACCATGACAGTGGCCTCGTGCAAGGGTCTCTGGGACGGTGGCTTCAGGCCCACGCGTGCGCGCTCACGTAGAACGACTCGCCGGCGGCGGAAGACGCTTGCGCGCTCACGTAGACCGACTCGCCGGCTGCGGAAGAACAGAGGAGGCACGGCTTCGGATCGGCGATTCCCTGTGAAACAGATAAAGAGGCAGGGGCACAAGGGTCATCTCACATGGCCTGTACACGCTAGACGAGGGAGATGGCTTGCCACCTCATCGAAAGTGGTAAAAATATATAGCACAGTATATTGTTCACGTGGCAAATATGTAATTGCAAAATTAAGATTGGCAACTGGACAAGTGCCAACCAAAGGATGGCAAAAATTTAAATTTCCCGTAATCTTCGGTCGGAGCTCCCCAAGGGATTTCTAATTATTTGCCACAGGTGGTTAACTCTCCGATTGTGAGTTTTATCATGCCAACAATAAAAATGCCCTAGAAAACGGTAATTCGCCAACAACTTTGCCATTTTTGCTGATGTGGCAAGTCAGATCAGGCAGCCAGCGTGGCAATGGGCCGTTGACGCTCGAAGACCGACGCCAAATGTCCAATCTGCCCCCGTCGTATCCCTCTTAACGTGAGCCATCACCCCCCCGTCTGCTTAGTGGCAACGGTTGTCTCCCCACTTCTTCTTCTTCCTCCGTCTCCCCTCCCTCCCTTGGTCGGCGCTGCTCCATTCCCCTCCCCCACCCTCACCGTCATGTCCCGCCATGCGAACTCCTCGACGTGAAATAGGCACCCGCGGCTGCCAGATGTGATAGGGGAGTACCCACTCGGGAGACAGACGGGGCTCCCCCTCATCATCCTGCGACCAGTGTGGGCTGCAGAGGGTGCTGGAGCTCGTGACACAGACAAATGAGAATAGCAACAAGGGTCGTATCTTCTTCAAATGTCCCAGGAACATGCAAGGGGTAAGGCACGTTATAGATTTGGTTTGGTTCCAGATCTGTTAGGGTTTTGACTCGATTTGTCGGTTTTGATGTGTGTCCATGTGTTTAGGTTCCAAGAAGTTGCAGTTTTTATGACTGGCAGCGAGATTACCTAGCCAAATTGGTGGACATGGGGAAGATTGTGATGAACCAGGAACAATATGGAGCAGGAGAGGAAGAAGCTAATTCAAGGGTACTGCTGCGTGTGCAGAAGAACTCAATGGAGGTGAAGCTGGATGCTTTGGTTGGTGTAGTGAAGGGTTTGTGCTTGGTTATGGGTGCTGGTGTAGTGGTTGGAGCAGTGTATGTGATGAAGTAGTTCTATGTGTGTTAGTTGAACTAGTTGTCTGTTAGTTGAAGTAGTTGAATCTTTGTGTTAGTTGAGCAATGAACTATGTGTTTCAGTACCAATTGGACCAATTAGTGGGTATGTATGCGTAAAATGTTCAATGGTTAATGGAATGTTGTTTCTGTTATTGCACTTGTACCTAACATCCCAAAATCATCACTGGAAGCACTGATAGCAATGTAAATGAGATAAAACTGACAATACCATAGCAAATTCAGTCTAGATACATGACACAACCATAGCAAAGTCATTACAAGTTGTTCAGGCCTAGAAGGCAATACATTACAAGTTGTTCATTCAACTTACAATACCATAACAAGTTGTTCATTCAACTTACAATGCCATAATATAGGACTCAAAATATCACAACTGCAGCACCATACATCACAAAGCTTGCTTGATATCATTTCCCCTTGGCTTTTCACCTTTGTGGTCAGCTGCTTCTTCCTAGGGGTCATCTTCTTGGCTGGTGGAGGGTCTACCTCTGGAATGATCATTTCTAGGGGCTGTGGAGCTTCCAAGTTCAAGCTCCTGCATTTGAAAGTGGTTTAGTGGGCTGTTGCCAAGTTCATGAGCTTCATAGTCACAATTTAAGTTCAAAATTTACCTTATAGAGATTGGTCCTGGGCTGATGCCAACCTAACCTGCTGCTGCTACCTCTCTTTCTCTTGCTGCTACTGTTGTTGCTGCTGCCTCTGCTTCTCTTTCCTTTGTTGTTGCTGCCCTTGTTCTTGGGTCCTTGGAGATGGTGCTGCTGCTGGTGAAGGCTGAGGGGCTGGTATAGTTTCAATAGTAGGAGCAGGTTCCTTCTCCATGACAGCAGCCTTCTTAGGTCTTCTTTTTGTCTTTGTCTTCCTTATTCTCTTCCTGCAATTACATTTAGTTAGATCTGGATGTTGATAGGATTTGAGCAAAGGTAGGTTAGTATTTTACCTTTTTTTGGTGCCACTTAGTGGGCACCTCCATCTGGTTCTCCTATGGCCTAATTCACCACAGCCCTTGTAAGTCACCTGTCTTGTGGCTTTTTCACTTCTCTCCATACATCCCTTAACATTTTCTTCCTTCGCCTTCCAAGTCCTCTTTTCTTGCCAATTGGTGGAAGAAGCTTGAACCGCTTATCCACTTGTGGCCACTGGCTCTTATCAATGATGACATGAATCATTCCTGCATAGGTTGCTTGGAACTTGTGCACTGAGTAGGCCACATCCACAAATTTCTCCATATTTGGCTGCCTTTCAGATGTTATGACTGCCAGTGCATGGGGACAAGGCTTGCCACTCTCTACATATACACTCATGCTGGTCCAAGTACACAACATGCCTCCTAACAACTTCATCATTGTACATGACTACCACCTCTGCTTGGTTGGGTCCTCCCTTAGTTGCCTTCAGATGGGACAGTCCCTTAGAGGCGGTATTATGCTACTGAATTATTGCTGGTAGTATGAATCCTTTTAGGGCCATGGATATCTTCCTTCTCTTCTCAAAAAGTACCATTGTCTTGTGCCTGATTGCATTAGCTAGCATGTCAACTGGGAGATCTTTATGCTCTTGGATCCAAGCATTCTATAACATCCTGTGTTTTGCATCATGTTAAAATCCACTAAAAATTTGAACTTTTCAAAATTTACAACAAACTAAAAACTTGACTAGATTATTTTCTACAAACCATTTCGAAAATCCTTTGCCAAAAAGCTTGCATCAAAACCCACCATGTGCATTTATGTGTGAAAAGATTGTAATGATTGAAATGGATGTTTGGTTGAACGGCTTGTGTGTTTGAATGCTTGTATGGTTGCTCTTCTAGAGTTTAATTGTGGCACCAAAATAACTTCCTTGAGTTTCTGTTCCTTTCTTTGAATCCAAAAACAAATTATATAAATATATATATACTCCCTAAATCTCTCTCGATTTTCTAGAAATTACAAAGTGATCACAAAAGATAATTATCTAGCAATTACAAAAGAAAATAGTAAGTATACATATACATATACATATACATATACATATACATATACATATACATATACATATACATATACATATACATATACATATACATATACATATACATATACATATAATGTTACATCTGGGAAATAGAAAATCATACCAGAACAATTCTCTCTGTGGACCTTCCCGGCCCATGGCCTGTCCCTCCTCTGCTGCTCACCTTCACAAGCACGTAGCCTACCCCCTCCCCACCGAATGGGCTCAGCCCAGCCCAGCACGGCAGCAACCCGATTGGCTTGGCCCGGGTCGCAGCGACAGGAGCACGCACGAGCGCCGCGCTGCACCGCGTAGACCCCGCGTCCGCTCCAAGTCGCCACGGTCACCACCGACCTTCTCTTGCGTCGTTTTCCTCATGACCGACCTTGTGCGATGTCGTTTTGCCTGCGAGCGGATGAGCATGAGCAACGGTCGCCGGAGATACTTTGGGCGCCACCGCCTTACCTCACCTATAAAAGGCGCCGGCGAACTCGCCATTGGCGTCACAGAGCTCGGACTCGAAGTCCCTTCTCCTCTCTTCCCCTGGCAGGCACTGCCGCTGCTGTTGCCGAGTCGGGCTCGGAGCCCCGCAAGGCGCAGCCAGTCGTCGGAGCCTGAGCCGCGCCGGAGACCAACGCCAAGCGCCGAGCCCGTCGCCACCAGAGCGCCGGTGCCGAAGCCATCGCCACCGGAGCCCCATCTCGCCCTGTCGCGCTGGGACAGAGCACCACCGATCGCCGCCGTCCGCTCTGCCCGAGGCCGAGCACCGCCGCGCTAGCCAGCCGCCGGAGCCAAGGCCATGACCGCCGCCGCCCGCGCTTCCTTCCTCCTCTGTCCGATGGCTGCCGCCCAGGAGCCCTCCAACCGCCTGCGAGCTGACCGCCGGCACCTTGCGCCACCGTCCCAAGGCCGCCGCGCCGGAGCCGAGCGTCACCAGGAGCCCCGCCCCTCGCCTTCCTCGCCTGGGCCAAGGCCATCGCCATCGCCCCTCTGCTCTGTCTCTTCTCCCTCTGCGCCCTCCGCTGTTCAGCAGGCCGACGCCGAGCGCTGCTGCTCTGCCGGCGCGCCTCTTTCTCTCTGCTCTGCGCTCTGCCTCTCCCTCTCTCTGCTCTCGCCCTCTCCTTCTCTCCTCTCCCTCTTGCTCGTTGACCACAGAAAGGGACCGGCTACCGCACCTAACCAAGTGACCGAGCACCTGGCCACGTCGGCACAGCCTATGGGAGCGCGCCACCTTGCCCCGTAGGCCCCACGCGTCATAGACTCCATCCGCCCTCCCCTCTTCTGAAACCCGGTCCACATGGACCATAGAGAGGGCAGGAACAGGTCTACAGATCGGCGCACGGGTCCACGAGAGCACAGTACAGCAGACCGCCCACAGCCGGACCCACGTGTCATCCAGGAAGGAAATTGCTACGCGCACACGGGAAACGTACACAAGAGATTAATATAAGCCCTTTTCTATTGCATAAAAATTCGCAGAAAATTTTAAAATAAACTAGAACCACCCAAGACCCTACCCAAACATTTCCCACACCTTTTCCATTAATCAAAATTATAGAAATAATTTTCAAATTCCTTTCCATTAGCGTTTACACCGCTAAAAACTGTGACAATTTATATCTCCTTCATCGTAACTTCAACCTCGTGTTTCTTTCACCATAAATCTTCTAAAATCATGCTCCACATATTCAAATCCTTTTTCCTAATTTTTGGTGCCCATTTAAATTCTAGTTATGATTGTTTTCCGCTCCTTTTATTTGATATTAACCTGTAGTATAAATACTCGTGTATATATACATAGAATAATACTAGAATACATACGTGTACATGATATCCCCATATATTTGTGTATGCATGTACATCATGTCCCAGTATATAAATATTTGGATAAAAATATACACACATAATAATATACCGCATTATACGCATGTAGGAATAAATATATAATATACATGCCCACGGTTATACCTACGCATAACTAACTCCTATACTCATCTAGGCATATACATATGCATGTGCGTATGTGCCACTAACCCTAACCTAACCCTACACCTTCGAGTAACCTACACCCCCTGTATGTGTATATAAATGTATATACATGTACCTAACTACCCAAGCTCCTCTCACGTATATTAATATGTATAAGTGAACTCATCTAGTTAACCCCGTTAAACCCTAATTGGACTCAGTAAGAGTCAGACAACTCATTTATGATGACTTGGTCAGACTTTCTCTTTCAGGTTCACATAATAGTGAAACCTAATAATGTGGTCTGGTTTTCCATCTGATAGCCGCACCACACAAACCTAGTCCGTAGGAACCACCTTGTTGGATGGATCCCTTCCCATTCAACCTTACTTCAAATTGACATAATAATGATAACCTTATATAACAATCCATCAATCATATAAGACCAAACCACCTAAAGGCTATTCTCGCATCCTTGATTGATTCTCTTTTGTTATGCATGTCTTGTTTGGTGTTTGTCGAGAATAAACGACGTAGGGCCGTAAGACGCGAGGAGAGAACTCAAAGGAATCTAGAAGCCCGCATTTATAGGAACAAGAGACACAGGGATCGAACAAGGATATGATCGCCAAATGAATGGAGGCAAGTCCTAATTCCCTTTCCACCTTTCCACTTTATATATCTCTACCCGAACCCTCTTCCCTAAATATTTCCCCAAAGCTCAGTCAGATAAACCACCGAAGTCCTAACCCCACCTATCCCTTTCCCTCCACATTATTTACCATTCCTTAATTACCTCCCTTCCACCACCACCATCTTGGTAACCTCCACTATAAACCCTCCCTTTCCCACTCCACTAAATAACAAACCCAACTTATATTAGTTAAATCCTTACTTGTGAATTAATGGAATTATAATGATATATGAGCTTGACTATGATAATACGATTAATGATGATATGGTCAATGATGGTCTTAATAAGAACTTGAGGATAATAACTATGAAACTTAAACCGGTAAAATGGACTAAACAACGACGTGGGGTGAGTGAGGGTAACTTGTGGGTACTGGTCACCTTAAGGTGGATCGCCTAGTGAGGGTTCATGTTGGGAGATACTGCCTGTCACATAAGCACCGATTCAGTAGGCCAAGCTTTCACCTAGCGTGGTATTTCGTACAGCCACATGTCTATATGGGTAGACTTGATCTCACACCCGGTTAGATGGAAGTATAGTTCTACCAGGAGGCCGGTGTTGGCAGCAGAATATGTAACACCCTCGGTGTTACATTGTACTGTTTTGCTAAAACACTGCATGAGCATCATACTTGTTTGTACATGTGTGTAATTTGGAGTATAAATCAAATACGGCACTTGAAATGTTTATCCGAAACGTGAAACAAATGTAACATTCCATGTCGCTTTACATTGTTAGTATGCTAAGCAAATTTTTATCGGATAAACATGCTATAGAACGTTTATGCGAGATTTAATAAAATTTGTGGTACGCGCTTCATAGTCGACGATGGTGCGGTCGAGGACGAGGATAGCTAGCTAGTACATCTAGTAGGTCGGAATTGGAATTCGACGCGAAACCGTTCAAACTTTAAGTCGTTTCACGAAGTTTGTAAAGGGGTCGACATAGCCATGTTTGGCAAGCTTTGTAGGGAAATCGGCTTAAGAAGTAGCGTGATGTCGTGGCATGGGTTGGTAGCCTTACGTACCCTCTTGCATCTAAAAGAATTGGTTTGGTGTTTGGACCATTGGTTTGGATTTTGCGACAGCTTTAAAACCCGTGCACGTCACCTATTTCGAACGGTGCTGCGCTGGCCGCGGTCACCACTACTGCCTCGGCTGCCTGCCACCACACGCAAGAGAACTGCGTGCGGGTCCTGTCAGCTCTACCTCGCCATCGCGTCATGCGGTACCTTGGTCACGCTACACGCCACCCATTGCCGTGCCCGGCAGTGGTCCTGTTGACTCGTCGCGGCTGCACTCACGTGGGACGACCGCCTGCTGCCACCGTCACTTCGGCGTCGTGTCGCGCTCTAGTTCCTTGTCCGGTGCCATCCGCGGTGACGCAGGCCCGTGCTTCATCGCCTTGTGGGTCGGCCGTGCGGACAGCCGCCTGGAGCGCACCTCGCTGTCCTTGTCGTTCATAGGCGTTGGTACTTTGCGTTGACAGCTCCGTGTGTGCCAAGCCAAGCCATGCCAAAGCCCCTGTCTCCGCTGTCGCCATGACCAGCGGGACCTCCTTCCTTCAATTCGCAGTGACCGCGGCACTTTAATCAAATTCGTCGCATCCTCGGCTCCGCTTAGGTAGCCGCGCGGCAACCGTCCCCCACTCGGCCGCATAGATCGCCGCGCAGAAGCTTCGCTTGAAATCACCGCTCGGCCGCTCCATAAGACCGTGGTGGTTCGCGGCCGTCCACAAGCCACGGAACTAGATCTTGCCATTCCAATTGAAAGGTAATCGCTAGCCTCCTCCACCGCTTATCGCCTTTGCTCACCTCATTCAAGCTTCACCGCCTTATAGCGCCCTTCTCCGCGGCGGTGGAACCACGCCTGAGCAGCAGCGAGCAAATTGGCGGTGTGTTATTCTTCTTGTTATTAGCTTGTTGACGTCAAGATGATGTCATCCTCGTCACACGTGTTTTAAGGCCATTTTCTTGTAGAAAATAATTCGGTGAATACACTGAATATTTGGCTGCGCGCCGCAAGTACCGCTGGGCCAGCTTCACTGTGCTCACCGCTCTTGCATCCGCAAGGCCACCTGGGCGACTACCACGCTGCCATTGCTGCCATTGGTTGGTCACCACATTGCCATTGGCTGGGCCTTCAAGACTCGCTCGACTACCATTGCTTGGGCCATGTCAGCCATCACAAGGCTGGCCACCCCACCCGCCTTTGTCAGGCCGAATCGAACCGTAGCTGGGTTGGGTATGAGTTAGAATTCATTCTTAATTTCCAGTAAAATAGAATTGCTTATTCCAATTAGTTTTCAAGCTGAACTTTAAGAATTTGTAGTAAATTGTGTAATGGTCCAAAAATAGCAAGACTAATTTTGTTAGGTTCACAAAAATATCATCTATCTGTTAGTGTAGTTAGTTCATAGTTAGTTGTTATGATGAAAGGCTCGTAAATTCTAATTAGAAAGCTTGGTATTACGTAGATTCATATTTGTAGTAATATTTGTGGACAATTGGTGATAGCTATCGACATAAAAATTTTACAGTAGGTTCCCGAGGCCATTATGTACTTGCGGTAAATTTTGTAGCCTTAGGCCCCATTCACGTGCCATTGAATCCGGCTTGATCCGCTTATTTTTTTATCCGGAACAGTGTTTCTCTCTCATAGATTCCTCCAAACCATCCAAATTCCTCCGAAATTTAGACAAGCGAACATGCCCTTAGAATGAGTTGTTAGATAGAGTAGCTATTACCTTTGCTTTATTGTATATTGCGTAAATTAGCATTAGGAGTAAGAATATCTGTAGTTTCTATCATAATCATGAACATCATACTTCAAAATGGTTATCGGTAACAATAGGTAGCCTAGTACAGTGGTCGGTAGCATTAGCTTAGTAGTTAAACAGATGTACTTTTATTTTAAAAGTTGCTGTTGTCATATTGTTAATCATTGCATCATCATTTTATGTAGATCACGAACGGGTAGACTTCATGCCCATTGGCGAGCCGGAGTACGACGAGGTGATCGAGGAGTACAAGGAGGAGATCCTTGTGCAGGAGGGAGCTCCAGAGCCTATTGGTGCTGACCTTACTGACCCGTCGCCTGCCCAAGGCAAGCCCTGGTGTATAACCCCTATTTTACTAATCACTGAATATATATATGATGTGCATTTATGTTACAGGTATTTTATGAAAACTACATGCATAAATATATCTACCCATGAGTCCTACTAGTACAGGTCGAGTAGCTGCTATGCTTAGGATCTCGGTAGCGTGAGTAACCTGCCGTTACTCGCAAATAGGTAATAAAATATGATCACTCATGATAAAATGGTGGAAAGGAAAATGGTGACCGGGTAGGGATATGGTTTGGGTACTGGTGGGTGTGAAGGGTTGTGTCCTGCGACCAACAGGGCATAGCTCGGTTACACTTTTTTCCTGTCTGTGTCGATTAAGGACCGGTCGTTGCATATGACTCTAGGCAAGTCACAGATTTATTGTCCCAAGCGCATACTTGGGTATGGGCACAGGGAAGACTTGTTGCTCTCTTGTCGCGGATCCGGCTCTTTCCGGACCGACTGATTGGAGGGGAAGATGGTGGAGGTCCTTGCACCACTCTGAGTCCGAGACTCAGGAAGTTGGGGCTTAGAGTCCAAGTTTGGACGAGGATCTGGACACCCGGGACAAGAGAGTGATGGGTTACTCCTGCTTGTGCTAGGGGTACAAGAGGGGCGTGTGTTTTTGGGGCACCCAGCAGGGCACATTGATTCGCGAATCGATAGGAAATCCGGTACGACTTGTCTACGGTTTAGCACCGTAGTAAGAACTAAAAGTGGAAAAGGAGAAGAAATATAACTGATTGCTCAACTCTTGCTTGAAATTAGAATAGGTGCTTATATAGACTAGCTAGATGATAACTTAATATGGCTGATAATAATAATACATAAATAAGGACTCACTATTAGTATTGCTTTCTGCTAAAGAAAACCAGCAAACCCTAAAGCCTATCATATTCCTTGGAGTCGGGAAATTATTCCCATCGGGTAAGTCTTGCGAGTACATTGTGTACTCAGGGTTTATTTACCCCTGTTGCAGGTGATGCTTGAGCAATACCTTGTGTGGAGGATTCTTCTGGTGGGCTCAGACGGATCCTCATCCCTATCACTAGATGTATATTTTTAAATTCCGCTGTTTATCATTCCGCACTCTGGTATTTGGTATTGTAATAATGTACTTTTTAAGAAACTCTGATGTATGAAATGGACAAGTATTGTAACTCGTTCTCATTATTGGATCCTTGGGGAAAATGTGGATCTTTCGGGTTCTCCCTTGGGGTGTGCCCGGCGGATACCGCCCGCTGTAGCTTGCTTTCGGGGTGCTTAGTGTCTGGTGGAAGACGAGCGCCTCCGTAAGTGTGCTATTTCGGGCGGTTCTACCATAGTTGGTACCAGAGCCAATAACGGTCATGAGTTTCATCACTCTTTTTCAAAACTAAAAATTTGACCAACAAAAGTTTTGCGAAAAGTAGGATGCAATTAA